>JAJHZJ010000627.1:618656-1818656 GCA_023548195.1 Bettongia penicillata ogilbyi
TTTCCCAACTTTTTCCTCCATTCGATCTCCCTCTCTCTCTCTCTGCTTCTGCTTCTTGCTTGGCCATTTGAAAGTGACATTGCAGGTCACAGTGGTAGTAAGTTGAATTCATCAGAACCCTGATGAATCCTTTCCTGAAGAAGGTCAGGTTAGAGGAGTTACTTGAGGCCATAGAGCGTATATAACTACACTGTCCTGACCTCTGCTTATTGTGGGTAACTATCCTCACTCTCTCTTTGTGGCCACTATTTGGAAGTGTTCTAGAATCTTGAGAGAAGAGGAGCAAGGGACAGAGAGAGAGAGAGAGAGAGAGAGAGAGAGAGAGAGAGAGAGAGAGAGAGAGAGAGAGAGAGAGAGAGAGAGAGGGAGAGAGAGAGGGAGAGAAAGGTGAAACACCCTTCTTATACTGGCCACACGCTGGCCTCTTCCCCTTTCAGGAAAATGTATGGTTTTGCATTATTCTAGCCCATGGCCCCATGTTCCTTTCACCATACTCTTTTAATGAGATGTCTCAAGATGTCGCACTGGCACTGACAAGGCTGGCCCATCACACTCTCCTTTCCTTTGTCTGATAAGGATGTGCCATTTTTCTTTCCCCCTACTCTCTCCCTTTCTTGCTTCCTCTTCCCCTCTGCCTCTTCCATGTCTCTCTCCTGCTGTGTCTCCTTCCTCTTTTAACCAAAGTCCTTCTAGGAGATCACAATGGTTGTAGGGGCATACATGGCAACACTGTTGAACACTTGTACAACACAGCTTGAATGTCAGAGGAACTTGAAACGACAGAGAAGAGGATTCCTCTGGCATGACCCAGGCTTCCTGATGGTAACTGTCCCCATCCTCCCTTGGTCACCAGTTCTTGAAGGTCTTTTAGTCTCCTGGCCAAGGGAGAAGCCATGCCAACCGGTACGTACTGCCTACACTCTACCCTCTTTCCATTTAAAGAACACTGGTCCCTTGGCTGGATTCTATTCCAGGGACATGAATGCACTCAACAAATATTTCACTGTGTCTTACTGTCACTTACTTGTCTGAACCATCTGTCTACTCTTTCAATACCCTGTGAAGGGAGGGTCTCCCAGAGTGGGTCAGGTGAACTCAATGAATCCTCTCTCCATGTCTCCCTTTCTCCTTCTCTCCTTCTCTCTCTCCCTCCCTCTCTCTCTCTATCTCTCTCTTGATCTATTATTCACTGAACCCATACCCTCTCATTGTCTCTACCGTAGTGCCTAGAAATTCATATTGTCCTGTGAGTATTCGAAGGTGCAGAATCCATGCCAGGAACATAAAATCTGCGGGACAAAAGAAAAGACAGATAGATGAGTGCCATGTCAGGAAGGTGGAACGCACCCTGAGACTTAGTTCCTCCATGAATGGACAACTTCAATTCACTCTATGAAGTCTGTGCAGTGATCATCACTTTCGGCTCTTGCTCTCTCCATCCCTCTTTTCCTCTGAGTTCTCTTTCCCAGGTCATGCTCTTCATATCCCACTCTCTGTTTAGCCTCCCTCTCCCTCTATTTCCTTCTCTTTCTTCCCCTTTCTTTCCCTTCCCCATCTCGTTAACCTATCCCCCTCTTGGTAATCTACCCCCTCTCTCTGAACGTCTCTCCCCCCAGCCACTACCAAATTTTCCCCAATCCCCTTCCCTCCCACTCTGTCTCTCTCTGTCTCTCTCTCTGTCTCTCTCTGTCTCTCTCTCTCTCTGTCTCTCTCATTCTCTCTCCATTCTTTCCTCATTCCCCTTCTTTCTTCCCTACTCTTCTTTTCTCAACCTCTTCTCTCACTCCTGTTTACCCTCATCACATCCCTCTCTCCTACAGGCACCTCATACCGGTTCTCCTAGGTAGTAAGTAGCATGGATAGTAACCCTGAGGACAGTTGACAGCAGTGGAAGAATCCTTCCCATTGATGGTCACATGTTAGCAGGGACCTGCAGGAATCCACGGAGGTCTGGGACACAGGGGCCTTGAGGGAGCTTATGGAAGCCCACCTTGCTGACTGTGCTCGGTCCACCATGACTTTCCACAACTCTTTGAATATGTTCTAGAATTTGGAGAGGGAAAGAAAAGGAAGTTGAGTGCAGTGGCTTGGTGATCATTCAAAATCTATCGTCTGCCAGGTCGCTAGCAAAATGGGTATTTTCTGGCTTCCCCGAGCCCCCTTACCCACTCACCAGGCTGTGTTATGGATTCAGCTTCCATGGTGGTGCATCAGATGTCCAGTTTGCCTGGTTTCTCTTTTTCCTGAAAAGGAATTCACCGAGATCTCGTCCCTTGAACTCAATGGATAGCCTCTGCTGCTCATTCTCATTCCTGTTTCTGTCTGCCTTAGCTTTCTCTCCCTCACCCCTTTCTTCCTGGGGGCTATCTCTCTCTCCCTCTTTCATCCCCTGTCTTCTCCACCCAACCACTCCCTCTTCTAGAATCCTGTTTCTTTCTCTGCTCCTCTTCCCCCTCAATTGCTCTCCCTTGTACCATTCCCCATCCCTCTTCTTCTTTCCATCCTGCCCCCTCTCTTTCCTATTCTATTTCCTCCTTCCTCTCCCTCCCCACGCTTTGGCTCTTCCCTCTCTCTTCCGTTATTGCCCTTCTCCCACCCTTCCCCCACCTTTCTTTTCTCTTCCTTCTCTCTGATCCTTTCTCATCAGCCACCAAGAGTGTCACTCAAGTTTTAAAAGTAGAAAGTTTAATAGATAATAACACTGAAGCAAAGTTTCCTGTACACAGTTGGATGCTATCACATACTTGAAGGCCGGGATGGCAGGGTTAGGCTGGCATGATCCGTGTGTAAAAAGCTAACTACACTGGCCCTCCTTGGCTGAACAGAACTTTCCATAACTGCCTGAATGTATTCTACAAGCTGAGGGAAGAGAGAAGCCAAGAGCATTGATTTCTAATATCCAGACTGTATCGTCTTGCCAGATTTTGGAAAGATGAGCAATCTGTATTATTCCAGCCCAGGACCCCTTTCTCACTCACCAAAGGACTTCACGGAGATGTCACCCTGGCAGTGATCTGGCCAGTCGGCCTGCCTGCTCTTTCACAGGTTGGAGAAGGGAGTTCACCCCATCCTGGTGGTCTCACTGAAATGAGTCCTGTGAAGTTCCTTTCTCTTCCTTTTGCTTCTTTCTTTCTCTTCCTTTCCTTCTGTCTTTCTCTCTCTCTTTCTTTCTCCTCATTCCTTCTTTTCTTCCTCCCTCTCATCATCACTTACTCTCTCTTGCCTTCTTTATTTCGATTTTTCTTTCCTTTTCATTTCCCCGTCCTTTCTCCCTCCTTTCCTTACTCTATCTCTGTCTCTTCTATCTCAAATCCTCTCTTTCCCAACTTTTTCCTCCATTCCATCTCCCTCTCTCTCTCTCTCTCTCTCTGCTTCTTGCTTGGCCATTTACAAAAGTGACATTCCAGGTCACAGTGCTAGTATGTTGAATTCATCAGAACCCTGATGAATCCTTTCCCGAAGAAGGTCAGGTTAGAGGAGTTACTTCAGGCCACAGAGCATATATGACGACACTGTCCTGACCTGTGCTTATTGTGGGTATCTATCCTCACTCTCTCTTTGTGGCCAGTATTTGGAAGTGTTCTAGAATCTTGAGAGAAGAGGAGCAAGGGACAGAGAGAGAGAGAGAGAGAGAGACAGAGAGAGAGACAGAGAGAGAGAGAGAGACAGAGAGAGAGACAGAGAGAGAGAGAGAGAGACAGGTGAAACACCCTTCTAATACTGGCCACATGCTGGCCTCTTCCCTTTCAGGAAAATGTATGGTTTTGCATTATTCTAGCCCATGGCCCCATGTTCCGTTCACCATACTCTTTCAATGAGATGTCTCGAGATGTCTCACTGGCACTGACAAGGCTGGCCCATCACACTCTCCTTTCCTTAGTCTGATAAGGATGTGCCATCATTCTTTCCCACTACTCTCTCCCTTTCTTGCTTCCTCTTCCCTCGGCCTCTTCCATGTCTCTCTCCTGCTGTCTCTCCTTCCTCTTTTAAACAAAGTCCTTCTAGGAGATCACAATGGTTGTAGGGGCATACATGGCAACACTGTTGAACACCTTTCTAACACAGCTTGAATGTCAGAGGAACTTGAAAGGACAGAGAAGAGGATTCCTCTGGCATGACCCAGGCTTCCTGATGGTAACTGTCCCCATCCTCCCTTGGTCACCAGTTCTTGAAGGTCTTTTAGACTCCTGGCCAAGGGGAAAGCCATGCCAACCGGTACGTACTGGATACACTCTACCCTCTTTCCATTTAAAGAACACTGGTCCTTTGGCTAGATTCTATTCCAGGGACATGAATGCACTCAACAAATATTTCACTGTGTCTTACTGTCACTTACTTGTCTGAACCATCTGTTTACTCTTTCAATACCCTGTGAAGGGGTCTCCCAGACTGGGACAGGTGAACTCAATGAATCCTCTCTTTCCTCCATGTCTCCCTTTCTCCTTCTCTCCCTCTCTCTTTCTCTCTCTCCCTCCCTCTCTCTCTCTATCTCTCCCTTGATCTTTTATTCGCTGAACCCATACCCTCCCATTGTCTCTACCGTAGGGCCTAGAAATTCATATTGTCCTGTGAGTATTCGAAGGTGCAGAATCCATGCCAGGAACAATAAATCTGCGGGACAAAAGAAAAGACAGATAGATGAGTGCCATGTCAGGAAGGTGGAACGCACCCTGAGACTTAGTTCCTCCATGAATGGACAACTTCAATTCACTCTATGTAGTCTGTGCAGTGATCATCGCTTTCGGCTCTTGCTCTCTCCATCCCTCTTTTCCTCTGAGTTCTCTTACCCAGGTCATGCTCCTCATATCCCACTCTCTGTTTAGCCTCCCTCTCCCTCTATTTCCTTCTCTTTCTTCCCCTTTCTTTTCCTTCCCCATCTCGTTAACCTATTCCCCCTCTTGTTAATCTACCCCCTCTCTCTGAACTTCCCCCCCCCAGCCACTTCCAAATTTTCCCCAATCACCTCCCCTTCCACTCTCTGTCTCTCTCTGTCTCTCTCTCTCTCTCCATTCTTTACTCGTTCCCCTTCTTTCTTGACTACTCTTCTTTTCTCAACCTCTTCTCTCACTCCTGTTTACCCTCATCACATCCCTCTCTCCTACAGGCACCTCATACAGGTTCTCCTAGGTTGTAAGTAGCATGGATAGTAACCCTGAGGAGAGTTGACAGCAGTGGAAGAATCCTTCCCATTGATAGTCACATGTTAGCAGGGACCTGCAGGAATCCACGGAGGTCTGGGACACAGGGGCCTTGAGGGAGCTTATGGAAGCCCACCTTGCTGACTGTGCTCGGTCCACCATTACTTTCCATAACTCTTTGAATATGCTCTAGAATTTGGAGAGGGAAAGAAAAAGAAGTTGAGTGCAGTGGCTTGGTGATCATTCAAAATCTATTGTCTGCCAGGTCGCTAGCAAAATGGGTATTTTATGGCTTCCCCGAGCCCCCTTACCCACTCACCAGGCTGTGTTATGGATTCAGCTTCCATGGTGGTGCATCAGATGTCCAGTTTGCCTGGTTTCTCTTTTTCCTGAAAAGGAATTCACCGAGACCTCGTCCCTTGAACTCAATGGATAGCCTCTGCTGCTCATTCTCTTTCCTGTTTCTGTCTGCCTTAGCTTTGTCTCCCTCACCCCTTTCTTCCTGGGGGCTATCTCTCTCTCCCTCTTTCATCCCCTGTCTTCTCCACCCAACCACTCCCTCTTCAAGAATCCTGTTTCTTTCTCTCCTCCTCTTCCCCCTCAATTGCTCTCCCTTGTACCATTCCCCATCCCTCTTCTTCTTTCCATCCTGTCCCCTCTCTTTCCTATTCTATTTCCTCCTTCCTCTCCCTCCCCACGCTTTGCCTCTTCCCTCTCTCTTCTGTTATTGCCCTTCTCCCACCCTTCCCCTTTCTTTTCTCTTCCTTCTACCTGTCTCTGATCCTTTCTCATCAGCAACCAAGAGTGTCACTCAAGTTTTAAAAGTAGAAAGTTTAATAGATAATAACACTGAAGCAAAGTTTCCTGTACACAGTTGGATGCTATCACATACTTGAAGGCAGGGAGGGCAGGGTTAGGCTGGCATGATCCGTGTGTAAAAAGCTAACTACACTGGCCCTCCTTGGCTGAACAGAACTTTCCATAACTGCCTGAATGTATTCTACAAGCTGAGGAAAGAGAGAAGCCAAGAGCATGGATTTCTAATACCCAGACTGTATCCTCTTGCCTGATTTTGGAAAGATGAGCAATCTGTATTATTCAAGCCCAGGACCCCTTTCTCACTCACCAAAGGACTTCACGGAGATGTCACCCTGGCAGTGATCTGGCCGGTCGGCCTGCCTGCTCTTTCACAGATTGGAGAAGGGAGTTCACCCCATCCTGGTGGTCTCAATGAAATGAGTCCTGTGAAGTTCCTTTCTCTTCCTTTTGCTTCTTTCTTTCTCTTCCTTTCCTTCTGTCTTTTTCTCTCCTCATTCCTTCTTTTCTTCTTCCCTCTCATCATCACTTACTCTCTCTTGCCTTCTTTATTTCGATTTTTCTTTCCTTTTCATTTCCCCGTCCTTTCTCTCTCCTTCCCTTACTCTATCTCTGTCTCTTCTATCTCAAATCCTCTCTTTCCCAACTTTTTCCTCCATTCCATCTCCCTCTCTCTCTCTGCTTCTGCTTCTTGCTTGGCCATTTGAAAGTGACATTCCAGGTCACAGTGGTAGTAAGTTGAATTCATCAGAACCCTGATGAATCCTTTCCCGAAGAAGGTCAGGTTAGAGGAGTTACTGCAGGCCACAGAGCATATATGACAACACTGTCCTGACCTCTGCTTATTGTGGGTAACTATCCTCACTCTCTCTTTGTGGCCAGTATTTGGAAGTGTTCTAGAATCTTGAGAGAAGAGGAGCAAGGGACAGAGAGGGAGAGAGAGAGAGAGAGAGAGAGAGAGAGAGAGAGAGAGAGAGAGAGAGAGAGAGAGAGAGAGAGAAAGGTGAAACACCCTTCTAATACTGGCCACATGCTGGCCTCTTCCCTTTCTGGAAAATGTATGGTTTTGCATTATTGTAGCCCATGGCCCCATGTTCCATTCACCATACTCTTTTAATGAGATGTCTCGAGATGTCTCACTGGCACTGACAAGGCTGGCCCATCAGACTCTCCTTTCCTTAGTCTGATAAGGATGTGCCATCTTTCTTTCCCCCTACTCTCTCCCTTTCTTGCTTCCTCTTCCCTCTGCCTCTTCCATGTCTCTCTCCTGCTGTCTCTCCTTCCTCTTTTAACCAAAGTCCTTCTAGGAGATCACAATGGTTGTAGGGGCATACATGGCAACACTGTTGAACACTTTTACAACACAGCTTGAATGTCAGAGGAACTTGAAACGACAGAGAAGAGGATTCCTCTGGCATGACCCAGGCTTCCTGATGGTAACTGTCCCCATCCTCCCTTGGTCACCAGTTCTTGAAGGTCTTTTAGACTCCTGGCTAAGGGGGAAGCCATGCCAGCCAGTATGTACTGGCTACATTCTACCCTCTTTCCATTTAAAGAACACTGGTCCTTTGGCTGGATTCTATTCCAGGGACATGAATGCACTCAACAAATATTTCACTGTGTCTTACTGTCACTTACTTGTCTGAACCATCTGTCTACTCTTTCAATACCCTGTGAAGGGGGGTCTCCCAGAGTGGGTCAGGTGAACTCAATGAATCCTCTCTTTCCTCCATGTCTCCCTTTCTCCTTCTCTCCCTCTCTCTTTCTCTCTCTCCCTCCCCCTCTCTCTCTATCTCTCTCTTGATCTATTATTCGCTGAACCCATAACCTCTCATTGTCTCTACCGTAGTGCCTAGAAATTCATATTGTCCTGTGAGTATTCGAAGGTGCAGAATCCATGCCAGGAACAATAAATCTGCGGGACAAAAGAAAAGACAGATAGATGAGTGCCATGTCAGGAAGGTGGAACGCACCCTGAGACTTAGTTCCTCCATGAATGGACAACTTCAATTCACTCTATGTAGTCTGTGCAGTGATCATCGCTTTCGGCTCTTGCTCTCTCCATCCCTCTTTTCCTCTGAGTTCTCTTACCCAGGTCATGCTCCTCATATCCCACTCTCTGTTTAGCCTCCCTCTCCCTCTATTTCCTTCTCTTTCTTCCCCTTTCTTTTCCTTCCCCATCTCGTTAACCTATTCCCCCTCTTGTTAATCTACCCCCTCTCTCTGAACTTCCCCCCCCCAGCCACTTCCAAATTTTCCCCAATCACCTCCCCTTCCACTCTCTGTCTCTCTCTGTCTCTCTGTCTCTCTCTCTCTCTCTCCATTCTTTACTCGTTCCCCTTCTTTCTTGACTACTCTTCTTTTCTCAACCTCTTCTCTCACTCCTGTTTACCCTCATCACATCCCTCTCTCCTACAGGCACCTCATACAGGTTCTCCTAGGTTGTAAGTAGCATGGATAGTAACCCTGAGGAGAGTTGACAGCAGTGGAAGAATCCTTCCCATTGATAGTCACATGTTAGCAAGGACCTGCAGGAATCCACGGAGGTCTGGGACACAGGGGCCTTGAGGGAGCTTATGGAAGCCCACCTTGCTGACTGTGCTCGGTCCACCATTACTTTCCATAACTCTTTGAATATGCTCTAGAATTTGGAGAGGGAAAGAAAAAGAAGTTGAGTGCAGTGGCTTGGTGATCATTCAAAATCTATTGTCTGCCAGGTCGCTAGCAAAATGGGTATTTTATGGCTTCCCCGAGCCCCCTTACCCACTCACCAGGCTGTGTTATGGATTCAGCTTCCATGGTGGTGCATCAGATGTCCAGTTTGCCTGGTTTCTCTTTTTCCTGAAAAGGAATTCACCGAGACCTCGTCCCTTGAACTCAATGGATAGCCTCTGCTGCTCATTCTCTTTCCTGTTTCTGTCTGCCTTAGCTTTCTCTCCCTCACCCCTTTCTTCCTGGGGGCTATCTCTCTCTCCCTCTTTCATCCCCTGTCTTCTCCACCCAACCACTCCCTCTTCAAGAATCCTGTTTCTTTCTCTCCTCCTCTTCCCCCTCAATTGCTCTCCCTTGTACCATTCCCCATCCCTCTTCTTCTTTCCATCCTGTCCCCTCTCTTTCCTATTCTATTTCCTCCTTCCTCTCCCTCCCCACGCTTTGCCTCTTCCCTCTCTCTTCTGTTATTGCCCTTCTCCCACCCTTCCCCCACCTTTCTTTTCTCTTCCTTCTACCTGTCTCTGACCCTTTCTCATCAGCAACCAAGAGTGTCACTCAAGTTTTAAAAGTAGAAAGTTTAATAGATAATAACACTGAAGCAAAGTTTCCTGTACACAGTTGGATGCTATCACATACTTGAAGGCAGGGAGGGCAGGGTTAGGCTGGCATGATCCGTGTGTAAAAAGCTAACTACACTGGCCCTCCCTGGCTGAACAGAACTTTCCATAACTGCCTGAATGTATTCTACAAGCTGAGGGAAGAGAGAAGCCAAGAGCATTGATTTCTAATATCCAGACTGTATCGTCTTGCCTGATTTTGGAAAGATGAGCAATCTGTATTATTCAAGCCCAGGACCCCTTTCTCACATACCAAAGGACTTCACGGAGATGTCACCCTGGCAGTGATCTGGCCGGTCGGCCTGCCTGCTCTTTCACAGATTGGAGAAGGGAGTTCACCCCATCCTGGTGGTCTCACTGAAATGAGTCCTGTCAAGATCCTTTCTCTTCCTTTTGCTTCTTTCTTTCTCTTCCTTTCCTTCTGTCTTTCTCTCTCTCTTTCTTTCTCCTCATTCCTTCTTTTCTTCCTCCCTCTCATCATCACTGACTCTCTCTTGCCTTCTTTATTTCCATTTTTCTTTCCTTTTCATTACCCCGTCCTTTCTCCCTCCTTCCCTTACTCTATCTCTGTCTCTTCTATCTCAAATCCTCTCTTTCCCAACTTTTTCCTCCATTCCATCTCCCTCTCTCTCTCTGCTTCTGCTTCTTGCTTGGCCATTTGAAAGTGACATTCCAGGTCACAGTGGTAGTAAGTTGAATTCATCAGAACCCTGATGAATCCTTTCCCGAAGAAGGTCAGGTTAGAGGAGTTACTGCAGGCCACAGAGCATATATGACAACACTGTCCTGACCTCTGCTTATTGTGGGTAACTATCCTCACTCTCTCTTTGTGGCCAGTATTTGGAAGTGTTCTAGAATCTTGAGAGAAGAGGAGCAAGGGACAGAGAGGGACAGAGAGAGAGAGAGAGAGAGAGAGAGAGAGAGAGAGAGAGAGAGAGAGAGAGGGAGAGAGAGAGAGAGAGAAAGGTGAAACACCCTTCTAATACTGGCCACATGCTGGCCTCTTCCCTTTCTGGAAAATGTATGGTTTTGCATTATTGTAGCCCATGGCCCCATGTTCCATTCACCATACTCTTTTAATGAGATGTCTCGAGATGTCTCACTGGCACTGACAAGGCTGGCCCATCAGACTCTCCTTTCCTTAGTCTGATAAGGATGTGCCATCTTTCTTTCCCCCTACTCTCTCCCTTTCTTGCTTCCTCTTCCCTCTGCCTCTTCCATGTCTCTCTCCTGCTGTCTCTCCTTCCTCTTTTAACCAAAGTCCTTCTAGGAGATCACAATGGTTGTAGGGGCATACATGGCAACACTGTTGAACACTTTTACAACACAGCTTGAATGTCAGAGGAACTTGAAACGACAGAGAAGAGGATTCCTCTGGCATGACCCAGGCTTCCTGATGGTAACTGTCCCCATCCTCCCTTGGTCACCAGTTCTTGAAGGTCTTTTAGACTCCTGGCTAAGGGGGAAGCCATGCCAGCCAGTATGTACTGGCTACATTCTACCCTCTTTCCATTTAAAGAACACTGGTCCTTTGGCTGGATTCTATTCCAGGGACATGAATGCACTCAACAAATATTTCACTGTGTCTTACTGTCACTTACTTGTCTGAACCATCTGTCTACTCTTTCAATACCCTGTGAAGGGGGGTCTCCCAGAGTGGGTCAGGTGAACTCAATGAATCCTCTCTTTCCTCCATGTCTCCCTTTCTCCTTCTCTCCCTCTCTCTTTCTCTCTCTCCCTCCCTCTCTCTCTCTACCTCTCTCTTGATCTATTATTCGCTGATCCCATACCCTCTCATTGTCTCTACCGTAGGGCCTAGAAATTCTTATTGTCCTGAGAGTATTCATGCTCTTCATATCCCACTCTCTGTTTAGCCTCCCCCTCCCTCTATTTCCTTCTCTTTCTTCCCCTTTCTTTCCTTTCCCCATCTCGTTAACCTATCCCCCTCTTGTTAATCTATCCCCTCTCTCTGAACTTCTCTCCCCCCAGCCACTACCAAATTTTCCCCAATCCCCTTCCCTCCCACTCTCTGTCTCTCTCTGTCTCTCCATTCTTTCCTCGTTCCCCTTCTTTCTTCCCTACTCTTCTTTTCTCAACCTCTTCTCTCACTCCTGTTTACCCTCATCACATCCCTCTCTCCTACAGGCACCTCATACAGGTTCTCCCAGGTAGTAAGTAGCATGGATAGTAACCCTGAGGACAGTTGACAGCAGTGGAAGAATCCTTCCCATTGATGGTCACATGTTAGCAGGGACCTGCAGGAATCCACGGAGGTCTGGGACACAGGGGCCTTGAGGGAGCTTATGGAAGCCCACCTTGCTGACTGTGCTCGGTCCACCATGACTTTCCACAACTCTTTGAATATGTTCTAGAATTTGGAGAGGGAAAGAAAAGGAAGTTGTGTCCATTGGCTTGGTGATCATTCAAAATCTATCGTCTGCCAGGTCGCTAGCAAAATGGGTATTTTATGGCTTCCCCGAGCCCCCTTACCCACTCACCAGGCTGTGTTATGGATTCAGCTTCCATGGTGGTGCCTCACATGTCCAGTTTGCCTGGTTTCTCTTTTTCCTGAAAAGGAATTCACCGAGACCTCGTCCCTTGAACTCAATGGATAGCCTCTGCTGCTCATTCTCTTTCCTGTTTCTGTCTGCCTTAGCTTTGTCTCCCTCACCCCTTTCTTCCTGGAGGCTATCTCTCTCTCCCTCTTTCATCCCCTGTCTTCTCCACCCAACCACTCCCTCTTCAAGAATCCTGTTTCTTTCTCTCCTCCTCTTCCCCCTCAATTGCTCTCCCTTGTACCATTCCCCATCCCTCTTCTTCTTTCCATCCTGCCCCCTCTCTTTCCTATTCTATTTCCTCCTTCCTCTCCCTCCCCACGCTTTGGCTCTTCCCTCTCTCTTCCGTTATTGCCCTTCTCCCACCCTTCCCCCACCTTTCTTTTCTCTTCCTTCTACCTGTCTCTGATCCTTTCTCATCAGCCACCAAGAGTGTCACTCAAGTTTTAAAAGTAGAAAGTTTAATAGATAATAACACTGAAGCAAAGTTTCCTGTACACAGTTGGATGCTATCACATACTTGAAGGCAGGGAGGGCAGGGTTAGGCTGGCATGATCCGTGTGTAAAAAGCTAACTACACTGGCCCTACTTAGTTGAACAGAACTTTCCATAACTGCCTGGGTTGGAACCGAATCATACATACTTGAGATCAGCGAATACAGGCATAACTTCTGACTAATGAAGCCAAATATATTGACCTTCCTTTGGTGACCACTACTTTCCATTACTTTTGGAAAGTTTTCTAGTATAATGGGAAAGAGAGAAGTCAGGCCACTGACTTCCAACGTTCAGACTCCACCCTCTTCACCAGTTTTGAGGAAGTGGGTCATTTGCAGTATTTTAGATTAGGGCCCTCTTTCCAACTCACCAGCATGTTTTACTGAGAGATCCTTCCCTGTCCATGACTGGGTTGTCCCATCTGCCTGGTCTTCCATTAACCTCGGAGGGGAATTCATCAAGGCCTGGTGATATGAATTCAATGCATCCTGTCAAGGTCTCTTTCCTTATCTTTTCCATTCTCCCTCTTTCCCCTTCTTTCTTCCCTTTCACTATTTTCAACCCTTCAATTATGTCTTCTCTTCTTTCTGCCGTCATCTTTCATCCTCTCATCCCTTCTCTCTCCCACCATCTTCAACCCTGTCCTCACCCTCCAACTTTCCAATCCTTTTCTCCCTTCCAATATCCCTGTTTCCCCTTCTCTCACTCTTTTATACACATCAGGGTCTTTCAGAGAGCTCCCTCATTGGTAGTGGTAGAGTCCCATCTGTCCATTCTTTCATTAACTTGATGAGGAGGTCATATCTTCCTTTCCCCCTCCTCTCTCCGTCTCTTCCTTCCTCTTTGTCTCTGACTCTTCCCTAACTCCCCTTTTCCTTCTCCCTTTTTCTCTTATCATTTACATAAGTGACTTATACATGGTCAGAATAGTAGTAAGTTGCATCCATGATATCACAATTGGAAAGTTTCCTTTAATAGTTTTGATGTTAGGAGGTACATGAGATCACACAGTACATTGTGACTGTGGCCTGACCTGTGCTTAGCAACGGTAACTATTTTGACTATCCCTTTGTGACTGCTATTTGAATATATTTATGAATGTTGAGAATGTTGAGGAAGGTAGTTAGTGAGAGAGGGAGTGAGAGGGTGGAAGATGCACAGAAAGAAAGAAAGCCAAGCCCACTGGTACGTAACTCTCCAGATCCTACCCTCTTCCCTTTATAGGAAAATAGGTCATTTTGCAGTGTTCTATGTCATGGTCACCTTTTCCAGTCACCAAGTTTTGTCACTGAGATTTTCCACTGGCAGTGATGTGGTATCCTATCTCCCTATCCTTTTATTGACCAGAGATCATATATTTCTTCCCCCTTCACATCTCTCCCTCTCTTCCTTTGCCTCTCCCATCAATTTCTCCCTACTGCACCAAATTTTCTCTTGTTCATTCCTCTCTCTCTCTCTCTCTGCCTCTGCCTTCCCCCCTTTGACTCTCTCTCTCTCTCTCTCTCTCTCTCTCTCTCTCTCTCTTTCTCTCTCCCTCTGTTAAGATGGCTGTGGAGGAGAAGTGAGGCTGTACATTCCTCCCTCATTCAAAACAAACTCATGTGCAAGTCATGTCATCATTTCTCTGATGGCATGGGCTTCTTCAGCAACCAAGGACCAGTACCACTCCTCTTCCATCTCCCTTTTCCAGTACCACTTACCCAAGTGACTTAGACAAGGTCAGAATTGTAGTAAGTTGCATCAGTAAAAATACTTTTGAAAAGTCTCATAATGGTTTAGATTTCAGGATTTATGTCAGGCCACAGAATGTACGGTTACTCTGGCCTGACCTGTGCTTTGTGATGGTAACTGTTTTCACTTTGCCTTTTCTGACCAGTAACTGAAAATGTTCTACAATCTTCAAAGAGGCATACAGAGGAAGCAGTACAGCGTGGGAGGAAGGAAGAAAGTCCAGGCCTCTGGTATGTACTGTCAACACTCAACCCTCCTCCCCTTTTAGGAAAATGGGCCCTTTGGTTGTATTCTAGCCCAGGGTCTCATTTCCCACTCATAGTGGTGTTTCCCTCAGACGTGTCATTGGCACTGACAAGGCTGGCCTGTCAGCCTCTTCTTTCTTTAACCTGACAAGGACATCCTATCTTTCTTTCACCCTCTCTTCCTTCCTCTTTACCTCTCTCTCTTCCACCTCTCACTCCCCTTTTCCTTCCCCCTTTCCCTCTGTCCTTTACATATGTGACTTATAGATGGTCAGAAGTTTAGTGAATTGCATCCATAATATCAGTGTTGAAAAGTTTCCTTTAGTAGTTTAAATGTTAAGAGGTACTTGAAGCTCCAGGGTATATGATCACTCCTGCCTGATCTATGCTTAATAATGTTAACTGTTTTCACTCTGCCATTGTTTTTGAATTTGTATGTTTTCTAGAAGAGAGAGAGAGAGAGAGAGAGAGAGAGAGAGAGAGAGAGAGAGAGAGAGAGAGAGAGAGAGAGAGAGAGAGAGAGAGAGAAAGAGAGAGAATGTCAAGATGTCAAGCCTATTGGCTTTGGGATTATTCAGACTCTAGCCATGTATTGTATTACAACTCAGGGCTTCCTTTTCCACTTACCAGTGTGTTTCACTAATTCATTCACCACCGTAGTGACTTGGCTTTCCTATCTGCCTAATCTTTCCTTTAGTTGAACAAGCAGTTCATCCACACATGGTGATGTACATTCACTCAGTCTTTGTCTGGTGTTCTCTCTTTCTGCAACGTCTCTCCCATACCCCTCTCTCTTCCCAGCAATCTTTCTCTCTTCCCATCTCTTCTCCTCATACCTTTTCCCCCTCTGCCTTCTTCTTCTTTTCCTCTTTCTTTCCTGTCCTCACTCTTTTCTCCCCCTCCCTTTCTCTTCTCCCTCTCCCTGTCTTTCTCCCCCACAAATTATTTTTCTGTCTCCTTCCTGCTATCTTCTTCCCTTCCACTCTTCCATTCTCTTCTTTGTCCCATCTGTTCCCTCTTTTTCTCTTCTCCCTCTCCCTTTCTCTTTTCTCTCTCCCTCCTTCTCCCTCTCCCTAAATCTTTTTCCATTTCTCTTTCTTCTGACTCACATGCTTCCTCTTGTTTCCCTCCCTCTCCCCTCTTCCCCTGCCCTCAGTCTCATACACATGACTCCTACCAGGCCACAAATGTAGTAAATTGCGTAGATGGGACTGTTATTAACACTGATGACCATTTCCCATAGAAATTCAGGTTTTCATAGGGAGTTGAAGGGAGGCTGGTGATTTCAGTTCACCCAGGCCTACTGACTTGAGCTCACATGATCCTTTCAGGACCCCTCATTTTATAGAAAAGGAAAGTGAGACACAGAAAGAGGAAGTGTGTCAAATACAAGGTCAGAAATGTAGGAAGTGGCATGAGTGATAACACTGAGGACTGATAAGAAGAGTGAAGGAGTCTTCTTGTAGGTTGTCAGATTTTGACAGGGACCTGCTGGAAGCCAGAGAGGGCCAGGGCACTCTGGCATGACTTGTTCTTAAGGAAGTCAACTATGCTGACCCCACTGGTGACACCACTCCTTTCCATCACTCCCTGAATATGTTCTAAAACAGAGAGAGAGAGAGAGAGAGAGAGAGAGAGAGAGAGAGAGAGAGAGAGAGAGAGAGAGAGAGAGAGAGAGAGAGAGAGAGGAGGGAAAGTCAAGCCCATTGGCTTATAATGTTCAGACCCTAATGTCTAACTTGTTTTTGGAAAAATGGGCCTTTTGCCATACTCTAGCCCAGGGTCCTCTTTCCCACTCACTAGGGTATTTTACTGAGAATTCCTTCCCTGGCAGAGATGTAGCTATGCTTTCTACCCTGAGATGAAGTTTACCCAGGCAGGTGACTTGAAGTCAGTAAGTCTTACCGAGTATACTCATCCTCTCTCTATCTCTCTTCCTCCATCTGCCCCCTTCTTCTTTCCTGTCTTCCTTCCCTGGATCTTTCTCTCTGTCTTTCTCCTCTTTATATCTTCATGATTTTCTTTTCTCCACATTTAACCAGAGAGTGTGGCAGAAACATAAAGACAATGGGAGAGAAAGAGTGGAGATTTATGTTAGCCATGTTTTGAAGGTGGAACTGAGCAGATGGAGACTAGATCAACAAGGGTCCCAGAAACATTAGCCTAGAAGTCACGAGGGGCAAAGTGGTTTGTATGATGGTGTATTTAGTTCTAGACACAGGATCAAACATTGTAAGCATGAGAAATCCCAATCACTAATGTTCATTTGGTTCAATATCTGTCACTTTAAAGAAAAAGAAAGTGAGGCCCTGAAAGAGGAAATGACTGGCAACGTACATGGATATAATACTGATCATATGCCATTTAAAAACAATAAGAAAAGTTACCTTTACCGTGAAAGGCCCCAAATGCCTCATCCCAGGCTGACCTCACTTTCAGGGCTTTTGTGATGTCATCCATTATGATCTCTTCCCTGGATGTATTTATTGAGGAGGCCTGAGCAGGTGTTCACAAACCCACCTTGTCCCTGTTAGCAAGTGGATCTAGGGCTTCCACACCTCTGCTCCACCTAGCCAGGTGTGATGCTTTACCGAGTCCTTAGACTAACCACAGATTTTCTTTCTAGGGCTCCTGGTCTGCTGCCTGCTTAGGACTGTTTGGGTTGAACAATTGACATCACCATACTGAATTTCCCAGTACTCATGGATGCGATCTACTACTATCTGCATACCTTTGTTCTTCATATTTCCTGTCTCTTTCAAAGAAACCCAGAACCGATTCCCATCGCAGCTCAAAATGCTAATTCTCAGGTACTTATCCTTACCCTGTGGGCCCTGTGGCAGGTACTACTTATGATAAAGATCTATGCTGTGACATTCCTTACTATTTTGCTTCCCATGGCTCCTGGTTTCAACAGAAACCTGAGACACGAGTCACTAATGTCTACTTTATGGGATGCAATGGGCTTATTATGGTCTGGTTTTCTTTTACCAGGAAGTCAGTTTTGAAGAAGTCCTAATGGCCATTATACACATACTTGCCATGTTGATCATGATACATCTCACTGGCTTCTGGGATAAAGTTCATCAGGGGGGCAGGCTACTGGGACAATTATGGCAAATGCGATTCGGGAGAAATGATCACCAGTGTTTCAGAAGCCCTAGGTGTTATCAACATAATCTAGAAGGCGTCAGATTACGGCGGCACACGCTTTTTTCTTCAACGTGGGAAGTCCAAACCTTTCGAGTCAACCAAACCCACTCCAATTGTCCACGCATTCAAGTCAGCTCCACAGAACCTCATTTCCCAAGCCTCCTAAATTACATCTTTCAGAGGCCACTGTTGTTGGAGCAGGAGGGAGAGAATCAAAAGTATGCTCACCAGCAAAGCAAACGTCATCGTCATCATTTCCGCTGTCGTCGTCATTGGCATCATCATCGGCGGCATCATCCTGCACACATCTCTGAACCAAATGCTTTCCACCATAGCCCTCCTCCCACTTATGCCATCATTAACCACACTTTCCAGGTGCTGACCTTTAGAACACGTCATACACATCATTCACCACCACCCGTGAACAGCAGAGAGGGGAGCATGCAGGGTGTGGAGTCACTAAGGTACATCCTCTACCTAATCAGAAACATATGTATTTACTGCATGTACATGTATCTTCAGTTCATAGATTAGTGACCCTATGTGAAACATCTCTAACTCTCTGTACTGTTTATTTCTTAGTTCAAAGCCTGCTGCTACAACTACCTACTTGACTTCACAAGGACCGACTCCTTCAACCCCAAATGAAAACCAGAGCCTAGGAAGTCTTTCCTGAAGGCCCCCTGCTCGCAGTAAAAAATGTTTTTTCTCGTCTCACCTTGTAGTTTGAATTTCCTCTAGACAATGGGAGGGAGAATAGTAGAGTGGGTGATCTTTTTTTAGGAGTGAAAAGTTCAGACAAAAAGAGATTTGGGGGGTTGCCTCCTGCTGGAGAGGGGAAACAAACGGGGCATAGGGTTATGGAAATTGGGTTTCATGTGACACCCCAGGGTGTGTCCAATTTCTAAAGCAATGTCGTGTTTCTAGATATAGGATGGGTCTTTCCAATCTCTAAAGCAATGTCGTGTTTCTAGATATAGGATGGGTCTTTCCCAGGTCTAAAAGGTGTTCAAGGTTACATGGCATAGGAACTCAGAAAATGGAAGGAACTTCTCAAAAACAGTCTCTCTACTCAAAACAAACACCAGGTAGGTTAGGTTACCCAGGTGAGTTCTAATGTCCAGACTTCGTTCCATGACAGACTCTTCAGATTTGATCCCCGAAGGCCAGGTGCTTGACTGAGGTGCCTAATTTCAATCCCACTCATGCTGTTCTAGCCAGGTTTGGATCCTATCTCTGCATCATCCCCATAAGTCCTCGGGTGGGGGGGGGTACAGTATAGAGAAGGAATAGCAGCACCTACACACTCATGACAACTAGTGAGTAGTTCCACCTAACAGTCCCCTTTGTTTTGTGTGACTTCATAGGATATCAAGGTTGACTTGAAACCTGGAAACCAAGGGAGATCCCTTAATCTAGGCTACCTAGGTAGCCCTACCTACCCCCTTTGTCTGTTTGGTGACCACTCCCAGTTATGTCTGAACCCTAAGAGAAAGAAGTGGGCATTTCCATTGGCTAAATTTGGGCTCCGAGGTTCACACCATGGTCCCCTGAGCCCTATCCAGATGGTGGTGGTCAGCCCTGGCAAGATTTGGAGCCTGGACCTAGTCTAAGCACCAGGCTTACTTTCCCCATGCCTGGAATGTCCTCCCCCCAGAATTCCTCTCTCCCTTTCCAAGTCATCCTCCTCTTCCACCTCCAGACTTCTTGCAGGTGCCATCCCTGCTGTCACGCTGCCCCATTCTCTCCCCAACAATGTTTGTTCCCCCTCATTTAAACATTCCTAGAGTAGGTCCCTCCTTTGCCCTATCATTTCCTACTTTTGTAATTATTATGCTAGTCTATCTGTGTGTACAGTTTGCCCCTATCCTCTCCCCCAGGGGAAGATGACAAGCCTGAGGTGACCTTTCTACAGCACAGTATATGGTGTGTGAGCTTTTTCCAAGCACAGGTCATTCCCTGGAGTCTCACAACAAGGGGCAAGGTAATTACTGCAGATATCCTTAAAGATAACTAGTTAGGACTGGCAGAGGGTAAGGATCCTTTAGGGAATGGGCATCACATGCCCCCTGGAGCAGCTGGCTGGCATGGAGAGTTAGCTTTTAACGAATGTTTTTGTTGAATTGCACTAGATGAGGTGGTAGAAAGATCAGAGGGTGGGTGTGGAGAGATTAGTTTTACTGCCTCCCCCTCCATCTGAGGTTCTCTTCCTGGTCTGGGTCCTAAGATTCTGTTTTGCCCCACCTTAATTTTTTATGTCATTGACTTCCTGACTCTGTCTCTTTTAATGTTGTCCTGAGAGGCAGAGAGGTCTACAAAGTAACCAACCCAAATTTTAAGGTTCTAATGCTGCTTGGTCCTGTGTCCCCCCTCCCCCCAGTTGGCTGGTGGAACATTTTAACTGCCAGACTTCTAAAGATCCTTTTACCCAGTTTCGGAATGTTTAAGTTGGAAGATGCTTCAGGGTTCCATCAAATGGCCTCTGTCATTTTGTAGTTGAGGAAACTGAGTCAAGGGCTTGTATAGTCAAGCAAAGTACAGCTTTCCATACACAGTGTTATTGTGTCAAAGATGGGACTTTGAATGTAGCCCTTACTTTACTCCTCAATGCCCTCTGGCTCTGAGTGGTTACATTTGGAATTCTGTGCCAGCAAGTTTAGAAGCTACGGCAGTGGTCCTCTCCCAGCTAACAAAACCAGGGTACTTCCTGCTAATCCATTCCACTGCCATTGCCTGCTATGCTGTGCTTCCTGAATAAATATAGAGACTTTTTAAAACAGAAAACCCTACCTCCCACTCCCTCCTGCCACACACACAGACACCTTCATTTTAGGTTGACTTCACCACTAACCTGAAGGTGGCATTTCAAGGGCCATCTTGATTTCCTTTAAAAACAAAACAATACAAAACAAAAAATGAGGGACTCACAAAAATGCAGACTGACCAAAGGAATGTCACTCCAAAGGGTAGAAGACCATGAGTTAGCTTTAAATCTCCAATGAGAAAACATCAAGTGCTTTTAAGGCCAAAGTAGTTGCCAAGAAGAGTGGGGATGGTGCCACGGACTGTCTGGGATAGATCTGTCATCAGGATCTTCTACCCTTACAAAATTCTGAGGACTGGGGGGATAGGGGGAAGGGAGAGGAAATGCTTGATTCAAAAGGGAGAAAACTATCCATCTGTGCAAACCATCAGCCTCTACAGATAATCGGGTGATCTATCCTCAATAGGATCAGAGAAGGTTTCTGGCCTTAGATGGAGGCTGGACCTTGCCCTACCTAGGTAAGCTCCATAGCTTTCTGTCTTAGGAGAGGGCTGTTCTGGTTGGAGGCTCCGGCATACACTTTCAAAGCTAAGCTGCATCGCTCCCAACCAGCCGGAGGATTTCTCACTTGAATTACAAGTTACTGGGGGTGTTACAGCCCCAGATATTTTGCATCCAGCAGAAGTATATATGGAAATGAGTATAATGCAAGAGCAAAAGCCATCAAATACAATTCATCTAAAAAGGTGGGACCCTGGTGGGGGAGAGATGTCAATATGAATAACTGGCTTTTTCTTAAGGCACCATGAAGGTGAAAGTACCTCAGGTCTATTGAAATCCTTTTTTTCTCCTAAACCCTAATCCATTAGTGGAAAGTGATTTTTATTTACAGTCTGTTTTTTCCCACTTTTTTAGTAAAATAAAGGGGAAAACAATTTTAATCAGAAAATTTAACTCCCAGCTGAATAACTTCAAGAAAAGTGAAAGATTAAATATTTAATGACAAATAATAATCCTAAAACCAAGTTCAATCTCTTTGCCTATCCATACTTTCTCCTTCTTATAGGATACACTTACTATTGTAAGAATAGTAATAAATCCTGATCTTGAGGAAACTCTCCTATTTATTTTGCCATTATCTCTGATAGGATTTCAGTCCATGAACAACCCACTCATTTTACATCTGAAGAAACCGAGGTCCAAAGAGGTGAGTGAAGTGACTGCCTAATTCACTTAGAACAAGAGGTAGAAGAGATTGATTCTAAAGACATTCCATTTTGTCAACGCTATCTTGTAGTACTGGGTAGATGCCTCCAACGTTCTTGCAAATTACATCACTAGGGCTTTGCAGATACATCCATTGTTAGGAAGGCCACATAAAGAGTCCCGCCAATGGATGTTTGGGGAAAGGCTGTGCCAATGTGAACATGAGTGAGACTGGTTTGACGTTAAAGAAGGCAGAACCAAGAGGGGCAGAGTGTGAGTGGAGAAACTTGTTTCCTATCATGAGAAAAAAAAAAGCTGTAACATCACTCATTTTAGTAATTCATTATCAATTGAGCAACATGATGATGGTCTGAAATCAGCCTCTGTCTGCTCCAAAAAGCTTGGATATTTAGAAACCCAAAGAGAATGGGCTCAGCCACTTCCTCCAACCAAGAGGGTAACTGATGCCCCCAGGAACCTAAGCCCCAGAAGCTGGCAACTATTCCACACCTTTCTTGGGTCTTGCTTACTCCAGATTCTCTAAGAGAGAAATGAAAATGCTTTGCCTGAAGGAATCTCACTGCAGGGGACTTCATATAACCTCTCTATCTTTGCAATTGGTTTCTGCATGGTGTGATCTCTTGGCCTACAAGTTAGCACAGCTGTTCCAAAGAATGGTACAGAAGGTAGGCATGCTGCTCCAGATGTACCACATCCTGGCTTTCCTCTGTGCCACTGGCAGCTGAGTTTGGAACTGGATGAAGAAGCTGCTGGGACACCAAAACTTGAGCTAATTTGTGTGAAGTGCTTCAGGAACCTTAAAGAGTTACAGAAACATGAGCTCTTACAATCAAGATGTAAGGACATCCAATTTGAGCAGATTACTCTCAAGCATGCCCCGCTCCAGTCCCTGCCCTAGCTTCTTAGTGGGGAGGAGTTTCTTCTTCCTTCTTCACTTTGGTACCTCATGCTCTCATAAAACAACTCTAAATTCTCCCACACAGTTGAGGTCAGTTAAGTTTTCCAACATGAGGATTTCTGAATTGCTTATCCAGGCCTATTTTATCTGCGGACAACACCTAACAGGTAGTGACTAAATCCTATTACTACTAGACTGTCTATCTGGTCTTGAGGATCCTTGAGCCCAGTCAGGCCATCTAATCCTCCAGCATAACAGAGTACAAAACTAGGAATTGGAAAGATTGTGAATAAAAACTTTGGCAAATGGATTTTTTTTCATAGAGCTACCAGCTTACAATAGTCATAAATCTTCCCAAGGCTTCATTTTGGTCCATCTAAGTTGAGTACTTTTTATTGTATCATAATAGAAAAGGATCACCCTAGTTTAAATCTTATCTCAGATATTGTCTGTGTGACCCTAAGCAAATCACACAGCCTTTGCCTGCCTCTGTTTTCTCATCTATGGAATGGAGGTAATAATGGCACCTATCCCTTAGAGTGGGAGAATATAAAATGAAACATGTATAAAGCTCTTTATACTAGCTATTATCATCGTTATTGCTGCTATCCTACCGATAAACTGCTGATGTTAATGATCGATCCCTATCCCATCAGTGGAATTTATCACTATCCCACTTGGGAGGCAGGCGACATCCAGGCCAGGCTTAGATTTCTAGCAAAGGCTCACTAGTTTCTCTTATCACATATGCTAGAGTGAGGATTCTTTTTCAGGTACAGCTTTTTCAGACTGGATGGATACCAAGGGCCTTACCAACTTTGAAATTCTGTGATTCTGTTCCATCCCTGCCCAGAGTAGGCAGGACAGGAAGACTTTTATACTGTAATGACAGAGACTATAAGTGTCTGTGTGTGCGTGTGTGTGTGTGTGTGTCTGTGTGTGTGTGTGTGTTTTGGACATGCTGAGATTGAGATGTCTATGTGACAGAGAATAAGGACATATGCAGGAATGAACGTCTGCAGGGATGCATCTGCCTGTGCACGCATAGGTCTCCACAGTTGTCTGTCAGGCCTGAATCAGTCTGGCTAACAGTTCTTGGCTAGCCTAATCTACAAGTCAGAGATCAATAATTGTGTCCAGTGATTACCTTTTCTAATCTCTTCTCATCCCCATCCTATTATTAGCCTAGTTAGATTTTTGAAAGTGCTAGTTTTGACCTAAGATAATGTTGAATTCTTCACTTTAGGATAGGGAAGCCACTAGGGGGGCTGCTGTCATGTGAAGAGGGGTTCCCATCATCCTCTTGGATGCTCTAGCTTCTCCAGGCTTCCAAAGAATTCCGTTGCTGGTTCTTGGGGCCACTTTGTGACTTTGTACACACAAGAATTCTGTTTCAGGGTTTCCAAGGCAACTTAACAGAAGCCTTTGGGGCCGGTGCCTAATGATGAGAACTAGTCAAAGAAATAGTAAGTACTTAGGCCATGAAGCCTCTGGGTTGGGATGGCTAAAGCAATATACTGGTGGGAAATACAATATAGAGTCTCAGTCTAAGGACAGGGAATAATAATTGTATACCATCTATCCTCCTGTGCCCAAAATTGGTTAAAGATTCACTGGAGAATAAAGAGTCTTGTGGGATTTGGGTAGCCAACTCCCCCAAATGTTCTAGAGGGATACTTATTTATTCTGATAATTTTCAAATGATTCAAGTACATTTGAAAAGAAGAGGGATGTGCTTATGTGTGTGTATATGTCATAGCAACTATGCTGTTTATTTGTTATAGTATACAAAGGTACATATCTTTCTCTCTGTGTGAAGTATATACATCATAACTATTCTGACACAATTCACCATATATCTACACACACACATAAAATGTATTTTTGTGTGTATGCCTAATATGTGTGTGCCATAACAAGGAGTGCACGTGTATGCCATGACATGTAACCACATGCTACATACACCATGTGTACCACATCTTACATATATAGACATGTACCAAAGTATGTGTGCATGGGTGCCATTATCCACACAAACATATATGTAAACATATGAGGCAACATGCATAGGAAGACCTGGGTTCGGATCTACCTCTGATACATATTAGTAAGTAATATAATGTCTCAATGCTCTAGGCCAGAGGTTTCAAGCATGGCCCATGAGCCTACATGAGGCCCACAGCACTCCCGAGTGTGTCCCCAACCAGATTAAAATATCATTAAGCAATCTTTAACAAAAGAAATAAAAGGACAACAGAACATAGATAATATTACTATGTGGTTTTCTGAGTCAATCTGTGGTCCATTGGGTTCTTTCTCTGTGGTTTAGTGGCCTCCATTTCTATTAGTTTGACTCCACTGGGTCAGGCCACACTTGAAGACTGAGAGAGAAGGTGCCAAGTATAGGGTGAGAGGGAGTTCTTTCTGTGAAGGTACCTGCCCACACTGATAAAATCATATATCCAGTCCAAAATATACACATAGAATACAGCTATGCCTTGGGTGTGTGCACACCATGTATGTACCATAACATGTACCAACATGAGTATACCCATCTATCAACAAGCATCTATTAAGTACTTGAAATGTGCCAGGTACTGTCACAAAACTCAAAAAGAGAATAATCTCAACCCTCAAGAATCTTCCTTTTTACCCCAGGGGAAGCAACACATGTACATCCATGTACATATAAAATCAACATATGGTAATTTTGGAAGGGTAGTTTAGCAGCAAGGGGACTTAGGAAAGGCTTCATAAAGAAGGTGGCACTGGAGCTAAACTTTGAAAGAAACTGGGGATTTTAAGAGGCAAAGGTGAGAAGGGTCAGACTTCTAGGCAGAGGGCATGGAGATGGAACACAGAAGACCACATGTGTGAATGGTTTGGATAGATTACAGAGCATATGAAGGGCCATAGTGGGCAGGAAGCCTGAAAGGGTGGGGTGAAGTCAGTCTGTGAAGGGCATTAAATATCAGAGGATTTTGGATCTGGTTCCAGGGGCAATAGGGAGTTAGTGAAAGTGATTGAGTGGGAGGATGACAAGGCCAGGCCTATGCTCCAGGAACGCTTTGGTGGTGATATGGAAGGGTTTCTGCATATGCACAAATGTGCATTTGTGTGTATAAGCAATGACATAATTACATGACTTGTCCAAGCACAAAGCCAGCAAACGTAAATAGTCATCGGGAGAAGAAGGCATGGTGTAGTGGATAGAGGATTTCCCTTCCATTTAGAAAGACATAGGTTTCAATCATGCCCTGGACACATACTCTGGGTAAGTCTTGGGTAAGGCACTTGGCCTCCCTTGGTGTCAGTTCTGTAAAAGGTATCTTCTAGCTCTAGGAGGATCTAGGAGACAGATAAAGAGGGAAGATTTCTTTAGAGAAATGGATAGTTTTCCAATAATGATTCAAGGCCAGAAAATTACCAACAGAAATTACAGAAGGGTGACCTTGAAGGAGTTTTGCCAAGGCTCTGACCCTGGTTTTCCACCTTCCAACCAGTGGGACTCTACTGCCTGCTGTTGGTCTCCTACCCACAAAGCCCCATCTCCTTCCTCCCTCAGCAAGGAAAGATGCCTGTGTAAAGACCTGCACGTGTCACAGCAGGGGGTGGGAAAAAATAGGACCTAGTGAATACCTAGCGTCTACATTAATGACAATCAGTTAGGGAGATGGAATTACACATCAGAGGCTCACTACCTTTCCTAAACCAACCGATTACAAATCCGCATCCTACAAATATAGACCTCCAAATAAGAAAGCAAGCTGGGGAAGACCCAAGCAAGGCTTTTAATGGATCAGCACCCCTTCACACTCTCTCCAAACCAGCCAAACTCAAAAGGGACCTCGGAAGATATACATGTATACATGCACTTAAATGTACACATATATAATGAGCTTAGAGTACAATAAGCATGTGTATGTATACACATAGACCCATAGATTATACAGATACATAGTTATTTCAGATGAACTTAGAACCCAATTCTTGCACTCGATTAGAAAAAAAAGCAATTATTATATTAACCTATAGTCCATAAAACAGTAAGCAATAAAATTAAAAATAAAAATCACTAGTAGGCTAGTGGCCTGACCCAAGATCATTTCTATCTGAATTCCACCAAAACCAGCAAGCAACAAGAGGATGGCAATAATAGCTTCCAGTCACATACACAATCCTTTAAAACTGTTTACTTACATGTATTTATTTGATCCCTCACAAAAACCCCGTTGATGTAATTATTCATGAGTAGACAAATTGCAGTGAAGCAGTTGATATGGGAGTTCTAATTACCCCTCCGTGATGAAATGTCACTTTTTAGCACATGGCATGATGGACTTCATAATGAAGAGGAACATTTCAGTTAGGAGGCTAGTGGTGAATTTGCCCTGGAAGCAAAATTCCCACAGAGGGTGGCAAAACCAGGTGGTCCAGACAGTGACGGGTCATGTCTGAGGAGAAAAAAGACTCCAGCTACAAAAGAAGAAAAATTTTCCTTCACTCAAGGCTCAGATGCGGCTGTGCTGGATAAGTGATCGGAAGGAAAAGGATCATATTCTCATTTTCAAAGGAATCCATAAGTGGAACATTGAAAGCAGAGCAGTTGTTAGAGTATTGTGGCCTGTGCTCTGATGGGGTCCCCAAAGGGATGCTTTCTTACTCTGCTGTTTTTCCTTCACATACTCCCAAAAAAGGTGCTGAGAATTCTCAAAACAAACAAACAAACAAACCCAAATAAGACTCAATAACATCAATATCTGTTACTATTCAGATTATTTGCAAATAGATTATTTAGCTGGAGTTTCACAAGAACCCTGGGGGGAGGTACTATTATGATCTCCATTTTACAGATGGAGAACCTGAGGCTGAAAGAGGACCACTGGTTCCCTAGAATGACAAAGCTCATGTCTGAGGAAGGCTTCAAACCTAGATCTGTCGAGCTCCAGCTGGACTGTGACTAGGATGGGAGGATAGAATCAGCTAGAATGACTGATAGATTCACGAGCGTCATGTCTCCTTAGGTGCATATTCCTTACCTATGTTCATCATGACAGCAACATTCGAAAAGTATCTTGGCCCTATTGGTGATACATTAAAAAAAGATACTAACTCCCTTAGCCTTTGTGAGTATGACATGTTGGCACCTTAACTACAGCTGTTCCCCACACACAATTCCGGACAGGGCCAGGATTTCCTGGGCTTCTCTCCTTCTCGTGGATCAGAACAGACCGTTGAGAGACTGAGTGATTGGCAGAGTTTGCTGGCATAGTTATCCTTGGTTATCCATCTTGTCCCTTCAATGCTTTGTTTCTGCAGTCAGCCCTGTAGAGTTACAATGAAGGAGGGGGCAATTCCCATTCAATTTCTTGAGAACTAGAACTGGATTTATCTGTGGCTTTCTTGAGATACAACAGTATATTAAGGCAGTTTAATTTTTATTTTGCATCTGTTCTCTCCTGTCTATTTTATGGTGAAAATTTAATAAAAATGAGAAAGACTCAGGTTCACTTCTTGAATCTGTCACCACCGTGTGCCTTTGAATGAGTCACTTGTCTTGAAGTTTCAGAGTCCAGCTCTGTTAAGGGGGAACAGAAATACATGTACTAAAGAAAGTGAGTCTCAGACAAGTCAGGCCTCAAATCCGGGCCCTTCGGAATTCAAGACCTACCTGTATGATGCATCTCATAATTCTGCAATTATATTCCCTATATTTCTTATAAAAAGGGGGCACAAGCATCTACGACACATCCTCAGGCCCACTGTTTTCCTGAACTTATATCCTCCAGGACACACAGACAGATAGGGACACGCTGACAGGCATCTGTATGTCCACAATCTGTCCATGTGTCCCCATCTGTCCATATATTCCCTATCTGTCCATGTGTCTCCATGCGTATATCTGTGTCCCCATCTGTCTGTCTGAGTGTTCCCACCTGTACGTGTCCCTCCATGTGTCTGTCTGTGTGTCTCCATCTGTGTGTACTTTTGTCCCCACATATCTATCTGTGTGTCCCCATCTATATGGGTATCCCCATTTTTCTATCCATGGGTCCCTTATCTGTCTGTTTGTCCACACGTCTGTCCACGTGTCTCCATCTGTCTGTCTACATGTCCTCATCTGTGCTTCCCCCTGTGCCTATTCATATGACCCCCTATCTCTCTGGGTATCCCCATGTGTCTGTCTGCGGGTCCCCTATCTGTCCATGTGTCCCTCATCTGTCTGTGTCCCCATCTATCTGTGTGTCCGCATCTGTTACTCCATGTGTTCCCATGTATTCCTGTGTCCCCATGTGTTTGTCTATGTGCCTCCATCTGTATGTCCGTGTGTCCTCCATCGTCTCTGGGGCCCCATCTGCCTCTATATGTGTCATCACCTGTTCATGCTTCCCCACGTATCCGTCAATGTGACCCTTATCTACCTGGGTGTCCCCATTTGTCTGTCTGTGGGTCCCCTATCTTTCCATGGGTTCCCCATCTGTCTGAGTGTCCCCATCTGTCTGTGTGTCTCCTATCTGTTCATTTGCCCCCATACATCTGTCTGTATGTCCTCCATTTGTTGGGGTATCCCCATTTGTCTGTCCATGGATCTCTTACCTGTCTGTGTATCCCGATTTCTGCATATGTTCCCTATCAATCTGTATGTGTCCCATGTGTCCATCTGTGTGTATCTATCTGTGTGTACTTCTGTCCCCATGTGTCTGTATGGACACATGAGTGCCCTCAATCGGTCCGGGTGTCCCCATTTTTCTATCCATGGGTCCCTTATCTGTCCATGTGTCCCCATCTATATATCCATGTGTCCTCATCTATAAATCCATGCATCCCCATCGGTCCAACACTAGAGCCCCTTGGAGGACCTCCTACTGTGCTGTGGCTGCTGGCACCTTCCATCGTTCCTGTATTTTCTTTTTCAGGGCACTGAGGACCATTGCTTGTGGTCCTTTGAACATGACCCTTAGTGTGTGGTCCTTCTCTAGGCCAAGGCATAGGACCAGGGTCCCTCCATCCAAAATCTCCCTGGCCCTATTTCTTTTAACCACTTTGTTAGCGGGTTGAATTTCTTCCTGCACATTCTCCTCCTCTATCCCTGAGGAGTTCATTTGGGGGATTTTAGCCGAGTTTCTGGGCTCCTTCTTGACCAAGCTGTGTACTCTCCATTGACTGTTTATGGATCGTGTTAGTGAGTTGTTTCTGGTACCTCGGGTGTGACCCCCCCCACTGTGAATCATGCCGTAAATCTTAGACTTTTTTTGTGCAGATTCCTCTTCTATGTCCTGGGTCTCGATTTCAGATCGTTGGAGGCACTCTGGTCATTTCCATGTATACACTGGAACTGTTCTGGGCCAATAGGCCCAGATAGACTTCTGGGTGTTTCCTATGGCCCATCCTCTGCCCCACATTGTGAGTGATTGAATTCTGGGTGGATACTAACTGTCCATTTCCTTTTCTTGACCAGGGATATACTTTGGGGGAATTCTGGCCTAGTTCTAACTGTGTGTTGCCACCATTGTCTTTTCTCAAGTCTGCAAACTGTCCATGTATTCCCACTAAGGAATATGGTAGAGAAAGCAAGGTAGGCCCCCCTGTAGGGAGGACCCAGCCCATGGATGGGATTTTGAGGAAGATTCCCTTACTCTCTGCTGGGGTCTAGATTTCAGGTCCTTTTCTTGCCTCTGCTCCTTTCCACATACACAGTGCAATTCTCCTGGGAAGACATACAATCTGTGGATAGAGTTCTCCTGTCTCTGCCAGAGCCCACCCTCAGGCCCCCTGCTGTGAACAACCGAATTCTGGGTGAATTTGGGCTGTCCATTCTCCGTTTTTGACTAAGTACCCTTTGAGCATACCACGGCCAAGTTCTAGCTGTGCTTTTCCTCCATTGGACTTTCTATGGTCTGCACGCTGTTGGTGGATGGATGTGAGGGAAGCTGGCCCAGAGCTCAATGTAGGCCCCCCCCCCCCCCCCGCTGTGAGGGCCTGTGGTTTGGATGGGATTAGTGGAAGATTCTTTCTCTGGGTGTCCATTTCAGATGCTTCTGTTCCACTTCCTGCTTTCCCTCCAGATAGAAGGGTTGCCTTGGGACCACGTGTGGTCCACAGGGACATTTCTAGGGACCCTTGTAAAGCCCAAGTGGCCAGTTCACTGACTACTTTTGTATGAGCTTTCTTGCTGTGCCTTCTGACTCTCTTTCGCTGGACAGGTGATTCAGGGGATTCTGGTGGAGATCCTGTTGTGAGTCATGACTGAGGGAATACTGAAGGTCACAAGAACTCCTTTTAACAGACTTGAAGGGATGTGTTCTGTGGTCCTGGGAAGGGCCCCCTGCTGTGCCTATGTGCTCCAAGTTTGGGGCTGTGCTTCAGCATCATCCTGTCCTGTTCTATGGCACACTTAGCAGGGAATTGGCTCCACCACTGATTCCCCTCCTCATCCAGGAGGCTTTGCCCAGGACCCAGAAAATCTCCTGATCCATTTCTGTGGGGTTCCCTCACCAGAGCCCCTTGGCTGTTCTGTGTGTCCCCATCTGTTCATGTCATTCCCACGTGTCTGTCCGTGTGTTCCCAACTCTCTGTGTATCCTTCATCTGGCCGTACATGTTCCTGCACCTGTCTGTGTGATCGCATCTTTCTGTCCGTGTGTCCCACTCTTTCTGTCCATTTTTCCCACTTGTCCTTCTGTCCCCATCTGTCCACATGTCCCCCATCTGTCTGAGTGTCTCCTATTTGTCCATGTGTATCAATGTGTCTGTCTGCCTGTCCCCTATCTGTGTGTGTATGCCTCATGATTCTATCCATGTTACACCACTTATCCATGTGCCCCATCTGTCTCTCTGTATGTCCCTTTCCGTGTGTCCCCTTCTGTCTTCCCTTGTGTCCCTACCTGTCTGCCTGTGTGTCCTGTATCTTTCTGTATATCCACCATGTGTCTCTCCATGTTTCCCCACCTGCTCATGTGTCCCCATATATCTGTTCAGGTGTTCCCTCTGTCAACATGTTGCCATCTGCCTGTGTGTCCCCATCTGTCCATGCTTCCCCTTCTGTCTGTGTGTCTCTATCAGTTTGTCCCCATCTGTGTTTCCATGTGCTCCCATCTGTCAGTACGTCCCCATCTATCCATGGGTCTATCTGTCCATGTGTCCCCATCTCTCTGTCCATGTGTCTCCATATATCAGTCTGTTTGTCCCATTCTGTCTCTGTGTCCCCATCTGTCTGTCCATTTGCCACGTGTCCCTGTGTCTCCTATCTGTCCACAGGTCCACATCTCTCTGTCTGTATTTCCCCATCCGTCCCTCCCTAGATCCTCTTGCAAGACCACCGGCTGTGGTTACTGGCACCTTCAATGGTTCCTGCATTTTCCCTTTCATGACACTAAGGCCCACTGCCTGTGTTCCTCTCAGCATGACCCTTAGCCTGTGGTCCCTCTCAAGGCCGAAGCAGAGCACCAGTGTCACTGCATCCACAATCTCTCTGGGCCTGTTTCTTCTAAGCAGTTTGTTATGGGGTTGGATTTTTTTCTTGCACGTTCTTTTCCACTTTCCCTAAGGACTTCATTTGGGGGATTGTGGCCTAGTTCCTGGGGTCCCTCTTGACCAAGGGGCAATCTACTCTAGAGTGACTGTTCATGGTTCATTTTAACGGGTTGCTACTGGCACCCTAGGTGAGACCTCATCCTGTGAATCATTCTGTAGATCTTAGATTTCTTTTGTGTAGATTTCTCTTCTCTTTCCTGCATCTCGGTTTCAGCCCACTGGTCACTTCCATGTATACACTGGAAATCTCCAGGGTCAACAGGCAGTCCCCCACTCTGAAAGATTGAGTTCTGGGTGCATTCTGGCCATCCATTCCCTTTTCTTTACCAGGGATATACTCTGGGGGAATTCTGGTCTAGTTCCAGCTGTGCTTTGCCACCATTGGCCTTTCTAAGGTCTGCAAAGTGTCTGTGGATCCCCATTAAGGAATCTGGCAGAGATTACAAGGTAGGCCTCCCTGCTGTGAGGACCTGGCCCATGGAGGAGATTTTGGGGAAGATTCCCCTACTCTTGGCCTGGGTCTAGATTTCAGGTCTTTTTGGTCTCTCTGCTTATTTCCATGTATACAGTACAATTGTCCTGGGCAGACATTCAATCTATAGATAGATTTCTGCTATGTCTGTCAGAGCCCACCCTAAGGCCCCCTGCTGTGAACAACTGAATTCTAGGTGGATTTGGGCTGTCCATTCCCCTTATTCGACTAAGAGCATACATTGAGGGTACCTTGGCCTAGTTCCTCCACTTGTACTTTAGAAGGTCTGCACACTGTTGGTGGATGGATGTGAGGGAATCTGGCCCAGAGCTCAATGGTAGGACTCCCTGCTGTGAAGGCCTGTGGTTTGGATGGGATTTTGTGGAAAACTCCCTTTTTCTTTCCTTTCTAGTTCACTTGCTGCTTTCTGTCTAGACTGAGGCCTTGGGTCCACATGCAGTCAGTGGTGTCATTTCCAGGGTCACGAGTAAAGGCCATGTAGCTGGTTCACTGACTGCTTCTGCATGGGCTTTCTTGTTGCTTTCTGACTCTCTTTCTGGGCAGCTGATTTAGGGGATTCTGGTGGAGATCCTATTGTCAGTCACAAATGAGGGAATATTGAAGGTCACAAGAATTTCTTTTCACAGATTTGAGGGGATCTGTTCTGTGGTCCTTGGAAGGGCTCCCTGCCGTGACGGCCTGTTGTACGTGGAGTTCTTTGTTTCAGATTTATCATCTTTTGTTCTATGGTTCACTTAGCGGGGAATTGGCCCCACTAGTGATGCTCCTTCTTATCCAGGAAGCTTTTCCCATTTCCCAGAAAATCTCCAGATCTATTTCTGTGGGCTTCCCTCACCAGAGTCCCTTGACTGGTCTGTATGTTTCCATCTGCCCTTGTGCCCCCATGTGTGTATCTGTGTGCCCTCATCTGCCCATCTGTCCTTGTGACCTCATCTGTCTGTGTGTCTCCTGTCCGTGTGTTCCCATCTGTCCATAACTAGAGCCTCTTGGAAGACCTCCTGCTGTGGCCGCTGGCATCTTCCATGGTTCCTGTATTTTCCTTTCCAGGGCACTGAGGCGCGTTGCTTGTGCTCCTTTGAGCGTGACCCTTAGTCTGGGGTCCCTGCCTCAGCCATGGTATATCATCAGTGACCCTACATCCAAAATCACCCTGGGCCTGTTTCTTTTAACCAATTTGTTACTGAGTTGGATTTCCTCTTGTATATTCTCCTCTGTTCCTGAGGAGTTTGTTTGGGGGATTGTAGCCTTGTTTCTGGGGTCCCTCTTGACCAGGGCGGCTGTCTACTGTATTGACTGTTCATGGATCATGTTAGTGGGTTGCTTCTGGCACCTCAAGTGGGATCCCCTGCTGTGAATAATGCCTTAGGTCTTAGACGTTTTTCATGCAGATTCCTCTTCTCTGTCCTGGGTCTTGATTTCAGTCCATTTTGGATACTCTGGTCCTTTTCATGCATACCCTGGAACCATTCTGGACTGAAAGGCAGTCTGTAGAAATATTTCTGAGGTTTCTGCTAGAGCTCATCCTCAGCCCCAAATTGTGAATGATTGAATTCTGCATAGATTTTGCCTGTCCATTCCCCTTTCTTGACTAAGAGTATCCACCTTGTGGATACCACAGCCTAGTTCTACCTGTGCTTTTCCCCCATTGGACTTTCTAAGGCTTGCAAACTGCTACTGGATACCCTTTAATGAATCTGGCTCAGACTCCAAGGTCGGCCTCCCTGCTGTGAGGGCCTGGCTTGTGGATGAGATTTTGGGGAAGATTCCCCTACTCTCTTCCGGGGTCTAGATTTCAGGTCCTTTTCTTGCCTCTGCTCCTTTCCACATACACAGTGCAATTCTCCTGGGAAGACATACAATCTGTGGATAGAGTTCTCCTGTCTCTGCCAGAGCCCACCCTCAGGCCCCCTGCTGTGAACAACCGAATTCTGGGTGAATTTGGGCTGTCCATTCTCCGTTTTTGACTAAGTACCCTTTGAGCATACCACGGCCAAGTTCTAGCTGTGCTTTTCCTCCATTGGACTTTCTATGGTCTGCACGCTGTTGGTGGATGGATGTGAGGGAAGCTGGCCCAGAGCTCAATGTAGGCCCCCCCCCCCCTGCTGTGAGGGCCTGTGGTTTGGATGGGATTTAGTGGAAGATTCTTTCTCTGGGTGTCCATTTCAGATGCTTCTGTTCCACTTCCTGCTTTCCCTCCAGATAGAAGGGTTGCCTTGGGACCACGTGTGGTCCACAGGGACATTTCTAGGGACCCTTGTAAAGCCCAAGTGGCCAGTTCACTGACTACTTTTGTATGAGCTTTCTTGCTGTGCCTTCTGACTCTCTTTCGCTGGACAGGTGATTCAGGGGATTCTGGTGGAGATCCTGTTGTGAGTCATGACTGAGGGAATACTGAAGGTCACAAGAACTCCTTTTAACAGACTTGAAGGGATGTGTTCTGTGGTCCTGGGAAGGGCCCCCTGCTGTGCCTATGTGCTCCAAGTTTGGGGCTGTGCTTCAGCATCATCCTGTCCTGTTCTATGGCACACTTAGCAGGGAATTGGCTCCACCACTGATTCCCCTCCTCATCCAGGAGGCTTTGCCCAGGACCCAGAAAATCTCCTGATCCATTTCTGTGGGGTTCCCTCACCAGAGCCCCTTGGCTGTTCTGTGTGTCCCCATCTGTTCATGTCATTCCCACGTGTCTGTCCGTGTGTTCCCAACTCTCTGTGTATCCTTCATCTGGCCGTACATGTTCCTGCACCTGTCTGTGTGATCGCATCTTTCTGTCCGTGTGTCCCACTCTTTCTGTCCATTTTTCCCACTTGTCCTTCTGTCCCCATCTGTCCACATGTCCCCCATCTGTCTGAGTGTCTCCTATTTGTCCATGTGTATCAATGTGTCTGTCTGCCTGTCCCCTATCTGTGTGTGTATGCCTCATGATTCTATCCATGTTACACCACTTATCCATGTGCCCCATCTGTCTCTCTGTATGTCCCTTTCCGTGTGTCCCCTTCTGTCTTCCCTTGTGTCCCTACCTGTCTGCCTGTGTGTCCTGTATCTTTCTGTATATCCACCATGTGTCTCTCCATGTTTCCCCACCTGCTCATGTGTCCCCATATATCTGTTCAGGTGTTCCCTCTGTCAACATGTTGCCATCTGCCTGTGTGTCCCCATCTGTCCATGCTTCCCCTTCTGTCTGTGTGTCTCTATCAGTTTGTCCCCATCTGTGTTTCCATGTGCTCCCATCTGTCAGTACGTCCCCATCTATCCATGGGTCTATCTGTCCATGTGTCCCCATCTCTCTGTCCATGTGTCTCCATATATCAGTCTGTTTGTCCCATTCTGTCTCTGTGTCCCCATCTGTCTGTCCATTTGCCACGTGTCCCTGTGTCTCCTATCTGTCCACAGGTCCACATCTCTCTGTCTGTATTTCCCCATCCGTCCCTCCCTAGATCCTCTTGCAAGACCACCGGCTGTGGTTACTGGCACCTTCAATGGTTCCTGCATTTTCCCTTTCATGACACTAAGGCCCACTGCCTGTGTTCCTCTCAGCATGACCCTTAGCCTGTGGTCCCTCTCAAGGCCGAAGCAGAGCACCAGTGTCACTGCATCCACAATCTCTCTGGGCCTGTTTCTTCTAAGCAGTTTGTTATGGGGTTGGATTTTTTTCTTGCACGTTCTTTTCCACTTTCCCTAAGGACTTCATTTGGGGGATTGTGGCCTAGTTCCTGGGGTCCCTCTTGACCAAGGGGCAATCTACTCTAGAGTGACTGTTCATGGTTCATTTTAGCGGGTTGCTACTGGCACCCTAGGTGAGACCTCATCCTGTGAATCATTCTGTAGATCTTAGATTTCTTTTGTGTAGATTTCTCTTCTCTTTCCTGCATCTCGGTTTCAGCCCACTGGTCACTTCCATGTATACACTGGAAATCTCCAGGGTCAACAGGCAGTCCCCCACTATGAAAGATTGAGTTCTGGGTGCATTCTGGCCGTCCATTCCCTTTTCTTTACCAGGGATATACTCTGGGGGAATTCTGGTCTAGTTCCAGCTGTGCTTTGCCACCATTGGCCTTTCTAAGGTCTGCAAAGTGTCTGTGGATCCCCATTAAGGAATCTGGCAGAGATTACAAGGTAGGCCTCCCTGCTGTGAGGACCTGGCCCATGGAGGAGATTTTGGGGAAGATTCCCCTACTCTTGGCCTGGGTCTAGATTTCAGGTCTTTTTGGTCTCTCTGCTTATTTCCATGTATACAGTACAATTGTCCTGGGCAGACATTCAATCTATAGATAGATTTCTGCTATGTCTGTCAGAGCCCACCCTAAGGCCCCCTGCTGTGAACAACTGAATTCTAGGTGGATTTGGGCTGTCCATTCCCCTTATTCGACTAAGAGCATACATTGAGGGTACCTTGGCCTAGTTCCTCCACTTGTACTTTAGAAAGTCTGCACACTGTTGGTGGATGGATGTGAGGGAATCTGGCCCAGAGCTCAATGGTAGGACTCCCTGCTGTGAAGGCCTGTGGTTTGGATGGGATTTAGTGGATGATTCTCTTTCTCTGGCTGTCCATTTCAGATGCTTCTGTTCCACTTCCTGCTTTTCCTCCAGATAGAAGGATTGCCTTGGGACCACATGTAGTCCACAGTGACATTTCTAGGGTCTCTTTTAAAGCCCAAGTAGCCAGTTCACTGACTACTTGTGTATGAGCTTTCTTGTTTTGCCTTCTGACTCTCTTTCTGGGCAGCTGATTTAGGGGATTCTGGTGGAGATCCTGTTGTGAGTCATGACTTAGGGAATATTGAAGGTCACAAGAACTTCTTTTGACAGGTTTGAGGACATCTGTTCTGTGGTCCTGGAAAGGGCCCCCTGCTGTACCTGTGTGCTCCACGTTTGGGGCTGGGCTTCAGAATCATCCTGTATTGTTCTATGGCACACTGAGTAGGGAATTTGCACCACTATCAATGCTCCTTCTTATCCATTAGCCTTTTCTTAGTACCCAGAAAGTCTTTGGATCCATTTCTGTGGGGTTCCCTCACCAGAGACCCTTGGATGCTCTGTGTGTCCCCATCTGTCCATGTGCCAGTCTGTGTGACCCTTATCTTTCCAGGTGCCCCCATATGTCTGCCCTTGGATCACCAACTGTACTTGTCCCCATCTGTCCGTGTGCCCCCATGGGTCAGTCCGTATTACCCGTATCTTTCTGGGTGTCCACATATGTCTGTCCTTGGGTCCCCATCTGTACTTGGCCCATTTGTTCGTGTGTCTCCCATCTGTCTGTGTCTCTCCATGTGTCCCTGTTTCTGTCCATGTGTCCCCATCAGTGTATGTGCTCTCTGTCTATGTTTCCCCAGCTGTTCATGTGTTTTCATCTGTCTGTGGGACAGCTCCCAGACTTATTTATTTATTTTTTCTTTTGTTCATTAAAGGGGCCATTCCCTTACTACTTTTTAAAGAGGCCTATTCACTGAGTAGGCATTACCTCATTCTAAGTGACTACTTGAAATGACCTTAGTCTGAAAAGGCCAGGCTCTCCCATTGCATCCTGGGTCATCTCTAGTCATCTTGATGAATATCTATCTGGTCACTGGATTCAGATGGCTCTGGAGAAGAAGTGAGGCTGGTGACCTGCACAGCCCTCTCTCACTCAAAAAAAAGTCAAGTGCAAGTCATGTCATCATTTCTCTGACAGCATGGTCTTCTTTCTTCGGCAGCAAAGGACGAATACAATAACAACATGCTCTGGGAAGCACAGACACCTCACTATATCATTATTGTCAATAACAGCTCCTCACATTTATCTAGTACTTTGCAGTTTACGAAATGCAGTAGAAATATATATCATCTATATTTAAAGATGAAAAAAACTGGTTCTGAGAGAGGTGAAATCATCTCCCCCAAATCACATGGAAAATAAGTGTCAGCACAGGATTTAAACCAAGGTCTCTCTCATGCCAGGTCTAGAAATCTTTTCAAGTCACTGATGTTTAGCATCTTTAGAGATTACAAAAGCTTTCTTATGTCCAAAAATTGATACTTAAGAATACAAAATGATAGTAGATTAATCTAATTCTACTTCTGCAGGAATAGAGCCAGGGCTGCACATGCCTTAAGTCTAATTCTGTAGGGCTTACTGATAATAAACAAGCAACAGTACCCACAACAAGGAAATGAGGTCACATGCCAATCAGCTCTCCCTAGCCACTCAGTTTCCCTACCCTCTGTTATGGTCCCTTTGAATTACACCAGCATACATTATAGTGCCAGGAAATCTTAGCTCTGCCTACAATGACAGCCTGGGTCTGAGCATCAGAATAGGTGGGAGTAGTGACACTTTCCACTCAGAAGGGTAAAGGGAGGGAGCTAGGGCATTTGTCAAATGCACCAACAGTGCCCAAGTACCTTTTGAAAACACCCATCATGAACAAGTTGCTTGAATTTTTCTGAGCCAAGTGGTCCTGCCAAGTTCAGTAGATATTTACTTATTGGAGGGTAAGTTCAGAACATGGATCCCAAACAAAATATTATCCTTCATTACTAAGCCAATAATAATATATGCTAAGAAGTAACATTTCATAGCAAGCTAGAAATTACCTGGGACTCTCATACTTGTCTGTTTCCTACTATTTGTCCATCAGTTAATGACAAAAGAGTTCTAAAGATCAGATAAAAACGTATATGAAACACTTATCAACTTTATATAGCTACAAGCTACTGGTAATTTTCCATTTGTAAGAAATCAGCTCTTTGGCATTTTTGTGGAATCTTTCTTTTTTATCAGTTATTTCTGTATGAGAAAAATGGCTCTCTCTACCTAGTGAAAAGAAGTGACCTAAGGCCCTAAGTTACATACCAGTCAGGATGGAGCATTCATGGGGCAAGAAGGAAAGGTAACAGATAGCCTGAAGGTACACATGGAAAGTGAAAGAAACAGCTCCTTAGCAGCAACCTTGGGAGGATTTCTGCAACATACAAATAAGAATCACACAGGATGAGATGGAGATGGGCTGTGATCTGCCCTGGTGGATGGAATATCATTACTGACAGGCTCATTAACACAAAGTATTTCTGCCTATGTCACTAGAATGGCAGTGAAGATCCATTAAAATATGAAATATGTGTACATAAATCATTTCCATATTTCTCCATAAAAACATTCATTTCAATTAAGAAGAATTCTTGCCAGTTTTTATGGTGATTAGAATATATAATTAGACATAGCCAGAGGCTCTGCTTCTATGGGCAAAGAAAAATAGGTTTTAGATAATGAGGAACTCAAGCAGGCCCACAGTCTCTTCCTCTTATTCATTGGGTTAAATATTTGTCTTGAGTTTGACCTAGCCGCACTGGCCAATTCCATGAATTGGGTTCCTTGTGTTTTACTTCTTCAACATTCTACTCACATTAACTGTACATACATAGCCCAAGGTTATCAACATTTACCAAATGCTCCAAGAACCAGTGCTTTCCTTCTCCTGTTCAATAACAGATTTTCCCCGTGGGGAGGCACAGGCTAAAAAGCTGGAGGGGAGTAGGAAGGCACAGGAAACAGAAAGGATGGTCACGTAGAGGGGGTAAGGGTGGGATTGTCCTTCAATGTTCCATTACCATAGACCTGGAAGAAGGGCAGAAAACCAGAGAGACAGTAGAACAGGCCCTGTCCCTCTCCACCAAAAGGGCAGAATGAAGTTAATGATTATGATCAATAACACAGATCAGTTTCCATTGGCTTCAAGGATAAAAAGGAGAATTAAATTAAATCATTGAGACATCACAAAAAGGAACTTGTGTAAGAATAAAAAATAAATATTACTGCAGAATACCAAGCCATTCGTTATATTTATTGCCCAAAGCAGGACCAAAGTTGTTTTGGATTCAAGCAACTATTTTGTTTCTGTTTGTGATAGTTTCTTTAAAAGGTCACAGTTCTAGTTTTTCGGGGAAAGCCTCACATGCTGTGAAACTTTTCTTAACTAGTCCCAATAGGGATTATTTGGTTTTTATGTAGTAACTTGGATAAAACCCCTAAACACAGGTGACACCCCTACATCTTTGCCCTGAGGCTTTACAGGATTCAGCCTGGTGCCCATGGTCCAGTTTCCAGCCCTGGTTATTTATTCAAAACCACAAATCTGGGCTAGCAGTTTTATGTTGTTTTTTTTTTTTCATTTGTTTTCACCAGTGCCAAGAAGATTGGTTAAGGCAACAAAATCCAAATCGAGAGTCCTGCACCATAAACCCTTTCCTATGTAACATCTGCCAAATGAAGATGGTTTATTTGGCCTAGAGTGGCGTTGAAATTGTAGGTGTTCCTGTCTAAGTAAAATCATTTCTGCAAGTTAGCTCTGAGAAAGACATTATTTATGTTGGGCAAACTACCTTCGATAAATTGAGTAAAGAGAGAGACAGAGAGATGACAGAGACAATGACAGAGACAGAGAGACAAAGAGAATGTTAGAGATATTTCCTTGTTGATTTATATTAGTATAGACAGGAAATGCCAAAAGGTCATGCCATATTTCCCTGGCATGTCATGTATATATTATTGTGGCTAACACTTTTCTCTGCTCTATTACATTGACTCCTAATAGGAAAAACCGAGGTAGATAAGGGTACTTGGGGGTTTCTTGTGAGAGTCAAAATACTCATTTGGATCACAGATCACTCAGCAAAAATGTCATTTTTATTAGTGACAACACTGAATAGAGTTTGTGAACCAAGACAACGTCACAAGAGCTTGTTGCAACCTGAGACCTAACACATTTCTTCTTAACTTCCTGCCCATTTGGAGAACAGTTAAAAGGGGGTTACGTACATAGGAGAGGTACTCCGGCAGTGCTATAGATTGCTTGAACAAAGCTGATCCCTAATAAAATTGTGAATCTAGTGACTGACTGGTCAGTTTGGGATAAACACATCATGATAGCAGAGGAGAAGCTGTTACCCTAAAAATATGTTAGGGCATGAAGTTCTTATGCTTTCATATTATGATCAATCTATTGCCTTTAATAAATTATCATTGAAATTTCCATTAAGAAATCTCAGGTGTGACTGCCTTGCATTAGAATGATGAAAATGAACAAGAGAGCTTGCAGAACAAGATGGCACATATCTAAAGACTTTCCCTTAACTACTCTTACAAATGATTAGAAACAGCTGCCTTGCTTTTGTGTCCACTCTCCCTCAGTGATGTCATGGGGTTGTTAGGCAACTGCCCAGAATGCTGACATGGAGACAGTTCCGATTGCCTGACTAGTGTGAGTTGGAGACTTGAGTCTACCTAGCAGAGAACAGATCGTGGGCAGTGGGAAGTTCAGGAGCCCTCACTCTCCGTCCATCAAGGGGAGGCACCATGCATCCCAATCCCTGGGAATCATCAGATGCCTCATGTTTACAGCTCCTGGCCTACTGCTTGTTCCAGATGCTATGGGCAAAACTCCAACTTTTCCTGCTAAGTATCGCTCTGATCATGACTTTCTTTGCCTTCTTATTCTTCACTGCTATGGCTAGCTTTTTCTACCACTTATGGCAAAGAAGGCTGCAGGCAGGAAGACAGCTGATCCGTTTACTGTCCCATAAGTTGCCAGTGGAACGATTGCTTCCCGTATACCAGGTTCTGTCGGATAATATTTATGGTGGAAGAACTCGGTACCTTGGTATCCTTTATGTTTTGTTCAGCTCAGCCAGGAGGAATACCCAGAGGATGCTTACTCAACTTAGGAATGAGCTAGGCAAGTCCTTTTATGACGCAATTCAGTGGACTCACCGTAGCCAAGCCATTGCCTACCAGAACATCTACCAGGTCATCTTGAGGGCTGCCATCCATCAGCTCCTCTCTACCCTGTTTTTGGGCTGCTTAGAGAGGCTCTGGACAGCTATTTCTCAAGCAATGGAGACCGTGAGGGCTTTGCAGTTTCTTGCATGCCTCACACAACAACATCCTGGCTCCAGATCTGCCAGAGACAGGAACGAAGCTCCCACTTACGATTGCCCTGGCAACAGTGCTCATGTGAATCAGTGCTTCCAGAGGCCCAACCTGTCCAACCTTCATGGACACTTCTCTACTTCTCATATCCCAGCACCACCACCTGGCATGGGACTAGAACACTGCCAATTTTTGACTCCAGGTGTGTCTCTCAATAACACCAGGTTCCATGCCAACGAGAAGATGGGTAAGAAAACAAAGAAGAATGAGGATGAAAAGGAGAAGAAAGAGAAGACTGTGAAAAAGGAAGGGAAGGAGAAGAAAGAGAGAAAGGAGGAAATGAAAGTAAAAGAGAAGGGAATTGAGAAGGAAGTCGAAGAGAAGGAAAGGGAGAAAGAGAAGGTGGAAAAGAAGGAGGAGGAAGAGGAAGTAAAAGAGGAAGAAAAGGTCGAAGAGAAGGATAACATTGAAAAGAAGAGAGAGGAGAAGACAGAATTAAGAGGAGAAGGACAAAAAGGATGTGGAGAAGATGGAAGAGAAGGAGCAGAAGCAAGGAGAGATGGAGAAGGCGGGAGAGAACGGGAAGAAAGAGGAGAAGGAGGAAATGAAAACCTCACTCAAGCAGGAGGACCTGGTTGGACACAGAAAAATTCTCTGTGAATTCTCTTTTGTCTATCTACATGCCATGTGCCTGTTCATGCAATAAAGTAAACCAGTACTGAGTCGCAATGGCTTTGTTTTTGTCCTTGGGGAGGGAAGTAGTCTAGTATTTTTTAGATTAGGGGAATTCAAACTATTTCTAACTTACATACTGACCCCAGAATTTTTGCAATCCTTCCCAGCAAAAGCACTTTTCTCAAGAAATCCTACATACCAAGAAGTGCAGAGAGCCAAAGAACGGATTCAGTGGTGTGAAGATTTGTCAGGCAGCAGAGGGGATCAACAGATATGTCTCAAATGTCTGCCTTGTACCAGGCACTGGGCTACAAAGAAAGGTGAGAAACACTCAAGGAACTTCCATTGCAATGAGATCTGTAACTGGCATTCTCCTGAGCCACTCCCACTATACAAGGGGCAGGCCAATGAAAAAGATGCTGTTTTGTAGTGAGGGTCTCTATTTTGCAGTTTGGGATGGGAAAGAAAAGGTAGCCCGAACTGTAGACACAAAGGCATGACTTGAGATGCCGTCTTCTTTCCTGGAACAGAATTTGGTCCTTGTAAGAACTTTGTGCATGGGCCTGTCACAGCAGAAGCCTGCTCATCAGCCTGCCCATCAGCCTGCCCTTACTCCCTTTATTTTCTCTCTCTCCCTGGGGCCCTGTGTTCCCACCTGTCACATCCAGCTAGCAAGGGTCTGAGACAAGATTTGAAGTCAGGTCTTCCTGACTCCAAATTTGACCTTCTGTCTACCACGCTACCTAGCTATATGTGAGTAAAGAAGCTACAAGAATAGGCAGCTTAGAGTCAGCCTGAAACCCAGAGCCAAAAATATATGTGGGGACACAAACAAATTGAATGAGCCGGTATCTAAAAAGTCCAGACACTTTTTTTAAACAGGGTTTACAGACTGCAGATAGGCTATATTTGAATAATGAAGCTTTTAAAACACAAAGGCTCAAGACTACTGCTTCATGATGAAACCTGATCGATGACACTATTCTGGGAAATGAGAATGCAGGAAAGGATAGAGGACATCTGTGATTACAGTTGCCTCATATCACTTACAGGGGCTCAAGCAATTATCAATTTCCAGAAAAGAAAAGGCTATGTCTATCAAAACAAGGAAGGGGGAAAGAGAAACACGGTCATTTTCTGTTTCCCCAAAGTATAAATGCCACAAGTTCCTATTTGGCCGCCAAAGAGTTCTGGATGATGGGGAAATGTGAGGTTAGATGTTAGAAGTTGGGGCAGGGGACAGGGGACGAACTACCCGTACAAAGTCTCCTGCTTTGGGCTGCATGCTCTCAAAGGCATCTTTTGGCTACATGACTGTGATTCCCTAAAACTAAAAGTGACTCTAGTGTGATATCCCCATTAATATTCACAATGGTCGATACTCTCAACCATGTTACTCCTCACAAATCATACATTCTTTGATACAAAGATTACTGAGGAGAATTCAACCAATTCCAGAAAGGAACCACCAGAATCATCCATCTCAGCTGAGAAATAGGTGAGGAGACCCCTCCATCTTCTGAGACATCTGTTCAGTAGATATCATCAAGCCTTCCCCAGCATGTACTCGTGACAGTAATTCTTGTATTCAAGTATAATACTGACCATTTATCACCATCATATGATACAGCCCAACCAACAGGCTGGCAAGTCAGAATAACTGGGAATGGTTGACTGGAGTTTCATCTACCCTCTTCTACATTTCCCCACTTTTCCAACCCTTTTGGTCAGTAGAACCATTTTTTAAAAAAAGAATGTTCAAACTGTTGTCTACATATAATTGAGAAAAAAAATTAGATTAAAATTAAATGCAAAAAAAGAAAAGAAACCAGTAGAGAAACCCTGTGGTTGAGAACCAATTCCCAACGATGCCTTGCATTTTCCAAACATTCTAGCCAAGGCTTTCTCACTAATTACAATACCTTTTCTTCCGCCCTTCAGGAGCTCCTATCTACCTACCTACCTGTTCCTATTGGGTTCCCACTGTGGCTGAGGGCTCTCTCCTCCTCTGTTCTCACTGTTACTGAACAGAACACCCAGACCATGGCTAAGCCTGGAGCAGAATGGCAACTCTAAGTTGTTCATTTTGTGTGCTTTGGCTGACTTTCTCCTGCTCCACCAAATGGGCGGGATAACGTTGAATGTTATCATCAGTGACGTTAAACTCGAACAGAGATGGGGGATGCTAAACCATTTACAGGGATCCCCAGGGGCTGGATATTGACTGGGTTTGCAAATGTGATGTCATCTAGGTTTTATCGTATTTTTCTTTTGTTCAGTATTTCCCAATGACATTCAGATTTGGTTCAGTTGCACTCAGGAGTGCTGTGGCCATCATGCTACATGTTTGACCCCTCCGATCATCACCATCGCAGCTGGCATTTAGAAAGCACGTTAAGGTTTGCTAAGCGCTTTATAATTATCATCTCATTTTATCATCATAACATTGGCGGGAGGTAGGGGCTATTGTGATCCACATTTTACAGATGAGGAAACTGAGATAGACAGAGGTTTGATGATTCAATATTCCAAAGTGGTCTTCTCAGAGTTCAGGGGACAAATGACTCAGACCACCTCCACGGGTTAAGGCAAGTCTCTTGGGCTATCACAAAACACTCAAGGCCCACCATCTGTACAAGTGGGAAAAACAGAGCCTACAAGAACAAACCTTGACAAGGGCCAAAACACACACACACACACACACACACACACACATAGAGTCACAAAGAGGCACACACTAACCCACACCCACAACCAGGCACAAAGAGGCATATACTCACAAACACACATACACTCATGACAGACGATGGACAGACACACACCCATACACAGTCATATACAGGAATGTACACATTCATGATCATAGATGGGCAGACACACACACTCAAAGACATACACAGCCACAGGGAGACCTACATGCACAACACACACACACACAATCATGACCATGAATAGGCAGGTATGCACAGGATCACTGAAGGATGCACACCTACACATAGACACACACACACACACACACACCTACACAGCCAAAGAGAAGCACACAATACAAAACAGAAATGTACACTGATAACCATGGATGTGCAGACACACAGAAGCACAAACTGGCACATACCTAGAAAAGACGCACATATTTATGACCAGGGATGGGCAGACACATAGAGTCACAAGCATACACAGCTACAGGCACACATATAACACAAACATAAAAACACATGTACACATTCATGACCATGGATGGGCAGGCACACAGGGGACTAATAAGGGGCCACAGACACACACACACACAACATACATATACACAAACACACATTCATGACCAGGCACATGCCACTGATGGGCAGACACACATAGAAACCCACAAATGAGGAAATATACAACCATAGTCATGTACACATAGCCACTGAAGGGCACACACCCAAAAATTCACTCCAGTAGTAGACACATACGTGGTCACTAATGAGCAGACATATACATACAATCACAGATTGGCAAACACACAAACATACTCACAAACACACAGCCAGAGACAAGCACACAAACACACATTTAAGACCATAGATGGGAAGACACACACACACAAAGTCACAGGTGGGCAGACAAACTGAACACAAAGACCCACAAAATACACAAGTTTACTCCCATAGCTAGGCAGGTATAGACATAGGCACTGACAGATATACACACACACACAGTCACAGACTGGAAAATACACACTTATACTCACATATATAACCACAGACAAGTACGCACAAAGCATATGTATTCATGACCACAGGTGGGAAGACACAGGCTAATGATGGGCAGACATACACACACACACACACACTGTCACACAAAGCCATAGACAAGCACACACACAAATACAGAAGTGCAAATTCGCTCCCACAGCTGGGCAGTCATATACATGGACATTGAAGGACACAGAGTTACAGATGGGCAGACGTTCCCATACACAAATAACCAAAAATAGGGATGCAACACACATATTCACAACCATACTTGGGAAGATACATAGAACCTTTGTGGGCAGACACGAACCCACACTCACACGCAACAAAAACAAACACACACACACACACACACACATTCAAGATCACAGGAGGGCAGAAATACATAGGAACCCTGAAGGGCAAACACACTCGCAGAGTCAAAAGATGGGGAGACATACACACGGTCAGATTTACACACATAGCCAAAGATAAACATACACATACAAACAAATACACACACACAGTCACTGATACGTCAACACAAAAAGATGGTCAAAAAGCCACAACTATACACACAGTCACAGAAAGGCATACATACACAAAAAGATGCATATTCATGACCACAGATGGACATACACACACACTGTCGCATACAAAGACGCACACTATCTTAGTTGAGCAGGCACATGTATGGTTACTGAGAGACAGACACATACAAGCGAAGTCACAGATCATCCAACACATTCCATACTCAAAAATAGCCTCATATAAGCACACATAACACACACACACACACACAAAACACACACATGACCAATGATGAGCAGATATACTAATAGCATAGCTGACGGGCAGACACATACACAAAGCTACAGATGGGTATGAACACAATCCTAGTCACACAAGCACAATAAGTGAAGGACACACAAAAACTACACAAATGAATTCCCATACTTATGCATACATATACATATCTATTACCAGAAATATATGCACACAGAGATAGATAAATACACAGCAATACTCAGAAGCACAGCAACAGACAAGCACACACACACACACAAAGAATACATATGACCACAGATGGGTAAAGCAGGCCACTGATGGGCAGACACACAAACACAACCCCAGATGGGGAGACACAAACACACACACACACACAGACACTGGAGCCACTGAATCACACAAACAAGCAGCAAAACAAAGACATTCACTGCCATTGCTGGGGAGGCATATACAGGGTCAGTGATGGACAGATACACACACATGCACAGATTACCAAACTCACACCCACACCTATAAACACAGACACAGATGAGCACATACACAAACATACACAACATGCATTCAAAACCATAGACAGGAAGAGAAAGTGAGCCACTGATGGGCAGACACACAAACACAACCCCAGATGGGGAGACACACAGCAAATACACACAAAGTCACTAAAGGGCACACATAACAGACAAAAAAGAAAACAAACAAATTAATTCTCATGGCAGGGGAGTCACTTAAAAGGCCACTGATGGACAGATATACACACATACACACAATCACAAACTGGCAAAGACACATCCATGCTCAAAACACAACAACTAAAGGAGGGAAATATACAATCAGACTGTATATGTGAATATACAATGAAATATACACACATACAAAACCAGAGATGAGCACAGAGACACAGAAGGCCACTGACAGGAAAACACACGCCAAAACGCAGAAGGGCAGGCATACAAACACACTCAAGGAATGGAAGAGTGCCCACATGGACACACAGAAACACAACAAAACAAACATTCATTCCCACTGCAGGGTAGGCAAATACGTAGCCACTAATGGACACATTGAGAGACATATACACAATCACAGATTTGCAAACACAACACATACGCACAACTACAACCCTGAAAGGAATACAAATACACACACAACACAACATGCACAAAGGGTCATAAATGGGTAGAGATACAAAGAGGGTCACTGACAGGAAGGCACACCCAGCAACTCACAGAAGGGAAGGCAGGCAACAACATACACAAATACACAAGCCACTGTAGGGTGCACAAACACAGACAAAATACAAAACAAAGGCATTCATTCTATTGCTGGAAAGGCACTTACATGGTCACTGATTTACACATTTACACATGCATACAACATCACACACTGGGAACCCCACACCCACACTCACATACATGGCGACTGAAAGACACGCACAACATACACTTACAACCATACCATAGGTGGGCAGAGAGACAAAGAGGGACGATGAGGGGCAGAAAAACATGCAACGACAAATGAGTAGACACACAACAACACACACACAACTCACTAAATGGCTCACGCAGACAACACAAAACAAACAAATACATTCTGATTGCTCCTGAGGTACTTACATGGTCACTGATGGACAGAATTCCACAGATACACACAATCACACGTTGAGAAGCCCATACCCACACCCACAGCTACTGAAAGACACACACACAATCACACAACACATTCTCACAACCATAGATGAGGAGAGACAGCAAGGGACAATGTCAGGCAGAAAAACACGCAATGACAAATGTGTAGACACACAACAACACACACACAAGTCCCTAAGTGGTACACACTGACACACAATAAAAGAAAACACACTCATTCCATTGCTGGGGAGCCACTCACATGGTCACTGATGGATATAGTTACACACATATACACAATCACACGCTGGGAACCCCACTCACACACACAAACACAGGCACTAAGAGACGCGCGCACACACAAAAGCACACAATACACTTTCACACCTAAAGATGGACAGAGCGACAAAGAGAGGCAATGACAGGCAGAATAACACACGACAAATTTGCAGTCACAATAACACATACAGCTCCCTAAAGGGCACACGCAAACCACAAAAGAAACGCATTCATCCCCATTGTGAGGGAGGCACTTAGAATGTCACTGATGGACACATTTACACACACATACGTAATCACATGTTGGGAAACCCAAACCCACATTCACAAACACAGCCACTGAAAGACACATACAATCACACGCTCATAACCGCAGGTGGGCACAGAGACAGAGAGGGACAATGAGGGGCAGAAAAACACACGGTAACAAATGAGTACACACAACATACACATAACTCACTGAAGGGCACACACAAACAACGCAAAACAAAAACATTCATTCCAATTGCTCCTGAGGTACTTACCTGGTCACTGATGGACAGAATTATACACATATACACAAACACACACTGGAAACACCACAACCACACTGACAGCCACTGAAGGACGTGCATACACAATCACACAGCACATTCTCACAAACACAGTTGGGAAGACAAAGAGGGACAATGACGGGTAGAAAAAATCGCAAGGACAAATGTGTAAGCAGACAACAACACACATACAAGTCCCTGAAGTGTACACACTGACACGCAATAAAACAAACACATTCATTCCATTGATGGGGAGGTACTTACATGGTCACTGATGTACACAATTACACACCTATACACAATCACACACTGGGATCCTCACAACCACACTCACAAACACCACCCCTGAATGACACACACTCTACAGACACTCACAAGCATAGGTGAGCAGAGAGACAAAGAGGGACAACGAGGGGAAGAAAAATAGGCACTGACAAATGAACAGACATACAACAAAATACATAAAACTCGCTAAAGGGCACACAGAAAAAGCACAAAACAAACACATTCATTCGGAATGCTCGTGAGGCACTCACATGGTCATTGATGGACAGAATAACACACATATACACGATAACACATTGGGAACCCCACAGCCACAGTCACAAACAGAGCCACTGAAAGACACACACACATACAACAGATACTCACAAGCATAGGCAGGTGGAAAGAAAGAGGGACAATGACGGGCAGAAAAGCACACAACAACAAATGAGTGGACACAAAACACACACAACTCACTAAAGAGGACACACAAGAAACACAAACAATCATATTCATTCTGATTGCTCCTGAGGCACTTCCATGGTCTTTCATGGATAGAATTACGCATAAATGCACAATCACACATTGGGAACATAACACATACACTCTCAAACAGAACCATTGAAAAACACAAACACAACATACACTCACAAGCACAGGTGAGCAGAGGGACAAAGAGGGACAATGACAGGAAAAAAATACGCAATGACTGATGAGTGGACAGAAAACACACAACTCACGAAAGTGCACACACAAACAACACAACACAAACACCTTCATTTCCATTGCTCCTTAGGCACTTCCATGGTCATTGATGGATACAATTGCACATACACACACAATCCCAAATTGGGAACGCCACAACAACACAGCCACTGAAACAAGTGCATATGCAATCACACAGCACATTTTCACAGACATAGAAGGGCAGAGAGACAAGGGACAATGAGGAATAGAAAAACACACAACAAAAAAATGTATAGACACACAACATAGACACAAGTCCCTAAAGGGTACACACTGACACAACGTAAAACAAACACATTCATTCCACTGCTGCGAAGGTACTCACATGGTTGTTGATAGACACAATACAGTTACACATATACACAATCACACATTGGGAACCCCACACCCAAACTCACAGAAAGAGCCACTGAGAGACACACACACACAACAGACACTCACAAGCATAGGTGGGTAGAGAGAAAGAGGTACAATGACAGGCACAAAAGCACGCAATAAAAAATGACTGGACACACAACACACACAACTTACTAAAATGGACTCATAAACAACACAAAACAAACACATGCATTCACAATGCTTAGGAGGCACTTGCATGGTCACTGGTGGACACAATTACACACATATACACCATCACATATTATGAACCACACACACACTCTCACAAACACGACCACTGAAAGATACACCCACAAGTCACACTCACAAGCATCTGTGGGCAGAGAGACAAACAGGGACAACGATGGGCAGAAAAAAACACAATGAGGAATGAGTGGACACAACGCACACAACTCACTAAAGTGGGCACACAAGCTAGACAAAACAAACACATTCATTCCCATTGCTTGGGAGGCATTTGCATGGTCACTGGTGGACACAATTACACAGATATACACAACCACACATTGGGTACCGCACACACACACTCACAACCACGACCATTGAAAGACACAAACACAACATACACTCACAAGCATAGGTGAGCAGAGGGACAAGGAGGGACAATGACAGGCAAAAAATACGCAATGACTGATCAGTAGACAGAAAACACAACTCACTAAAGTGCACACACAAACAACACAAAACAAACACATTCATTTCAATTACTCCTTAGGCACTTCCATGGTCGTCGATAGATACAATTACATACACATACACAGTCCCACATTGGGAACACCACAAAAACACAGACACTGAAACATGTGCATATGCAATCACACAACACAAGTTCACACACAGAAGGGCAGAGAGACAAGGGACAATGAGGGGAAGAAAAAAGACACAACAACATAGGTGTAGATACATAACAACACAGACACAATTCCTGAAGGGTACACACTGACACAACATAAAACAAACACATTCATTCCGTTGCTGGGGAGGCACTTACATGGTTGTTGATGGACACAATTACACATATGCAGAATCACACACTGGGAACCCCACACCCACAAACACAACCACTGAAAGACACACACACAACACACACTCACAACCGTATTTGGGCACAGAGAGAAACAGGGACAATGATGGGCAGAAAAAAAATGCAATGACTCCTGATTAGACACAACACACACAACTCACTAAAGTGGGCACACAAACAACACAGAACAAACACTTTCATTCCGATTGCTTGGGAGGCACTTGCACGGTCACTGGTGGACACATTTCCACACAAATACACAATCACATTGGGAACCCTACACCTACATGCACAGAGCCAATGAAAGACACACGGAGAACGGACACAAACATTCAGAGGTGGATGGAGAGAAACAGGGAAAATGATGGGCAGAAAAACACACAATGACAAATGAGTGGGCACACAACACACACAAGTCACTACAGTGGGCACAAAAAGAACACAAGACAAACACATTCATTCCCATTGCTTTGGAGGCACTTGCAGAGTCACTGGTGGAGACATTTCCACACAAATACACAATCGCACATTGGGAACCCCACAGCCACAGTCACAAAAAGAGCCACTGAAAGACACACACACACCACAGATACTCACAAGCATAGGCAGGTGGAAAGAAAGAGGGACAATGATGGGCACAAAAGCACACAACAACAAATTAGTGGGCACACAAAACACAACTCACTAAAGAGTTGTGGGCACACAACAACAAATTAGTGGGCACACAAATCACTAAAGAGGACACACAAAAAACACAAACAATCATATTCATTCTGATTGCTCCTGAGGCACTTCCATGGTCTTCCATGGATAGAATTACGCATAAATACACAATCACACATTGGAAACCTAACACACACACTCACAAACAGGACCATTGAAAAACACAAACACAACATACACTCACAAGCATGGGTGAGCACAGGGACAAAGAGGGACAATGACAGGAAAAAATACGCAATGACTGATGAGTGGACAGAAAACACACAACTCACGAAAGTGCACACACAAACAACACAACACAAACACATTCATTTCAATTGCTCTTTAGGCACTTACATGGTCATTGATGAATAGAAACACAGCCACAGAAACATGTGCATATGCAATCACAGAATACATTTTCACACACATAGAAGGGCACAAAGACAAGGGACAATGAGGAGCAGAAAAACACACCACAAAAAATGTATAGACACGCAACCTATACACACGTCCCTGAAGGGTACACACTGACACAACATAAACAAACACATGCGTTCCATTGCTGGGGAGGCACTTTCAAGGTTATTGATGGACACAACTACACATATACACAATCACACATTGGGAACCCCACACCCACAGTCACAGAAAGAGCCACTGAAAGACACATGCACAACAGACACTCACAAGCGTAAGTGGGTAGAGAGAAAGAGGGACAATAACGGGCACAAAAGCACGCAATAAAAAATGACTGGACACGCAACACACACAACTCACTGAAATGGGCACACAAACAACACAAAACAAACACATTCATTCACATTGCTTAAGAGGCACTTGCATGGTCACTGCTGGACACAATTACACACATATACACAATCACATATTATGAACCACACACACTCACAAACACGACCATTGAAAGATACAAACACAGCACACACTCACAAGCATAGGGGAGCACAGGGACAGAGAGGGACAATGACAGGCAGAAAAACATGCAATGACAAATGAGTGGACACAACACACACAATCCACTAAAGTACCCACACAAACAACACAACACAAACACATTCATTTCAATTGCTCCTTAAGCACTTCCATGGTCACTGATGAATAGAATCACATACACATACACAATCCGAAATTGGGAACACCACAACAACACAGCCACTGAAACATGTGCATATGCAGTCACACAACACATTTTCACACAAAAACAAGGGCAGAGAGACAAGGGACAATGAGCGGTAGAAAAACACACAGCAAGAAATGGATAGACACACAACACATACACAAGTCCCTGAAGGGTACACACTGACACAATGTAAAACAAACCCATTCATTCCATTGCTGGGGAGGCACTTCCATTGTTATTGAGGCACACAATTACACAGATACAGAATCACACACTAAGAACTACACACTCACAAACACGACCACTGAAAGACACAAACACAACATACACTCACAAGCATGGGTGAGCATGGGTACAAAGAGGGACAATGACAGGCAAAAAAAACACACAATGACTAAGGAGTAGACAGAAAACACACAACTCACTAAGGTGCCTACACAAACAGCACAAAACAAACACATTCGTTCCCGTTGCTTGGGAGGCACTCGTGTGGTCATTGATGGATAGAATCACACGCATATACACAATTACACATTCGGATTACCACAACAACACAGCCACTGAAACATGTTCATACACAATTAAACACATTTTCACAAACATAGATGACCAGACAAAGAGGTACAATGAGGAATAGAAAAATGCACCACAAATGTGTAGACATACAACAATACACACATTTCTTGAAGGGTACACGCTGAGAGAACATAAAACGAACACATTCGTTCCACTGCTGGGGAGGAACTAACATGGTTGTGATGGACACACTGACACATATACACAATCATACATTGGGAACCCCACACCCCCACTCACAAACAGAGTCAATGATAGACACACACGCAGAACACACACTCACAATCATAGGTGGGTGGAGAGAAAGGGGGAAAATGAAGGGCAGAAAAACATGAAATGACAAATGAGTGGACACAGAACTCACTAAAGTGGGCACACAAACACAAACACATTCATTTCCATTACTCCTTAGACACTCACATGATCATTGCTAGACAGACTCACGCACATATACACAATCACCCATTGGGAACACCGCATCTACTCACAGCCAATTAAAGATGTGCTTACACAAACACACAACACATTTTCACAAACATAGATGGGCAGAGAGGCAAAGAGGTACAACGAGGGGTAGAAAAACATGCAACAACAGATGAGTAGACATGCAACAACACAGACAAGTCCTTGAAGGGTACACACTGACACAACATATAACATACACATTCATTGTATTGCTGGGGAGGCACTTACATGGTCACTGATGGACACATTTCCACACATATACACAATCACACATTGGGAACCCCAACTCCACAAACATAACCATTGAAAGACACACACAAGTCACACTCACAAGCATCTGTGGTAGAGAGACACACAGGGACAATGATGGGCAGAAAGAAACACAATGAGGAATGAGTGGACACAACACACACAACTCACTAAAGTGGACACACAAACAACACAACACAAACACATTCATTTCAATTACTCCTTAGGCACTTCCATGGTCATTGATGGACACAATCACATACACATACACAATCCCAAATTAGGAACGCCACAACAACACAGCCACTGAAACAAGTGCATTTGCAATCACACAACACATTTTCACACACATAGAAGGGCAGAGAGACAAGGGACAATGAGGAGTAGAAAAACATACAACAAAAATGTATAGACACACAACAAACACCCAAGTCCCTAAAGGGTACACACTGACACAACATAAAACAAACACATTCATTTCACTGCTGCGAAGGTACTCACATGGTTGTTGATGGACACAATACAATTACACATATACACAATCACACATTGGGAACTCCACACCCAAACTCACAGAAAGAGCCACTGAGAGACACACACAAAACAGACACTCACAAGCATAGGTGGGTAGAGAGAAAGAGGTACAATGACAGGCACAAAAGCATGCAATAAAAAATGACTGGACACACAACACACACAACTCACTAAAATGGGCACATAAACAACACAAAACAAACACATTCATTCATAATGCTTAGGAGGCACTTTCATGGTCACTGGTGGACACAATTACACACATTGGGAACCCCAACTCCACAAACATAACCATTGAAAGACACATACAAGTCACACTCACAAGCATCTGTGGTAGAGAGACACACAGGGACAATGATGGGCAGAAAGAAACACAATGAGGAATGAGTGGACACAACACACACAACTCACTGAAGTGGACACACAAGCAACACAACACAAACACATTCATTTCAATTACTCCTTAGGCACTTCCATGGTCATTGATGGACACAATCACATACACATACACAATCCCAAATTGGGAACGCCACAACAACACAGCCACTGAAACAAGTGCATTTGCAATCACACAACACATTTTCACACACATAGAAGAGCAGAGAGACAAGGGACAATGAGGAGTAGAAAAACACACAACAAAAAATGTATAGACACACAACATACACACAAGTCCCTAAAGGGTACACACTGACACAACATAAAACAAACACATTCATTCCACTGCTGCGAAGGTACTCACATGGTTGTTGATAGACACAATACAGTTACACATATACACAATCACACATTGGGAACCCCACACCCAAACTCACAGAAAGAGCCACTGAGTGACACACACACAACAGACACTCACAAGCATAGGTGGGTAGAGAGAAAGAGGTACAATGACAGGCACAAAAGCATGCAATAAAAAATGACTGGACACACAACACACACAACTCACTAAAATGGGCACATAAACAACACAAAACAACCACATTCATTCACAATGCTTAGGAGGCACTTGCATGGTCACTGGTGGACACAATTACACACATTTACACAATCACATATTATCAACCACACACACTCTCACAAACATGACCACTAAAAGATACACACACAAGTCACACTCACAAGCATAGGGGAGCAGAGGGAGAAAGAGGGACAATGACAGGCAGAAAAATACGCAATGACTGATCAGTAGACAGAAAACATACAACTCACTAAAGTTCACACACAAACAACACAAAACAAACACATGCATTCCAATTGCTCCTTAGGCACTTCCATGGTCATTGATAGATACAATTACATGCAGAAGGAGGCTGTGAAGAAAATGAAAGGAATACTAGTAAGGGAAAAACAAGGGATCAGTTAGCTGCTGACTGGGATGACAAGAGAGTCTATTCAATCTCATTAATATCGAGACTCTTTCAAAAGGATAAATCAAAATTGTCAGTGTTGAGGTTGAGAGGACTCCAGACTTCTGTCTGATTCTTGTCAGAAAGGAGCAGAGCTGGGATGAGTGAGACTTAGGCATGACCCTCATGGTGACTTGGACAGCTGAAAGTGATAAAAGGCTTGTGGGAGCTTTAAATGTTCTTGTTGTTTTATAGATTCAGAAAAGGTCCTAGAGATCATATAATTCAACTTCCTTACTTTATCGACGAATGAAGTACAATTCAGAGAATTAAGTGACTTGCCCTAGGTCCTGGAATCGGTTTATGGACCTCTAACCTCAGAATTAGCATTTTTTCCCCCTGTACTCTACTACATCTATTTTGGTAGATTAATATTTAGATTTGGTATTTAGTATCTGGGACTGAAATAGGCATTCAATTTAGATCTGTGGTCTCACTGATTCAGAAGGTTCCCCCCTCCCTATTATGCAGTTTGCAACTCACCCATATCTGCTTATGTATAATTCTTACTCTTCCTCTCCCATAATTTACTATGAGGGGGCCAGGTAATATGCTAGAGGCCTTCCCCGTTATGCCCCAACATCAAAAGGTTGATGGTGGAACACCCTGGTTCTCCATCTGTGAGCTCTCCCTTTCTCACATAACCAGCCCATTCTTACAAACCCCTGAGGATGTCTTTCACTCCTTCTCCCACTCACCATGTGCCTCTTCAGTGCCTTCTGTGGGACACTCATTTTTAGTTCTTTGGAAACGCTGTATTCTATATCTTGCTGCCATACAGCAACAGTGGCAGAATTTTAGTATTAAAAAGTTTAGGGTTGGTAAAGGAGCTTTGCAATTCCCCAAATTATTTCCTTTCTTCCTTCCTCCTTCCCCCCAAGATCCATCGAGACTGCTCTCTTTTTCCTCACTGTATGATCGATTCCAGATACACATATTAATGAATAAACGTACAAGATATCCACCCAAATACATGTAGGGGAATTGACATTCTTTATCCACTTGGTATTTCTTATGTAGATGGACAGGTCAGATTTCCTGGAACAATTCAAGATCACTTTCAGGAGGGTTTGCATATGATAAGTCTTGAAATTGATCAAATTTTTATTTCTAAACTGACAGCATCTTGACATTGATTTGGCTTCTCAGGAAATCAATTTCACCTTATTTTCTCAAGTGCCCAGGTCTCTTTGTCACAGCTATTCAAAGTACTCACTCAACAGCATTATTATCAGAAAGACTTAAGGTATCATCCGTAGTCATATTCGAACACTCTGTTTGAGTTATATTAAAAAGATATAAACTACATGAGACATAAATATAAAAGGTATAAAAATATGAAATCAGCATCAGGGTGGGGTAAGCAAGATGCTTAGATCTCTAAGCTATAGATTTCAGAAAAAAGATCCCACAATTTCTTTACATTTTATGGCTTTTAGTTAATTTCCTATTTGAAGTTACCAAAGAATAGTCATGGTGGACATACTAGGCTCACTGGTAATGTGGTCATCATTGCAAAATATGCGAAAGCAAAACCTAGACTTGGGATTCAGTGGTACTCTCAGCTGCAATCACCACCAGCCTCCTCCATGATCCTTGACCTCTGCCCCAAGGTGGTCTCTCTCTTGGGTCCCTACTCATTTATAAACATCTCTCACTCATAGCATGTGTACAGCAATAACAATCCTGCTGCTAACAGGGCCAAATGGCCTCCCTTCGCACAGATAATAACAGCTGCATATTTCGAATGGCTTTTCAAGAATGTTTTTCATTTTTCTAGCTTGCCTCCATTATTCTATCTGACCCACAGCTTTAAAAACATGTTTTAAAATAACCTTTTGTTCTTTCTCTGTCCAGTTGTGTTTCCTTTTCCTGTCTTCTTCAGGCTTTCTCCTTGGAATATCTAATTGGCATTGTTTTCCTTCCACCTCCTTTGCTATTCCTATTACTGCAATTAAAAAAATATCAAATAAAGTTTGATTAACATTCAAGACATTTATCAAGCCTATTTTTAAAAGTAATCTTCTTTCTGAGTTAGTTCTAATTCCTAATATCTCTGGCTTAATTCAAAAGAATCACTGAATAGGCTAGATTACATTTGGGAAATTGATCAGGGTTTTAATGACTTCAAGCAGCTCCCTGGCATCAAACTCAACTTTTAGACACAAATGCTCTCTTCTGGTTGATGCTGTATAGTGAATATTCAGATGCAAAATCCCAGAAACTGAGTTTCTTACCTGTGTACTGCTTTAAAAAATTTTTTCTAGTTATATTTCCTTATATTTGGTTTCCTTTGTAATCCTCTCTATTTTCTGTTGTGCATTTAAAAGCACTGTTCTGTGGGTCTGCCCGGGTGGAAAGTCTGTGGCCTTGAGGCCACCTGTGACTCTCTAGGTTGAAGGGTGTGACACCTGGTCTATAGACTTCCCCAGACTGCCAAAGAGGTCCAGGATCCATAAAAGATTAAGAGGGCAGATGCATTAGCATGTAAGTTCCTCGGGGCAGGAATTATCTTCCTTTTTGCTTCTATTTGTATCCCAGGTGCTTAGCACAGTGCCTGGCACATACTGTGTGTTTAATAAATGAAAGTTTATTCTGGAAACTGAGGCCCAGGAAAATTAAGTGACAAGGTGACAAAACTATTAAGTGTCAGAGGTGGAATTTGAACAAAGGATTTCCTGATTCCACATCCAGACCTCTATTCACTAGACCAGGATGTTTCTCAACATAAGCTGGTTATAGGAACGGTGCCTTTTAATTTGTATTCTGCATCTAGTGCATAGTAGAGGCCCAGCAGATAGCAACCAATAATGCCATGGTTACCATGGTTGGCTAGCATCAGTAACATCTGAGATTTATAGAAGTCTATTCAATTAGTGGTCAAAGGATAAGAACAAAGAATTTTCAAAATAAAGATTGCCAACTATCAACAACCACATGAAAGACTGCCTTAAGTCTGGGGTCAGTAAACTACAGCTCACAGGCCAAATCCAGCCCATGGCCTATTTTTTTTTTATGGCCCACGAGCTAAGAATGTTTTGTTTTGTTTTCACATTTTTAAAGTACAATAAAATTTTATTTAAAAATGTAAAAACCATGCTTAGCTCATAGGTAATACAAATTGCCCATCCCTGAAATAAAGCACTGATATTAAGAGAAATGCCAATTAAAATCATTTAGGTTTTATTGCATACCCAGCAAGTTGATAACAATGACAAATGATGAAAATAGTCAATACCAGAGGGACAAGAGAGGAGAGACATAGAAAGCATTTATTAAGCACTTATTTTATTTCAAACGTTGTGCTAAGCACTGGGCCAACACAAATGCAAACAGGATAGTTCCTGACATCAAGGAGCTTATGTTCAAATAGAGGAAGACAATGGTACAGGAAAACAGCAGGGGAAGGGGTACGCCCATACAGCATGCCCTTTGATACAATATGCCAAGGGTACAACAGGAAACGTCATGACGGCCTGGGTCCCGAAAGCTCTCACCTCTCAGGGCTGACGGGAGCCCGTGGCAATGAGACTGCAAGAAAGACGAAACCAGTCTCCCCTTCTTTCAGTAAAGATGTGGGGAAGAAAACGTTGCATAAACCATTAGATGCAGCGAGTGTGCCAGAGGGTTTTGGTGAACTATTTGTCTGTGTTACAAGGTGGGATTCATTGGGCGGAGGGGGGAATGGGAGGAGAAGGGTATATCAGGAAATAACTATGATGTAAAAGGAAAAGTCATTAATAAGACTTTTTTAAAAGCTTGCTTAAATCATTTTTACAAAGCTGTGATATTCAATATAGCAACTTACTTCTTTCCCACTCCTTATTCTACTGGGTAGTTGGGAACCAGCTGTGCCCAACTCCTCACCTTGGAATGTGGCAAGTTTAATAGGAAAATACAGTTACTCGATAGATTCCCAAATGCTGAAACATCCCTTGAACACTCCAGGGCAGCAATATCTATCTCATGCTCGCTCACTAGCTAGCAGATTTCCTTTTATTGCCAAAGTGCTAGAATCTACTCCCTTGTCTGTCTTCTATTTGTCTAACAACCCTCCACAGCTTCCCACAATTTCAGGAAATGGGGAAGCATATAATCAACTGAGAAGCAGTAAATTGGAACCCTCTGCTCCAGCTGGGCTCTCATCAATTCCCCCTCCCCCAGCCTCAAGACTAGGTCCGTCATTGCAGCTCTTCATATGCCTGAAAAAACATTTCTAAATAACTTCCTGATTTTAGATGACCATGGAGAAATAGGCACAATTTTTTCCAGTGAAGAAATTGATTATTTTAACCTCCTGGTGGCTGACCATTTTTGTTGTCAACTCAGAAGCAGTTACGGAGGGTGAAAGCAGGCTAGCAAAGAATGGCCCTGCATGGTTCAGCATTAATCTACTAGTTAACAGTGCTATACTTGGAGTTAGGAAGACCTGAATTCAAATCCTAATTTAGACACTAACAGTATGATGTGCAAATCACTTAAATCTCTCTGTGCCTTAATTTTTTCATCCGCAAAATGAGAGGGTTGGATCGGATGGCATCTGATGGGCACTAAGGACCCTTTCAGGTCTGAATCATAATTCTATGATCTCATGACCTTAGTTAAAGCACTTTCCCCTCTCTGCGCTTCAGTTTCCTCATCTGTAAAATGAGGAGGTTGGACTTGATGGATTTTATATTGTCTTTCATCTCTAAATTTATAATCCTGTATTCCTGTGACATTGGCTAAAATAGTATCCTTCACTCTGATTCAGCTTCCTCACCTGTAAAACAAAGGGGCAGGAGTCCAGTCTTCTCAGGTCTTTCCAGTCTTAAGTCTGTCATCCTAGGAGTGGGAATTAAGAGACCAAACTCTGCTTCCAATTTGGTGTGGGTGACCTTGGGCAAATCACTTCTCTTCTCTTGGACTCCCTTTCCTCCCTTGTAAAGTAAGGCACTTGACTGAACTACATGAATCCCAAAGTCCTTTCCAATTCTGGCAATCAATATGTCTATGAATCATGGACATTCAGAAAAGGTCACCAGCTCCAATGCCTTTTTAGTTACCAGGGTATCTGCCACACAGAATCCTAGGGATTTCTGCTAAGATGCTCCGGAATCAATCAAAAACAGCAAACTTAAGAGGCAGACAGTCAATAAATGCCATTTGTCAAAAGCCAAGTGTTTGCCCCAAGCCTTAATTCTCAAAACCTCTTTAATAATGGCTCAGCTCAAGAGTTGAGCTGGGCTGCCTGCTACTGCCTTGGCCTTTGAACCTATAATCTTACCCTCAGATTGAACCTTCAATGAGTGACCAAGCTCTTAGTGAATTCTAAGGTACTATGTGATGCCAGGATTATGCATAAAATGAAGACATCTTTCAATTGATTATTTTCTTTTAGGCGTGTATAATGATGGAAGCTAGAAGTAATGTTCAAAGAAATGGGATGGAATTGAGTGTTTATAAACACAAATTAACCCCACAATCTCCTCCTGAAGAGGGGCACCTGAATTAGTTGCCAAGGGGAATCAGGCACAGTGGGAGCACCAACTTAGATGGCCATTTGGGGGAACCAACTCATTTGTTAACACAATGGACCAAACCTGGGCCCCAATTTCCTCCACTGGGGCATTTAGTCATACTTGCAGTGGCCCAGACCAAGGAGAAGCCTCTTAGACTTCTCAGGAGTAGCTGGAACCATCTCAGCAGCTTTCTTTCTGAGCCTCACATTGGGTGGACCAGTCCTTGGTGCTGGTGGTGGAAGTTATTGGAGGCAGCCCCCTCCCCTACTTGCCTGCATTCCTACCTCTAGGCACCTGAACATGGGCATCTCATTACAAAGCTCATCCTCATTCCCTCTCTTACATCCTCATCTTTAGTGAGCTACTTGACGGGAGGGGAGCTATAGGAATAACTTTCTCCCTACAAAAGTTGGCACTTCCACACACAGCTCAGTGTCACACTGTCAGCTGGATGACTTAGGGTTGCTGCTTGCAGCCCCACATCACGGTGGCTCTGCGACACTTCGGGGTCCCAGAGGGGGAAAACAAGCAGGGAAGGAAATAGGATAGAAAGTGGCAGGACTTCTAACCTTCCCTCCCCCCACCAAGGGACAGGGCTCCCACAAAGTGAAATCACAGAAGGGAGGGTAATGGCAAATGAAAGTCTGGGTTGACTTCCTCAGCCTAGAAGCTTTCCTTGGGAGGTCTTTGTGTTCATGGTTGAATGCATCTGGCAACGTGTCTGGTTGTTGTTTTCGTTCACTTTCTCTACTAATATTATTTCACCATTGAGTGTGACTTGCAGGTTACACCAATACATGTAGAGAACTGACTAGATCATAGTAAAAAGGTAGAGAGTTTAGGAAATGCCAAATGCTCAAAAAAGACAAAAACAAACCTTGACATCGTTGGCAGGATGATGAAAATGACCTTAGGAACAGTCAACCCACATGACTGATTTCTTGCCTCTATAAAAATGTTTATGAAAATGATCTAGACCAGGGCTTCTTAAACTTTATCCACTCACAACCCCTTCAGTGCCTTTTAAATTGTGGGTTGTGACCTGGGGTGCAGTTAGGAAGCGCTGTTTAAGAAGCACTTGTCTAGAGTTGCTTTAATCAGCAGTCAACATACATGGAGATACAAGCAATGGCAAAAATAATTAAGGAGTTGACATTCTAATGGGGACATCCTGAATGGAGACAACATGGGTAAATAACCAGGGATGTAAAAGATATCTCTATCTCTATATCTATCTACATATATAGATTATATAACTATATATGATAGTTTTCCATATGTCTATATTCAGAGATACTGAGATAGAGAAATATGCAGGGTGTACAAAAAGTCTCAGTGTAGTATTAAACTTTAATAGCTTAAAACCACTGCGATGTTTATCTATGTATAAACAAATACACACAGAGCATAAATGGAAAGAAATCTGAGAGCAGAAGATTCTAACAGTTGAGGGTAAGAAAAGGCCACAGAAAGTGCCTTTGAGCTGAGAAATGAGGAAATCTAGGGGTTTTGAGTGGTAGAGTTGAAAAGAAAGAGTTTTCCAGGCAGAGGGGATGGCAAGCACCAAAGCAAGGTGATAAGAGATGGGAGATGGAATTTCATGGGAAAAGGACACCAAATAAGGCATTATGAATGGATTGTACAGAATATCAAAGGGAATAACGTAGAAGAAGAACAGAAAGAGAGGAAGGGATCAGGTTACAATGGGGTTAAGATGTCAAACAAAAGACTTTACATTTGATCACATTGGTAAAAGAGAGCTACTAGTTTCACGAGGTGACATGGTAAAGCATAAACTTTAGGAAAATCACTTTGGCGGCTATGTAAAGAACAGTTTAGGGCAGAGAGAAACATGAAGCAGGAAGACAGATTAGAAAACTATTAGAAATAGTCCAGGCAGGAGGCAAAGAGGGCTTGAACAAGGTTGGTGGTTGTGTAAATGGAAACAGGAGAACGTATACAAGAAATGTTGTAAAGGCAGAAATGGCAAGATCTGGAAAGTGAATGCATTTATGGGGTGAGTAAATATGAGAGTGGAGAATGACATTAAGGTTGTAGGCCTGGGTGACTAAGAGGACCATGGAATCCTTCACAGGGAGAGGGAAGTTTGGAAGGGATAATGAGTTCTGTTTTGGACATGTTGAATTTGAGATGCCCAAGGGACATCCAGTTTGAACTGTCAGTGATTGGTCGTGGAGCTCAGGAGAGACCAGGGAAGATGAAAACATGAAAAGGGAATAAGTGAGCTTTTGCAGTGATTTTCTACAGCAGATCACATCTTAGTCATTACTCACATGACTATAAGGTGTAGCAAATAGAATATTCTGCTACCTCATTGATTGTTTACTTTACTTTAGGGACAGGTGGCAATTTTGCCATCATGAGTATTAACTCCACAAAGACAGACTGCCACCCATCTACAGGTCCCAGTTCACAGTCTTCAAAGATTTCTTTGCTAAAAAAAAATCCATCACTTTATCGTCAATGTGATAACAAGTCTCTCTTACTCGGACCTTGGACAGTCTAGTCCATGTCAGAAATAAATTCTATCAAAGGGATCAAACTTCAAAGTCTTTCCAGGGTCACCTCCAGACAATAATGAGTTATGGGAGCAATACTTTATCAGAAGTGGTTGAATCAAAACAGCTCACTCTATTGCTGGTCTACCTTTCCCCTTATTTTTTCTTTTTTTAATTTAAAAAAATTCATTTCTAGGAATAGACCAAGGTACTTGCTAAAGGCTCATTTCAACAAGTGCTCTGCTCCATGTGGCTCAAGCAAGCAGGTATTCATTAGAAGTTTATTGTGTGGAGAGCACTGCCTTAAGCTCCATCTGGGAAAACAAAGCAGCTGAAAGTTCAATCTTTGCCTTCAATAAGGTGACAAGCTGGTGGAACCACCGAAGTTAATGTACAAGAAACAACAAGAGTGAAAACAAATGACAGCTGATAACATATTAAGTGTTTACCCGAGCCACGTATAGCCAAGGCAAAAACAATAATCCTTTTGCAATGAGGTTAGTTGGGGAAGGCTTCTAGGAAGTGAGTCTTGGGCATCTGATGTAACTATGGGGAACACTGAAGTTAGGAGTTATAAAAATGTAGAAGACGTTCGAAAAGTAATTAGGATGAATAATATTAGAGCTAGGACTTAAGGGTTTTGTACCTACATACGCAACTTGTTTGGCCATTTTGAACTGGTGAATGACTAGATAAACTCTTCATGGGTTGTTTAACTGAATATTCATGGTTATGGCAGTCTGAATTGTCCACTACCACTTCCAAATACTCAAATCTAGATAGATTTAGAGGAGAACTCAAACTTTTAAAGAACAAATAATACCTAGACTGAACAAATTAATCATAAAAAATGAAAAAGAAAGCTAACAGATTCCTTTTATGAGACAAATATAGTCCAAATACCTAAGGCAGACAAGGACAAAACAAAGCAAGGGAACAAGAGACCAATTCCATTAATGAATAGAATTTTAAATAAAATCCTGTTGAAAGGAATATGATTTTTTTAAGAAGATTCATTGTGATCAAGATGGATTTATAGCACACATGTAATGATGGTTCAATATTAGATGAACAATGAATACAATCCCATTAAAAACAAAAACATCCCAAAGTGTATGATTATATTAATAGCTATTTTTAAAAGCTTTGACAGCCACTTATACTTTTAAAAATCTACAAAGCCTAAGTATATTAGAATTTTTCTAATGTGACTAAAAACTATCTATCTAAAATCCAAAGTTAGCAGTATCATGTGATGGAGAAAAAAACATTTTTCCCAATAAATCTAGTAGTGAAAAAAAACAGGTTGCCCCCCTTTCTCTTGCCATGGTTCTAGAAATGCTAGCAATGACAATAAGACAACAGAAAATCAAGGAAAAGGCAAAGAGTAGACAAAATTTATCTCTATTTGATGAAGAAATGATGGTTTACTTAGAAAATACTATGCAATCTGCAAAGAAACTAATCGAGCAATTATTAACTTCCGTATAGGAGCAGGTTGCCAAATCAATCCACAAAACATCAGTATTTCTACACATAAAACAATAACAAAGTCTAGTAGGAAAAAATTGAAAGTAAAGTGCCATGCAAAGTAACCACAATATGCATGAGAGATCTGGGAGTCAATCTACCAAAAGATGCTCAATACCTGTCTAAAAAGAGAAACTGAAAAAAAACAGAACTTAAATAACTGAAAGGATAGTCACTGCTCATGGCTGGGCCATGCCAATAGAATAAAAATTATATTAGCTAAATTAATTTACAGATTTAGTGTTATGCCAATCCAACTCATGGGCAGCTAGGTGGCAAAGTGAATAGAGCACTTGGCCTGGAATCAGAAAGACCAAAGTTCAATTACTTACTAGCTGTGTGACCTTGGGCAAGTCACTTGACCTTTGCCTGCATAAAACTGGAGAAGCAAATGGCAAAAAACTGTGGTAGCTTTGCCAAGCCTTCCCCATGGATAGTTGGTCCACAGGAAGGTCATCAAGAGTTAGATATGACTGAAAGACTGAACATCAGCAATCCAGCTACACAGAGCTAAATAACAGCAAAAATAATTTTTAGGAACAAAAGTCCTAAAATTTCAAATTCAATTTCAATTCCAAAGGAAAAAGAAAAATAGGAAGAAAGTAGAATAGTACTTCTAGATCCTGAAATATATTATAAATCAGTAAAAAAAAAAACCACTTGATATTGGTTAAAAAACAGAAAAATAGATATGTAGGACAACATAAGGGAGAATCAAAGATAAATGAATTCAATAGTGTATGATAAACCCCAAAGTATAAATTATCCAGTAAAAACTTCCCTATTTGAAATAAATTTCCATAAAACTGGAAAGTCCTTTGGCAAAAATTAGGTCGAGGTCAGGGGTTCTTAACTTGAGATCCATAGATAGATATCAGGGAGTCCACGAACTTGAACAGGGAAAAATACATCCCTATTTTCACTAACTTCTAACTGAAATTCAGCACTTCCTGCAATTATGAATGTTTTAAAATAAAACACCATTCAGAGGAGGGGTCCGTAGACTTCACTGGACTGTTACAGAAGTCAATGACATAAAAAAGTTACATCTTAGCCCAGATAGTACCATAAGCTAAAAATAAATACGTAACCAGATCAAGAAAATTTCACTGCTCTGGCTAGAGGGCGAAAACGTAACCAAACATGGGATAGAACTGATTACATGCGGGGAAACAAATCATTTTGATCTATTTGATCTTTATTGTTCTATTTCTGAAATTGAAAAACGTTTACATGAATAAAATTCATGTAACTAGTATGAAGGAAATGGTCAACTGGGAAAAAAACTGCATCTAGTATGTCTGATAAAGTCTTCTATCCAAGATATCTAGACAACTAATGAAAACAAAAATAAGACGAAAAGCAGTTATCCAATAAACCAGCGGTTAAAAGATATCAACGAGTGGTTCTCAAAAGAAGAGTTACAAGCTATAAACAACCATGTGCAAGTATGATTGATAACAAGAAAGATGCAAATCTCAAAACTCTGGGGTTTCATCTCACACCCAGCAATTTGTGAGGAAAAATATCATGTGGATATCCAATGTTGATGGGGATGTAGAAACGGAGGAAGACTCATGGTCAGCAGAGTGGTGAACCGGTCCAACCATTTTGGAAAGTCATTTGGAATTATGTTAAGAAAATGACTAAAATATTTATATCTTTTAATCCAGAGATTCCATTGCTGGTCACAAACCCCAAAGAAAATTGAAAAAAAAAAAAAAAAAGAAAGGATCCACAGGTACGAAAATGACTGTAACAGCACACAAGAAAGGCAAAGGACACTTGTTGTCAGATGCCAGGTTGGGTCAGGTTGGCCTATAGTCCCTGCTGTGGCCAGACTGAGGCTGGTGAGTGACTTGAATGAGGGAGTTCTGAGCTGCATTAAGACTCAAGTCAATCTTGGGGCCACACTAAGTATGACACTGATACAGCAAGTCTCCCCCTCCCAGTGGGTTGAGGGATTGTAGAGAAGGTACAGACTTGCATTAGTTTAGGGAGTGTCCTCATCCAGGAGTTCCCCATTCCAATAAAATCATAGTCCAGGCCCTATCCCTAAAGGACTAATTTTGTAATATTATTCCTCTGGTCCCCATTTGTTATAAGGGCTATTAATTCCCGTGACACTTTGCTATGATAAATACCATGAGTCTATCTCCTAGCCAAGGAGATTCAAGGGCTGGAAGACCTGAATTATCCTAAGATCTCACCCCAATAGAGTTCTGCTCTGTGAATCCTAAGAATAAAGCCATAGTCAGCTCTCAGGGCGAAGGTCTTCCTCCCAAACTCTATTGTATTTAAGTATTTCATATACATAATACACACACACACACACACACACACACACACACACACACACACACACACACATATATATATATATATATATATATATATATATATATATACATACACATACATACACATTTATGTATATACACATTTGTCATCATTTCCACTAGGAAAAAACTCCTTGTGAGTAGGAATTGTGTCATTCTTTGGACTTGTTGCCCACAGCACCTAGCACAGTGCTGAGAACACCATAGGTGCTTAATAAGTGCTTGCTGATCAATGGGTTGATGGAAGAGTGTAAGAATAATTCTACTTCTATTTTCTGTTCAGTCTTTGACTGGAGGAGATTTGGCCTTAGCATTGTGCCATTGGATAATACCATGGCTCAGTTTAAATTCACTAACTGATTTGTTATTTTAAAAAGTTGAAGGATAAGGGAGAAAAAGGAGATATCATTCATGTTTGTAAGATTACACACACACGACACTTTAGAAGATGGTGGAGTAGAAAGACTCACGTATGCTAGCTCCGAACCCACAGCCCATATATTTCCTGCAAGAAGAACTCCCCACGAATTCTGGATCACTGTAAGGCACGCAAAAACACAGTGGAAAAGATTTCCATTCCAGAGAGCCCTGGAGAGCTGTCCCCAGGTTCCGTCGCGTCCCGGAAAGCGGAGCCCACCCCTGTGCTGCCCTGGCCATGCGGCCGAGAGGAGCAGATCTGAGCAGGCTTCAGGGATGGAATCTCCGGCGGCCACGAAGGTCCCTTCGCCTACAGACGCTACAGGTCAGTAAGAGAGACGTCTGGGCTGGCCGAGAGGGGAGCATGGTGTCTCCGTGACTCGGGCCCCCTCAGGAGGAAGCAGCGGAGGGAGCGGCAGAGGCAGCAGTGGCAGAGGCGGCGGCAGAGGGAGCGGCAGAGGCAGTGGTGGTGGCCCGGGACTCCCCAAGCAGCAGGCAGAAGTTCAGGGTCATTACCGAAGGTCTCTGCATAAACTCCCTGAGGGAACTGAGCCTAGGAGATGGCCCTGCCCCCACCCGCCCCATTACTGAAGGTCTCTGCATAAAGCCCCTGAGGGAACTGAGCCTGGGAGGCGGCCCTGCCCCCACCCAAGCACCAGACCTTAAGCTCACATTGAATAGCAGCCGCGCCTGTGCAGAAAGCCCATTTGAATCTCAGACCCCAAGCACTAGCTGGCCAGATCTAGGCGGGGGTGTACAGGAATCTCAGAAGTCAAGTGACTAGCTGGGAAAATGCCCAGAAAAGGGAAGAAAAATAAGACTATAGACAGCTACTTTGAGGGGGTACAGATGTTCCCACCTTTCAATTCTGATGGCGAGGAACTATTCTTACCATCAGGGAAAGACGTGGAGGCCGGGGCTTCTGTATCCCAGACATCCCAGGTGGATGTCCGGTGGGCTCAGGCCATGGAAGAGCTCAAAAAGGATTTTGAAAATCAAGTTAGACAAGTGGAGGAAAAACTGGGAAGAGAAATGAGAGAGATGCAAGAAAAGTATCAAAAATGGGTCAATACCTTGCTAAAGGAGACCCAAAAAAATGCTGAAGAAAATAACACCTTGAAAAATAGGCTAACTCAATTGGCAAAAGAGGTTCAAAAAGCCAATGAGGAGAAGAATGCTTTCAAAAGCAGAATTAGCCAAATGGAAAAAGAAGTTCAAAACCTCACTGAAGATAATAGTTCTCTCAAAATTAGAATGGAACAGATGGAGTCTAATGACTTTCTGAGAAACCAAGAAATCACCAAACAAAACCAAAAGAATGAAAAAATGGAAGAGAATGTGAAATATCTCATTGGAAAAACAACTGACTTGCAAAATAGATCCAGGAGAGACAATTTAAAAATTATAGGACTACCTGAAAGTCATGATCAAAAAAAGAGCCTAGACATCATCTTCCATGAAATTATCGAGGAAAACTGCCCTGATATTCTAGAACCAGAGGGCAAAATAAGTATTGAAGGAATCCACTGACCACTGCCTGAAAGAGATCCAAAAAGAGAAACTCCTAGGAACATTGTGGACAAATTCCAGAATTCCCAGGTCAAGGAGAAAATCTTGCAAGCAGCTAGAAAGAAACAATTCCAGTATTGTGGAAATAAAATCAGGATAACTCAAGATCTAGCAGCTTCTACATTAAGGGATCGAAGGGCATGGAATAGGATATTCCAGAAGTCAAAGGAACTAGGATTCAAACCAAGAATCACTTACCCAGCAAAACTGAGTATAATACTTCAGGGGAAAAAATTGTCTTTCAATGAAACAGAGGACTTTCAAGCATGCTTGATGAAAAGACCAGAGCTGAAAAGAAAATTTGACTTTCAAACCTAAGAATGAGAAGAAGCATGAAAACGTAAACAGCAAAGAGAAGTCATAAGGGACTTACCAAAAGTGAACTGTTTACATTCCTACATGGAAAGACAATATTTGTAACTCTTAAAGTTTTTCAGTATCTGGATAGTTGGTGGGATTATACACACTCACATACACACACACGTACACACGTGCATGCACACACACATACACGCATGCACACACATACAGAGACAAAGAGCCCAGAGTAAATTGAATAGGATGGGACCATATCTTAAAAGAAATTAAGGTAAATGGTGAGAGAGAAATGTAGTGGGAGGAAAGAGGGTGAAATAGAATGGGGTAAATTATATCTCATTCAAGAGGCAAGCAGGAGACTTTTTAGTGGAGGGAAAAAGAGGAGAGCTGAGAAAAAAAATACAAGAAGTTTACCCTCATCACATTCCACTAAAGGAAGGAATAAAATGCACACTCATTTTGGTATGAAAACCTATCTTACAATACAGGAAAGTGGGGGAGAAGGAGATAAGCAAGGGGGGGGATGATGGTAGGGAGGGCAATGGGAGGAGGGAGCAATTTGAAGTCAACACTCGGGGAGGGACAGCATCAAAAGACAGAATAGAAACAATGCGGGGCAGGATAGGATGGAGGGAAATACAGTTAGTCTTACACAACACGACTATTATGGAAGTCATTTGCAAAACTACACAGATATGGCCTATATTGAATTGCCTGCCTTCCCAAAGGGAATGGGTGGGGAGGGAGGGATGGGGAGAATTTGGAACTCAAAGTTTTAGGAACAACTGTTTAGTATTGTTGTTGCTACTAGGAAATAAGACATACAGTTAATGAGGAATAGAAAGTCATCTGGCCCTACAGGACAAAAGAGAAGATGGGGACAAGAGAAGAGGGGATGATAGAAGAGAGGGCAGATTGGTGATAGGGAAAATTAGAATGCTCGGTGTATTGGGGTGGGGGAGGGGATAAAAGGGGAGAAAATTTGTAACCCAAAATTTTGTGAAAATGAATGTAAAAAGTTAATTAAAAATAAAGATTACACACACACATAATTTCTATGTATGTATAGTATACACACGCACACGGATGTGGGAATGAGAACAGTATTGGATTCTAAAAAGTGAAATCTTGCTCAAGCGCTGCCTTCAATAGTCTTATGCAGCTAGAAAATTACCACCTAGATAATTGGACTCCACAAATCTGAGTTCAAACGGATTCTAATGCTGGTCCCTAATGACTGTTATTAGCTTCATCTTTATTCTCTGAAATATTTCGCTTGTGCTACTTATTAGGTCTTAGCAGTGCACTTTGTCTCCATAGCTCTTTTTAACTCAATGTGAGATGCATTTTCTAGCTGTCTGCCCTGAAATGGCTCTGACAGGTGGCACTTAGGGAATGTGATGAACATGGTAACTGCTTCAGTGCCCAGGGATAGATTTATTCAGAGGGCTTTTTTTTCTGAACTTTCATGCCTTGTGAATCATGGATGATTGGAAACTGAATCTGGACTCCAGTCTCAGTAACTGTGTCATTTTTTTCAAAACAATTCAGTCATCCCCCTGTTGTCCCAACTCTGCAGATGATCACTTACCAGGTGGCAATGCCCCAACACAAGCAGCAGTTTCAGAAATGTCTGCTTGGGGGTATGTTGGATAAATATTTTCCGTTGCCAACAAAGACACAACTGTAAGCAACATTCATATTTTTCTTTGTAGATTTTTTTTAGATGACAACACTGGAAAAAACCAAAATATGTGTATCAGTCTCCATGTATCCATGTACATCACATTGTTTTACATACATAAATAATGAGAGAGTGGCATCCAGTACAACAGAAGTCCAAGATGGGCTGGATGCTGGCCAGGCTTCAGCAGAGCAGAAGATGTCCTGGAAGTCAGAGTAGAATCATAATATGTGTTAATGAGTCACTGGTGTGCTCCCAAGCACCCTTGAAAACACACCCTGTGGGGTACAGGTGGAAAGAGTACTGGATTCAAAAATCTGGTTCAATTACTCATTTCCTGGGTGACCTTGAGCAAGACATTTAACTTGAATTGACTTCAGTTTCTTCATCTGTATAATGGAAGAGATGGTCAATAAATAAGGTCTCTTCAATCCCAGGATCTATGATCTTGGAAACAGCAAAAGGGAGAAACAAATGCCTACTGCGCACCAGGCATTGTCCTAAGTATTTTTCAAATACCTTATTTGATCTTCACAATAAGGTGGGAGATAGGTGCTATTATTATCACTATTTTACAGTTGAGGAAACTGAGGCAGACAGCAATTAAGTGACTTCCCCAAGGTCATACAGTTAGTAAGTGTCTGAAGTTAAATTTGAACTCAGGCCTTCTGGATTCCAGGCCCAACACTCTCCCCTGCACTACCAAGCTACCTGAGATGAACTGGAGTATAGCATGCAAGGGTCCAGAAACAATAAATGTTGCCATGTAAAAAACATCGCATGATTGCTGAAGAACGTGGGTTCAAATCCTAGCTTTGCTCTTTACTACTTGTATGAGCTTGGGCATTTCATCTTCTCCTCTCAGGGCCTGACCCTGATCAGTATCTTTCTCTGTAAAATGAAGTGAACAGTCTGAGGTCTCTTCCACCTCTGACACCCAATGACAGAAATGTCCTTGGTTTCTACTTGCTATGGGTCAGGGCTTCACTCAAACCACACGTAGTTTTGGTCTTTGTCTCTTTGATTTGTCATGCTTTTATATGAATGAATATCCAGATGGAAAGAACCAGACTGTGACCCTGCAGCCACCAGAGGGCCAACAAGCAGAGTCCAGAGCCAAGCCTGAGCAGGCAGCAGCAACAGCTCAGCCCAGTGAGGCCACCTAGGAGCAGCCTGTGTGTGGGACACAGCCCAGCAGTGAGTCTACCTGGTAGCAGACATCTTGCACTGTGGGGATTCCCCAAGGCTGTCCTGAGCTCTCTTCTCCCTCTCCTTCTCCCTCTCCCTCTCTCTCCCCCTCCCTCCCTCTGTCTCTGTCTCTCTCTGTCTCTCTCTGTCTCTCTCTCTCTCTCTCTCACTGTGACATTATCAGCTGCCATCTCTATGGAGATGACTCCCAGATCTACAGATCTAACCTCTGGTCATCAGTTCCCTGTCACCAACTATGTCTTGAACATTTCCAACTGGATATTCTGGGGATGTGTCGATCCTAATACATCAAGAACAAAGCCCTGCAGAATTGCCATCAAAGGCAATGCCAGTCTGCCATTCTCCCCGAGTCACAATCTTGGCATTACCCTCCACTCCTCACTCTCCTTGTGTCCAGTCAGTTGCCAGTTTTGCCAACTTCTACCTTGACAACATCTCTCCCAAATGATGCACTATATATAGTCAGCAATAATATGTGGCTTTAAGATTTGCCAAGTGCTTAACAAATCTTATCTCATTGGAGTCTCACAGCAACCCTGGGGGACAGGTGCTATTAATATCCCAATTTTACAAATGAGGAAGCTGAAGCAGATGCAGGCTAAGTGACTTGCCAAGGTCATACAGTGAACAAATATCTGCAGCTGAATTTGAACTTGGGCCATCTTGACTCCAAGTCTAGTACTCTACTACTCAGCTGCCTCCAGATTACTGCAATAGCTTCTTAATTGGTCTCTCCCCACTCTAATTCATCATTCACACTACTGTTAAAGTGACTTTCCTTAAACAGAGATTTAGCATGTCACACTCTTAATAAATTCCAGTGCCTGCCTGTTGCCCTTAGGATAAAATTACCAATGCTTCTATTTAGCCTTTAAAGCCGTTTCCAGCCTCAGTGGACTTTACTCCTCCTCCTCCTCCACTCTGAAATATGGTCAAACCAGCCTTCTTTCTGTTCCTCACACAAATCACTCTAAATCCTATTTCTCTGCCTTGGCACTTGCTCATACCAGGAATTCCAACTCTCCTCACCTCTGCTTCACAAAATCCCAAAGTCATATAGAATTGAGCACAACCAGCAGACCTTCAAAAAATGGTACATGGACGGGTGGTGAAAACAAAAGAGCAAGGCATATTGATAAGATCTGCCAATTCAGTTGCATATTAATAAGTAGAATTTTTAAGATTTGCAAAGTACTTTAACTATTATTATCTCATTTTGTCCTCATAATAACCCTGAGGGGTAGGTGCTATCATTATTCCCATTTTACAGATGAGAAAACCAAGGCAGATAAAGGTTAAGTGATTTGTCCAGCACATTTAGGTTTAAGTGTTCAATTCTGGTTTTCCTGCTTCCAACCCCAGTTCTCTAACTCTCTGCCTTGTTGAAACATGAAAAACATAAGATGTATAAACAGTCCTCTTGTTGTATATGTCCTCTTAACAGCACATGAGAGGAGGCATGGTATAGTAGAAAAAGTCCCATCCTTGAGGCATTGTCCACATTCAGCTTTCAGTAGTGATGTCAACCCTGGGAAAGCTATTGGACCTTTAGGAGCCTCCACATCCTCATCTCTAAAATGGGTATAGTATTTGCATGATTTATTTCTGAGGATTGCTATGAAACAAAGGCTAATGTGTTGCTTAGTTTTCCTATGAGGTGACAGAATGCGTCTTGAGGTCAAACAGCTATATTTCTATCTCTGTTCACAAAGAAGGACAGATATAAATCTGATAAGAGGCAGTGAAGCCTGGTGAACAGAGTACTGGGAAACTTAGGTTGAAAATCCGGCCTCTGGCACTTGGCTGTGCAACGGTGAGTCAGTCACTCAACATCTCTGAGCTTCTCCAGGGCAACTGACCACCAAGTTAAATTCAGACACTTAACATTCGATCTTGGAAGGTAACAGTTTTCTGAAACATTTTTGGCTATGATGGTGTTAAAATTCAATTGTGGCAAAAGAAATACACACAAATCTGTGTAATGGGGCTTTCTACAACCTTTAAGTAATGACCAGGGTTAAAGGATTGTGATTGAGGTGGGTGAATTCAGTCTACATGGTAAGGATGCAATAAAAAATTCAGGGAGCTTCCTTGACTTCAGGGAATGGTCCCGATCATTTCCTTAGCATGGTGCAGGGGGAATGAAATCTGGATATGGAGTAAGAGGAACTAACGCCACCTACGCAGGTGACTCTGGGAGAGTCTTGAGCTCCCTAGGATTCACTTTCCCCATGTATACATTGACATGGTTGGTCTAGATGACCCTGAGGTCCTTTTCAGACCTAAATCTATGATTTTTTTCATCTTTACTGAACCTGGTGACCAGCTCTGGCTTGGGAGGTTTCTCAGAGCAAACACCAGGGCAGGTTAAGATGGGGGTTGGGGTGAAGGGGGAGCTGGAGAGTCCTCTAGTGGCCAAACAGGACATTGCACAACCTTCGGCCTGCAAAGTAAAGGACATTGCCTGCAGCTCTCTTCTGAAGGAGGTGGCTATGTGTGCAGGGATGACAATAAAGGGTGAAGTCAGTTTCCATTTTTGCTGAAAGGCAGCACGGGGGAGATTCTACAGATTAGTGCTATGGAAGGTTGGAGCTAGAAGGGCCTTTAGAAACTTTGTTTATGACAAGGAAAATCACCTGCCTTTGATCATATAGGAAGTTAATGACAAAGCTAGGCCTCTTGGCAACCAGTTGAGGCCTCCTGTTACAGTACCACAAAGTGGTACAGAGCGCAGGAGGTATTTGGGGCTTGACAGTCCCCTCAACTCCCACTCCACCTCCAACTCTCACCTCTGAGCCTTCCCCTGAGAATCCACTTTCTCAGGACCTTCAGTGCCATGCCACAGGATATTCACTTTGACAAAGTAGCTATTACCTGAATGTGGTGTTCATGATAACAAGACAACAAAATCAGCTTCTACTTCAAAACACTTTCAGAAAATTTACTGTCATCCATATTGTCAAACTTAGCCTTCTAGGCCAGGAGGCCAATCTATTGTGCTATCTTGGGAAGACTTTAATTTAACATTTGTTTCAAATATACATGAGCAGAACCACTGTGAGAAGGAGAATTGGAGTGCTTAACAATGAAGACTTAAGGAAGGTACCAAGATATCCATACATCTCCCCAAATGTTCAGAGCTATGGAAATAGGACTGAGCCTTATCATTCTTCACCCATGGTCATTTCACAGGATTACTTTAAGGCTCTCCTTAGGAGTTTGTGGCTTGAATTCATCTTGAGCTAATGTAATCATTGACACACTTATTCCCAGAGATATATTCATCCCAAGAACACTGCAGTAGTTTAAACTATACTACATGGCACCAAAATACTGCAATGTGGGTCCAGTCTAACTTTGCTCCCCAAGTATATGAGATTCTTTATGATCCAAGCCTTCCCCTTTCCCTTCTCAAGAAATCTTTGATTCCATCAGATGTAGGGAACACCAGATATTGAGATTCCCTCCTCTGATTACATAAACAGTTCAGCCTTAACTCTTGCAGTGTCCGGGAGAGTTGTCAGGACACTGAAGGGTTATGTGACTTTTCAAGGATTGTCCAGTGGCACAGCCTGATTGTAGACATTCCTGGCTCTGCTGCTAGACCCCCCACTACCCACAATGCCATGCTGCCTCTCTGTGTGCCAGGTAACCATAATGAAAGTATTTACCAGCTGTTCTCTCCTCTGGAGATTATCATCAAGACATCACCAAGATAAAACAAAGCAAGGGGATCATTTCAAAGTTACACATTTTTTAAAGTACCTCAAACTACATCCCTCACATCAAATTGCTTTGGAGAAGTAAAACAAAAAACAAAAAGACAAAGGGGAGACTTAAATGAGATTCAAAGAATGAAGATTCTGGATCCAATGCAAGAGGGTTTCATAGGGAAGTCGATGGATGCAAAAACTTGAACCCAATTATGAAGCGACCATATGGACACCACCACTCTTCACAGTGAGGGCACCTCACTGCAGAGAATACTTAAAGCTGTCAAGTCTCTTTCTTCAAGGCCACCCTGTCAGGGAGGCAGTGTAAGGGTTATTTTTGTCCATTTCATAACATCCATTTTATAGATAAGCAAACCAAGGCTAAGACAAGTAAAAATGGAAACCTGACTTCACCCTTTTTTATCATCACTGCACATACATGCAGCAGGCTATCCTGAGATTAGTCTATTACTTTTCCAGCTAAGGAATGTGCAATGTACTGTTTTCCCAATTTAGAATCCTAGATTAGGAGCCAAAAGGAAACTTAGGGCCATCAAATCCAATTGCTTCATTTTACAATAAGAAAACTGCGCCCCAGAGTGATTAGGTAACTTGCCCAAGGTCCTGTGGGTATGGGGTAGCAAAGCTGGGATTTGAACTCATGTCCTCTGATTCCCTGCTTGTCATATTGTGTTTCTAGGTATTAACTAGCTAGTAAATGATCAGGGTTTTTCCCTTGATACAATCATCAAAATCGGAAACTACAAAGAAAAAGAACGTAAGAGGCAGGGAGAGCGGGAATGATGGGGGAGGCAATTAGGATTTTGGAGAAAATCTCTGCAAACCCAGCACCTAGTAGAGGGTACTTGTACACAAATGGGAGGTGGTATGGCAGAACCCACGTTGGTGCTGGAATTTAAGAACCTAAGCTCCAACTCCATCTCTGATGCCTACTCTTTTGCGTGACCTTGGACAAATCACTTAACTTTCCTGGGCCTCAGTTTCTTCATATGAAAACAAAGAAGCATATTGAACTAGATGAGTTCTCAGATCCTTCCCACTTCTAAACGAAACAGATCAAAATCCTTGTCTCTCTTGAGAATGTATCACATGATGTTGGGATAAAGAGGAGCCTAGGACAGGATAAAGATCACTAAACTTTCAACTTCTGGGAGCCAAAGACACTTCAGGTCATGGTAGCTCTTACCAGGACAGAATTATGGCTTGCCTTTGAGAGTGACACAACAGGTATCAGTGTAAGATCTGGAACCATGTCAAATCATTGAGACAATATTGATATTAAAAGAGGTTCCATGTCAGGGAGCAATCTGAGGCTATTAAAGCACTGTAATTTCCCCTAAATGAGCATGGAGACTCCCTTCTTTCTATTTAATTCTTGGCCCAGATCAGTGTTCAGTACAAAGCCTATGCAGAACAGGGCACTAATGGACAGCTTTCATTTACAAAGAGCACATGGGCTAAAGGAAAAGTATCTCCATCACTCTCACTGGGCAAATTCAAGGAAGAGATTGGGCACATGCAGAGACACGGGCTCATAGTGACTTCCCAAGCCTCTGAAAGAATCCATTCTTTCTAGTTTGTTGTGGCTAATCATGGAAGTTCAGGTCTAGAGGAACTGACACCAATGGTACTTGCATTTCAAAACTGGCCATCTTACTTTTGTTCCAGTCTAATACGAATGTGCTGGTATTTTGTTTCTAAACTCATATTTAGCAACTAAAGCAGTTAAAAATATGTTTACAAACCTTTTTCACACTTAATTTTGTGAGACTGTTACCAAACATTTACTATGTATATTTAGCTGCTGCTAGAGACAGTCCTAGAGACCTCTACCCAATTCCTACAATACTAAATGAATACAAAATGAAGAGAGAGAAAAAACCCACCCCAATTATCTCATGGGTGAAAAATCCTTTGGGAATGAGAAGTCAAATGGTTCTGTCCAGTATCATTTTTCTGAAAGAGTGGCACCATAGATTAAATGATAATTCTGTAGAGCTGAGTTAGAATGCAACCTCAGGGCCTTCAAGTCAATTCCACAAGCATTTCTTAAGTATCTATGCATGCCAGGCATCACACCAGACACCAAGAATAAAAAGACAAAGTCAACCATCACTGCCGTCAACATACTTCTACTCTATTGCTAAGACAGAGATACACTTAAGTAAGTCAATGTAATATAATAAAAAGTAATTTCAGGAGGAAGGAGAGAATGCCAATAACTTGGCGGGCAGGGAGGTGATCAGGAAAGGGATCATGGAAGAGAAAGGTGTCATGGTATTCATCAGGTTACCCACGGTAAGTTTCTTAACCTCCCTAAGCTTCAGTTTTTTCATCGATAAAATGGATGATAGTCATACTACGTATGTCCCAGGGTTGGTATAACAAATTATAAACTATAAAGGCCAGAGAAAAGTTGGATGACACTGTTATAACTTCCCCAAAGCGGATACTCCTTCTACTCATACAGAATGCAACCCATTTACACTCTCTTAACCTGAACAGTTTTTGTCTATACTTGGATGCTTTGATGGATTCTTGGACTTGTGATCTCATCACTCTGGGTACTTGTTCCATCAGTGTAGAAACCCATTCATTTATTCTTGTCAGTCTCCATGGATAATCCAGCTAATGTGCAAGAGCCCTTCCTTTTTTTCACAGGGTTAATGATGCAAGCATAGCTGATCTATATTTCAGGAAATCACTGGAAAGATTTCAAACGTTCTCCATGTGGACAACATAGAAGGATATTGACTGGACAAATATATAAACTATAGATAGATCTGGTAACTGGTTGAATGACAGAATCTAAAGAATTATTAAAGAAAGTAGGAGACAAATTCCAAGAAACATCAGCAATATAACACAGACAAAAACTGAAGAGGGAACTAGATGAGGGATTCGGGAAAGTGTAATTGACACTGACCTGGAAGTGTAATAAGGAGTGCTAGATTTCAGTTTAGAGAAGGAAACAGTAAACCACTCCAGTATCTTTGCCAAGAAAACCCCAAATGGGGCCAAGAGTCAGACATGACTGAAATTACTGAACGAGATTTCAGTTATTCAGATATGGATTGGAGTGCGCTCTCTGTCTGTGTCTGTGTCTGTCTCTCTCTTTCTCTCTCTCTGTTTCTCTACCTCATCTCTCTGTCTCTCCCTCTCTCTTTGTCTCTTTCTCCCCTCACCCCCACTTATATACACAAGCACAGCTACTATCTTGCCTTAATGATCATTTTCTCTTCTAAAAGTTGGAAGAATGGATGGGGTGTGTGAGAGAACTGCTATTCTGAACTTGATTCTAGCCAACAAGGAGAAACACGCTGCTGGAGTGAAATTGATGGGAATGTTGAGAGGAAGGTACCCTTCCTCCCTAGCAGAGTGTAGCAGTGATTTCTAGATTATCTCTGTCACCATCATTTGTCCTTCCATGAATCACCAGAAATGGATAGCACTCTTCAGGTTTAACAAATCTTAAGAAGTTATCTGGCACGGCGGAGCCAAGATGGCGGAGTAGAAGGACGCACGTTTACGAGCTCCGAAACCAAAGCCCATGGAATTGGTGTAGAAAGAGTCCCCCATAGATTCTGGGTGAGTGCAAGGTGTGCAGAGGCAGAGTGGAGGAGATTTCCGTCCCAGGGAGCCCTCAAGACCCATCCCCAGGGTCCGGCGCGCCCCGGAGAGTAAACCCGACCCCCAGCGCTGCCCTGGCCGAGGCCTCAGAGAAGCGGATCGGAGCAGGCTTCAGAGACGGAAGCTGAAGCAGCCGGGAAAGTCCCTCCGCCCACAGAAGCAGGTCAGTGAGAGAGGCCGGGCTGAAGGAGAGGGGAAGCGGGGAGGCTCCGTGACTCGGGCCCCCTCGGGAGGAAGCGGCTGCGGCGGGGACGGGGGCAGGAAGCGGCGGAGGCAGAGGCGTGGGCTGGGGCTGAGGCGGCAGTGGCCCAGGACTCAGGAATCCCCCAGCAGCAGGCAGGATCTTCATTACAGAAGATTCCCGCATAAAACCTGACGGAGCTGAGCCTGAGAGACGGCCCTGCCCCCAGCCCGCTCTGTTGCTGAAGGTTTCTGCTCGGGACCCCCAGGGGAGCTGAGATTGGGAGGCGGGCCCCCCACCCCGCCCCCACCCGCTCCATTCTTGAGAGTCGCTGCATAAAGCCCCCCCCCCCCGAGGGATCAGAGTCTCGGAGACAGCCCTGGCCCCGCCCCAGCGCCTGAACTAAAGCTCACTGATTGACAGCCAGCAGGAGGAAAGCCCATTTGAATCTCAGAGGCCAGGCGCTGGCTGGGCGGATCCAGGCGGGGGTGGAAGGGAATCTCAGAGGTCAAGTAACTGGCTGGGAAAATGCCTAGAAAGGGGAAGAAAAATAAGACTTTAGAGAGTTTTTTCCAACAAATGCAAATGATCCCAACCTTCGGATCTGATGGGGAGGACGAGAACGTATTTTTCCCATCAGGGAAAGATGTGGAGGGAGGGGCCTCAGTACCCCAGACACCCCAGGGGGGTGTTGGGTGGGCTCAGGCCTTGGAAGAGCTTAAAAAGGATTTTGAAAAGCAAGTTAGACAGGTGGAGGAAAGACTGGGAAAAGAAATGACAAAGATGCAAGAAGAGTATGAAAAAAAGGTCAATATCTTGGTAAAGGAGACCCAAAAAAATGCTGAGGAAATTAACACCTTGAAAAATAGGCTCACTCAATTGGCAAAAGAGGTTCAAAAAGCCAATGAGGAGAAGAATGCATTCAAAAGCAAAATGAGCCAAATGGAAAAAGAGGCTCAAAAGCTCACTGAATTTAATAGTTCTCTCAAAATTAGAATGGAACAGATGGAGTCTAATGATTTTATGAGAAACCAAGAAATCACCAAACAAAACCAAAAGAACAATAAAATGGAAGAGAATGTGAAATATCTCATGGGAAAAACAACTGACCTGGAAAATAGATCAAGGAGAGACAACTTAAAAATTATGGGACTACCTGAAAGCCATGATCAAAAAAAGAGCCTAGACATCGTCTTGCATGAAATTATCAAGGAAAACTGCCCTGACATTCTAGAACCAGAGGGCAAAATAAGTATTGAAAGAATCCATCGATCACCACCTGAAAGAGATCCAAAAAGAGAAACTCCTAGGAACATTGTGGCCAAATTCCAGAACTCCCAGCTCAAGGAAAAAATCTTGCAAGCAGCCAGAAACAAACAATTCCAGTACTGTGGTAATACAATCAGGATAACCCAAGATCTAGCAGCTTCTACATTAAGGGATCGAAGGGCGTGGAATAGGATATTCCAGAAGGCAAAGGAACTAGGACTCAAACCAAGAATCACCTACCCGGCTAAACTGAGTATAATATTTCAAGGGAAAATATGGTCTTTCAATGAAACAGAGGACTTTCAATCATTCTTGATGAAAAAACCAGAGCTGAAAAGAAAATTTGACTTTCAAACACAAGAATGAGAGGAAGCATGCAAAAGTAAACAGCAAGGAGAAGTATTAAGGGACTTACCAGAAATGAACTGTTTGCATTCATACATGGAAGGACAATATTTCTAACTCTTAAAACTTTTCAGTATCTGGGTGGTTGGTGGGACCACACATACACATGTACACGCATGCACACACATACACACATGCATTCACATGCAGAGACAGAGAGCACAGATTGAACTGAATAGGATGGGACCATACCTTAAAAGGAATTAAGGTAAATGATGAGAGAGAAATGTAGTGAGAGGAAAGAGGGAGAAATGGAAGGGGGTAACTATATGTCATTTAAGAGGCAAGTAGGAGATGTTTTTAGTGGAGGGAAAAAGAGGAGAGCTGAAGAAAAAAACAAAACAAAACAAACAAACAAACAAACAAAAGTTTACCCTCATCACATTTGACTAAACGAAGGAGTGAAATGCACACTCATTTTGGTATGAAAACCTATCTTACAGTATAAGAAAGCGGGGGAGAAGGAGATATTGGGGGGGGATGATGGAAGGGAGGGCAAAGGGAGGAGGGAGTAATTGAAAGTCAACACTTGGGGAGGGACAGGATCAAAGAGAAACAATGAGGGGCAGGTGAGGAGGGATGGCAATTCAGTTAGTCTTACACAACACAACTATCAGGAAGGTCATTTGCAAAGCTACACAGATATGGCCTATAATGAATTGCCTGCCGTACCAAAGGGAATGGGTGGGGAGGGAGGGATGGGGAGAATTTGGAACTCAAAGTTTTAGGAACAATTGTTTAGTATTGCTGTTGCAACTAGGAAAGAAGACATACAGTTAATGAGGAATAGAAAGTCATCTGGCCCTACAGGAGAAAAGAGAAGATAGAGACAAGGGAAGGGAGGGATGACAGAAGAGAGGACAGATTGGAGATAGGGAAAATTAGATTGCTTGGGGTATTGGGGTGGGGGAAGGGGAGAAAAAGGGAGAAAATTTGGAACCCAAAAATTTGTGAAAATGAATGTAAAATAAATAAATAAATAAATTAAAAAAAAAAAAAAGAAAACTAAAAAAAAAAAAAAAAAAAAAAAAAAAAAAAAAAAGAAGTTATCTGGCACATTATGTACATACCATTAAGGTTGGGTCACTGTCACTTTACAGATGGGGAAGTGAAGGCCAGTAGAAGATATATAACTTCCCCAAGGTCACACAGATAGTAAGCAGCACATTTGGGAGCCAGAGAAATTTAACAACTGGCCCAAGAATATATAGCTCATAGGCAGCTGACAAATGTTGCTGTGATGTCATTTGAGGAACTATTTCCTTGACATTCCCATCCTAACCCATTACTTTGGTCAATTTTCATCATCATCAACCCTAATTTTCAGCTGCTGATCCTCGTTCCGTTTCTCTCAGTCTACATGTAATTGCAATTAGTTGGGGAAACTGCCTTCAAAGTACATTTTTTTTCATTGTATGCAATCAGTGATTTCAGAGAATGAATAACCTAACATCATACAGTTAAAAGAATTCATGCTATAAGACATGTGGTTATTCCCTCCATTGACATGATTGTAACTCCTCCATAACTTGGAGACATTCCCCATGAGTTAACATGGCCAAAAAAATCATTGGAAGATAAAAGATAAGAAACCATGAATGCATTACAAATCCACACAGTTTACAATCAATAGTTCAAATTTCATCAAGCCTGTATTAAAAAAAAAAAATTTGAAGGATTTCATTATATCTTGTCAATTGCAGTGCAATAAAAAAAATAGACACCAAGTACCATCTATTATCTGCCTCCATGACAAACAGGACCTAGGACAGCATAAGCAATTCTGTCTAATTCAGGGAAAACTATTAGTCACCTAGAGCTAGAAGGATTTTCATAGTCCCAAATATTGCCAACTCAGTCTCTATTTTTTTAGAGATAAATGTTGGGTTTTGTTTCTCCCTAACACTGAGAAGGCCACAGGACTGTATTGGAGTATTAGATGAAATGAGGTCTACAGAAAGTAGTAAAGTTCAAGAGAGGAGAGAAAAAAAGGAAAAGGAGATGAGGGAGCACAGCAGAGAAAAACGTCTGAAATAATTTCGGTTAACATCTTCATACAAAACAACGTGGGCTTAAGGAACAATATTTCATTTGTCGCAAGGCTTGGAACAAAGTAACAGAAGAGAAGCATCCAGGTATTTTCAACCAAATGACACTTATGAGTTCATTGTCTTTTTTGAACAAGAGAACAGACATTGTCTATGCCTCCACATTGTTATTAAGAAATAATAAAATGTTATTGAAAGGAGGCGAGCCAAGAAAGAACAGAATACATTTATGCCAAAACATTTTTGATTGACCTGCATTTCTATTCCAGAGTGAAGTTTTTTTCATTCTTTTCATTTGAACAGTAGTGGGAGAAAAGAGCAATTCTGAATGTACTAAACTTGCCCATAAATCCTGATTCACCATCCCAATGGTCTCTTATGGCAATGATAACTAACGGATATTATGCATCTGGCACGTGTAACCTGCAGATGTTAATGTTTTATACTAATGATGTCAGCAATTTTCTTTTTCATTGGCATTTTGCTGTTGCAGTTAAATGACCCATATATCTCAAATGCTTTTCCACAAGTTTGGTTCTGCATATTAACATGCAGCAGCTCGCAGGAGAAGGACTCCTGCTGACAAGCGATTTGGCTGGGGTGGAAATGTGGGAATAAACAGGAAAGCCACGGTCCTTTCCCATCTTCCAGATGGGTGCAGCAACTCAACATACTGAAGCATTCCTAGGAGGATCTAAGTTCAGGGAGATTGGTAGCTTGGGGAGTCCAGATATCTACACTCAGATCCTACCTCAGGTACTTACGATGTGACCCTATGCAGTATAAGCCTGCTTAGTATGATGCCACCCCATGCTGGGTGACCCTACACAAGATGCACACTTTCCCTATCTCTAAAAGGAGAACACATAATATGTGCACTGTCCATATTACAGGATCTCCATGACAAGAGCATGTTTTGCAAATCATAAAGTACTATGTGTAGCTTATTATTATTGTCCAAAACATAGCTTTTTTGCTCAAGAAAAATTCGGTTTAAAAGTCTCACATCACAGAATTAATACTCTGATACATGTGAAATTTCAGCAACATAGATTCTTCCTCCAATGAGGCAAATACATCATCTTTCATACTGTATAATTCTTGACTGTGTCCTTCCATAACTTCACCATGGAGAGTTCTGCCAGTGGACTAACAGCCTTCCTCTAATTCACCCGAAATCATATGAAAATCAATAAGTATCCTAGAGGCTCCATTGGTAATTCCTTCATCTCAGCACATGACTGTGCTACCTTCTTTTCCAATTATTTATCTCTCTGATCTCTATTTTTCAAGTCACTGCTCTTATACAAACCTTGAATGGTAATACATTCCAGTCTGATCATTTCTATGTGCTCCTTGGTTGACCTTCAACTTTAATCATTTGGTGATTGCAATATTCTATACTTTCCCATAATGTCGTATCACCAGATGAACCTTGTTACAAAGATAGGATTTTGTTTTTGGTATGACAAAAATTAATATATTCATAGTAAAACCATTTTAAAAAGTACAATAATTGAGCAACATATAATGCAATGCCCATTCAACTTCCTACATGACTCTTAAGGAGGGGTCAGTTACATGAGCAAATACTCCTTTGGCAGGCAACCTCCCAAAAGAGGGATTGTAATTTAATACATCAGAGAGGACAAAGATGTTTCACAAAGGACACTCTCACTAGAATCTAATCTCCATGTGGGAATAATTAGCCCAATAAGGAGGTAATGCCCTCACCATGGTATGCTTTTCCCTACTACCCAAGACACCTAATGAAGGCACAATACCTTAAAGCCGCCAGAGTTTTCCTCTTCCCACCGGGCCAAGGGGAGAAAAGGGAAAAGAAATAAACCCAGAACCATCAGGTGATGAATGTTTTAGCCACATCAACACCCAAAGGCCAGCTATTAAGTTAGAAAAGAGTTGTAATATATGCTGGTGAAGGAAGTGATGAAATTACAAATCCTTAAAGTATTGGTGATTACATTTGCCCAGAGATTTGAAGGACTGGTTTTAAACCCTCTACTTAACAATGATGAATTGTAATTTGAATACATAATAATGTCCATATAACATTATAGTTCCTAATATTGGTATGCTGTGTGATGAGCACTATCTTGGTAAAGAGCACTGCTTTTGCACACACGCACACGCACACATGCACACACACACACACACTTTTTGGGAAGTAAAAAAAGGTTTAATCAAACAACTATTTTAAGAATAAATTAGATGAGTAATCAGGTATTTAGTAATGCAGCTAACTGGTGCAGTGGATAGAGTGCAGCACCTGGAGTCAAGAAGACATCTTCCTGAGTTCAAATCCAGCCTCAGACACTTTATTAGCTGTGAGACCCCAGGCAAGTCACTTCACCTTGTTTGCCTCAGTTTCCTCATCTGTAAAATGAGATGATGAAGGAAATGGCAAACTACTCCACTATCTTTGCCTAGAAAACCCCAAATGGGGTGTGACATAACTGAAAATGACTAAGCAACAATAAGGTATTTACTTTAAATATATATAAATACACACATGCATGTATGCATATATACATGTATCTATAGATGCATGTATATTTGTGTGTATACAGACACACATATAAATGCAAACACCTGCTTACATGGCATGGCTCTATTTTTAGCTTCTTCTTTTCCCTCTCCACCAGAAACACTCCCAATTTAGCAGTCTTCCTAAAACATAAAATTGCTTAGCCAAGTTGTGGAAAGGTCTCATGCAAACCTTTGCTCTTCTATGTTCTGCATTAGCCTCATCGTCAAAAGAACACAAAAGTACCTTTTGTCATGATGATCCGTAACATTCAGTATAAGAACTGAGAAGACATTTCCAGGAAGTATCTAGTCACCAATGACCTCTGTACAGCCATCCCCATTTGATTCCTCCCACAGGAAGATGAGGAAGAGTTTAGCTACTGAGAGTAATGTGTGAACATGGAATGAAACCAAGGATTCATGAGAAGAAAATGAGGTACCAAAGAGTGAGAAACAGAAGCACAAGGAGAGAAGTGGGTGTGAGAAGGGCTTAGAGAAATATGTAACATATGACAGCTCAGTAAGTAATGAGTCACTTATACTCTGCGTATTAAAATACAAGATATGTGATCAATGATGTTCATGGTTGAGCTATGCCAATGTAATAAAACTGATATTACCTAAATTAATCTATAGATTTAGGGTTGTATCAAATAATAAAAGGATCTCTCTGTAGAACTAGGCAAAATAATGACAAAATTCATTTGGAGGAACCAAAGGTCTAGGAGCACAAGAATAATAATGAAGAAAAATATGAATGAAATGGAAATAGCATCACCAGACCTCAAACTATATTATAAAACAGTAATCATGAAAATAATTTGGTATGAGTTGGAAAAAACCAGGAAAGTAGATCTGTGGAGCAACCTATATAATCAAGAGAATCCAGTGTTGGATAAACCCAAGAACCTAAGTACCAGAAGAAAGACAACTTACTGGGCAAGCGCTATTCAAAGTAAATAAATAAGAGGCCTGAATATAAAAGATCACATCAATTTAAAAAAAGAAGAGAGGTAAATGGAAGGAGATAAGCTTTCCTAATTGTAGCTAGAGGAGGCAATTGATCAAAAAAGGAATTGAAGTGATCACGAAAGACAAAAGAAACCATTTCAATTAGATAAAATTTAAAAGTTCATGCACAAGCAAAATAAATGGAATTAAACAAAGGGAGAAACCACTGAGTGGGAAAAATCTTTGTACTAAGTACCACTGATAAGATTCAGTTAGGCAAAAATAACTGATACAGAAACAACTGCAGCATTAAAATTTTTTTAAGAAAAAGATTGTGCTAAGACACTTAGGAAAGATAAAGGATGGTCCATAGACTTCAATAAGCTGGGTGCCCATCCTTAACATAAGACAGCACAGCCAGACTGTTCTGTAATATTCTGTAGCAGAATTTAGTGTCAAGAAATACTCTCTTATGTCAAGAGGTCAAACATGAGAGTAAACGTGTCAAACTAACATATTTCCACTTGTTTAGGTAAGATGACAAGATTAAACATATAATTTAATGATCAACTGTAGTTAAGTATGTCAATAACACTATTCTTGCATGATAAAGCATGTTTTGAGTAAAAACAAAAGAATTGTCTAAATCTATGCAGCCATTAATACTGGGAGTTTCATAAGAATTATCCCCGCAAACTTCCTAAATAAGGTTGTTTTTCACAGGACTTAGAATATGGGCCTTTTAGAGATCCAACTAAGAAATTCACATTAAGAGTTGTTGTATAGAAAAGAACTGTTAGATATGGTGGCAAAAACCACTAGGTAATATTTGCATGTGTACTGTCACGTGGGAATTTTATCTTGAATGTTTTTTTTTAACTTTGTTTTAAAGGCAATGAGTTTATCTTAATTTTATTTGAGAAGTTTCTGAAAGGAAGAGTTAGGTAATGTAGCAATAGGTAGATAGGTAATACCAAGATTTTAATGTGTTTTGGAAGGAAATTTCTGTACTTTTCATGAATTCCTCAATGTAGTTATGATCAATGCAGTGAAAACCCAAAAGACTGATAATAAAGCATGTTCTCTATCCCCTGACAAAGAAATGGACTCAAGGAGAATGAAAGAAGGATCTCAACTGGCTAATGTGTATTTTGCTTGACTTTGAGGAACTATTTCCTTGACATTCCCATCCTTTGGGATTATTTGCTAGAAGAAATGCAATTGTTTGTGTCATGGGGAGGGCACTAAGTGATGCAAAAAATAAAAAGAAGAAAAGAGGGTCACTGAGTTAAAAAAAAAATGATTCATAGGCAGCTACATGTTATACAGAGGGACTGAGAGTTAGGAAGACCTGAGTTCAAATCTAGCCTCAGATACGTATTAGCTGTGTAACCCTAGGCAAGTCACGGAATCTCTATGTGCCTCAGTTTTCTCATCTGTAAAAATGGGATAATAACAGTACCTATGTCCCAGGATTGTTGTGAGGCTCAGATGACATAAGGTAAAACCCTTTATAAACCTTGAAGTCCTATATAAGCACTAGGTATTATTGCTGTTAAAATGAACAGAAAGAAGACCTAAGCAAGATACAAACCAACAACTTAGAAACTAATGTGCTGATTTTCTTACGTGCCCCAAGAAACACCTGCACATAATAAGAATTCATGGTTTCAGGAACAATATTCTTTCTTTTCTTTGCATAAGTAAATGTGCTGGTGGAATTTGCAGAGTTTGGAATTTTATATATGCATATATTTGGTGTTGTTGAGTTACTTGCAGTCATGTCTGACTCTCTGCATCTCCATTTGGGGTTTTCTTGGCAAATGAAGTGGTTTGTCATTTCTTTCTCCAGTCCATTTTCCAGAAGAAGAAACTGAGGCAAAGAGGGTGAAGTGACTTGCTCAGGATTACGCAGCTAGGAAGAGTCTGAGGCCAGATTGGAACTCACAAAGATGAGTCGTCTTCTATAGAGTCTACTGCTGTATCCACAGTACCACCTCACTGCCCATATGCACGTATACACACATACGTATATATATATACGTATGTGTGTATATGTATGTTTGCATGTATCTGACAATAGCATTGGACTAGGAATTAGTCAGAAAACTTGGGCTAAATCCTGGCTAGCCTAACTACGTAACCTTAATCGAGTCACTTCAATTCTTGGAAATTCAGTTTTCTTATCTGCATAATGGGGGTAACACTATCTACATTATGCATTTCAGAGGGCTGTTGTAAGCAAACTGCCAAGTGCTAGAGAAATGTTATTGTATTAATATGAACAAAAATAAACATAAAACCTGCTTGCTTCATGTAAGCATTCGGTCTGCCACATACTGCCTTAGTTGGAGTCTGTGTATCTTGAAATTATCATTATGCTCAGTAATAATAATATTAACAATAAATCAACCCTAGGGGCAGACAGTAGGCTATATTGGGAGCCTTTCTCCAAGAGTTCCAAGCTCCTGCGACTAATAGATGCTCTTGAGGTGAAAAGTATAATGAGGGAGGGGACATGCCGCTGTAATGAGGAAGACTACTTGGGTAGATGTAGGCCGAACCTGTGCCTCCTTAGAAGGGAATTGTTGACCTCTTCCTTCGGACAAGAGAGTTGTATGAGGAAACTCAAGGCAGCCAGAAGGTCCAGCCAACTCAAAGAGATGGCTGCGACTTCCAGACTCCTGCCTAGAGAGTTGATTGGACTTGTGGTTGCCCACTCATCATGGCTTCAACGGAAGCTTGGGGAAGCCTGTCCCACATAGCCAGTGGACTGTCTGGGATGCTTGAAAAGAGAAGCAGACAGGTCCCAGCTTAAAGAGGTTGTGATAGAATGGGAGATATGGGATGGGAGAGAAAGAAAGCTGGAGAACTCTAACCCAGGTTCAAGGAAACCAACCTCCTCAGAATGATCCCATGCTTTCCACGTACCTTGGTAGGGTCTGTAACTGCCATCAGACAGCAATGAACAAAAAACTAAGAGATGGAAAAAGGCAGAATATGGTCCATAGATGGCCCCAGAGTTGATATACAATAACTGTAGGAAAGCTTAAGAATTGAGAATTATCAGGATGACTGTACATACAAGGAGTCCCTTCATTAATTAGCAAGTTCAAAACGATGAATGGGGAGCCTGGGGCCTTGAGACTGCATGTGTCCCTCTAGGTCCTCAAGTGCAGAACAAATCCCCTTAAGAAAAGGATTTAATCTATAAAACTTGGACTCAGTCAAAAGGCTGCACACAAGGACCTAGAAGACCTCATGTGGGTCTGTCAACCTTGGCCTATGGCTTAAAGAGATACTCCATCCTTCTTTAGTCAGCTTCTACTGCTCCCTAGACCCTGCCTTATGGGAAGGGAGTGAGGCAGGGGCAAATATTCAATCTGCAGATGTGAAGGGAATAGCCCAAAGATAAGCGTTTATTAAGTGAATGTTATGGGCAGGGTCCTGGGAATACACAGACAGAAATGAAATCACTCCTGCCCTCAAGGAACTTACGTCTTCTTGGAGCTGGGAGGGGTGAGAAGGATACAATATGTACACAGACAAATAAATATAGAATGTATGTACAAAATAATTTTGAGGGGGAAAGGGCTGAGAAAATTAACTACTGTAGAGGGTGGGTCAGTGGGATTGGATCTTATGTAAGAGACACAATTTAAGCTGAACCTTGAAGAGGAATAGGGATTCCAAGAGACAGAGGTAAAGAGGAACAGGCTTCTAGGCAATGGGGACTGCCTATGCAAAGACAAAGAGGTGGGAGATGGGACACCAAATTCCGATTACAGGAAGTGAAGGTAGACAATGCTTGAAGGAAAGTAATATGAGCTAAGTCCAGAAAGGTAGGCTGTAGCCAGATGGTGAAGGGTTTTGAAGGCCAGAGGAGTTTGTATTTTATCTTAGAGCAAGGGTTCCTAACTTCTTATGGCAGTCTGGTGAGTCTTTGGATTCGTTCTCAATGATTTTAAATAACTGAAGGACATACTAAAATTTGATTAGAATCTAGTGAAAATAAAAATGTAATTTTTTTCCCATTCAAGTTCACAGACCCCCTGAAATCTGTGGATCCCAGGGAAAGAACCACTATCTGAGAGGCAAGAGGAGCTATTTGAGGTGGAGAGTGACTTCAAGCTTGAGCTTTAAGTAGAATGTTATGATAGCAAGGTGGCAGATAGCTTCAAGACAGAGACTAATCAGAAGGCTTTTACAATAATCCAGGTGGGAGACGAGGGGATCTTCCCCATCCCTAAATCATATCATGTGTATCATCTGTACCACATAATCCCAGACAATGGAATGACCATTATCTCAATAACTAACATTTATATAACACTTTAAGGTTTGCAAAGCAATTTACAAATATCTCATTTCACCCCCATGACAACCTTTTTTTTTTACAGATAAGAAAATTGAATCTGAGAGAGGCTAGAGTCCCACAGCTAGTAAATATCTGAGGCTGGATTCAAACTCAGATTTTTCTGATTCCTAGACCAGCACTCTCTCCACTTTTCCATGGTCTTATATTATCTCACAATTATTTCATGTCTATATCAGCCCTTGAGAGTAGGAACCATGTTTTATGTTTTCTTCATTGTCTCAGAATGTTGCACAGTACCTTGCCTGTAGTAAATACTCAATTATCTCTTGATTCTGAAATCTTGGACATACAGTAGACATTTAATAAGTATATGTTTACTCTTGGTACATATGTAAGTGACCACCTGGAGGAATGAGTGCTATGTTCATCTCATAATCAATCCCAGAAATTGAAGGGCTCCAAATATACTGAGTTCCCTGATAACTTCTGACTAAAGCAGAAACCCCATGCTGGTCAAGAGAATGAAATGGTAAAATGTTAACTTGCTTTTCTAGAGAGATGGATAAGTTAAAGAGAAAGAAGTACTTATGTTATTGACAAAGAGTCAAAATCAGAAAGGAAAGAGGTAACATTCCACTTACCTAGCAACCTCAACTACCCTAGTGAGACACACAAGAACATGGAGCAGGGCAAGAAGAGAAGTGGCAGCCTGCTATAATGTAAAGAGCATTGGCCATGCAGATGAAGGACCTTTGTTTGCTATTTACAACCTGGCTAGGCCTTAGTTTCATCATCTGTAAAAGAAAAGAGGTAAACTATATTATCCTCTGGTCCAGCTCTAAAACCAAATGAAGCTCAATCTCTGGACAAGAAAGACAAAATACACAAAGCTCGAGCTGAAGCTCGTGTATATTATACAAAGGAACATCTTTCACACCTTTTGTTAATAGCCTATTTATTCTACTTTTACATACAATTCTAGCAAGTATCTTCTCTTTCCCAGCCTATAAAAGACTGGAAGGAGCAAATGAGAAGTGGGAAGGGACTTGCTAAGGGTAAATACGAAGGAAACCAGGAACAAGTGACAGCAGTGAGAAAGAGAGAAGAAACATATACTAAGTTCCCATAAGAAGTCGCAAAGCATTATGGGGACATTTAGTAGAGGGATAAAAAATCTTGGCTACCTCAGTAGGCCCTGAGGACATCACTGTATTCTAGGTCTATACAATGTTCAAAATCATGACTTCATGTCATCAAGAAGTCTTGGCAGTTATGTGGTTCAGTAGAGAGGACTGGACTGGAAATCAGAAAGAACTGAGTTCAAATCTAGCCTCAGACACTTCCTAGATGTGTGACTTAGGCAATTCACTTCATCCTTCTCAGTTTCAGTTTCCTCATATGTAAAATGGTTGTTGCGTTCATCCTTCTTTGTCCAAGAAGAACTGCAATACCAGTACCCAACTTTCCAGGTTAAGGTGCCGATCTAAGAGATAATATACAGAGCACATTGCAAAACTTGAAGAGTTTTACAGATGCTAGCAAATAGTATTAAGGAGCACATACTGTGTATAGAGCATCGTGCTAGGCTGTAGTTTATGGTTGCATAGGAAGATAGGATATCAACCCAAATAACTGTAATACACAGCATTACTCAAGAACGTTAGAGAGTTCTAAAGGACAGTGCTTTGCAACATCAAGGGGATGAGGGTAAGCTTCCTGGAGGAAATGACATCTGAGTTGGGTTCTATAGGCTGGGCAGAAGCCAGTCAAAGGATATTCCAGGATAAATGATGTTCAGTATCCTTGGGCTATGGCAGGCAGCTCCCAAACTGTAAGGTGGAAAAGTGTCAAAGTACTACTCAGTGACAAGACCATGTGGCTGTCACCTGAGGACCAGCCTAGCTAAGTCAATAAAGGCTCGACACAGGACAATCTATGTTGCGGGTGAGGGGGTGTGGGGGAGGTGTCCATTTTTCTGCTCCAACTGTCAAAGAAGTTCTAAAACAGACATCAGTGGAGTGAATACCCACTACTGCTGGAGTTCACAGGTCACATGTTTACAGAAAATGTACCATTGATTCCTGAAGGAAAATTGTTAAAAAAAAAAAAAATGCATCCTACATCCCAAAACTCTTACTGTAGTTTAAAACTATTAATCCCTGAAAGTGATTATTGGGACACCCTGTATGTTGAACACAGATAAACAACACGGCACTGTGGACAGCCAGCCAGCCTGGAAATCAGGAAAACTGTGGGATGCTGGATAAACGGTCTAGAAGAGGGGTGAGGAACCATACTTGAGGACCTAGAGGGCCACATGTGGCCTCAAGGCCTACAGATTTCCCCACCTCTGGTCTAGATACTAGGGTAGCACTAACTTGTATTCATAGAGGGATTATCTGGAAACTCCCTGTACCAATGAAAGTCAAATTACACCCCTGTCCTGCCATATCTGTTACAAAATAGTGGAGGCTCTAAGCAGTATTCATCAGGAAGATCCATTAATGTGGAATGACTAATTCCCCAAGCTGTTTCCCTCCAGAAAACCCTAAATGGAAGCTTCTTTATCTTCCTGGAAGCCCGATGGTCATTGTTGAGAATCTCCAACAGGCTGAGAAAACATATATTGCTAACAATGCCCTGTGCCAAGTGGAAAAGAGGAATGAATGCATGACACTCTCCAAGTCTCCTTGGCTGTCTTGGGCTACAAATAGTCTCACATGGTGGTCTACTGGGTCACTGGGCTACAATGCCATACTCATGAGGCCAAGGCAGCTTGTTTGCTGTGCTTGGTCCTATGATCACACACCACAGCCTAGGACCTGGCCAGTTATTTCACAAGCCCAAGCTATCAGTCCTAGAAGGAAACAAATAAAGGGTGTGGAGAGATCAGAATGTGTCAGTTGCTATTGGGAGAAAGATGATTCATGAAGGTGGCCCTGCTGAAGCTGTTGGTCTCCCCCTAAATCCCCTACAACACCAGGGGAGAAGGGACCAGGAAAGCCTTTTCAAGAATAAATACATAAGACCACTCAAAAGAAATGTAGGGCCTTAGTTTTTTGGTTTTGACAGCCTGGAAGATTTCAGTGTTGTTTCTTGTTGGGTTACCATACAAAAACACAGGTGTGTTGTTCTCCAAGGTTACTGAACTTAAGACAACTCATAACATTTAGAATCTGCCACACCCTTTGCTAATATTGTCAGAGGAAAATAATACCCCATAGGGCGGATCACAATTACTAACGGCAAACTAAGTGGGCACCTTCATCTACACAGAGTAAGAGTAAGATGAGGCGATTTTCTAAACCATTCATGTCCAAAGAAATAGAAGACTGGGGAAAAATCAGGGTTGGTAGTTTAGTGGAAGCCTCACCCCGTATCTGGGGTGCAGTATCGTCCTTGGTACAGTGTCCGAGCTGGAAAAATGGCCTCCAAGGTCCTTCCAGCTCCCAAATCCATTGTGCCTTTCGGGCCTCTCCTTCAAGCATGGTTTTTCTATGTATATAAAATATCTATTCTGCTCAAAGTCAAATGCAAGAGAGTAGATCATACTATAACAGTCACACAAACCTTATAAAGGGATTTCTTCCCCTAGACATACCACATTACTCAGAAAGATTAAAGTTCTCTTAAAGAGAGCTTTCAAGTTTGCAAAAGCAACTGGGTGGTACAATGGATAGAGTGGGGGGCCTGAAGTTGAAAAGATCCAAGTGCAAATGTGGCCGCAGATATTTATTAGTTGTGTGACTCTGGGCAAGTCACTTAAACTTTGCTTGCCTTAGTTTCCCCCTCTGTAAAATGGAGGTAATAATAATACCTACCTCATAGGGTTGTTGAGAAGACACAATGAGATACTATTTTTAAGGCACTTTGAACAATGCCTGGCATATTTGTTCAGTCATTTTCAGTCACGTCTGACACTTCATGAGCCCATTTGGGGTTTTCTTGGCAGATACTGGAGTGGTTTGTCATTTCCTACTCCGGTTCATTTTACAGATGAGAAAGCTGAGGCAAACAGGTTTAAGTGACTTGTCCAAGGTCACACAGTATTAAGTATACTTGAACTTGAGTCTTCCTGACTCCAGGCCCAGTATTCTATCCACTAGCTGCCCCAGCCTGGCATATAGTAAGCACTTAATAAATGCTCATTATACAAATCAGAGATTTTATTTTTAAAGCTCTTTGTAGACTTTGAAGCACTATATAAAATGCTAGCCTTTATTGTTCTTAGTGTTTTTACATAATTTCATTTGAGTATTACAGTAATCTAGGGAGGTAGCTAGGTACAGTAGGCATTATTATCTCCAATATCCTCAATTGAAGGTGAGTAAATTGAGGCTCAGAGAGATGCAATGAGGTAGGAAGGGAGGAAGGAAGGGAGAGAGGGAGGGAGGTAGGAAGGAAGGAAGGAAGGAAGGAAGAAGGGAGTGAAGGACAGAAGTACTTATTAAGCACCTACTATGTGCCAGATACTATACCAAACAGTTTATAAATTATCTCCTTTGATTCTCACAACCACTCAGGAAGTTATCCCTATTTTACAGATGAGGGGTCAAGATGGCAGAGTAGAAAGACTTATGCGAGCTCCAAACCCACAGCCCATAGATTTAATGTAAGAAGAGCTCCCCAGAAGTTCTGGATCACTGCAGGGTGTGCAGAAACATAGTGGAAGAGATTTCCGTTCCAGAGAGCCCTGGAGAGCAGTCCCCAGGGTCTGTTGCGCCCCAGAAAGTGGACCCCACCCCAGCACTGCCCTGGCTGCGGCCCCAGAGAAGCTGATCTGAGCAGGCTTCAGGGATGGAACTTCCGGCGGCTTGGAAGGTCCCTCCGCCCACAGACTCTACAGGTCGGTGAGAGAGACGGCTGGGCTGGACGAGAGGGGAGCGGGGTGTCTCTGTGGCTCGGGCCCCCGCGGGAGGAAGCGAAAGAGGCAGAGGCGGGGGCAGGAAGCGGAGGAGGCATAGGCGGGGTGGCGGCGGAGGCAGCGGCGGTGGCGGCAGCGGCCCGGGACTCCCCAAGCAGCAGGCAGGATCTTCATTACTGAAAGTCTCTGTATAAACCACTTGAAGGAGCTGAGCCTGGGAGACGGCCCTGCCCCACCCGCTCCATTTCTGAAGGTCTCTGCATAAAGCCCCTGAGGGAACTGAGCCTGGGAGGCGGCCCTGCCCCTACCCGCTCCATTACTGAAGGTCTCTGCATATTTTACAGATGAGGAAACTGAAGCAGACAGAGATAAAGTGACTTGCCCAGGGTGGATTAATCAATAAACATTCATTAAATGCCTACTATGTGCCAGGTAATGTGCTAAGAGCTAGGGATACAAATATAAACAAAGAGAAAGACGGTCCCTGCTCTCAAGGAACTTACAATGCAATACAGGGTCACAAGGAGACTAAGGGTCTGAGTTTGGATTTGAACTTAGGGTTTCTTGGCACCTGGCCCACTGCTCTGCCCACTGTACCTAGCTGCTTCCAGGTACCAGGAAAACTTGGATTTGACTCTTGTTTCCACCATTTGCTAACTGTGTGACCATGGACAGGTCACTTAACCACTCTGAGTCTGTATTTTCTCACATCCAAAATGAGGGGGTTGGACTTTGGAGACCTTAAAGGACCCTTCCAGCTCTGAATCTATAATTTTATGATCCTGTTTTTCCATAAGTCTTCTTGTGTTCATTTTCTATCTTAAGGTTAATAGTCTCTCTACATAACCAACCAATCTTCTTTTCTGGACATACATAACTAGATAATGTCATGACATTTCAAAAAAAGTCAATTATTTTTAGGTTAAGAGTAAATTGCACACTCTAGTTAGAACATTTTAAATCCAATTCTCTCAGTAATTACAGTAGAAAGGTTGTTTGCTAAATAGCACAGACATCCTTAGCCCAGATTCACAGCTTTCTGCCTGCTATGGGAGGTGGGCTCCTTGCCAACACATATTTTGTATAACATTGAGTGACTGGGGAGAGAAGGGGACAGCAGAAATTGTCCTCTGTTACCTGTGATGCTTGCAGGGGATGGTGAACTGGCTCCTTGATTGTGAAGTGACAAGCGGTTCTTAATCAGTTTTTTCCATGAGTAACCTAGAGTAGCACTTCTTAAACTGTGGGTCATGACCCCCAAGTGGAAAAAGTTTAATAAGCCCTTCCTAGAACAGAGGGAACTGATATCCTCCTGGCCCACAGGGGCATTTTGTGACAGTTCTATAGCAAACCCACCTGTAACAAGTTGACTTCCCGTTTTTTTCAACCATTTTACTAAGGAATGAGCTAAAATCCCAGTGTGTTAGCTGTGACTTACACAATGGGTCAAACAACGGACTTGACCATGCCATGGCCAATGCACCCACAGAAGGCCAAACTTCATGTTCAATCTGCCCATCCTGAAGTCTACCTACCAGACCACCGAGGTAGCTCCAGACATTGCATTCTGAGTCTCCTCCTGCCATCTCCAGCTATGCCCTATGCCAATATCCAAATTTTCTAAAAAGGATGTGACATAATATTTACACCTTTGACGATCACTTTCACACTAGGCAGAGTTCCTCTGTCATTCAAACCTCTCATCTCCCTAAAGCCTGTGGGAATAATTCCAGATGTCTCTGTTCAGCTTTGTCAGAAAAATATGGATGCCGAGGGACCATTTTCTTAACTTCTTGGTGGGTAACAGGTAGACTGTAACTGCATTTCTATGTCCAATTTCTCCTTTACAAGTAAATAAAGCCAAGTGCACTCTTTCTCACATCTGACAACAGCGTATTGTCTGTTGGTTTGTTTTCTTAAATGGTAAGATGACTTTTTCAGACCAAATCTCACTCATGGACACTTTTGCCCTTCTATGAAGGCCAATTTAGCAAGAATTCTTGGGTTATAAATATATCTTCGAAAGAGAAGATCATTATGAACTTTCAGTTATGTCATATCAGAAATATTTATTATCTTACCAATTGCACTTCCAGCCGATGAGACCAAAATTGACTTGGAAGGAAAATAGATATAATAATTTGATTAGAATCTTATTGAGCTGCAAAAAGGCCTTTGTCCTTCCACTTTAAATAATGATAAAAAAAAATCAATATCTTCCCCTTAGAATTCTTTCTTGTCATTCCTGAAGGTGACCATTCTGCTAGATTAGAGTTATGAGAGGTAGCTAAGATTCATTGCTAAGTATGAACCCCCGACTGTACATTTATTTATTTATTTTAGAGCAAGACATGCCTGAAATAAATTAAAAGAACACTTTCTATATTCCTGTATTAAAAAAAATCATTTTGATATTTGTGTTTTTTCTAACTTGGGAGATTAGCATTACTTTTAACCCCTGAGTCAGTATTTTATCATAATGTATTATATTTTTGAAGTCTCATATTTTGACTTGGGGCATATGTATGATAAAATATTGATAAATATTTCTACAAAGCCATTACCAATGTAGAGCAGCCCTGATTCTGCCAGCAGGGTAAATAGATTGACACTGTATCTGCTTTCAGTTCAACAATCATTCCATAAGAAACAACTTGAAAGGTAGATCTATATTTCCATTCCAGAACTGCCAACTAACTAACATTCTTAACTCACTCAAAATGAGACAGGAAAGCCATACAGAACAGTAACGTCTCTCAGCTTAAGGACCAATTACTTTACGAGTTGAAGATACTGGCCTTTCTAGTATTGTTGCTGTGATTGCTCAGTCATTTTCAGTGATGTCTGATTATCCGTGACCCCCATTTGGGGTTTTCTCAGCAAAGATACTGGAGGGGCTTGCCATTTTCTTCTCCAGCTCATTTTACAGGTGAGGAAAGTGAGGCAAACAAGGTGAAGTGACTTGTCCAGGGCCACATGGATAGTAAGGGTCTGAGCCTGGATTTGAACTCAGGAAGATGAGTCTGGTCTGACTCTAGGCCTGGAGATCTAGCCACTGCAGCACCACCCACCTTCCTACTACCTATTAATTACCTATTAATTCAATTCAATTTAGTAACGATTATCCGTCACTCTTGTCAGGATTGTTCATGTGAGACACTTAGGCTATTTGGGTGTAGGAGATAAACACCCTACATTTTAGGAGGAGACATTCCAAAAGATTCAAAGAAAGGATGGCTAAAATCTCATGGGTTAAGATGCTACAGGGCATTTTAGACCAGGAGATACAAGACATCTTCCAGAATGTCAATCTAAAGTCAAAGAGAAACAATGCTACGGAGCAAAAAAAAGCAAGAGTTAAAGGGACCAGTGTATATGGCAAGGGAACACATCAACCAAGGGAGATCTTTTTTTTTTAAGTGCAGAAGGTAGAAGAAAGAGCAGCTAACAGGATGGATATTATAGAGTGATTCTGCCAGAAGCATGCCAGTAATACTGAAATGTACAACTAGTAGAGACTGCACCAAAAACATTCTGCAATTTATTTGATCTTATTTTATTTTGGGGGGGAGAAGATAAAAGACAGGATTTGGAGTGTTGCTTGGGGTGAGTGGGATGGTAATGGAAATTGATGGAATGATCATGGGAAAGTTACCAAGCTCTTATTTTGCTTCTGTTTCATCTGCCAGGAAAATGACCTTGGGAAGGAGTGAATAAATACAGCTCAGGAGGGGGTGCTCAAGATGCTGAAGATACTATCAGCAATTTGTGAAAATACAATGGGGGGCATTATGGGATGGAAGAAAATGTTCCGATTTTCAAAAAAGAGAAGAAAACAGAGACTGTGAACAATAGGTCTGTGAGCTTAGCTGTGAAAGAGGGAAATCTAGACACAAGGTCTACTGGGAAAAACTTCCCAAGTATAGTTACCCCAAAACTGTATGGCCTCACTGGAGGTGCTCAAGGAAAGTCTAGGTGACCATGCACTGGGCATGTAATCAAGTGGGTGCTTTTTCAGGTATGAGATGGCCGAGTTAGTCTTTTCAGTTCATACAGCCTTTGATTTGGGGTTTCTGAGGAAGAAAGAGGGTGATATGTAGACAGGGAAAGGGAGGGAGAGGGCATGGTCACTATCACTTTGAAATACAAATCGAATCCACGTAAGGGCTGCCTATGATTTTTGCAATTTTCCAATTTATTATAACATAAATGAGAAACTAAAGCACCAATTTTCCCCCTAAAAAAACCCACAAAAGAATAAATGAGATTTGCATCAATTTTCATAGCTGCATTTTCAAATAGTTCATAAATTCAGTGAATAGAAGCTACAGTCTTATGTGTATTGCAAATGAGATTTTTCAGGGCTGCCCAATTCTCAGAGCATAGGAACTACTGCAAAAGAAAAACGGTGGAGGGCATTTTTCTTCCAAGTTTTTACAAAATTAACCTTTTTTAATGCTGAAAAGACAATGATTTTAATTTTTTTTAAAGGAGAAAAATCATGAACCCTAAGGGAGTTACACTGAGTTTGAAAATCACAAAAATTATCAGGGGAAAATATCCTGACAACTTGTCTCTAGGCAACTGTCCTGCAGTTGGTCGGAAAAGGGAGAAAAAGGAGAGAGAGGGACAGAGAGAGAGCAAGCTGGGCAGAGCAAGAGCTTGAAATCATGAGATATGACTAATTGAAGAGGCAGAGGCAAGACAGAGAAAGACTGAATGAGAGGAAATCAAGAAGAAAAAGACCTTTTTTTAGAGATTAGAAAATCTAAAACTGAAAATAACAATGGAAATTTCAGAAAGCAAATGGCAGATTTCATTCTTTTCAAAATGTGCCCAACCCCTGCCAAAAACGCCAGGGAGAGAAGAAAAAGTGGCAAGCAGGAAACCAATCAGTCACCACGGAGGTGGACGTCAAAGCAAGACTGCTGGCGATTTGTCAGTCATGACATAAAAGGCACCTATGACCATTCTTGAAGTCAGAAGGGATTTCAAGCTATGCCTGAACAAGAAATTTCTCTATAACATACTAACAAGTGATTACCCAGACTGCACTTGAAGGCTTCCAGCTACAGGGGACTTATTCCACCTGTGGAATCTTCACATTTCACTTTAGGACAGTTCTGATCATTTGTTTTTCCTTACATAAAGACCAAATCACTCTTTGCATCTTAAATCCATTGATCCCAGTTTTGCCCTCCGGTACCACAAAGAACAAAACAAATCTCATCCCCCTGCCATAAGAGGGGCCTTCAAATATTTAAAGACAGTTATCTTTTCTCCTCAAGTCCTCTCCTTTCCAGGGCAGACATCTCCAGTGCCTCCAAAAATCCATTATTATTCATCTGAATTTTACATGGGCAGCTAGGTGGCTCTGCAGTGGATAGCATGTCAGTCCTGGAGTCAGGAAGATTCATGACTTCAAATCTGGCATCAGTCACTTTACTAGATGTGTGATCCTGGGCAGGTCATTCACCCTGTTTACCTCAGTTTCCTCATGTATAAAATGAGCTGGAGAAGAAAATGGCAACCCCTCCAGTATCTTTGCCAAGAAAACCCCAGATTAGGTTACAAAGAGTTGAACATGACTGTAGTCAACTGAGTAACAAATTTCACATGGTATGGTTCCAAGTTCCCTTGTCATCTTGGTATAGTAGAGAATCACAGAAAAAAATTATCCAAATAATAACTCTGATTCCTACCTGAATCATATTAAAAACCTTTTAGGGATCCTTTTCTCCTCTTCCCAACCCAATCCCAAACTTTTCACCTTTTGAAATCCTTCCCTTTCTTCCAAATATAATTCAGATCTCATCTTTCCAATCTAATGCAACTCAATAAACATTTATTAAACATCTGTGAAGAACAACGGCTCTTAGCTTGGATGTGGAGAGACAAAGGTAAAAGTGGAATAGTCCCTGCCTTCTAAGAGCTTCCATTCTATATGCCCTCCATAACACCATAACACTGTCCACCCAGCTGTCACAGTTCAAATCACCTTTGTATCTTCAGCACTAAGACCATCCCTTCACCAAACTTGAGTACTCTAAAGATTGAGTACTCTAAAGATTCAGCATGCCATTGGCATGGGCCTTTACTCTATTGATGCAGAGGAGAATTCCTCCATGCCCCATAGATGGCCTTCGTGAGTTATTGTGGCCAATCAAATCTGTCATCACTCAGCCTTCTGGTAGCAAGCCTCTCTAAAGTTTCCTTGTCTGGTCTTCAGAAAACAGACACATAGCCCTTCCCTGGGCCAAGAATTGAAGTTGTTTTTAGCTCAGTAGGAAAAGAAAAAGCCTTAGAGAAATCTGAGGTCAACTTCATGCCACAAAAAGGCAAAAGAGAAGAGCTTTAGTGGTAGGTCTTGTATGTGGTCAGCATTTGATAGGGAGAGGGACTAGTACTGTGATTATATTTTTTATATATATTCTAGGTTGGTGCCTTCTTTGAAATGTTTAGCCCTAGAGAATTGCCTATACAGCACTGAGGAGTTAAGTGACTTACCCAAAAGCCATACCAGCTGGAGTATGCTGGAGGTAGAATTCGAACCCAGCTTTTTCTGGCTTCTACACTGACTCTTTAGCCAGGTTTTCCATCCATTATACTCTACTGCCTCTTATAAATTTAATAATTCTTGAATTTAATTTGTTCTCTCACCTACATGATAATCATGACTAAATTACAAAAAAAAATCATGATGTGCTGACATTGTATTTCACAATAGAGATACAAAGATGAAATGGAAACCAGTCCCTGTCCTCAAGAAGGGCACATTCTACCAAGAGATAACAGCATCTTCATATATTTAGGCAAGATAATTTGAGTAGAGAGTGAGCATTAACAACTTGGAGTGGGGGAGGGAACAGGGAAAGGTTTCCTATGGATCATGAAGCAGCTAGGTGGCGCTGTGCACCAGGCCCGGAGTCAGGAAGATTTGAGCTCAAATCCTGCCCTACACTCTTACTAGCTGTGTGACCCTGGGCAAGTCATTTAACCCATATTTGCCTCAATTTTCTCATCTGTAACATTGGAATCATAATAGCACCTACCTCCCAGGGTTTTTGTGAGGAGCACATGAGCTCAAATCTGTAAAAAAAACAAAACAAAACAAAATAAAAACAAAACAGCTCAGTGCTTGGCACACAGTAAGTGCTATATCCCATAGGGGGCAGAACCTAGAACCTAAGCCAAGAATGAAGCTAGGGATACCAAGGGGTGCAAATGAGGAGACAGCACATTCCTGGGGGAGGGGCAGCCTGAGCAAAAGTAACCCAGTTTGGCTGGAACATAAAGGATGTAAAGGAGTGTAATGTGAAATGAAGAAAAGAAGGGACGAACAAGCATTTCTATAGTACCTACTGTGTGCCAGATCCTGTGCTAAGAGTTTTTTACAAATATGATCTCATGTGATCCTCCCACCAACCTTGGGTGGTAGGCACTGTTACTATCCCCATTTTGCAGATGAAGAAACTGAGGCAAACACGGGTTAAGTGAATTGCCCAAGATGACAGAGCTAGTAGTAAGTGTCTGAGGCCAGATTTGAAATCATCTTTTTGACCTCTAACTACTCTAAAGGAGATAGAGGCACAATGAAGGAAGATGGCTAATTCAGTGTAAATAGATGTCACCTACTTTGTGCCAGGTACTGTGCTAAGTGCTTTATAAATATTATCTCATTTGATTCTCACACCCATTATGAAATGTAGCTGCTGCTATTAGCCCCATTTTACAGTTGAAAAAATTACAGAGGTAAAGTGACTTGCCCAGGATCACACAGTCAGCAAGTGTCTCAGGTTGAATTTTAACTCAGGTCGTCCTAACTCCAGGCCCAGAACTCTGTCCATTGAGCCACCTAGCTTAGCCTTTCCTACTTTTTAGAAAAGGAGGTTGGAGCCAAACTGAAGGGCTATCTATAATTCCCAAGCTAAGACGTTTGTATTTTATCCTAGAAGCAAAAGGGAGCCAAGAAAGAGTCTTGAGCAAGGGAGTGGCATGGTCAGACTTGTACTTTTGCAAGATCATTTTGACAGATGGGTTAGAGAGGGAAATGATTAAAAACCAGGAAACAGTAAAATCTTAAAAGAGAAAGATGTCCATGCAACAAAACTCTCTTTCCATATAGATTAATGCTTACCTTTATAGCACTATAATCAGCACACAGAATATCATTATCATCAAATATTTATTACACTCACAGAATTCACAGCACAGAAGGGGCTATGGGAGTCAATCATCAAAAAATGCTTATTCTAATAGTTTTCAACACCCCCTCCCCGAATATATGAATTATACTAGAAAATAAATAGCAGAGCTAAAAAGGCATTCCAGCCATATTGTCATCTGAATTGATAAAACTATCCTTGGACATTTCAACACAAAGTAGTCTGATGATTTAGCATGCTGAAAGAAAAAAAGTCTGTTTCCACTGACATTGATGCATCTTAATAAAACAGATGGATTCTTATGAATATATTTCAGAGTACTAACTGTATTATTTACATTTTTCATTTTTTCATTTTTCATATGACACCACCGATATATGGAAATGCGATTCAAAATGCACCGCCAACGTTCGAAGGCTCTCCATCCAAACTATGATATTCAGTGACGCTCTACAAACCAGAATCAATGTAATATAAATTATATCAAAAACTGTATTCTTATTTTAATTCTATATTCTCCTGCTTTTCAGTTTCCCTAGGCAGTTTTTACTATTATTAAAAAAAAAAAAAGTTCCCAACAGGGATGCTACCCAAGAAGGAGGTGTGCAAAGACACAAAAGATTCCACCTACGGCGTCATTGACTTGCAATTATTTGGGTGCTGATTAACCAACCTGTGAATTACCCAGGTAACTGTGTCCTTTATTAATCTTGATTTGGGGAAGCAGCTATTCCCCCATGCACTAGGATGACAAAAGAGTCTCCAAATCAATCACTCACACAGCCAGGCACAGCACCTGGAGGAAGTTCGAGAAGAAATGGAAACAGTGAAAAATATTAGTTGGAATGAAATGAGTAAATTAGATGGAGTTAGTCCTTAATGTCCTCATTTCTATTAGCATGTACCATCAGGGTAGCTAGCCATCTGGGGCCCAATCAGACAGAGAGATATAAGTGGGAAGATAGAGTCTCACACACAGAAAAGCAAGGAAATGAGCAGTGTTGATTTCATTTTTTTAAAGCCAGAGCAAAGATGTCTGTGTTCCATATGCGTCACTAAGATACCTAACTAGACCGAGCCAAAGCCTCTCTGGATGTGTCATCAACTATGTGATTCAGAGTAAAGCCTGTTTTTTTCTTTCCTTTCCCTTGGAAAAGGCAAACCTTGACTAAGTAACTGCAAATAATCTCAAGCTTGTGTCACTGCAGAGTCCAACAGAAAAATGTTAAAGGACTTTTCCTTAAAAACAGAAGAATAAAAAATGGAAAGGAAAAGAAATAGACATTATTTTCCCATTAAAGACCAGGAAGAGAATTACATGCTTCCTTCCTAATCAGCCGATCAGCACCTGTCCCTGTAGCTCAGATCAAAGAGCAATTTGCTAGAACAGAATGTCAGAGCTGGAAGGAATCTGGGAGATAATCGAGTCCAGCTCCCACATTTTACAGAGAAAGAAAATGAGGCCAAAGGAGACAAATAATATGGCCAAGGGCACAGTACCAACTTAATTGCTAGAGCCAGGATCAGAAGCCTGGGTCTCCTGACTGAATGCTACGCTCCATCTGCTCCACATTCTACTCCAAAGAAATACCATACCTCACATTCAGATATACAGTTGACAAAGTACATCCACATCCCTCATCTTATTTGATTCTTATATGAAGCCCTCCTTATAAAGTAGGCAGAGTGGATACTCATCCACATTTTACAGATAGAGAAACTGAGGCTCAGAGAGGTCTCCTCCCAGCCCTAGATCAATGATTTTATTATCATAAGACTTAGAATTACCTGAACTCCCATAGGATGGTAAGAAGCAGAGATGGGAGTCAAACCCAGATGTCCTAACTTCTGGATTAGTGCTCTTTTCATCCCACCACCTGATCTCTAAAGCGCCCAGGTATTTGCATCAGGAACTCCCTTAAATTCTACGCCTCATCTAAGAAAGTAAGGGATGTTTTGTACAAAAGTATTTTCTGTTTTCTAAGGTTTCATTTCCTTAAGAAAATTTACTGAGGAAGAACTCTCAAGACCTTGCTGGGAATTTCAGGATACACTGAGCCATGAGGAATTTCTTTTTGTAACAGTGAGGCAGACACTTTAATGAGGTGAGGTTTTTATATATATAAATGAGCTGTATGAAAATCAGCCAACACAGCCAGCTCTAGATACAATACTGGGCCACCAGTCAGCACACTCCTTGGCAACAGACCTCATGAAGGCTGAATCTTTCATCTCATCTTGGTTGTTTACTATGACTCCTGAATTGTTTATAAAATATTGAAACACCCCAATTGATAAATGGTAAAAGAATATGGACAGTCAGTTTTCTAAGAGAGAAATCTAAGCTATCAATAGTCATATGAAAAAAATCCTCTAACTTACTAATAATTACAGAAATGCAAATTCAAGAAACTCTGAGGTTTCATCTCATACTCATCAGTTTAGCAAAACTGATTTGCAAAAGGAATGTGACCTGTAAGTGGAGCTATGATCTGTTTGAACCATTATGGAAAAGTGTTTCAAACTATGCCTCCCAAATTACTAAACTATGCATACCCTCTGACCCAGAAATATTGCTTCTGTCAAAGAGTTCTAAGAAAGTGGAAAAGGACCCATATATACAAAAGTATTTATAGCAGCCTGGTAGAGAACTGGAATCTAAGGGAGAGCCCATCAACTAGAGAATGCATAAACAAATTATGGTATATAATTGTGCTTAGAAATGGTTTTGGTTTTGCTGTAAAAAAATGATAGGGGGGCAGTTTCAGAAAAAATCTTCAGAAGAATTACATGAAATGATGCAGAGTGAAGTGAGCAGAATCAAGAAATGATTTATACAAGATGATTTATACAAAATGATTTATACAAGAACAATAATGTAAAGAAAAAAAACAACTCTGAAAAACATAAAAGCAAGGATTAATGCAATGACCAACCTTGATTCCACAGAATCAATGATGATGAATTCTCCCCACCCCTGGCCAGGGAGGTGAGAGACACAAGGTGCATGAAACATACTTCTTGGATGTGGCCAGTGTGGAAATTTGTTTTGCCTAACCATGCACATTTATTACAAGGTACTTGTCCTTTTCTCCCATTGTAGGGAGATAGGGAAAAGAGAAAACAAAGGATTTTTAAATGAAAAAAAAAGTATGCATATATATACGAAAACACACATATACATATCCATCTACTTACTAGGGCTCCCTACTCTCATACCCCTAAATGTACTGTCATTCTGTAGCACACTGTATTACAAAATCAATTCTTAATGCCTAATTCTGCTACTGAATATATATGGAAGGAATACGTGACAAGACACTGGTAATGGTCCCCTCTTCTTGCTACTACAACTCGGAGCGGCCTCCCATCAGAAACAGTAATTGAATTCGTCAGGAATATAGACTTTGCAAAGTAAAATACTGATACTTTCCTAAAAGTAAAATGTCTTATTTGGTTGGCTTTTAAAACATGGTTGTTAGTGACCATAGTCAACTAACACATCAGGTTTGCTTTTCATTACCTCTGAAGAATTGTTTATTAGGATCTCTCCAACCTCTCCCAATGATACTGGGGTAGTATGGCCAATTTCCTTTCCAAATATTTTGTGGGTAATAATACTAGCTATTCCTATGCTTTTCATCACAGTCATCCGTGTGGTCAAATCTCATACCTACCTTTCCACTTCCAACTTTCATCCATGTATCTGGTTTTCTGTCTTGAATGGAGAAGAATAGCTGGGTTCAATTTCTCACCCTTCTCTCAAGCTAAATATCATACCAAGTGAATCCATCAGCATTCTGCTCAAATGTCAATATCCCATTGTCACCATGTCTCCCTGATGCAGAAAGATGGAATCATTCATATCACTTTTATCCTTTCTTTGTGTCACTTAGAGCTCTTTTAATCAAAGTATTAGAAGAGAGTGGAGGGATCATCCGATGTAATACTCTCATTTGAAAGATGAGGAAACAGGCTCAAGCAGGGGAATTGACTTGCTCAAGGTCACAAAGTTAATTAGTGGCAAAGAAAACTAGATCCTCTGATTCTCAGATCCGTGGTCTTTCTACTGCTCACACTGCTATTCAATAAACTTAGCTAGAGCAAACCTAGAGGTCTTTATTTTCATTACTCTAGGATAGCCTGTCAATGCCTCTCAATCCTGCATGACTCTTGGGACTCTTGTCCATGTCCTCCCAGAAGTCCACCAGAAGGAGTTCTCTTGGTATTGCTGTCCAGTAGGTAGAATCCAGCAAGAACTCATTACTTAATGTGGCCCTCTAGATCCTCAAGTGCAGCCCTTTGACCAAATCCAAACTTCACAGAACAAATCCCCTTAAAAGAATTTGTTCTGTGAAATATGGATTCGGTCAAAAGGCTGCACCCGAGGACCTAGAAGACCTCATGTGACTTTGAGGCTGTAGGTTCCCCACCCCTGTTCTATACTGATTTCATGTTACTCATCCTTATGTAGTATATATGCCAAGCTCCCACCTCCGTGCCTTTGCCCAGTCTATCGCCCATAGCTAGAATGCATTTCTTCACCTCAGCCTCTTTCAATTCCTAGCTTCCCTTTCAAATTTCAGCTCAGGTATCATCTCCTAAATGTTTCCTGGTACTTACAGCTGAAGTATTTACAGCTCTCAAGTACTCTGCATTTACTCACCTGTTTATGTATTGCACCCCTCAATAAAAAGGAAGGTCCTTGATGGTAGAGACTTGTTTTTGTATTGTATCACCAGTGCTTAGCATATAACAGGTACATAAAAAGGTTTGTTAGTTGAACTGACATAGTATACCTTGATCTATGTGTTGGGAAGTCCCAGGTCTACAGTGTTAAGTAAAGATTTGGTCAATAAATGAAAAAAATCTGTCAAACTTTTAATTTCTTAGTCAGCACATTCCATCCAGTGGCTCTTTGTAGGTAAGCAGATTGTGAGTCTGTTTCCAATACTTTTACCTACCTCCAACCAGACATACTCCTTCCCCAAGAGAGGCATCTTTCTAAATAAAAAGGAATTTTGTATTTGTGCCTGATTTATCTCCCTGTTGTTGCCAGAGGGTATAAGCTTCTGTACCACAAAGTCTAAGTTTCACCAATGTCCTATTCCACCCTTATCTTCACTAGAAGTTATCATTAGGGGTTCTGAATACCACAAAGGTGCTGACATATTTGATTATATAGAATGCAGAGTTTGGAAACTAATCCAACCTTTTACAGATGAGGAAACTGAGGCCTAGAAGGGGGAAGGGATTGGCCCACAGACCCCAGAGTTATCACGCAGCCTTTTTACATAAGAAAAACCTAACCTCACTACTGTCTTACTCTACTCTGATTATGAACTCACTACAGACATCAACATCTAAGATTGATGCAGTATTGTGCTTCTGAGAATGGTTTCAGGATAAAAAAATAAAGACAAGTATAGGTTGTGAACTATTTTTCAATCCATATTAAATTATTTTAAAAACAAAATCATAAAAAGGTATGGGTAAAAATCAGGCAGCACCACTGACCCTTACGGTAGACAATACTGAAAAAAAATTCACAGATACATGCATTAATGACTTAATGTCTCCTTCTGTCCCTTCAAGACAGAGCCCTGGGAGGCCTTTCTTGATCCCCTTATCTGCTGATGCCTTCCCACTCTACCTAGCATCTAGCTAACTACCTTGTATTTATTCTGTGTCCATTCTGTGTTTATATAATTATATATGTACATGTTGTCTGCTTCAGAAGGATGTAAGTTTCTTGAGGAAAGGGGCTGTTTCAACCTGTCTCCCTGGTGCCTAGCACAGAGTTTAGCAAAGAGTAGGTACTTAGTAAATGCAAGTTGATAAATTGTCTGATTAATGAATGTCATCATGAGAGAGCACCGTTGTGAGGATCAAATGAGATGTTATGAAGAAAGTACTTTGCAAATCTTAAAACACTACGTTAGCTAGGATCAGGTAGAGTAGGACTTGTCATGACAGGTAGGTGGCAGTGTAGGTAGAGGACTTGGAGTCCTGAAGACCTGAGTTTAAATCTTACTGTGACACTTAGCAGTGTGACCCTCCCCACCCCCTGCAAATCACTTGATTGCCATTTGCCTCAGTTTCCTCATCTGTAAAAAGGGGACAAAAAAATGACACCTACCTCCTAAGAATGTTGTGAGGGTCAAATGAAGTAATATTTGTAAAATGCTTCGCAAACCTTAAAGCCTCAGATATTAACTAGTGATAGTAATAATAAATAGCATGGAGGAAGTTCAATCCACCACAAAACAATCTTAATACTACAGAAGATGTTGCTACTGAATTTCATGCATCACAGGGTGTTTGTTATTGACTGTCTTCTTGACAGGATACTGCCCCCAATGGCAACATGAGGCCAAGACCCAGACTGGGTTCACAGCCAAGCTAATACTCTTTGTCATGGGGCAAAGTCTGGGTATGCCTTACTCTATTCCTACCACCTCCAGGCAGATAGAACCAAAGAGATCATCTCCCCTCCAAACCAGAGGTGATTAAACACTAGACCAGGATCTCCTAGGAAGCAGCAAAAGCTCCCCCACAAGATTGGAAAATGCTGGCCTCCCAAGATCAGTTCAGGTACAAGAGCTCCTATGAAGCAGGGGCCCCATCCTGACACGTGGGGCAGAAAGCCTCATCTGCCCTGCATGGTACATACACTTGGAGCTCTCCAGTGCCAAATGCATTAGTCTTAGATAATCAGCATCAGTCAATGCTCCTATCCAATCCTGAACAGCCTTGTGCTTAATGAATGACACAGAAAAGAGAACGGCTCTCTATATGATTAATCAGAAGGAAATGTCAAATCTTCCCAAATCATTTGGAGCTAATATATCTGAGGAAGGTTTCATAGAGGAAGCGGTACTATTATCCCCACCTTACAGATGAAAAACTGAGACTCAGAGAGGTTAAATAGTTTGCCCCAAGTTACCCCACAGGAAAGTGGCCGAGTCAAGTCTTTTGCCTCCAAGTCTTCTCCATTCCATCACACTGCCTCATCATTTACTCCAGTTTGACTCCTCCTTTCCATGTTGTTTAGACCCTCTGATGTACAACATATGTGCATCTGCCTTCCTCCCTGCCTGCACCTAAAACCCAGAATGACACGGGGAAAAGAGATCCCACTTCTCATCTCAATTTAGTCTCTCTGGAGTTTAGCCTTGGAAACCACTTTTCAGTAAGGGAGGGGCATTCCTACTGTATTCTGGTCTGTGAAAGGTAGCATGGTAGAGTGAACAGAGTGCTGGACTCTGGTCAAGAAGACCTGGGTTCAAATCCTCCCTCTGGCATTTAACTAGGTGTTTGACTATGCACAAGTTTCCTCAGTTTTCTCATCTGGATAATACCTAGAGAACTGTCCCACATGTCTATTGTGGTGCTCAAAGAAAACAAAAGCATTCCATATGTCTTGTGGCTATTACTATTAGATTTCTTTGGTCAGAATAGATCTGAAACTTCATCTGCATTTGGAAAGGGCAGATGGGAATAAGGAAAAGCCTAGAGACTGTGCCATATGAGAAGCAGTTAAAGGAACTGGGAAAACCCACTGTGGGAGGTCCACATATGTTCAGTCTTTTTCAATGTACTTATCAGTTATGCTGATTTTTTCTTCTTCCTTTTCTTTTCTTGTCTTTTAAAAAATACTACTCATATGGAATAGCTCTCTGGCAGTGGAGAGAAAAGGATCATGGGGGAAACTACAAGGGTATTTTTTTTAAAAGACTTCAGAAAAAAACTTATTTAAAAAAATAAGGAAATGGGAAGGAAGAGTTAGCCAAAAGAAGAGGCAATTCAGGGGAGACCCTAATAGCTATCTTTAAGTCTGTAAAACGTTGACCTTTTGAAGAGGCATCTTGGTGAAGAGGCATCTTGTATCATTTGGCCCCAGAAGGTTTTAGCCTGGTACACTAGGTTCATACTAGTCACTGTCTGAAGCTAGAGTCCCTATCCTGACGTATTCACAGCACCCTAAAGTGATGAAGTAGGAACTTAGGGGAGTTACACGGATTCCAGTTATCAGTGTGGACAGGCATTCCATCTTCTCCCTACCTCCTCTTCTTGCCTAGATGGAAGAGCCACTACAAAATATTCAAATATGGCCATTAACAAGGACATGGGTGAAGCATCTGTTGTGTCAACTAGATGGGAGGGGATGGAATTAGGAAGTTGTACTTACCAAGGAAGGACTGGGAACAAGGAAAGAAACTCCCGGAACAATAAGAGGGAAAGTCCTCATGCACTAAAGGAAAAGGCAGATTCTACACATTCCAATCATGCTTTAGACTTCAGAGTTTGCTATCTTGTTCTACAAACAGAACATTTCATCTACAGGCCAGAATATAAGGACTCAAAAAATCCAAACCATTCAAAATGGAAAAGAAGGATCCATTGAAGGAATGGGAAACGTGAACCAGGAGGAGAGAAGACTTTATCAAAAAAACTTTATCAGAGAAACTTGCTTCAAAATGTTTTTTCACACTTACGATTGTTAACTGTATTTCCCTCCATCCTATTCCCTCCTCTGTTTATACTATCCTCTCTCCTTTTACCCTGTCCCTCTTCAAAAGTGTTTTGGCCCCATCTTTAAAAAAAACATGTAGACAATTTCTATACTAAAGCTACCTTAAGAGGTCAGTAGCTTTGCAAAAAATGCTGGCATCATATATGCAGTCAGAAATAAAAGTCCCAAGTAGCATATAGTTGGAAACAAATGAACTCAGAATTCATTTACCCACTGAATACTATCTCACTATGCCCAAAAGAAAATTGACAGATAAAGGCAAAAGCACTGCCACAACCTTCATCATTACCAAAGCCCATTGTTCGGTGTATAGATTTGAACAAGCAAGAGTCATGCACGCATTCAAAATAATCCGAAGGTCTTACTTTGGTGTCACATTGGTTTGTGCCTGAGGGGACATACTGGAGATCAATTACACGCTAATAGGCAGTTTCGTAGTCCTGTACAATCACCTCTATCTCATCTAAACTTTGTGATACCATGAAGCAGGCTGCACTGGGAACCATAATAATAGAGGTGTCACGCCAGAAAGCCACACACCATTTAGTATAAAGCCAAAATGTCCTTGGGAGGAGAGGATCAAAACAGGTTGGCATCCTGTTGTAAAGTAAGTACAAGGTGTTCCAAAAGTTGGTACAATATCAAACTATTAGAGCTTGAAGCTGTACTAAGACTTCTGAGATACAGGGTAGAATTCAACAAGGTTTTGGAAAAATGGAAAATGGAAATGGAAAATTGAAAATTGAAACCCATAACATAAAAGTGAGGAGTGGGGGGGAATCCAAATATGGCCAAACGGAGAATAATGAGGAGTGAGAGAACATTGCCAGAACACCATTTGGGAAACTCTCCCAAGGACAGCTGCCATGTCCTCTGCACAGAGGTCATTTCTTTCAGTCCTCTCCCCAGTGCTGTGCTGGAACCACCTCTAACCAACCTGAAATTTTCATTGTGAGCTTTTACACCTCAGAAATAGGCAACTCACTACAATTCAGGGTTCGATTTATTATTTTCTTGATTGTCAAGACTTAGGAAATTGATAACAAAGTAGATTAAACTTAAAGAGTGTGAATCTGCACTTTTTCTCAGGGTGTGTGGTTGGTAAACATTTAGGAGCACACCCCTCTATGGCTTCATAATTATTACTTGGGCAGTACAAGATCTGAAGAATGAAGTCATCTTTGGACTGGAAGCCTGATAACTGGAGGCTAATATGGATAGTAATAACCCAAAGTGGCATCTGTATCCCTACCTCCTTCTAACCCACCTGACAGGGGAGAGGCTTCAGGTATTATTATCCCATTTTACAAGGAAGCAAAGGTGTGGCTTCCCTATGGTCGCATATACAAGTAAATGTCAGATGGGATTCAAAGCTAGGTGGGTCATGGAGTCACTTTGGATATTGTTTTGTAATCAAGTAATGAGAAGTCAGAAGAATGGTATTCATTTGATGGGCCTGCCTGAGTGGGAAAAAAGTGGGAAAACCCAACTCTATGTGCCCAAAATGTCTACTATACTGGGCCTGGACTCAGAAGGACCTGAGTTCAACTCCAGCCTCAGACACTTAATAGTTGTGTGACCCTGAGCAAATTGCTTAATCTGTCTCCCTCAGTTTCCTCAACTGTAAAATGGGAAAAATAATAGTACCTGTCTCCTAGGATTGTTATGAAGATCAAAGGAAATAAAAATTTGTAAAGAGCTTAGCACAGTGAATGGCACACAGAAAGCACCTAATAAATGGTTGTTTCCTTCCTTTCCGTCCCTCCCTCTTTCCTTCCTTCCCTCCCTCCTTCCTTCCTACCTTCCTTCTTCTACCAAATATCCATCTGGTCTGATCTTTCCTCAGCACAAAGTATATAGGTTCACACAATGACCAGACAATGCCATCATAAGTCAGTAAGTGAACAAGCATTTATGAAGGACCTACTACGTGTCAGACACCATGCTAAGCACAGTGTATACAACCTACCAGAGCTGATGCACATAGTAAACAACTCCATGGCATTCTCTGCAGGTCTGCAGCATCTTCAATTTTTTTCAAAGAACTTTCAACTGGACCCATGAAAAGCAGAATATTAAAGGGAAAAAAGTAATGGTTTTGCTGTCAGAAGAACTGAGTTTAAATCCTGTCTTGGTCACTTACTAACTTGGTGACCTTGAGCAAGTGACTTTCACCTCCCTTGCTTCAGTTTACTCATCTATCAAATGAAGTGGTTGGACCTGATGGCCTCTGAGGTCCCTTCCAGCTCAAGATTTGGGTTCTTGTGCATGACTCTTGAATAAGTCACTTCAATTTCCTAGACCTCAGTTTCAAAGAGCAAAATCTAGGGCCATACCCTATGATCTTATGCTCCAAACAAAGGGCCTGCTGGGAAGCTGAGTCACAGGGAGGGCATTATTCCCTGTCAGATTTCAGACTTTGGTGCCTTGAATTTGTTTCCAGAGTCCCCCTCATTCAGCATGGACAGTGGAACCTCAGCACCAAGATAAGCTGCCCACTGAATCATGGGGGATGAGAAGCTCTGTACAGGTCCTCAATCTTCTGCATAATCTTAGCTGCTTCCCAAGACCCAAGTCAGAAATGCCCACTGAGAAGATGAAGCCTGCTTAGGCAATCTTTCAAGTTCATAGAAGGACAACCAAGTTTCGCTACAGTATGTATGAATGCCGAATGCGACTGGAATTGTTGTCAAAACTTCCATTTTCCCAGGCTATTTACAGAAATGCAAATTGTACACATATCAGGTGATTTTCCCCTCTCTCTTTTCTCACAGAAACATTGTGTTTCTGAGTGACTTGTGTGTGCTTGCGTGTGTGTGTGTGCGTGCATATATCAGCACGCAGTCAGATTCTCCAGGAATGTCAGGAAGTATACTCCTTCCAGAAGACAGATGGGGGAGTGTCAAAGGGAATTATAAATGGGCTGTTAGGATCAGAACCTGGATAATATTTATAGGCCCTTTGGGCAGTTGTTTCTAATCTAGGGCATTGATAGTTCGCGAGCGCTATTTAAATCTTAGTGGGCAATTAATTCATGGGACCTTATTGCAAAGTAAGATGTTATTCCACTCCATTAACTCCTAAAGATGTGGATAATCTCTTCACATCTGTAACTATAAGTACCATATTGTGATAGCACTCCACAGCACTAATACAGTATGGCATATACTTTCTTCTCAGACTCTCATAATACCTCCAAGGCATAGTTGGAACCCAGTACACACTGAAGAGGTTTGTCAGAAAACCAGTTTAAGCATCCTAGAGCTGAAAAGATCATGATCCTTTATTTGGTAACACCAAGTAGCTGTTTATTATACATCAGTTTGTTTAGCAACAACCAAGAGCCTGTGGGGTGTTTTACTAAAACGCTCATCTCTTCTTTTCAATAAATAGCAGCATGGTAATAAAGAGTTCTAGGCTAGTTCCCCCTGGACCAGCACACAAGTGCATCAATGCATCTTTTCACAGAAGAGAATCTGGAACCTTAGAGAAAATAAGGGAATCGTCACTAGGAGTCAGTGTGGGTTTGCTAAGAAGTCATGCCAACCTCTGCGCATCTCCTTTGCTGATGGGGTCACCAGACTGGGAGGTGAGAGGAATGCTGTAGATATAGTATATATTAGTTTCAGCAAAGAATCTGACAAATTTTATCACACAATTGTAGATGAGATCAAGCAATATGGGCTGGTTGGAAGTACAGCTAGGTGGATGCATAGCAAATCTGATGCGCGTGCCATCCACAAACAATGGATTGCTTAGTACATCTAGGTCAGCAGATCAGAGAGTTAGAGCTGGAAGGAATCTTTGAGGTCATCAAATTTAACCCCCTCATTTTATATATGAGGAAACTGAGGCTGAGGAGGGTTTACTAAATTGCCGAGGGTCACCTAACTGGCCAGCATATATCCAAAATGGGATTTACACCTAGGATGTCCCAACTCCAAGCCCAGTACCACTACACCATAAAGCCTCTCTAATCGTCTCCAACATACTTTCCAACTCCAAGATTCTCTAATTTGAAGTGTATAGACCTGACAATTATACTTTTCCTTTCAGAAGACCTACTTGAAATAACTGTGGGTAAAGCACTCAAATTCATTATTTCTCCACTTGAACCCATAGAGAAAACATCCCCCTTTTTTTCCTAAATGGTTTGTGATGAATTCAAGATTCAACAATGATACTTTAGACTATTTACATTTTTTCAAATTAATTTGTTTTCAATTTTCAACAATCACTTCCATAAATCTTGGATTTTCTCCCCTTCTCGCCCCAAGATGGCATGCAATCTTCTATGAGTTCTACACATTCATTCTTATTAAACGCATTTTCACATTAGTCATGTTGCATAGAAGAATTCAAATGAATGGGAAAAACCATGAGTAAAACTCAACAAAACCAAACATAACAAAAAAGAAAATCTAGACTATTTACATTTTGATAAAAGTTTTTGTCTGGTATGTGTGTGCTCCACACCTCTGGTTTCTATGTCTTTCATATAGGTCTTTTCTGCCTTCTTTTTATTCTTCAGAGCTGCTCAACTGAAGTATAATAATGGAAGCATAGTACTCCATTAGACTCACGGACCATCAATGAACAATTCCAGTATTGTCGGACATGTGTCACTTCCGTGATTTTTATGATTACAAATACTGCTGCAGTAAAAATCTTTAAAACAGGTAGCTCTAATTTTTTTCTTTTAAAACTCTCAAGTTATCAGGTGAATGAAGTGTGTAAAAACCAAGATAACACTGTATACAGTAATAGCAATATGGTGGGATGAGCAATTATGATTGACTTAGCTCTTCTGAGCAATGCAATGATTTTAGGCAATTCCAAAAGACTCATGGTGGAAAATACTATCCACGTCCAGAGAAATAACTATGGAGTCTGAATACAGAACAAAACATAGTATTTTCTCTTTTTGTTGCTTTTTGTTTCTTCTTTCTCATGGTTTTTCCCTTTGGTCTAATTCTTCTTTACCAAATGTGGAAATCTGCTTAATATGATTGTACATGTATATAGCCTAAATCAGACTGCATGCCATCTTGGGGAGGGGGAGCAGAGGGAGGGGGAGAAAATTTAGAACTCAAAATCTTACAGAAGTGAATGTTGAAAACTAAAAACAAATACATAAATGAAATTTATAGAAACAAATAAAAGAAATAAAATAAAACTCCCAGATTATATCACAACAGTGGAATTACTGGGACATAAGGAATGATTGCTCTTAAGACTTTTACTCCATGTTAGATTGTTCTCCAAGAAGATCCTATTAAATGGAATAAACAATTGTGCCTATTTTCTCACAACCCTACCAGGATTTAGTCATTCCTTTTCATTATTTTTAATAACTGGATGGGTTAAGAGTGGTCAGTTCTTTTAATTTGCATATCTTTGTTTGGTATGGCACTAGTCACTGAGAGGAGGTACTCAGGAACAGCTTTTAAGCTTTACCTTAAAAGATGAGAGGAATTCTGTGAGGTAGACATGAGGAGTCAGTGCATTCCAGTGCAAAGGCATGGAAATGGGCCATGAAATGTGAGGAACAGAGAGAAGGTCAACTTGGCTAGATAGAAAGGAGAGTAATGAGTAATACAGCTAAAATGATAGGTTGGAACCAGGTTAAAGAAGGTTTTAGAAGCATCTTTAAATTTTTAGGAACAAGAGACAGCGAGGTGGCACAGAGGATACAGCATTGACCTTGGAGTCAGGAGGACCTGAATTCAAATCTGATCTCAGACACTTAATAGCTGTGTGACCTTGGACAAGTCATTTAACCCTAATTGCCTCCAAAAAATTATAACAAACAAGCTTGGCTAAAAGGAGGAGATCTGATGGAGAAAATCCCAACCTACCTCTTTGTAGAGCTGGGAGAGCCACAATTATAACAGAGGGCTGGTTTTTTTTCCTCTTCTTTTTTGTCTTTAAAGCAATAATATTTGTTACATAAGACAGTTCTCAGGGAGGGGGAGAGGGAGCTGAGGTAAACTATAGTGATATAAAATACAGAAGACATCAAGAAAAACTTACTTTAAAAAAAGGTATCTTTAAAAGGATAGTGAAGGGTCTCAGGTTCATGAGAATAGATTGAAGGACTAACTTTTATTATTTCCCTATCACAAGCCTCAGTTACTTTATCTGTAAAATAAAGAGAGGGAGTTCTACCCATTTCACAGAACTTTTATAAAAATAAATAGTAACAGCAGCAATAATAGTTCATATTTTTGGTGCTATATGATTTTCAAAGCACCCTCCTCCCTAAAGTCCTGTGAGTAATGTAGGATATTATTCCTATTTTGCAAATATGGAAACTGAGTCATAGATAGTAAGATGCCTTACTGACCACCATGCAGCTAGTAGGAAGAAGAACTTGAACTAAGGTATTCTGACTCCAAATCTAGTACTCTCCAAACAAGGTATGTCTATACCTCCAGGAGCTGTTGATCTCAATGAGGTGGGAACTCCTAATACTAGTAAAATGAGACAATATTTGTAAAATGCTTTGTAAACTTTAAAAACAGTAAATAATGCTAACTGTGGTACTCCTCATCATCATCATCATCGTCATGGTCATCAGTTTGTAACCACCTATAACTTGGAGTCTTAGAGTTGCCTTACATGAGTTGCACTAGGTTTACATACCTAAGTGTCAGAGACGAGATTTGAACCCAAGGCTTCCTAATTCCAAATATAATGCTCTATCTATTACATTACAATGACCTACCTACAAATTAGAAAATACGTATAAAATATGTTGAAACTAAAATGTAGCTATATTAAAAAGTAGTTTAAAAGGGTACACTAATATACTGTTGTTAGATCTGGGAACTAGTCCAAACATTTTGGAAAACAACTTGGAATTATATAAGATACGTGACTAAATGTTTCATGTCCCAATCTGACCCAGAGATCCCTTATTTCTGGCATATAACCCAAGGAGGTCCAAATCAGAATGAAAAGTTTCAGAACTACCACAACATCCAACTCAGCATTTTTGTGGTAGCAAAGAATTGGAAAGAGAGTGGGATTGGGGGAGAGTTAAACAAATGATGTGTCAATATTATAGAATACTACTCTGTTATAAGAATGAGTGAATATGAACACTTCAGAGAAACACGGAAAAACATATAACTGATACAGAATTCAGCAAGCAGAACAAGGTAAACCAACAACTTCAAAAAAGTAAATTGAAAAGAGTGAAAAGTAGCATTACGCGGGGCAATTCTAATGACTGATGTTGCCTCTGAAGAAGAGGGCCAACTGGAAATGTAGCACCTGCCTTCTACTGGAGAGGTGAGAGACTGCTGGTATGAAACGGGGCATACACTGCCACAAATTTTGAGAGTTGGAAGGGACCTCAGTGTTCATGTCATCCAATCTATACCCCCAACGAATCCCCACTATATAAATCTCACAAGTAGCCAGCCATCTTCTCCCTGAAGAACTCCTCTACATGACTCTGCCTATTAGAATGTGAACTGCTTTGAGACTGAGCACAGTGCTTTGCACACAATATGTGCGTAACATATGCTTCTTCATTTATCCAGTGAGAGAGCCCCCACTACCCTCCTAAGGCAGCTCATTTCAGTTTCAGTTTTTCCTGAACTGACACTGAGGCTAACAGCGCCTCTTTCCAAGGGATAATCAATTAATCATCGTTGTGCCCTCTGGTGCTAAACAGAACAAACCCAATGCCATTTCCACAAGAGAACCTTTCAAATACTTGAAAAGAGCTATGTTTATAACCTGGGTGACCTTGAACATGACAAGTCAGGTCCCAAGGCCTCAGTTTCCCCATTTAAAATCAAAGAGTTGGACTAGTTGACCTCTGCTACCTCTTTTAGCTCTAGACCTGTGACCCTTTTCTGGCCCCTACCCCTACCCCCTAGCCTCTAGTCTGCTCTTCTGCAGGCCACCCAGTCCCACTTCTTTTATCTCAAAGCCTTTCACTCTCTTAGCTGCCTCTGTGTATCCAATACTCTTCCTAAACCCTGGCACTCACAAGTGAATATAATTCTCCAGTTGTGGCGTGTTAGCACAGAACACCGTGAATCCAAAGTCATTTTCCTTAAGTGTAGATTGCACTCCTCTTCCCCTATGGCCTCTGGGATCAACTACGACCTCTTCCATTTAGCTTTTCCAGGCCTTCACTACCTGTCTGGCACATACAGCTTTGATGGACACTACTCTTTCCTCCTAGACTCTGGAACCAAGTCAAATTTGTATCCTGCCTGCTCCTCACACATGCCATTTCATCTATCCTTTTGGGGCATTTAGCTGTGCCCCATACCTATTTGCAGAATCCTTCTCTTGCTTCAAGAACCACCTTTTATCCTGATTCCCACAATCCCACCCTACCTAGGAGGGAGGTACATTTACTTTGTATTTATTCTAGATATAACTACAACAATAATTACAAATATATCTGTACATATCTACACATGTGTGTATATCTATACATAAACACGCAAACTTGCTGTCTCCTCCACATAAGTTCTTAGACTGAGCTCCTTGAAGTCAGGGCCTGTTTGGTCTTTGTATACCCAGGGCTGAGCACAGTGCCTGGTACACAATAAGTACTTAATCAATACTTGTTGATTTGACTTTCATTCCTTGCATCTGCATCCACAGCATGTGCGTTATCACAGGCACTTAATAGATGCCTGTTGATTTTTATTTCCCTGTCTTTGGAAGTCATGTTTCTCTTAAGAGACAGCCCAAACCTGGAGATCATTTCCCCAGTCAATTCCTGACCAATTACAACCCAACGATGAAGGCTGCTCCCCACCTCCGACCAGAGATGAAGAACAAGCCATGCATTTTTAGACAGGGCCAATGTGGGAATTTGTTTTGCTTGACTATTCATCTGTCTTACAAGGTTCCTATTTTTCTTTTTCTTTTTTTCCCAAAGCAGAGAGGGAAGAAAGAGAAAATAAATGTTTGTTCAGTGTAAACCTTTTCAGAGAAATAAAAAAGCAAACTAACGGAATCCAGATGTTGTATATATTCTCTGAGAATATGAACTAAAGCTATTTTTGATGATTTTAAGAAGCTAGCATGACTGTCCTGGATACAAATCCCTAGTGGGGAAAAAAGGAAAATTGTTCTGTGGTTTTTTCCCTTTTCTTAAAACAGAGAAAATGCTTTATGGACAAGCACTTTTCATAACATTCAGCCATTTTATGTAGGAGAGTCAAATCTAAAGACTAAAGATCACAAGTTTAGAGGTGAAGGAAGCCTTAGAGGTCACCTAGTCCAACCCAACCATTTTATAGATGAGGCCCAGAGAAGTGACTGTGCATTACACACAGATAGTAAGTGACAGAGCCAGAATTCAAACCCAAGCCCTCTGACTCCCACTGTAGAAACCTTGACACTCCACTACACTGCCCCCCAAGCTGTAGAAAGAGCTATTCAGATCTTTCAAAGTCCTTTACTTTGGGAAGTTAACCCTAGGCCTACTTTCCCCTGCTCCCTGTCCCCAAACTTCTACCAGCTCTATTATGATAATCCTTATGTTGAACTAAGTAGATGGGCCATTCAATTATTTATAGCTGAACACAAGACACTGAGGTATGATACAGCGGAATGAGCAGAATGGAATCTGAAGTAGAAGCCCCAAAAGTCCAGGTTTGAATCCCAACTGTCACTTATTACCATCACCACCAGCACCACTACTACTGCTAGTAGTAACTAGCATTTACATAGTGCCTGTTATGTGCCAGGAACATAAGTGCTGTGTAAATATATCTCTCTTGATGCTCACAACAGGTTAGGGAGGTAGGTACTATTATAATCCCTGTTTTACAGATAAGGAAACTGAGACAGACAGCAGCAAAGTGATTTGCCCAGGGTCACACAGCTAGGAAGTGTCTGAGGATGGATTTGAACTCAGATCTTCCTGACTCCAGGTCCAGCCCTCTGTGCACTCTGGCGCCACCTCACTGTCTACTTGTGTGACCTTAGGGAAGTCACTTCACTATGTGCCCTACTTTGCTCATCTGTAAAATGAGAGGATTGAACTAGCTGGTCTCTACCTTCCTATCTGAAATCTTGTGACACTGAGATCCACTGGTCCTCTTAAAGGATTTGAGGAGTATTTTGCCTTAATTTGTTATGCCTACTTTCCTCGGTGAAGCTGCTGACACACAACCTACCAAATAGAAGATATTAAAACACAAGGGCTTATTATAACCATAGTGCTCAAATCAGACTCAACACTTGTCATTACTCAACATTATTTTTTCCCTTCAATCTCTAATTAAACCAATTCACCTTTAACATACAACTATTTCTGAACTCTTGTTTCTCACATTCTGGTCAATTTCTTCATATTCTGGTCAATTTCATTTAATAGTAGAAAAGAAAATCAAACATTTCACTGCTAACATTTCAAAGTACACTTACTTTTGAATGTAATTGTTACAAATCAATGTCACTACTTCTTCCACATATTGTAATAACATGCGAGGCCATGCTTGTACTAAAATAAACTTGTCAATGTTGCCGCTTCTGCTGACGTCAGGGATTGTAGGCACCGGATCTGTCATTCACTCTGGGAAGTACACCAAAATGTTTTCTTTTTCGGTGTCAATACCCATTCAGAACTGTGTCATTTTCACAATTGTGGACAACTCCCCTCGACAGTAACTCATAAAAGAGGTATTCACAGTGACCATCAGGTCCAGCCTTGAATCACAGGGTACTGGTGTAGGATGCATTTGAATGCATGCAGCTGGAGAAATGATAACCCCTGAAATCCTGAGTCCTCCAGCTTGCCTGTAACCATGCCAGTACTGCTGGGGTGGGGGTCAGGGGATCAGACAGGAGGGGTATTCTTCGTCAACAATCTTAGAAGAAATAGTGTGTAAATAGTACTGAACTTCTTGTAGATCAGGGATTCTTAACCTTTAATCCCGGACCCCTTCGGCAGCCTGGTCAAGACTACAGACCCTTTTTCAGGATGTGGTTAAATACATAAAATAAAATATTCAGGACAACAAAGGAAACCAAAAGACAATGAAAATTAAAATGTGATTTTTTTTTCTCCATCTAAAGTTATGAATCCCCTGAAATCTCCACACAGACTCCTTGGCTCCATGGACCCCAGATTAAGACCTTTAGCAGATATGACAGTAAAAGACATATGCAATAGCATCCCAGTACAAGAAAGATCTTTAGAGATCAAAGTTCACTTACATCAGGGAGACGTGACTTGTTCAAGATCATACGGCCAATGAGGAGAAGGGTCAAGAGTAGAATAAATGAAAGGTGTATTCTAGTAAATGTTTAACAACTGGCTTTCCAAAGGAAACAATTTTAAATATGACACATTTTCAAGTTTAACTGGCATTACAGCTATGTGGGGAATGTGGTAAATCGAACCCAAGCATAGAGAAAACCCCTAATATGGGTGCTGTCCTGCTCTCCTAACACTGCTGCCGTGATGGCCTTCTAATGTCTCCTGCTTCAACTCCCCTCAGTTTTTCATTATTCTATAATGCCAACTAGGTGGAGTAGGGGATCAGGTGCTGGATTTGGAATTAGGAAGAGTTCAACTGGAATCCTGCCTCAGGCACTTATTAGTTGGTTGACCCCGTGCAAGTCACTTAACCCTTTTTGCCTCAGTTTCCTCATCTGTAAAATGAGCCAGAGAAGGAAATTTGGACACAACTGAAATAACTCAACAGCAATAATACTTCAGTTTACTCATCTGTAAAAAAAATGACATCTACCTCCCAATATTGCTGTGCGGATAAAATGAGACAATAATTGAAAAGTGCATGATAAACCATAAAGTGCTATATAAATCCTCCCTATTACCATTATTCAACTTATCAGACTCACTACTTTCAATATTTTCTCCAAGTCTAGGCTTTCTTCCTCCTGCGAGGGTAGAAATTCTCCCCAGGAGAATTTTTTTCCTCACCTCTTTCCCCAATGGATGTTGTGATATTCATTAATAGAGAAAAAGAAAACAGTCGGGGCCACATATTCAGATGGAGTGAACCCTGTGGTGCCATTCTTATGGGCATGCAAGGATGCATAGGACTCTCTAGTTCTCTTGCATTGATATATAAACAGAATAGGTATAGAGTTCCTTATTGGATCCTAAACTCTAGAACTCCTGCTCTTTTCTGTTTGAAAACAGTGGATTCCAGATGCTTATTAAAGAAGACTGATTTCAGGCACACTTTGTTTGAGGTTTCCTTCATAAATTACTCTTCCAAAGCCCAAGACTTAGCAGGTATACTCTGATGGAGAAACTGAGTGAATTCTGCACCTCATTAAGAGTCAAATTCTTTGCCCAGAATTCTGCAGCTCACTTCCTCTGCGTCTTCCACACAAGATATTTCAATTATTAGGTTGAATTATTCAACAGAACAGCTTTATTTGATGTAAATAAGTGGTTCTTCACATGGGAGTAGAGGACTGCTAAAAGAATGGTGCCTTAAATTGCTGAGAAAGAAATCCCACAACATCTCACAGTGTATCCCCATTTTACAGTTGAGAAAACTGATTCTGGGAGAGAGCAAGGGAGTGTTTGGTCTAAGATTACATAGCTAGTAAAGTTCAGAACCAGGACTTGAATCCAGACTTCCAGTGTTCTTCCTACCACACGTCACCTACATTATTTTATTGTCTGGGTCTTCAGCATTTTAAGACATGCAGAGAGATATACTAAGTCAGTGACCAAATAAACACAAGTTCATAAAAATATTACACAAGATAGGAGAAACGTACGCATACATTTTTGCAATGATGACAACCATATTTCCTACAGAGTCAGTGTATAGATCAACAATGGTCAAGGCCAATGGAAATGGAGTCCAAGAAAGGCTCAGATGAATTCTAGGGCTCCAAGATTCTTAGCAGTTAGTGAGGGAAGTTGGAGATATTCTAATAGAGCTCTAAGGGTGAGAACTGTTTCATCACATCTTTGTACCCCCCAACAACTAGCATGGCACACGGTACATAGAAGGTGCTTGGAAATGCTTATTGAAATAAATGGAATTAAATTGCAGCCTCTGAAGAGAAAGTTAAAAAGAAAATAATCAGACTCTCCTGCACAGAAGCCTTGGAATCATCATTTAGAGGCACAATTCTAGTCTGGGAAGGCTAACCCTAATCTAACCCAGGACAACATTTTCCTGTACTTATGTTACTGTCATTTGATCATACAATTAGCCAGATCAGCACAAGGGAGACTAAACTTGATTGGCGCCAAGAATATATTCCTTTGATTAGTGCAGGGTCACCAGGAAATGATACGAGTAGAGGCGACCAATGTTTCTACTACAGGCTGCACAGCAGTCTTGACAACCCCGAATAAATCAGCCTGACTAAGTATTTTGGTCAGTCTAATTTGGTTGCAATTACCCTCTAACTGCCAGTCAAAATCCCATCTCAGCCTCAAGGCCCAGGATCCTAAAAGGATGTTACCCTTCTCTGAACTCAGACACTAGTTATTGTGGTTATTTATACATGCCCCTAAGTAACTGCCTCAATTCTCCACCACCCTGACACATTTAGACACTTGCACAAAACAAGGAAGCAAGCTGGATTCTAATGTGGTTTCATAAGCTTCTTATAAGCATACCACCAGCACAGTGGCATGCAGAGAGTATATACTCAACTAGATCATTTTTGAATGAATGACTGAATATTCTCAGGGCTACCATGAGAATATACCAATGGTCCTGAGTACATTCAGAGCATATACACACACGTGTGTATATATGTGTGTGCATACATATATATGTGTATACACATACACATACATACATTAAAAGTTTATATATATATTTTTATATATGTATTTATAGTTTATATAAATTGACATATTTATATTATATAGTGTTATATTTGTTTTATATATTTATATTTTATATATCCACATATACACACATTGACATATATATTCATACATGTATTTGTAAATATGTGTATATATCTACATTTTCATATGTACCTGTAAATGCATGTACATATCTACATCTTTCACTAAAGTACTGCTTTGATAATTCCTCATGGCATGAAGGAGACATAAGATTCTCAAATGTTATTATAACAGAACTTAAAATCACAGGCTCATAGGATCATCAATTCAAGTTTAGAAAAGGTCCTGGAGTTCCTCAAGTCACAACCTCTCATAGGAAAGTGGGGCACAGAGAGTTTAAGTGACTTACTCAGAGTCAGTTTCAAAGTGGCAGAGGTAGAATTTGAACCCAGGTCTTTCGGATTCCAAGCCTGGTGCCATATTCACTACACTGTGATGTCTCTCTAATGGGTGCTATAAAGGTTTTAAGTGGTCTCTGCAATGGACTATTTATCTTTCATCAAAAGATCAACCTTGCTGGGCTTAGAGATGCTTACAATCAGAAGGTCAGCCACAGGATAATGATTTTTTTATTTTTTGGTCACTGCTCTCAAAGCCTGACTGCTAAGACCTGGAGAGCCGGGATCGATGCTAGCAGAAGAAGTATCCATGCAGATAATATCCTAGCTCCTTCAAGTTAGGAAGGAAGCATATATGAAACTGGATCCTAGTTCTTCCTATCTGTAACCAGTGCTAGTAACAGTGCTCAACAGACACACTTCAGAGGGAGGAAAAGTTGCCCCAGGCAGCTAGGTGGCGCTGCAGTGGATAAAGGGCAAGGCCTGGAGTCAGGAAGACCTGAATTTAAATGTGGCCTCAGATACTTACTAGTTGTTTGACCCTGGGCAAGTTTATTAGCTGCTTTTTTGCCTCAGTTTCCTCATCTATAAAATGAGGATCAAAGTAGCATCTACCTCCCAGGGCTGTTGTGAGGATCCAATGAGATGATAATGTAACATGCCTAACACAATACCTGGCACATAGTAAGCACTATATAAATAGTAGCTATTATTATTAGTCTGATAATAATAATCTCAAGCTAGATGACTACTCAGAGAATCCCAAATGAAGCAATTTGGAATTAGATCACAGCTTGACTGGGTGCAACATTTCATAACTGTGTGTTGTAAGTTGTTAATAAAGATTTATTTCTTGTGATTTCCACATCAAATATACATCTAAGTGCTCTAGAGGATTGAGGGGGAAATTTTTTTCTTATAAAAACTATAAGCAAGAAAAATTGCGGAGAAAAAGATTTATTGTGTGGTCACCCGGAACAAAGTAATGAGGCATCGGTTACAAAGTGTACCCCTGGACAGTGCTGGAGGCCCTCAAAACACTTAGTAAGCACCTGCTGGGCATTGTCCTCAGTGCCGGTGCTAGAAAGATGAAAAAAATAATAGTCTTTCTTCCTTTGGAAGCTTGGAGTTCATTAGTGAAGAGAAGACATTCAACAAATAAATATGTTACTAAGAAGACTCTGTGGGGCAAAGGAGAAATCCAGACAAACTTCTCTTGGAAAAGTGGAGGAGGAAGAAGTCCTCATCATCTGGGGATGGGGGATGGGGAGAGAGTTCAGAGAGGTTTCAGGGAAGATGAAGGATCTCAACAGGCCAAGAGGAAGGGGGAGTGTGTTCCAGAATCCAAGCTAATGTACCATGAGAGGATGGGGCTTATTCTGGGGAAATATAGCAGTTCAGTGTGGCTGGAACATCAACTAAGTAAAGGAGTCAAATAAATGAAATGAGGCTGGAAAAATAAGATAGAAGTGAGGGGAAGTGTTGGGTCTAGGATGGGAAAGGTCTTGAATTGCAAGGAATGCAATGGTCAGCACAGTGCCTTAGGAAGACTGACTTATGAGCTACATAAGTAATGGACCCTGTAAAGGTAAACATTTAGGAAGCCATTATCATAGGGCAGGTGAGAGGTGATGAGGACCTAAACTGCGGTGGTGACTGTCTAAATAGAGAAGAGGGGAACAGATTCAAAAGACATCATGGATGTAGAGTTGACAGGTTTTAGTAAATGATTAGGTGGATAAATGAATGAATAAAAAACCAAAACATTTATTAAGCATTTACTATGTGCCAAGGACTGTGTTAAGCACTGGGGATAGAGATCCAAAAGGAAAGATGAGCCTTGACTTTAAAGAATTTGCATTCTAATGGGGGAAGATGACCCATGGTTCCAAAACGGGATGTCTGGAAGGGGGTGGTGACAGAAGTATGTGCATCCAATTAGGTGAATGGCAAAGAGATGGCTGGATAGTAAGGAGTGAAGAAAAGCCTGGTACCTGTGGCTTTCCTGAAATAATGTCCCAGGACAGGATCACCACTCAGTATAGTGGGGCTCCAGGGCAGAAGGTTCTCCAGGGCAGCAAAGGCAGTTGGTAAGGGGAAGATGGGTAAAAGAGAAGAAGGAGGCCAAGATGACATCAAGATGTCAAACCTGAGTGCCTAGGAGGATGGTGGGAATAGGAAATTTGGGAAGACAGGCAATTTTAGTGGAAATAATAATTCAGCATTCATTTATTTATAGAATTATAGGAAGGACCTTAGAGATTATCTAATCTAACTTTCATTTTACAAATGAGGAAGTTGAGGGTTAGAGAGATTAAATGTGACTTGCCCAGAATCCCACTAGTGACAAAACCCAGGATTTGTACCCAGGTGGTGTCACTCCAAATCTAGACTTCTTTTCACTGTCATATGTAACATATATTACCATGCAACAGAAAGATACAAAGCTATAAGAAATAGTTCAGCAGGGCAATGAGACACAAATAAACAATTCTAGCATGTCACCTAATAAATGTGTTAAAGAGGTACAACACTTTAGTAATAAAGGGGAAGGCCCTGGCCTAACAAGGACAAAACTTCCTGGAGAAGATTTGAGACATCATTTTTTGTACTAGCAAAAAACTGCACACCAAGGAGATGCTCAGTAACTGGGAAAGAGTTAAGCAAATTGCAGTGTGCGAACAGAATAGACTATCATGGTCACATAAGGAAAGATGGATACGAAGACTATGGAGCATAGAGAGTCTCATATAAACCAATACAAAGAAAAGTGAGCAGAAGGAAAGAAACGCTATTCATGAAATAATGCAAATGGTAAAAAGGAAAAAAAATTTAAACTGAATGCTGGGTAATTGTAATGACTGAGCTTGGCCCTCAAAGAAAAGATGAATAAATCCATCTACCTCCCTTCTCTGCAGATGTGGAGCATTCCAAGTCTGTCCTGTTGAATTATTTGGTTGATGTTGCTTGGTTTGGCCAAATGGTTTTTCATTTTATTTTTTTATTACAAGGCAGGGCTTAATTTAGAAATGAAGATGAAAATCAAATGACATTAATATTTTTTTAAAAGAAAAGCAGCAGCCTCTGACAACGAAAAGTAGGCCACGCTTTGGAATTCTGGGACATTTCTTTTGTTTGTCTCTAAGAGATGTGATTCTTTTTCCTCTATGAAGACAACAGGTATGGGATACACAGAAGAAAACAAGGATTGAGGAGACCTCGGTCTTAGTGTTTTTCCACTCATTTTGATTGCACCACAGGGCATATGTACTGGGCATGATATGAGGCTGGCAATTGCTGCCAATAATCATGAGCATAGGCCAGCAGTATTTATAATAGAGAATTGAAATTGCTTCTATATTAATGGATTCCTGTAAAGACTAAGTCTGATGACCTTCTGTTGAAATTGCAGGAATGGTAAAAGCTGTGTAGATGTGTTGGTTGATGTTGTTTGTTGCAGTGGTTGGGATAGTGGTGTGCATATGAAAGTCTATGGAAGCTGCCAAGGGAGCCGGGTTATGGCCAGGGCAAAAAAGAAAACAAGGAAGAAGATGGTGACCTGAGGCTGAAATATGCTTGGGGTGGGCCAATAAGTCCAAAAGACATAGGGAGCCAAACCAAGGCTGGATGAAACAGGCATAGTGGTACCAATAAGAAAACAAGAAAGAAGAAGCATCCCCTGCAGAGGCTGTGCCAGCCCCTTGAACATTTCTACAAAGATGCAGGGAAAAGATGGATCTTTGTCAAGGAATGGCTGGCCAAGGATAATACAACAGCTACCCGGGATGCTGCCAAAGGCTCCTCCCTGTCTCCCACTCAATCAGTCAGTCAAGAACTTATTAAGCACTAACTATGTTCAAGCCCCTGGGTTAAGCAGCAGGAATACAAAAGTAGTCAAAAACATGGTCCCTTCCCTCAAGGAACTTACATTCATTCACAAGGGTGGAGACACTATGAAAATAATTTTGTACATACAAGACATATACAGAGCAGAAAGAAGGGATTCTCAGAGAGAAGACATTAGCTGTAAGGCCTCCTGAAGAAGTCTTGATTTGAACTGAGTCTTGAGAGAAGCCAGGAGGTGGAGGTGAGGGGAGGTGAGGAGGGAGAACATTCCAGACACTGGATACATTTCAGTGAAAACGTACAGGCTCAGGAGAGGAACAGCAAAGAAGCGATTGTTGCTGGATTGTCAAATACATGGAGGGGAGACTGGAAAGATAGGAAGAGTCCAGGGAGTGAAGGGCTTTGAATGCCAAATAGAACATTTTCTACTGAATTCCAGAAGTAATAGGGAATCACTAGAGCTTACTCAGTTGGGGAGTGGGGGAAAGGGATGACAGTGCCATAGTCAGAACTGCAATTTAGGGAGATCACTTTGGCAGATGGGTGGAGGTTGGACTCTAGTGGGAAGAGACTTAAGGCAGGGAGACCAACCAGAGGCTATTACCATAGTCTCAGCAGGAGGCAATGTGATCCCATACCAAGGTGGTGAGTGAAAAGAAGGGGAGATCTATAAGCGTGAAGGTAGAACCCGATATGGGGCTGGAGTGAGGATGGGGTGCATGTGAGTGAAGGGTCTAAGATAATACTGAGGCCTCCAGCCTGGATGGTGGATGGCCAAGAAGATGGTGCTGCTCTCAGCAAGATGGACACTGGGAAGAGGGGAGAATTTAGGGGAAATGGTATTAGCTCTGCTTTGGACATGCTGAGACTGAGATGCCGACAGGACACTCAGTTTGCTATCTACTCATTCCCCTCCCCATTCCAGGTAACCTTAAAGGGAATAAGAATGTATCTGGAGGGAAGTGCCTGGCTATGCTTGTGTGTTTTCCTGTATGGTTGTCTGTTAGAACTAGGTAAAAGTTCGTGACTAACTCATCTGAAAGGAAAAGAACAATAGTTCTGTGTCCATAGGTTAATTTGTCTTATTTTCCCTTACACTCAGCCTATTATTAGCTCAACTGGATCTTTTGAGTGTTACTTTTGACCTAAGATAGGATGAACTCCTTATTTCAGGACTTGGAGGGCTGTTCTCTTATGAACAGGGGCCCCAACCATTCTCCTGGATGTTCTGGTTTCTTCAGGCTAACAGAAAAATCCCCTGCTGTTTTTGGAGACTACTTTGTGACACTCTGCACAGAATTCTGTCTCAGGTTTCCAAGGCAACCTAACAGAAGTCCATAGAACCTTGCACTTTGAATGGCTGGCATGGTGGCCATCATACAGTGTCTCTACCTATGCACAGAGGCTAGTAACTGCATACCCCTATCCCTCTGGCCTCCAGATTGACTAAATCAATGATAAATAAAGAGGCTTGTGAGATCTCAGCAACAAACTTCCCTAAATATTTTGTGTGTGGGGGGGAACATACTTATTCTGATCATTTGTGGATGATTTAAGTAGATGTGAAAATAAGTATGAGTGATATGGTTATGTGTATGTGTATGCCATTGTAGGTATCTATTGGCATAATTACATACATGATCATATATGCCACAGTACAAAGGCATAGCTATGGGTGATAACAGAGACTGTGTACATAGAAATATAGGTATGTACATATATGTGCCATCAGTGTGTGTGTCATAACGTATACAGGCAAAGATATAGTAATCCATCAATAAGCATTTTAAGTACTGACTATAATCCAGGCATAGGGAATACAGAGACAAAAATGAAACATTCTCTGTCTTCAAGAAGCTTACATTCTAACAAGGGAAACAACATACATTTTCTCTAAGTACATATAAAAATTTGAAAATGTGATTTCAGAGGAGTGTGGGAGCAGCTAGTGGAGAGCAAGAAAGACATTCCACAGTAGCTGAGTTTGTAAAGGAAGGAGAGATTCTAAGAGGCCAGTGTGAGGCAGGGAGGGGACATGGTAACAGCCAGCACAGAGGTGTGGAGAGGGGACAGGAAATGTCTGGGGAGGAAAAACAAGAAAGACCACTTCATTTGGGTGCCATACTGGCTAAAGGAGAATAAACTATAAGAAGGCTGACTAGAAAGATTGGAACCACACTGGAAAGTCATTTAAATGTCGAACACAGGAGACTGCATTTGATTATAGAGGTAAAAGAGAAACACTTGGAACCTATCAAGTGGGAGGAGTTAGGGGTCACTATTACGTTTTAAGTTTTAATACACACTTCTGAATCTTTTTGTATTCTAAGAATTTCTTTTATGTGGGATATATAAAGTTGTCCTATTCCTTTAAATTGGAGAGGTTGATATTTGAGACCCTGGTACCTGAACATAATGATATTTAAATTTATGATGCAAGGTGGAATAGATGCATAGATAATATGATGTCAGAAAACCAAGTGCAATTCACTAAGTCATCTGGAGAGAATTAAGCTAAACAAATTCACTTTAATTCAAACCAAGTCCCTGTACACATGGATGCACGCACATGTGTGCACGTGTTCATGTATGCACACACACATACACATGGATAACTATCGTGCAAAATAATACAAAATAAATACACAAAGATGACAAAGTGATGCATAAGGTCCAAGGGTAATCAGAGGAGTCTTCAGAGAGGCAGGGGCATTTGAGCTGGGCTTTAAAAGATGGATAGGAATTCATAAGGTTGTGCAGGAGAGGGCATTTCTGGCATACAAACTAGTGTGAGATAAATCACAGAAATGGGAGGCAAGGGGGGCTTAGCCAGCAGGCAGGAAGGCATCTAGCTTGGCTGGCACATAAAGGAAGCAGAAAAGAGTAAGACAAGGTGAATTCTGAAGGGGAGGATGGTAGCAGATTGTGAAGATCTCTAATGCCAGGCTAAAAGATTTTCTGAACCTTTTTTAATGATCAGTAAGAGAACAAGAAGCAATACCCAGAGAATGATTGTAACTAGACTGGGCCTAAGAAAGATTCATCCAACAGCCCTGCAAGGATGTAGTAGACAGAAAATAAACATAAAATGGCAGAGACACAGGTTGGCCGATGACTGTGCTAGGTTAGGCAGGGAGAAGTGGGGTGTGGTGATGTGGCAAAGGACATGCCTGATTACAGCACACCCAAGAAGGGAGCACAGGCAAATGATGGCAGAGACAAAAATGGCTAAGTTAGGAGGACAAACAGATTTTGGGTGAAAAATAATGCTTTAAATTTTAGATCAAACTCAGGTTTGGACTTAGAAGAGACCTTACAGATCATCTCTTACATTCTCTCCTCATTTTCAAGGAGGGCACTGAGGCCTAAAGAAGTCAAATATTTTCCCAAGGTCACATGGGAGACAAATGGCAGTTTCTTGCACTGAGAGAACATGCCTTTCTTTTTTTTCCCCTTCATTCTGTCCATTTTAAGTAATAATGCTTGCAACTGGAAGATGATCTCACAAAAGCACTGACCGTGACATCACTGACTGTCGGGAAGGCACTCATTCTACTATATGCAGGAGCGCCACGTTAAATGAAGGGGTATAAGATGGTGGCTGAACCCAGTCCTTGTGCTTGTCAAGGACCAAAACTTGGATACTAAAGGCCCCAAAAGAAAGTCTCATCTTTCCCTTTCCCCTTCAAGAGGATGATACCTCAATGCCTGCGTTGCAAGGGCCTCACATGTTAGTTTCAAGTCTACTGTTTGTTTTCGACTCCAGGTGAAAATGGGTATGCTGAGGCGGGTTCTTTCTCCATACTCGGGTCCCTACAACTTCTCCATCATCCCAGTTGGTGTCTACCTCCTGTGGCACTATGGTCTGCAGACTGGCAGGGGGATGATCTTCATCCTGATGTACAAGCTCTGCTTGCAGATGCTGTTCTCAATATACCAGGGCTTCATCTTCTTCTGTGGTGGGACCTGGGTTTACACGTTGAGACTGCTGGGACACCCAAGGCCTAAGCCAATACAACCCTACTGAACAAGATCCACTGGCCTTGTAAGCGCATCATCATCACTGAAAGCTACAAAGTCACCCTGCAGGCCATCTTCTAAAAAATGACCAAATATGCACAGAAATAAAATCCTGTCATAAATCACCTCACTTGACCAGAGTTTCATTTGTTTTATGATTAAAATGATGTCATAGCCCACCTCAATGCAATTCTCTCAACAAGATCCAGGAAAGTGAGGCTACAGTAACTAGTCCTGGCATTGAAAGTTCTCACCAACTGACAGTTTACTATAACTAGAGACATATGGGTGCAGCAGACTCATTCAACAGAATTCCAAGCAGAATTTGGGTGTTTGGTATTTTGAAGTGTTTGCCTCAGCCAAGACTTGTCTCAGGAGTGTATCTGTAATCATTTCAAGGAATGTCACCTTTTAAAATGAAGGACCATAGAATCCATCTGTTTTAGATCTAAGTAAGATGCTATGGCTAGATAATATACCATTTAACAGCTCCACAAACTGAAGGGAGGGAGAGGGTACATCACTTAGTGGGGTGCAAGGCAGTGGAGAGGGTCTCAATAGGCCAAAGGTTGGGAATATATAAACCTACGCGCATTATTTTAGTTGAATTGGTGACTTAATTCAGTGACTGTTATCCAAGTGGCTAGATAGTTAACTGAAATGAATGAGGTCATACCCATGGACTTGGCAGCTAGATGGTATATAGTCAGAGAACACTAGGTCTACAGTCAGAAAGACCTGAGTTCAAATCCTGCCTCAGACTATTAATAGCTGTATGATTCTGGGCAAGTCACTTTACCTATGCCTGCCTCAGTTTCCTCATCTGTAAAATAGGGATAATAAAAGCACCTACCTCTCAGGGTTGTTATAAAGTTTTCTGCAAACCTTCAAGTGCTATGCAACTTCTAGCTGTCATTATTAATATATTATATGTTATTAATAATAATATATGTAATATATTAATAATATATCATTAACAGATCCCAAGTTGCTCCAGCTTGGCTGGGTCCTACTTCTAATGGTGTCTCACTCTTAATGGATCCCTGAGGAGAGGAACATGTGAACTGAAGAATAACGAATTACTTAGAATCTAAACCTCACCCATGTTGTCTTAGAACAGGAATTCCGCATGCTTGCCTGAGTAAACTGTAAGTCAGAGTTGCTCAGGCTTCTGCCTCTCTCTAGTAAAGTCACTACCAGAAGCTATTTTCGGATCCTAAAAGGCACCAGTGATTTTCTTTCAGTTTTACAATCCCAGCTCCAGACATAATCTCCTGGGGGGTAAATTTGTGTGCCAAGAGAAAAAGTTCATCTCCAGAAGGTCTTGTTAGATGGGACCTCTATAAAGTTTAGTAGTTAGGCATAAAATTCAAAGTTCATGTATGCCAAACAACCGATCTCACTAGAGCAGGCATCAGTAATCCATGCAGTTCCTACCAAAGGTGGCACCCAAGACCATTCCTGGTGCCAACCTAGACTTCTCCTCCCCTAAAGAATGCCATACTCCAAAATCAGCCAGTGCCCCCATTCCTTACTGACAAAATACATGCTCACATTTCTTCTGGATGGCAGAACTCAGATGAGGGTAGAAAGAAAGCAATTTGATTAAAATTGTTGACATCATGATTTAACTGGCCCAGGGAGTTTCCCTAAAGGCCTGTGATTTTTCTCTAGCTCTTGGTCCTCTAACCTCAGCACCTGAAGCTACTTGTATTGCAGGCTCAGCTCCTTCCCAGACTCTCAGACCAATCACGGCCATAGGAAGGGGAAAAACAGGCGACTTTATGTCCCCAGCTCACCCCTGCTAGACAGATGTCCTGAATCTATTTGGAACCTAGTTAATGGTAATCATATATTGCATGGCCTTTGCCTCACCTCCTTGGACACATCTTGTGACATCAATTCAGTCTACTCACTCTAAAAACCTATCTCATGTTCTGATCCCTGAGTTTTGCCCAGTTTCAATCTTCTCCATTCCAGCCCATTCTGAGTCCCAGTTAGGATGAAATCTACATTGGCTGAAGGATCAGGCTAACCCAAATGATCCTCCAGTTAGGGAGTGAATGACATTTTTGAATGGGAGGTTGAGTTGTGGGGTATGATGGAGAATTCCAGATACAGCAAATTTCATGAGGGAAAGTATTGAAAAAGGAAGCACAGAGTAGGGGCTTGGGGGCAGGGGGGAGTCTGTCAAGCAATCCAGATTGTCAGAATATAGAATATGTGAGGGAGAAGAGTATGACAGAAGTCCACAAGGGAAGGATGGAAGACAATGAGTGAGAGGGGAAAAAAGTTCAGACTAGTGTGGCACCACAGAAAGTTTCTGAACTGGGGAAGGGCGACATTAGAGCTTCATATTACAACTGAGCCCAGCCCCCATGCCTACTAGACATTCTCCTCCTAATCTCAGCTCAGAGGCCTAAGTGCCACCTCCTATGCTAGACCTATCCTCATCTTAAAAACTCAGGGGATCTTAATCTGTTCCATGGATCCCTTAGAGGTCCATAGATAGATTTGGGGCAGTGAGGGGGTATCCAAATTATACCTTTTATTTTCACTGACCTTGTTTCTTCTGTAATACATATGTACATACACACATACACATACACACACACACACACACACACACATATATATATATATATATATATATATATATATATATAATTTTCTACAATGAAAAATATGATTCTGTGAAATGGTGCATCGGTATCATCCCTCTGCCCTCAAAGGGGTCCAGGACACAAAAAAATAAAAATTCCTGAAACTGTTGCTAGTTTAGTTTCTCTACTATAATCATAATTTGTATGAATTTCATTGTTAATCTTTTGGGTTTGCACAATTTCCCTTCAACCGAATGCAAACTCTTTTAGGGTAAGGGTCATTTGGCTTGTCTCTGCATCTCTAACACCAAGCACATTGCCCAGCACACTGTAGGTGCTTAACCAATGCTTGATGAAAGATGGTAAAAGGCTAGCATAGTTTTGGGAGTTGTTTACTCTTCTGAAATAGGACAAAAGCAAATGGAAGAGGAAAGCTGCAATTCCACGTGACTGCTGGCACCTTACCGGTCACTGTTCAGATGCTTCTGTCATTTATTTTTCATTCTATTTTCCATTTTCACTATATAGCACACAGATCATTGAGAAAATGGATTGCAGCAGCTCCGTCATGTCAATCTGCAGCCAAGGCCCAAAGGATGCTTGAACCTTCCATTTGAGGAGTCATTTGTGAACTGTGAATGGTCTGGGGAACACTTTGCTTCCCTAAAAGATTGCTTCTTCATCCTTCTCTTTGACTGCAGCAGGTAAGTGATGACTGAAGACCACTGAGAGCAATTGTACTTTCATAAGACTAGTGGCAGCTCCAAAGTGCTCCGAGAAACTGCTTCCTCTTGCTGTCTGTTCATATTTAGCAGCCCCGAGAGACTCCGTTTTACGTGGCAAGGCAATTGCCTTACGTGGCAATTGTGAATTATCTCTTCTGTAAAAGGGTGATCTAGTTGTGGCTTCTGGTATGTGCTTTCAGAATGAAAAGTTAATACTGTTCTGGGGGAAAGGCTGGAAGTCAGAAAATCCATATCCCAGCTACTTCCCCAGTGCAAGTTTGCTGAATGTCCCTGAGCAGTGAGGCATCTCCCTCTGTCTCAGACTCAATTTCTCCACCTATCAAATCCGAGGTCATTCCTAGATAACCTAAAAGGTCCCTTCCAAGTCTGGCATTCTACAAAATAATCATATGTAAACACTCCAGACTTCAATATTTAAGGTGATCTGATTTCCTTGCTGTGGGTATTCTGTCCATGACAGCAGACCATAGCCTTTCTCTGGGCTCTCAGCATCCATATTCTTCCATAGAGTAGCTATGCAACATGTGATACACGCCACAGGGGCTCAGAACATCTTGAAGCTACCAGTGCCTTTGCTATGTCCCACTTTTGTTACATGGCCAACGTCCCTCCCTTCTCAGTTGTCCATATCCTGGATGATGGATTTGACATCTCTTCTGGCAAGCAGGTCACGGTACACTCAGCAAATGACAACTACAGAAGCTATGTTAACGGAATGTCAAGATGTAGTATGAAAATCCCACAAGGAGTTTATGCCATTGCTCATTCGAGGTTCAGCTCGGACCTCTCTGACCGTTCCTTCTTAGTCATCTTTATTGGATCTTCATCCAGTGTGATGCACACTCACCAGAGGGTATCCCCCAAGGCTTTGTCCTGGGCTCTCTTCTCCTCTCTCACTTGGAGACCTGATCAGCTCCCATGCAACTACGCAGAAGATGCACAATCTATATATCCAGAATGTACATGTATAATCTATATCAAAATATCTGCCTTCTCAAGGAGGGGGAAGAAGAGGAAGGGAGGGAGAGAATATGGAACTCAAAATTTAAAAAAAAATATTAAAAAGTTTGGTTTACATGTAATTGAAGAAAAAAGAAAATTTAAAGTTAAATTTAAAAACCCCTATATATCCATCCTCAGTCTCTCTCCTGAGTTTCAGTCATGTTCCTACAAGGGGTGCTGTAGGTTTTACAAACTGAGCATCTTTCCCCCTTTCTGCCAAACTCACTATCTTTCCAGTTTCCTTATTACATCAGAGGGCGCCATCATCCTTTCAGTCCCTAAGGTCTGAAACTTCATTTATTATCCTCGACTCCTGACTCTTGCCTAGCACAGTCAACCAGTTGCTAAATCTTGCTGTTTCTACCACAATGCCATCTTTTCATTCATACAATGACCCCCAAGGCTCAGACCCTCATCACCTCTCACCCAGATTATCACAATAGGCTTGTCCTTGGCTTACCTGCTTCAATTATCTACCCTCTCCAAGTTCATTACATAAATCATTCAGGTCAAGTCCTGAACTCACCCACCAACCAATCCCAGCAGAGTTACATCCAACACCATTTTCACCAAGTCTCCCCTTTGCCTCCCATGACCAAGGAGCTAGGCCCAGAATTCATGGACTGCTAGATGTGTATGCAAGTCCTGCTGGCAGAAGTACTACTATAAAATCCTCAGCAGTTGGCATCTCATTTGCCATTACATCTTTCCTGGTCTACTAGTATTTCAGGCACAGCACAAATATAAATAAACGAAAATGCGAAAGACTGGTTAAATCACTGGTGTGACAACTGTTAAGAGTGATTGGTTATCTGTGTTAAAATGCATACAAGCAATGAATAACCGTGAAGCAAATTATTACTTTCCATTGACACTGTATAATGTTGTCTGCTTGGAGAAATGCCCAAACATCTTTTTATCTTTTTGTTTCATCATGTCTTTCTGAGCTTCTCTTCACAAAAGGTCCCCTCCTCTCCCTACTAGAATAGCACACTCCCAATCATTATCTCAAGTGAGAAAAAAATAAATTTTAAGCAAAAAATGACAGCAGATGCACAATATATCTCACCTCCATTCAAATGTTTTCCCCTTTGGTTCTAATCCAACGCCTTCTTGTGATGCAGTGCTGCCCCTGGGATCTGGAAGGCTGGGACAGCAAAAGCAAAGCCCTGGCAGCTCCTACCAAGCTGGGAAGGTTTGAAGGGTGGGCTCATCAAGAGACTGAATTTCTGCCATCCAGTCTAGAGGAAGAAACACCAATGATCAGAAAATCACATTTTCTATCATCCTTTGAATGCTTTCCTTCAAACACAAAGTGTTTTCCTCCCAACAAGCCTGTGAGACAGGCGGCCAACTTGAGAGGCAGTCATCACAAAAAGTGTGACAAACACTAGCGGTTCAGGGGTCATGATTTCCAGCTGGGGAGGAGTACCCATCACTGATGAACACACAGGTTATTTCAAGTACTGAAGTTTTTATTGTTGAGTCATTTCAGTCACATCTGACTCTCTGTGACCCCACTTGGGGCTTTCTTGCCAAAAATACCAAAGTGGTTTGCCATTTTTTTCTCCAGCTCATTCTACAGATGAGTAAATGGGGGCAAACAGAGTGAAATGATTTGCCCAGGGTCACACAACTAGTAAATGTCAGCAGCCAGAGTTGAACCCAGGTCTTCCTGACTCCAAGCCCAATGCTCCATTCGCTGTGCCACCAGCTACGTCTAGATTGGACTACATGGCCTCTAGAGTCCCTGCCAACTCTGGGGTTTTTATGACTGGGTCACTATGACAGTTGATTTGATGAGTATTCCAGTTAAGTAGATAAGTATGGCCCAATAGGAATGCTCAGTACTGCTCACCACAAGGGAAAGGATAACTCTGTGGTAGGTATATCAATGGACTGCATGATCAATGGAGGATTTCAGTGTTCTTCCCCTGTGCTCCCTTCTCCCTTCAAATATGAAAGAGCTAGAGTTTGATCTCCACCTTTGACACAGTGTAAATTATACATCAAAGAGGAATTCAGTAATATGCTTCCCACTTTTGAAGCAAAAAAGAGGCTTCCAATAGCTTTGTTGGCAGAGAAAGAAAGCCCTGAATTCAAAGCATCAACCTTGATAAAACTGCCTGTGGAATTCATCCACGTCAGGTTCATAGTTTTTGCCCAGAATGAGAACTTGCCTTGATTACTGTGCTATATGATCAGCCTAGTCATTAAAAACACAGGAACACTAGCACTGTTGTCTTATTCTTTTCCAAATAAGCAAGTCCAATTAGTCTACCCTAATGACCAATTTGAAACCCCAAATATTAAATCATTTTTTAAATTTCCCAGTGAGAAAAAGGATTCAGCTTCTATTTGTTCATTCCTTGGGTACAGATGCCAAATGTCCAATGAGGTCATCGAATACCAAGAGCCCTTTGGCACTCTCAGCAGGTAGGGGTGCTCTGTGTCTTTTCATGTGTGGTGAATCCAATAGCCATGCTGGCTCTGCCTCAGAGCCTCCATCAGTCTCAGAATTTGAGGGTGGAAACTTGGAGGCCAGGCCCCCTGGGGAGTTCTAACAATTCCAACGAATTTGCTTCAGTAACTCTGCTCAAAATGGTCTCTTCCTTTCCACTGGCTCCAACTTCTGGAATAATTATTTTCAGTTTGATCTTCTAAGAAGGGGGAGCTGGTGTCACCATGAACCATGGCATCCCTTCTCTCCTCCATAGCTTGTTTGATCCTAGACAGGCAGGGGGCAAGTACCCTGAGATACGCCTAAGATTTACAATTATCCTCCTGCTCGTCTCCTCAGGCTGTCGTGAAGTGTCCTTCTTTCTTTCATTCCAACACAGTGACAACAACAACAGATTATTTTCCCCATAATTCTCAGGGGACCCAGATTGTTGCTAAGGCATTTTTGAGATGGAGGAAAATAGTGTTAGAGATCTACTTTCGGACAGGTAAGAAGACAAGCAGAATGGGAACCCAAATTAGAGGACTTAGCAGGTTTTTTTTCTAAATTGAATTTCAAATAAAATTAGCATTTTCACATACAAAGTATCACACACACACACACACACACACACACACACACAAAGATGTGCATATGAAACTATTTCCTAGCACTTCTAAAGAATGGAGAACCATGGCATAGAAAGTAACTAACAATGGCCCAAGAAGACTTGGGTTCAGATAATCTTTGTGAGACATAATGGCTGTGTAACACTGAGTAAGTCACTTAACATCTCTGTTCCAGGCAACTCTCTAAGATTATAAATTAAAGAACAGTGGGTAATCTGAATTGGAAGAAGGGGTTTCCTCAGGGAAATCAGCAGCTTAGACCAACATCAACACCATCCCTGCTGCCAAAATGTGGAAGACAGGAAGTATCATAACCAAACTCTGAGAGAAGAGAACAGGAAAACACTGAGAAAAAAAAGGATCCTCCTGAAGGAGTCTCATGTATTCAAATTTATTATATAAGTTATGGTGACTGGTTCCATCCCAAAGGAAATATTCAATATGAGTTTGAATAAAAGGACCACTTCAGGGTGTTTATTATTGGCACTAATTAGGAACAAGTCATACACCTTGAACCATCCTTTGGTATGAAGGTGGGGGACTACAGGTACAGTAGGCTGACAACACAGTCAAGTTGCATCACTCGACTGGGGCTTAACTGGGGGCTCAGGGAATGAGGATTAGACAGAAATGACAATGTCATAAAAATAACAGGCATCAAGGATACTTGTTATACTTTCAAATGCTTTTGAGGTGCAGGAGAAAAGAAGAAAAGGAAGGAAGATGCAAAGACGACAGAAAAATCATGTCTTTGCTATTTCCATATTCAAAGACTCTTATGCTACAGGCTTAGTAAGTACAATTTATGTAAGACTAAATAGGCAACTGGAAATCAAAAGGAAAAACCTATTTTTTCCAGTATTTAAACCAAGAAAGGCAGTAACCTTGTCTGAACAAAAGCATTTTTTTCAGAAGTCTTTTGGTGAATACAGAATATAGAAATGTCACATTATTAAGAAGCTTTCCGTTTGGGTTCAGGCAGGCTATTAGATTAGATAATGAAGCCCAATCCGAACTCTGACTGGCACAGAAGGTGCTGAGGGAAGAGACAATGCTTACCAGTTATGCTCTCGGTTGCTGTGACAACAGGATTTGAGAAATTAGATTAAAATAAAAATGCAGGCAGTTCTCAACATAAGAGGACACAATTACCAAAGGGCCATTATCACTCGATGCCTCCTCCACACTGGAGCCCCCGCCCAACCTCCTCCTTTTTCATCCTGGGGCCCTTGTCCTTTGGGCCACTGAGAGTCTCAACTCCTACAACCAAGGGTAAGAAGGGGGTGCTATTTCCTGCGTTCCCCGTGGAATTTGGGGAAGATGTGCTCCTAGTATTCCAAGCTGAATAAAACCACATTTTTCACAGAAATCTTATACATGGTAGGTATACAATGTATCTAATCTAGTTCCACATCCTATCATTCTATTAGCGTAACATTTCAACCAAAGTATGCTCTGAATAGGTGTTTTTTTAGTAGGGGGAGTGGGCAGAAGGAATAGAGAAGTTGGCCTAGGAAGCTAATCATGGTTTCTACAGGAAAACTGCAAATGAGTTCCAATGTCAGTGAATTTTTGCCACATAGCCTATTTTCAAGTTCAAGACTGCCAATAAAAGCCAATGTGCCCAAGATACATTAAATTTCCAGATCATAAAACAAGGATCTAAGGAGACCCCAAGTTAAAAAAAATAATTGCAAATAATTTGAAACCAGTGCTCTATGAAACTTATAAATGTGGAAATGCAAGAAGCAAAAATGTCCAATGAACTGAAAGCTCAATCTACTTGTGCTTCTGATGGATTGATTCTCTTAGCTTCAATGTTGGCATCTACACTGAAGTCCTACTCTAAGCAAGATATAACTCCCTTAAACAAAGCATGAGGTCCTGCAGCCATGGTATATGAAGGACTGACATACATACATACATATATATATACACACACACACACATATATATACATATATGTATGTGTGTGTATATGTGTGTATGTATATATATATATATATATATATATGAATGAAATGCTTGGGCTACTGGTTGACACTATGATCATTTCTAGTTTGTCTACTTTGAGGTTTTGGGTAAAAGATTCTTAAAGTACATGCCCTCCATTCTACAGTGGACCATGCTGATTCCTGTCTCCACCCCTTTGGTCACATTTCTCTTTCCAGCTAGAGAATGCTACTCCCCCACCCCAACCCTTATCCTGCTACCTCACTAACTCATTTCCACTCTCTGAAGCATAAAAAGAGGCTTTGGTGCAGTGAAAAAGAATGTATGCCCTGAAAATTGGCAGACCTGAATTTGAATCCTGTATCTGACACAAGTAAGCTCTGTGGTCACACTTAAGGAATTAACATCTGTCTGAGCCTCAGGCTCTTTATCTATAAAATGAAGATGATTTCTGTAGTATCTGCTTCATAGGGATATTATTCAACTCAAATAAAGAATAGATATAAAATGCTTTGAAAACCTGAAAGTGCCATATAAACATAATTGTTATTAAGGTTAGTTGATGGGAGAAGGAAATGGCAAAACACTCCAGTATCTCTGCCAAACAAGCCCATGGACAAACAGCATTGCTGTGCTGTCCATGGTGTAACAAAGAGTCGGGCATGACTCAACAGCTGAACCACAGCAACAATAATTAAGTTTCAGCTCATACCCAGCTTGTTCCAGGAAGTGTTCCCTTACCTTGACCACCACTGATCTTTTGTTCTTCTCTGAGCCTGTAGAAACTGGTTTCAGTATTAACAACATTTCATATAATTTTGTACATCTAGACGATAAACTCTCCAAAAGTTCAGAATATCATCTTATAGCTCTTTCCTGTATCTCTCACGGCAATTAGTACGGTATTAGACACTGAGTGGACACTAACAATATCACAGCTGAGATTTTGGAGGTGTCCAATGCTCTAGTTCCCAGAGGAAGAAACTGAGGCCAGAAGACAGGGAGCGACTTGTCCCCAAATCATACAAACCCAGTGAGTAGCAGGGCCAAGATTTGAATTCATGAATTCTAACCTCACCACTATATACCCATTAAGTCCCATCAACCTTCTAGCTGTCTTCTCACCATATATCCTCAAAGGGCTTAGGATGCAAAACTATCTGAATAAAAATTGCAGTCTATATGAGTCTCATAAAGTGTGTTTACTTACATATTTCACTTGAACTTGACAACAGCCTAATACATACACATACATAAATGCACACAGCATAGTGGGATCATTGTAGGAAATGTAAGGTACAAAGAGGTTAAATTAATTCTACTAGGTCATATTTCAATAGCTTCCACCAAATAGAATTTGGAAGGCAAATCCACAAAAATAAATATCCAACATTATATGCAATTCAAAAGTTAAAAGTATCCTAAATGGCCAATAATAAGGAAACAGTTAAAGAAACCAAGAAATCATGGTGCACTAATCCAATGAAATACTAGGATATTGATTAATATAGAAATGAATGAGAAGTTACAAAGAAATTGGGAAAAACTTTTGTAATCATGCAAGGGGAAAAAAAGCAGCATGATCTGAAGAATCGTACGAGGAAAAGTGATTGAGAATGAACAAAGAATCCTGATTAGAAGTTAAAGGACCAAAACCAATCTTCTAATAGATGCATGAGAAGACATTTATGAACATGCATCACCCTGAGAAGTAAACAGAAAGGAAGGAAGGAAATAAGACTTTATTAAAGGCCAGCGATGTGCCAAGTCCTGCGCTAAGGAAGCATACTACAAATATATCTCATTTGATTCTCACAACAGCCCTGGGAAGTAGGTGCTATTATCATCCCCATTTTATGTATGAGGAACTAGAGGCAGACAGAGGTTAAGGGTTAAGATAATGAGTATCTGGGGCCAGATGTGAACTCGTCTTCCTGACTCTAGGACTAGCCCTCCATCCACTGTACCACCTGCCTCAATTACATTATTAAATAAATATCATGTTATATTACTGTACAAACAATAATTTATGTTATATAAATGATAGTATTACAAAAATAATATAATAATGCTAGCCATTATTCTCACTTTATGGGAAATAAAGTAAATGAGTAGTCAAAGGGCCAGAAATCATATATCAGAAGACAGATGTGAGGAAGCAAAGTAAGCTCCGTTAAGGGTAATGACCCTTCTGCCTTTGTATCCATGTCAACAAGTACACACTAGGTACTAAATACTTGTGGAATGGTTAAAAGGTCCATAAAACAAAAAGTCAAGTGACAGCAATATTTCTAGGGATTTCTCATAATCAGATGTTACTGCCTACATAGGGAGAACTGCCCACCTGCAAAAAGTTGAGTGCCAATGTCCAAATGGGCCCTGCCCAAATCCTGAACCTTCACTTGTCTACTTTGGACCTTGGACTCTGCCATAGGTCTTTTGCTGATGAAGTCTCTGCCCAGAGCACAATGGTTAGACTCTGCATCTGGTGAGTGAATGGCAAAGGGTCATCTAGTTCAATAAACAAATCATTTCTTACAGCTAAATTAGAGTGAGCGCTGGTAGCAGGATAACAGTGAAGAAGGCAGGCCATCATTTCCATTGAAGATAAATCAATGCCTTAATCAGAGGGGGCTTGGTTGGCTTGGGTAGCAGGATGGAAGGTATTTTTAGAACTGTCACTTTAAAACTATGCTCTCTGTTGCCTGGCTGCTTTGGCTCAGTGGGCAGATTTTAAAATAGAATCCAGTAACTTTAATTAGTTTCCAATTAGACCCAAACATTTGGTAAGCTAGGAGAGTTTATTTTAGAAAAAAAATAATAAGATGGAGGCTTGTTGTTTTGTTTTGTTTTCTTTTTCTAGGTCCCACAACTTTAATTACAATCCCAAAGACCGAGGGCATGCTTACTGGGCCAATTAAATCAGTGTGGTGGTGGTAAAGCTGATACCCCTTGATGACCTCAAGATATGATGATGCTTTTGCCTCAAGACTGTTTCCCAAGTAATTTAAAAAGCCAATAACTTATGGTGCTGACTTGAACATAATCAGGGGTCCTTTAAACCATCAGTAACATGTCCTAGGACCCTGGGAGAACAGGAGTTCTCCAGAGTCCATTCTGACATCAACCAATAAGCTGGCAAAGCAATTGAGCAGCAGGGTTTACCTAAGCTTGAGGAATAGGGAAGAAGGCTCAAAGTAGACTATACTGTCTCCCAATGTAAGCTGTGGACCTGGGAAGAGAAGGAACTTGAAAGAGGGGACCACAGTTCTTTTGCTCATTGCAGGCAGACAAGCAACTGTTTCAAGGTCTGTAATTCAATTTCAAACAGGAATTAAAATCATCAATTGTTCTTGAGTCATTTTTTAGTTGTTTCTGACTCTTCTTGATACTATTTGGGGTTTTCTTGGTAAAGATACTGGAGTGGTTCGACATTTCCTTCACCAGTTCATTTTACAAATGAGGAAACTGAGGCAAACAGGGTGAAATGACTTGCTCAGGGTCACACAGCTAGTGTCTGAGGCTGGATTTGAACTCAGGTCCTCCTGAATCCAGATCCAATGCTCTATCCACTGTGCCACCTAGCTGCCCTATGGAAATATTTTATACTACCACTAATCACTCCAAATTCCAGCTTACATGGGGAATCTACCTGTTAATAGATTGGCTAGTGTGAACAATCACAGAAACTCTGTCCAAAGGTTATTTCAACACTTATATTTTAAACAATTACTATCTGCAGACACTATTAGGAAGTATCAATGTATGTCAGCACTTTCTCTGCACTGTCCAGGGTGCTCCAAAGATCTTAGTACAGTAAAACTGCACTAAGACTTTGGGATACCCTGTATACTCTTAGAGAGCTGTTAAAAATATTAAGGGGTTAAGTGGCTTGCCCAGAATCCCATAGCCAGTACGTGTCAAAGGTGAAACATGAATCCAAGTCTTCCTGCCTTCAAGGCCAACAGTCAGTCTAGTACGCCATACTTCCTCTTAGCTAGAGAAAATTTAAAAAATATATATTAAATAAGACATCAACTGTAACGGAGTTTACAAACTACTAAAAGGATATAATACATATACAAATAACAACATTACCAAAAATAATCAAAAAACAACCAAATGCCATTCAAAACCACTGGCTATCATCTCAGGTAAGCAGGTTTAACTACCCCCTTGGCCAAATGACAGTTGGAATTCCTGCCTCTGTCCCCCTTTCAAAGTCAACTGCTCAACACAATTCTCAAAGTCTATCTCACAAATACCTTCTAATGAGACTCAGTTGTATTTATTTTCTTTATGGCAAACTACAGCTAACTGGGCATTTGTCCAAGGAACGGCTCTCCCTCCACATATGGCCAAACACAAATCTGTAGACAAGCTTGCCTCTATACAAATGGCCCATAGATATCATTCTTAATTCATCAGGATCACCTATGTTCAAATCTATATGAAACTGATACTTGGACCATTCAGGTTATTTATTCAAAATATGAAATAAGAAAATGAAACAGTACCTGGTCTCACATTTACATTTCATCAGGGGAAATACCATGCATGCAATAAGTAAATATGATATATATGAAAATTAAATATAATTTAATTGGAGAGAGGTACTATTAGTGGAGGAAATGCTAGGTGTTGAGGGAAGGAGGATCATGAAAGGCCTCATGTAGCAGGTGGTCCTTGAGCTGAGCTTTGAAGGAAGCTCAAGATTCTGAGAAGCAGAGATAAGGAGGGAGTATATTCCAGACAGAGGGAAAGCTCATGCTAAGCTACAGAAACTAGAGATGAGCTGTCAGATAATTTGGCCAGTTTAGGTGGAATGTGGAATGTGTAAAGTGATATGAAATGAATCTGGAAATGCTGAAAAGTCAGTCCCTGAAGGGCTTTAAGTGACAAAGGAGTGCGCATTTTATCCTAAGAGGTGATATAAGGTCATTGGAACTTCTTGAGAAGGGAATGATGGAGTCAGATCTGTGATTCTGAAATATCACTTTGCTAGTTAACGTATGATGGATGGATAGGCAGGAGCATTATGTACCCCAAAGATCAGAGGGGCAGGGGTCTAGCAGCAGAGAAGCCAATTAGAAGGCTACTGCAATAATCCAGGTGAGATGATGAGGGCTGGAACTAGGGGGTAGCCACATAAGTAGACAGAAGGAATGAATTCAAGAGAGGTTGTAGGAGTACAAATAAGTGAAGAATCAGATGTGGGAATTGAAAGGGAAGGAAATATCAAGAATGATTTCAGAGTCCAATCTAGATGAAGAATAGGATTGCAGTGTCGACAGAAAGAGGGACAGCTTTAGGGGTAAGAAAATGAGTTGAGTTGTGACTATACTGACTTTGAAAAACTGAGGTTTTCCTGAATGGATCCACATTTATTCCTTCTAGGCTCTCATGCTAAAGACACATCTATTTCTCCCTCTACCCTGGATGAGATGCACTTGCGTTACTTTCCATACCTGTCACTTAAATGCCAAATGATCAGAACCTCATTTTCTTTAAATGCTCTTAGGAAAGGCCAGGATCCTCTTCTCTCTCTTTATATCTTTTTCTCCTTTTTTGTTAGGAAAAACAAACAAACAAACCCTTAAGCCCTTTGATTTTTTTAAAAATGAAAACCCCATTCTTCCTGATCATCTGAGGAGTGGAAATGCTGTCCCAGTTTTTCATTTTCTTTTTGAAGAGGAAGATCATCTTGTATCTAGCAGTGACCTGGTCGTGGCAAAAGGTCGAACACTGTATACTCTATTGAGGTCAATAGAAAAGCCCTTTATACTTCCTGAAAGATAAATACATTTTCAGGCACTCTTTTTGGTAGCTCTTATAGCCAAGTCTTATGGTAAACTGCTCTCATGAATTATTATGGCAACAGTCTGTTGGTTAGTCAACATGCATTAAGCACCTACTATGTGTTAGAAATTGGAGTTAGATAGCCAAAACAATGCAATACCTACTCTCAAGGACATTTTAATGGTGGAAAAGTGTACACATGTAAATAAGTATAATCCACATAAAATAGATCAAATCTGTTCACTTGGGGGAGGGCTGAGAGAACCTTTATTCTGAGAAATCTTGCTGCTTTTCCTTGTGGGATGAGGTTAGTTTATCCAACTACCTTGGATTAGGAACTACTATCAATTGGATTTTTGCCAAAGTCTAACGCCTTGCAGATTACTATCAAGAGTTTCAGAGGCAGCTAGGTGTCAAAGTATGTAGAAGGCCAGACCTGGACTCAGGAAGACTTCAAATCTGGTCCCAATCATTATTTTCTATGTGAGCTTAGGCAAGCCACTTAACCTCTTATGCCTCAGTTTCCTCAACTGGAGATAATAAATAATAAAATAATAAAAGTAAAATGGAGATAATAGTAACACCTACCTCTAAAACCAGATGTGAGGAAAAAATGAGATATTCGTAAAATGCTTAACACTGTGCCTGGCACATAGTAGGTGTTTAAAAAATGCTTGTTTCCTTCCTTTCTCTTAGAAAGCAAGTTAGGAAACGAGGACTCAGGCGCTGGCTGTGTGACCCTGGCCATCTCTCTAAGCCTCAATTTTATCTATGTACAACAAGGGCCTCAGAGATGTCCTCCTTCGTTCCAGTCAACCTATTCCACAAGCCCACGTGAGATGTGACTCAGAGGTTAAGGGGTGAGTTAGATGCCTTTTTTTTTTAACTCTACTGAGTCATCAGCTTCTCTAGAATAGAAGCTAGTTAGGAGATTCTTTGTCATTTCACTTTACAAAGCCCTAAGCAGACCCCAAAGCACCCATGTAGTGATGGGAATTGGGAAGGACAATTCTGAGCCCCTCCTATAAAATTTATTTTATATAAATCTGTGTGTACATGTGTAAATGTATCATATGTACATATGTATATACATAAATATATCATATATATAATATTTCATAAAATAAGGGAGTTACATTAGATGATCTTGAAGGGATTCTCTGTCTCTATCATTCTATGATTTAATTTTTTAAAAACTTCCTGCTACATTTGTATTTCTTCCTTTTGAAACTGAAACTCAAGCACTACACAAAAACTACAAAACCTATGTGGAATCCTGGGAAGAGGATGCAAAATGAAAATGAAACGACCCAGAGTCTCAATATGGGGCCAATATGGCCATAAGCCAAGGCTTCTTAAAGTTGTGATTTTTGAGTCAAAGGACCAAAAATTGCCTTGAAGCACACATAATTTGGACACTGGTTGGTAACCTCTCTCTCTGTCTCTGTCTCTGTCTCTGTCTCTGTCTCTGTCTCTCTCTCTCTCTCTCTCTCTCTCTCTCTCTCTCTCTCTCTCTCTCTCTCTCTCAGAAGCATGAAGACAAGGGGAAAGTGATTTCCCTGGCATGAGTGAAGGGATCAAAATGCTTTCACCCAAGGACAGGCACAGAGGTGCAAAATCAGCAGCGAAACCACATCATCAGGTTTTTGTCTGGAGGCTTCTGTGACTTGATGGTTTCAGCAGGCAATTGAGGAATTCTCTGAGAAGTGGTTTTGCAATACCCAGCATTCAAGACTCTAAAGCACGTCTGTGGTTTTAGCGTTTAATTCTGGCTACTTCGACTCTTGCCTTTTTTTTCCAATCAAAAAGTAAAGTTTCTGATGATATTCATCTCACTGCTTGTGCTCAAAGCTGTGGATAGAACTTTGTGGAGCTATTTATTAATTTCTTTTTCATTTTCTTTCCAAAAAATAAACATGATTATTCAGCTTAGCAGATTATCTATCCATTTGGAAATATACGACGAAAAGGAGGCAAGTCAAGGAAACTTAATTTAACAACGAAAAGAAGTTTTAAAAAAAAACCCCAAAAAGGTGACGTGCTCAGGATCACACAGCTGAAGAGGACCTCAGGCTGATTTATCCAGATCCTCTAGACTTTTAGTTAGATGCTCTTTCTTATCACAGTAATTTCGATAATTAGAGAGAAAAAAGTACTCTTCCAAAGGGCTTGCCCAACACTTAGAGAAGTGCCCAGCATGCAGAAGGCACTTACTAAATGCTCACTGCCTTGATAAGCCTGAGATTAGGGCATCCACAAAACTGTTTCTTCCTCCTACTTGACACCCTCCTCTCCCACCCCACCCCCCAAGGCAAGAGAGGACCCAGGGACGTTAAGTCACACACCGCAGGGCCTTTCTAGCCAATTCAGGCTGATCCTCTTAACAGAAGTAGCAGCAAAACGAATGAGCTGGCTAGAGTTATGATGAAGAAGAGATTCTAGACTCACCCTCAGCAGGAAAAATGAGATGGCACTAACTGACCGTGGAAATATATTGAAAACATTGCATAAGTAAAAGCATATGTGCAATACGAAGAATGTTATTTCTCTCTGGTCTAAAAAGTTCTTTTCAGACTCCTGGAAAAGAGAGTGATACGTGGAGAACAAAAAAGTCTTTCAGAAGGAAGTGGATGGAGACTAGTAACCACAACTTAGAACACGGAATAACTCTCAGCTTATCAAGATTTCACCTCCGGTAACTGGGCTATTGGGCCATCTAAGGACAGTCTCCTTTAGCCCCTTCCAGGATTAGATTAAGAGCCAGACAAGGAAAGTGGGCCCTATTCCACTCTAAGGAAAGCACTCATTTCTATTAATCAGAACTGTTCTCCACCAAGAAGATTCTTGACATGACATGGTTTAGTGGATAAGATACTAGAAGTGGCATCTGGAAGAGCTGAGTGCAAATTCTGTCTCATTCATCTCTCTTTGCTTCACTCTGTGATCTTGGACAAGTGACTTAATATCCTTAGTCTCAGTTTCTTTATCTGTAAAAATGGAGATAACAAAACCTACTTCAGAGGACAGTTATGAGGAAATCTTAAAAGTGGTATACAAATGGTAGCAATGTTTATTATTACCATTACTACTGCTACCACTTGTCCTTCCCCTCCACCTCCTCTCAACAAGGAGTCACATTGGTTCTTTGAGTGCTGATAGAGATAAAAATGGGATGGGGGACTCAACTGTTCTGTAATGTTAACTCCAAACTGTTTTTAACATTGTGAGCCTTCTTGTCTACAATACCTATAAGGGTTTGCTCAAATTTCCTTGGGAAAGAGACTAATATTGGAGGTCATGGGGGACTATCTCAGTCGGGAACACACTCTCTCTCTCTCTCTCTCTCTCTCTCTCTCTCTGTCTCCCCCTCCCTCTCCCTCCTCTCTTCTCTCTCAAATAGAAATGGCTTTGATATAGATTAATGATACTCCTCCACACTGATTGGTGTTCTCACATGATTAATAGTTACCTTAAGTGAGGTAACAGATACACCCCATTCCCTCTCACTATTCCACTATCTTTTTTTTTTCTTTCTTGCTCAGCAGATATAGTTGACTTTCCTTACGTTAACTGCACGTATGATGTGATTCTGGTCTATACCACAATGGTCTACACATGGTCACTGCTTAATAAATATTCATTGCAGTGAAAAGAAATAGGCAGCAATGAAGAAATTGGAAAGCCTATCCTGAAGCGCTCTACCTCTCTCTCTCTATTACTGTTAAATGAAGTTAAATGCGACTAGTCTGAAATGTACTAAAAAATGTTGGTATGCACCACTGTGTACATGAGGCCCAGCCCTAGGAATTCTAACCTACTAACTTTATGATGCCTGGGATGTCATGATGGTGTGCTGAGTACAGTAAGGCCTTGCTCCACAGCCCCAAAGGTTGGCCCCATGTTATCCCATCCTGTCTGGTCGGATTTAATAAAGACACTCAACTGGAAAGAGCAAACTGCGTAGGTGAAGGTCTGCGGAGGTTGCCTGACTTCCTTCTAGCTTACTTACTTACCCAGGAGAGTCACTAGTTTCTTTAGAGTGTCGATGAAAAGGTTGGAATATATATGAATTTCTCATGCATTAGGAGATAAGGCAAACATAGCCAGACACAAAGACAGCAGCTGTTTTATCCCTGAATAGTCTGTGTAGAGGGAAACTGAAGCATTGAAAATCCAATGGCTCCCTTACTCCATATCACGAAGAACATTCTTCAGTTTTAGGAGTCCTTATATTATCACTGAATGTTAGTCTTGTCTCCCCCACCAGACTGTGAGCTCTCCCAGATCAGGCAATGGTCCTGATACAATGTACTTTCATTCTTCCACCTGGGAAGCAAAGAATCTCCAAAACCATAGGGATCTCCAAGGTCATTTAGTCAAACCTATAGGAATCCTCCCTACAACATTCTTGGCTAGTGGTCAGCCAGCCTCCATGCGACCACCTCCATCTCTTTGACTCCTGGGGCAGTCCAATTTAATTTTGTGGATGGCTTTAACTGTTAGCAAGTTCTCCCTTATGTAAAATGTAGAAATCTATCTACTAGCTCTGCCCTTCAGGTCAAGCAGAAAAAAATTTTTTTCCCTATGCCAATTCTTCAAGTACATGAGACAATTATCAAGAGAATACCAGCATAACATGAGTCTTCTCCTCTCTTGGTCAAATAACCCCACACTCCCAGCTCTCTTCAAGTAATCTTTCAGTGATGCCATTTCTAGTTCCCTATTCTCTGGGTTACCTTTTCCAAGACTTGCTTCAGCTCGTCAGTGCAACTCATGAAGCAATGTGGGTCTCAGAAATGAGCCTACTACTCCAGCTCTGGTCAAACTACGGTGGTGTAGCCAGGGACTATTACTTCCTCTCCTTCTGAAGACTGTGCTTCCACTAACCCAATCAAAGGTTACATGTGGTTGGTTCTTTGGGCTCAGATGGGATTTTTTCCCTTTCTAATGCCAGTTGTTCCAAGTGCCTCTCTCTCTGCAGAACTAACGCATCCTACCTCATTCCCTTGGATTCTACTTACCACAAACTGTCATCAGAAAAAAAGATGGTGAGCCCAAGTCTACCTTTGCTTAAGAAACCTTTCTTTTTTAGAGAGAACAGAATAACATGATAAACAGGAAATACCAGGGGAATGTTTAAACTGCTTAAAAGAACTAACTACGTTCACGTTGGTTCAAGCCCATGAAAAATGCCCATATACATAAAAATAATTGACCTATTATAAACCATGCTTCCTTTTTATCATTAAAGTAAGTGCTCCACAGACTTTCCTAGGTAATATTTTGCTACTCTAGCTACTATGTGAACTTGAAACCCAGAAACTACATTAAAAACTCTCCCCTTCAGATTAACGTCCTGCCAATTAATAGGAACTCTCCCATTCAGATTAACCTCTCTCCAATTAACAGGATTTTAATATGTGGCAATTGAACCTTGGTCCTGTGTCTTCTAAATGTACACATGTGTTATATCTCAAACTAGATGTTGAGGTCCTCATGGGTAGGGGCCATATATTCAGAGCCCTGTACCCAGGAATTACAACTCACTGGAACCCTTCCAGTCTTACATAAACATGCAACTTGAATGACAGATGACACACCGAAGGGCCAATCGCAGCTATTCCCAAAGCCTCCATTAAGTCTCATCTCAGCAAGATCAAATGTTTGGTCTGATAAGAAATGCTATCACATTTCTCAAGCCATTAAGATGCTTTTCCTTTCAAGTCCAGAACAAAAACTCAGAATAAGCCCAGCAGCTGGGATGTGATAGTAAGAGGAATGGACCAGAAGTCAGATGACCTGGGTTCAAGTGCACTCCATGCTACTGACCACTCCCTCACCTCTTCTGCCTCAGTTGGCACTGTTCCTCTTCCATCTTAAACTACTAATCCAGGGGTGGGGAACCCAAGGCCTTGAGGTCACATGTGGCCCTGTAGGTCTTCAACTGTGGCCCTCTGACTAAACCCAAACTTCCCATTCAAAGGGCCACACTTGCAGACCTATTGGGCCATATGTGGCCTTGAGGCAGCAGGTTCCCCATCCCTGTACTAATCTGTATATCTGCTGCATAGTCTCTAGCAGAATATAAACTTTGCAGGGGCACAGGCATTTTTATTTTATTGTACTTTATTTTTGTCTTTGTATTTATTTTGTTGTATTTTATATTTGTCTCTGTATCCTTTATACATAGTGCATGTGTAAGAAATATTTCCCTGCTACTGGCTGAATTTAAGTCTCTCCCACCCCTCCTTACCTATGTATAATATAATTTTACAACTGCCCATCTACCTTCCCCCTCCCTCTCACATTTTTACATTTTGAAAGCCATTAACTTGACATTCCCATTTTTATTGCTTTTTAAAGTTCCCTGTTAACTCCAAAGGAGGTAATATGTTTATGGTTTACAAAGTGCTTTCTTCACAATATCCTAGAAAGTAGAGGTAGCTTCAGTATTATTATTTATAATAATCTCTCAAGTGGATTTAACTGTAAACCTTAAAAAGCTATAGCAATGGAGAGGATCAAATTAAAAGCTTTCGAGTTTTCAAAATGTACAAAGTCATGTGAGAGGGAGATGGGCAATTATAAAAAGTCAGGCAGGAATTGTTGAGATCAGCTTGGCTGACCCAGAGGAGTCACAGGGCTAGCAAAATGCAGAGTAAAGAGCACTAACTTAAATGCTCAGAAGAAAACAGAGAGAAGTGCAGAAGGAGGCACATATTAGCAGGGCAGTCTTGAAAGTAAAAGGTGGATTTCATTATTTGCTTTTTTACAGTTCCATATTGAATCTCTTTTTTTGTATTCTGCTATGTGTATGGGAAAGTATTCTCTCTCTCTCTCTCTCTCTCTCTCTCTCTCTCTCTCTCTCTCTCTCTCTCTCTCTCTCTCTCTCTCTCTCTCTCTCTTTTTCTCCCTCTCTCTCTCTGCCCTTCCCTGCCTTCCCCTTTTTCCCTCTCTCCTCCCTCTTTCAATATAGAATTTTTAAAATAGCAAGAAAATTAATGGTACAAAAAAGAAAACCACAGAATCCACTAATTGGAGAAAATTATTAGCTTCAGTAAAGTAGTTACATATGCAATAAATCAATAAAAAGTCACCATTACTATACAGCAATATCAAATTCCAGGGGAGAAATAATGGAAAAGGAAATTCCATTTACAATAATTGGAAAATGCATAAACTATCTGGGAGTCAATCTGCCAAGACCAACTCAAGACATATATAAATACCATTACATAACAGTCTTTAAAGAAATAAAGCATTAATTAAATAAATGGACAGTTCTTCATTGGCCATGGCTGGACCATGTAAATATGATTAAAATAATGATGCTGCCTAAATTAATTTACAGATTTAGTACTATAGCAAACTCCCAAGGGGATAACTCATAAAGTCAGACAAATAACAAAATTCATTTGGAGGAACAAAAGGTTTAACATCTCAAGGGAAATGATGGGAACAAAACACATAGAAATAAAAGCAAATAGTATTCTTGGACCTCCAATTGGATTATAAGAAAATAATCACCAAAACTTCCTGGTAGTGGTTTAAAAAAATAAAAAAAGTAGACGAGTGAAACAGAGTAAACAAGGAAGAATCGGAAACAACTGAACTCAATAACATGGTGTTTGATAAATCTAAAATTATTAAATTACCTTGGTGAAAACTAGCTATTGAACAAGAAACGCTAGAAAAACTGGAACAAAGTTTGACAGAAATTAGATTGTGACCACCATATTGCACCATAATAAGATCAAAATAAACAGGAAACATGAATATTAAAGGTGATTTCATTAAATTAAAATTAAAAGAGAACTAGATCAGGTCCCTTCCACATTATGATTGAGCAAGAATTCTTAACCAAATAATGGATACAGGAGATCACAGAAAACCAAACAGATCATGTTAATTTGATGAAACTGAAAAACTTTTATGCACACATGTACATGTGTGCATGAACACATACATATACACACACAAATGTCAATACAGCAGTGACAAGAAGGAAAATTGTTTAATGGGAAAAATCTTTACATCAGATATCTCTGTTAATTTTCTCACATCCAAATTATATAAGGAAGTAATGCAAATATTCAAATCCAAAGCCATTCTCCACTGATAGAATGATAAGAACAGTTCTCAACAACAGAATGTCAACTACGAACAACCATGTGAAACCTTGATCCACATTATTCATGGAGACACACAATGCTAAAGAACTCTGAGGTTTCACTTCACAGTTGGCAAACTGGCAAAGATAGCAGAAGGTAGAAATAACTAATATTGGGAGGATTGTGGAAAGACAGGACACATTAATACACCATTGGCAGGGTTGTGAATTGCTGCAACTATTCCACAAAACAAGTTGGAAATCCACTAAAATAGTGACTAACAGCTCCATACCCTTTGACACAGAGATTCCACCACTACTCAACATATATTCCAAGGAGGTAAAAAGAAAGAGTAAAAAAGAAAGATCCTCTCTGCATCAGCATATTGGTAGCAACACTTTTTAGGAGGAAAGAACAGGAAACAAAGCAGATGTCCATTGTTTGAGGCATGGCTAAATATATTGTGATATATGAATGAAATGGAATACTACTACACTGTAGGCAACAGTGACTATGATGAATACAGAGAAGAATGGTAAAACTTACATGAACTGATGCAAAGTGAAGAGCCAAAAAAAAAATAAACATAATAACTATAATAATAAAAAGAACCACAAAACAATCTAAAATTAATGCTGCAAACATGAAAAAAAAAAACTTACAACCTTGTCCCCAAAGAAGAGAGATGAGAATGTACCTCTCCCAATTCTTTTGAAAAAAGAGGAGGTTCACAGGTGTGGAAAACAGAATATATTGTCAACATTTTTCCTATGTATCAATCAGTTTTGCTAATTCTTTAATCTTTCTCTTTAAGAAAATTTCTTTGTTATAAGGGATGGCTGTTTGGGAGGATGAGAAGCAGGAAATTTAGGTAATATAAAAACAAAAGATCAATAAAATTTATTTTTTAAAAAGAAATAAACATGAATTCTGAGAAGTATGGAAGACTTCTATGAAGTGACAGTTTAAGTAGAACCAGGAAAATTATGTGTGTGTGTATGTATGCATACATGTATGTGTAGGTATACACACAGAGGTACACAAGACTATAAAAATGCACATGGTAATAAATGCTCTATAAATCTAATGGTCAAGCTTAACTCTGGAGAAAAGATGAAAAAATATACCTCCCTGTCTTCCTTACAGAGGTTAGGAATTGTGGGTAGAGAATATTGTAGATACTCTCAGACCCTGTTGAAATATTAGTTAATTTTGAAGAATTGTTTTTCTCCCACTTTCTTTGTCTACTCTTTGTTCTAAGGGCTAGTTTGCAGGGGAGGGATGATTATATTCTGAGATTCTGGCAGGAAGAACAAAAAAGACATCGGTATTTTTTTTTAAATCATTGTAGATGAGAGATGATGAAGGTCATGTGAGGGGGATGAAGAGATATATCTAAGGGATTTTAAGGAGGCGGAACGAACAAGTCTTGGGAAAAGACTGGATATGGTAAGGACGTGTGAGGGAGAAGGAAAAGTAAAAGCTAACACCAAATTTTAGAATCTGGGTAAAGGGAATGATGGTGGCATCCGCCAAAGAAATGGAGACTCAGGTTCAGGGAAGAGAATGAGCCCATGTTGAACATGCTGAGTTTGAGACAGCTATGGGGGTTGCTGGTGGTGATGTTATGATGTTACCAGAAAGGAGACAATGATGCAAGTCCTGGGTTCGAGGCAGAGATTAAAGCTAGTTACTGATTTGGGAGTGATCTGTTTAGAGATGACACTGAAAGCCATAAAAACTAAGGTCACCAAGAAATAGGGAGGAGAAGATAAGGAGGTCCAGATCAGCAAATCGGGGTTATGGAGCAGCCATGGATGATGATCGCATACAGGAGATTTAGAAGAAACAATCAGTCAAGGAGGGGAAGAACTGGAAGAGAGGAATATCACTAAAGGAGAATCTTTCTGGTCTGCTGCTCTGCTTCCTGTAGTTCTCCATTCAAGCCAGTCTCCAGGCCCACCCTTGGGGCCATTGTATTTGGTAAGAGCTCACTACATCTAACCAGCCCCCTCTCATGCTCTGCCCCTTATCTGCTTCCAATCGCTCCCCATCTGGCTCTGGGAACCATCATCCCATCAATAGCACTATCGCTTTGTACTGAATGTTGCTCATTGGCTCCCCTCCTTGTTCTAGTGACTTTCCTCTTCCCTAACTATCACTCCCCTATATGCCTTCTTTTCCCCGTTAGAATGAAAACTCCATGAAGGCAGGGATTAGGTGTTTCTGTCCTATCTGTATCACCAGTACTTAGCACAGTGACAGACACACAGTACATACATAAGTAAAAGGTTTTTTTTTACACATTCCATCAGAAAGTATCCAGGAAGGGGGGGGCAGCAGCAGCAAAAGCCAAAGGGAGGTTGAGATGAATGAGGAATGAGGAAAGTTCATTGGACTTAGTATGTCAAAGGAAGCTGGTCACCTTAGGGTGAACAGTTTTGAAGTGAGAGCTAAGGTCAGAAGCTAGATTGCAAGAGACTGAGAAATGAGGAGGATGTGAGGAAATGGAGACAATGAGTGTAAAACTCTGATTCTAATGTCAGAAACTGGATAAAGTTCAAGAAGAAACAATACAGAAAAGAAAAAAAATGAAGGAAAAATTGTCATATCAAGTCTCAAGGAAAATAAATGTCTTATAAAACCTATATTCATGCTGAAATTGCTATGAATTTCCTTCCAGCAGGAAAACTATGAGTTTGGGAATGCTTTTCTCCTGATTGTTTGCTGCTTTAAAAGAAATTTTGTCCTCTGTGCATCTTTTCAGGGGCTGCAACATGCTCCTTTCCATTGACAAATACCTTGGGCCTTTCCTCCCAGACTGAAGGTTCTTCTGGAGGACAATGGTATTTCTGAAAATTGAGAACGACTCTTGGGGAACTGACTGACTCTCAAGAAACTTGAAACAGACTTGATTGGTACAGACAGGAAGTACACAGAAAATGGTCCTTCCAAGACCCCTGATTTCATTCATATCACTAGGCCATTATGTGAAACAAGTTAAACAATGCAGCAGGGAACAACAAATCATCTGGCCTCTGTTGGTTTGGTCCCACAAATTTAGTTACAACTACATTTTAAAAAGAACCTGGGAGAATAAGAAACCATAGTCAAAATCCTCTCCAAATAGTAGTAGAAAAACAGCTTGTATCATACAGTACCTTACAGTTTTCAGAATAACTGACATCCATGGTCTCATTAGAGTCTCACAATGACCCTGGGAGATAGGAATAACAAGTGTTATCCTCATTTTTTGAAGATGAAAGAGACAGGCTCAAAAGTAAAGTGACTTGTTTAAGGTCACACAGAAACTACATGATTTGAACTCTGGTCTTTTGACTCCATGTCCAGCATTCCATTACACAGGCAAAGAAGGCAGGCAGACACATAAAGATGTGCTCACAGAGGGATGACCCAGAAAGGCAAAAGGCCCAGAATGCAGTCATTCTCAGACATAGCCAACTGGAGAACTTGCTTTGTTTGACTATATACGTTTGTTACAAGGACTGAGGATTTCTTTTATGTTATTGGTTCAGTTGGGTGGGAGGAGGTGACAAGATGAGAAAATAAATGTTTGTTCAGTGAAAAAACGATAATGTTAAATTGAAAAAGAAAAAAAAAACTCTTGCAATTTTTCAAACAAGATGCCCAGAATGAAACAACCTGCCTTGGGAAAAGTGCTTTGTCCTGCCACCAAAACACGACCTCCTGAAAGAGCCCTGGAGCTGATCAAGGTTAAGCATAACAAGAGCTTGCTTAGCCCCAAAGAAGAAGCGAAATACTAAGGAAATAACCTTGAAAACAAACTGTGTCACAAGCAAAGTGAGAAAACTCCAGGCCCAGGGAAGGGTCTTGTAAGGCTGCGAGAAACAGTCAGGAAATCTGACATGACAAACGTCAAGTCGCAGAAGAGCTCTAATCTTCAGAGATGAAAATCAATGTATGGCCCAGCTTGGCAAATACTGGAGGACCTCAATTCTCGGGATGAGGGAAGAGCATTCAAGCCTCAGGTTTTTGTTGTTGCTGATTTGTGTCAGTCACATCATAGATCTCCTTTCCAGCTTTCCATCTTTATCATCTTTTATCAGACCAATAGTAGGACTCTATCTGCTGACCTACCTAGCTGCCCTTAAATCTTGCACTTAGGCTCACTGATTGCAGCTAAGAAATGAAACTGATAATGTAGAGGAATCCAGTAGGATTCTGATGTAGCATCATCCCTAGCCTCTGTCTGTTTCCGAGCAGTCTGGGCAGACAGACAGTGTCCTCATGTGCCACAATTCCAATCCATAATCCCAGGATATGTGCTATTGTAATTCTTCACCATCATGAGGAAAAGAGACAAAGAGGGATGAATGGTGAGAGAAGCTATTTACTGGTCAAGAGGGCTAAACCAAACAGATTATGCAATCGCATGGAAAACCTTCACCTTTCCACAACTGTGCATCCCTTGGAGCTGCTGGGATACTGCGCCCCTGATATCTTGACCTAATGTTAATGAAACATTAACAAAAACACTTTAATTATCTGGCTCATGATCTTCAGAATTATTTTCAACATTTTGAGAGTTGGGTAACACAAGAAAAATGCTTATTTTCATTCGGGAAATGGGGGATTTGCACTACTTTCCCTCCCAATTCCAAGTCAAGTTTCTGATGGAATTCTTGTCAGTGACAGTATGGGCAAACTGCTTTCAAGAGTGGTGAATAGTTATTAGTAGTACAGTAGTTATTAATGATTTGATGTCAACCTGGAAAGACGACTATAGTGCAGTGCCTCAGGGATCTGGGTTTTGTCCCCCTACTATTGGTCTGATAAAAGATGATAAAGATGGAAAGCTGGAAAGGAGAGCTAAAATGTTGAAAAGGGCAGGGAAGATAATAATAAAAGGAAATTGGTGCCCAAGACAATTAGGGATAGTGGAAGAATGGATCTCTGTGCCCTTGGTGAACTTGAGTCACCTGATTCAAATGAATTCCATCTTAGAGTACTGAAAAAATGTGCAGATGTTACTCATTTTCCTCTGTCAACTTCACCAATCTGTTGGGTATAGGGGTGGAACCTCAGAGTTGCTCTAATTTGCATTTATGTAACTAATAATGATCAGGAGCATTTTTTCATATGGCTATTGGCAACTTGGATTTCTTCTTTGGAAAACTATCTGCTCATATCTTTTGACCATTTATCCATTAGGGAATGGTTAGAATAAATTTGAAAAAGCCTGTTATATCTATGAGGCAGATTTTGATACGTGGCCAATATAAGACTTTATTTGCTTGACTACAAATATTTTTTCAGCAGGAAGAGGGAAGTGGGAAGGAGAAAACATAATTATGCTTATTTTTAAAAATATTTTCATTATTTTTTTAAAATAAATAAAAGTTTTGAAAAGGAACAAAAAAGCAGGGAGACACAGGTGGTAAGCAAATCTCTGGAATCTTAATAAGGTCATAGATAAGAGGATGAGCTCTAGCAGGACTGGAGAAGGGTAAACATTATTCCAGTTTTCAAAAAAACAAGAGGAAACCAGTGTCAACAAAATATAGACCAGTGGGCCTAACTTTGATGCCTTGCAAAATTCTATAACCTCTTACCTAAGGGGTGGTTAGTTAACACAGAGAAAGGAAGTAGTCATCACCGAATGGGCTTTGCCTCAATCCAAATGAGACTTGGGAAAGACTCTGGTTTAAAAAGGCCATGGTCTCCCACTGCATCTGAGGCCATCTCCAGTCCTTCTGGTCCATATCTGGCCACTGGACCCGGATGGCTTCAGAGGAGAAAGTGAGGCTGGTGACTGCACAGCCCTCCCTCACTTAAATCTAATTCACTTGCAAGTTATGGCATCACCTTCCTGATGTCATGATCCTCTTTGAGAATGAAGGACAAACAACAAAAAATATGCACATACATATATGTATATGTATTCATAAGCATGTATAGATATACACATATATGTATATAAGCATATAAATAGCACTTTAATGTTTGCCTCATATTTTAGAAATATTATCTCATTTGATCCTCATGGCAACCCATTTTACTGATGAGGAAAGTGAGACAAACTGCAGGCAAGTGACTTACCCAGGATTACGTGGCTAGTACATGCCTCAGACCAGGTTTGACTCTGATCTTCCTGACCAAATAGGTAGGAAGAATATGAATGGTAAAATACTATAAGACTGTTGATGTGTTATTTCTACTGAATTGTTTTTTTTTCTTTTCTTTCTTTTTTATTCTTTGTTACAAGGGGATGACATGATGGGCAGAGAAAGGAGGGAAGTATACATTCAGAAATGAAGTCGATATAAAAACAAAATGCTCTCTTTGGCATTCAAAGCCTTTTATAACATGGCCCCCTCCCACCTTTGCAGTCTTCTAACACCATACTCTGTACTCTTTGGTCTAGTGACACTGGCCTCATGACTGTTTTAACCATCAAGATTCTCCATCTCTTGGCTCCAAGCATTTTTTTCTGGCTATCCTCCATGCCTGAAATATTCTCCCTGTTCTGCCCAGATCTCATTGGCTTCCTTTAAGTCTCAACTAAAATCCCATTTTCCTCAACCCCTCTTAATTTCACCTTTCTCCATTTATTATTTCCTTTTTATCCTGTATGTAGCTTTTTTGTATATATTTGTTTGCATCTATTTCTCCCATTTGATTGCAAACTCTTTGAGGAGAGAGACGATTTTTTCCCTCTTTTTGTATCCCTTGTGTTTAGCTCAGTGCCAAACACACAGTAAGTACTTAATAAATGTTGATTAATATCAACAGCTTTAAAAAAAAAAAAACAGGTAATGCCAAACTAATCTCATTTCCTTTCTTAACAGAGTTCTGAGACTAGATCAGGGGAATGCTATAGATTTACCCATCATCCAAACACCTGACAAAGTTTCACATACTTATTGTTCTGATCAGGATGGAAACAGGAAGGACAATAGAGAGGACAATTGTATGGATTCCAAACTGGCTGAATGGCTGGACCCAACTAGGAGTCACTCACGGTCTGAGGAAGCTATACAATGGAGTGCCCCAGGGCTCTATTTGATCTAGCTATGTTGATCATTTTCATCAATGACTCAGATAAAGCACTGGTGGCAATCAAAGTGCCCAATACACAAAGCTAGGGGAGGTAGGTTTCAAAGAGATCTTGACAGGATAGAACTTAGGGCTGAATCCCACAAGATAAAATTTGATGGAGAGAAATAAGAAGCCTTACACTTAGGTTCAAAACAATTACTTTCACAGGTACATGATAGGAGGAAATGTCAACATGGATGCTGATAGCACAGCTAGATAGAAGTTTGAAAAAGATATGGGGGTTTTACTGCTTGATGTAAGACAAAGATGTTGTGTAATAGCCAGGGGAAAAAAATAGATCTTGCGCTGCATAGAGCTCATAGGATCAGAGATTTAAAGTTAAAAGGCACGTCAGAGATTGAAAAACCCAATCCTCTCATTTTGTAAAGAAAAAAAAATCACCTTATTTCAGGACCTAATCAACTCCCACTTTCCATTTTCATAAAAGTTTCATGATGAATCTCCCGCTTCAAGTCTCTCCTCTTGCCAATCTACCTTCCATATAGCTGCCAAGGTGATTTCCTTAGCCACAGATGTTAACCATGTCTATCATTTACTCAACAAAGTACTGCGGCTCCCTATTGCCTCTAGGATTAACCATAAATTCCCCTGTTAAGCTTTTAAAACCCTTTGCAATCTGGCCACAAACTACCTTTCCAGCCTGACTGAACTTAGGTCCCTCTTCCCACACTCTGTGATCTAGCCAAACAGGCCTCCTCACTGCTCCTCATACTCCACAGTACTCCATCCCCTGTCTGTGTGGAGACACCTTGGTAATGGCCATCTCCCATGCCATGTAGTCCCCCCTCATATCCACCTCCTTCTCACCCTTCAAGTTGCAGCTCAGGTCCAATCTTTTACATGAAGCCTTTCTCAATTCTCCCCAACTGTGGATTCTCTGCCTCCAAATACCTTGTATTAAACTACTTTGAATTTCTTTGTATTTATTCCCTTTATATTTATTCCATATTTATTTATGTATGTATGTGCTCATTTTTCCCCCCATCAGAATGTGAGTCCAGTGAGAGGAGGGTTTATTTTCATTTGTTTTTGTATCTGCAGTACCTAGCATAGTGGCTGGCACACAGTAGGTGCTTAATAAATACCCAACGATTGATTCAGATGCTTCTGAATCCACTGAAGCTGACCACAGGGTCTCTAAATCCACTCTACCTCTTGAGTGTTTTCAAGAAACAAATGGTGATCAGCTATCCTCCAACCTAGCTAGGAGATGGCAAGAAGCTGATAGGTAGCTTCTAGAAGTCTGCCATCCTGATGAGAAAAGGAAACAAAAAAGGAAATCCAATAAGCTATAAACTAAAAAAAATAAACAAAATCTTAAAATATACAAAAGAAAAGGTCAAATAAATGGGAAATAAACAGAATGTGAATTAAGTCAATTTCAGGTGCAGAGATACAATTTGTTAATGTCAACGGAGACTATCACATATCATATTTGGGTTATAGCAAGTTAACTCCATGTAAAGATGCCTAAACTGTGAAGAAGAATATCACTTCCCAAATTATGTTCCGTTTACGTTTACATAAATCTCTTTACCTAATAGACCTTTCCAGAGAACCATTTCTTGTTTCATTCATTCTCAGGCAAAGACAATGGGAACATTCAGACAAGGCTAGTGAGGAATCTGCAGTGCTGCATGAATTACTAGAGAGGGAGCTGGGGCTGGAGATGAAACACAGAGCATCCTCTGCTAGCTTTATGGAAACTGAATGTGTGCCTGAGATGACATATTTGATTACCACAGGGAAGGCCAGAGCCGACTTCTCATTGCAAGGCACTCCCTATTGGCCAGAGGTAATGTACAGAAGACAGGCACAAAGCTAGTGTCCTGGGAGAAAATTGTCTCCAAAGGCAAACAAAACAAGATAAAGAAAATCTGTCCAGTCAAGGAGAGGGAAAGCCCTCAAACTAAAATGTGGCTTCTTTTTTTCTTTTGCTAACACATACCCACAAATGAGCCCTAAAAATTTATGTATTTGTAAACTGAAGTTGAGCAGTTATTCCTATGCTGATTAACCAAAGGACAGCAAATGTTTGAAAGGACAGATGAGATCAAGTCAAATGATTAAACCAATCGGTATGGAAAAGCAATATATGGTAACATCTCATTTATCTGATTCTTTAGGGAATGAGGTATTACACATGTACAGATTTTTCTAGACCAATTTAAGTGTTAAAAAATTTAAGTGCTCATTTCCATCAATGGAAATAAGCTTATGGGGGTATCTCACATCTCCTTGCCCTAGTAAAGAGAATCCATTTTGATACTTTAAGCAACAGTGATTTCTTCAGTGTTAGTACTCCCCTCTACCACCACATATACCGAAGCCCCTCTCAGCCTTAATTAAGAGGATAATTGTTTTTGTGAGTTGGGGTTGGAAAAATTCATCATCCACAGGCCATTCCTCTAGTGATACTCTCTCCATTTATCTAAAATTGCCCTTACATGACAAAACATAGTATACCTTCAGGTCCATCTCTACATGGAGGCATTCAAGCTTGGGGCTCACACTTTGCCAGAACATCCTTCCAGAATCCAGAGTCACCTTCAAGCCACAATGAAACAAAAGGAGGAAAAATTATGATCGGACAAAATAAAATGTGGGCAGGGAGATGCTGGAGTCAGCTTTTACCTGCTCCAGCTGATGGTTCAATTTTCAGCAGGAGCATTTACACCTCAGAAATCGACAAATGCTAAGAATCAGGGCTTGATTTAGTGTTTTGCTGATTGTCTAGACTTAAGAATGTGATGGAGAAAATGTTCCTTAAAGCATGTCATGCATTCTTTCTTTTTCAGAGAGTCAGTTGTTAAACCTTATCCCACACATCTCTGAATGTGCAGCAAGTAATTTTGCAGTTTCCATTATCATCATAAGCATCACTTACTGTATGGTGTTATAACAGTGCTACATTTAGGAGCTACCAAGGTGATTAGCGCTAATTGCCCCTTTTATAAGGCCTTTGTTCCTCCTGTCCACTGTCAGCTGCTCTGCTGGGCATCCTTCCTATTTCTAATACACTGCTTTATTTTCTACTGAGATGTCCGCAGGAGGGCCTGAGAGTGATGTTCACAAAATAGAAAAATGTCAACATCATAGGCTCACAGATTTAGAACCATCCCTTCAGGGCAAGGCAAGAGCACAGAAGAACTAGCAATACTCCCCTACACATCCCCCTTACTTAATCTACTCTTTCACAACTGAAAGAGAAAGACAAAAAATGCAGAGAAACTAAAGAAATCTCCTCTAATATTGCATTGCTATGGATTTAAACCATTCCAGGAAAGTCAGAACAGTGACCCTCCATGCTGACTGTGGTAAAAAAGCCAAAATATAATGAAGTCCTAAGAGGAAAGAATCCATTTGACTCTTAAAAATAAAAAACTCCAAACTCTAGAAGTATCATAGACCCAGAACTAGAAAGAACCTCAGACATATGTAGCCCAACCCTTCACTTTCCTCATTTTACAAAAGAAGAAACTGAGGCCCAAAGGAATTCGCGGAAAGGACACTGAACTTGGAGTCAGGAAACCATGGGCTCAAATTCTACCATAAACACTTACTGTGTGACCTTGGGCAGGTTACTTAACCTTTCTATGTCTGTTTCTTCCTCTACGAGAAGAGAGGATTTGACATCATAGTCTCTGAGGTCCTTTCCACCTTCAGATGTGACTTACCCAAGTTGTTACACTGTGTAAATGTCAAAGGTGGGGTGTGCATGTGTGTGCGTGTGTGTATGTGTGTGTGTGTTTGTCCTTCGTTGCCAAAGAAGACCATGCCATCAGAGAAATAATGACATGACTTACACTTGACTTTGTTTTGAATGAGGGAGGGCAGTGAAGGTCACCAGCTTCACTTGTCCTCCACACTCACTAGCTGTGTGACCTTGGGCAAGCCACTTAACCCCAATTGCCTCATCCTGAGTCATCTCCAGTCACCCTGATGAATATCTGGTCACTGGATTCAGATGTCAAAGGTGGCATTTGAACCTTGGTCCCCTGACTCCAGAGCTGGGGTGTGCTCTTTTCACCCATACCTCAGTTGCCTTCTATAAAGTTCCCTAGTAGAAGGCAAATGAGTCTGTGCTCCAGCAATGGAATGCTTGAAGCGTTAAAATCCCTACCTTGAGGTTCTAACTTCTTTTCCTACTACCTTTAGAAGTCAAGCATCATAGCCGTTGATGACCACTCACTAAAGGGTGTTGAGGGGAATCAGATAAAATACACATCATTTTCCTCCCAAGATGGGGATTGTGGGAATGAGCAAGTACACATCACAAGCATCTATATTGTGTGAAGGGTGTCTCAGGAACCTTTCCAAATGATCTCATTCCAGTTCTCTCTGGAACTGCCTTTATCTTTGTCTGTCAAATCACCAGGCTGCCTAGCTGTTTTTTGCAAAGGGGATCTCTTCCAAGACCTACCACATTTTCCCCCTCCCAGGATCATTTCTCCAGCAGCAAAGAGTCTAACTGCCCTCCTCAGGCCCCAAGGCATTTACCTTGTTTCATCTGGTACAGGGCGGGGAACTACTTCCCCCGAGGCCAACAAGAGCTCAGGATGCTCTAATCAGACACTGCAGGCAGACACAATCAAGCCTAATCACCTTTTTTTTTTTTAAACCTGCAACGCCCTCTCCCCATTCCCAGGAAAATTTCACTTTAGGGTTTTATAAAACTGTTTCCACAGCTGCCCTTTTTGTAGTGGAAAGCACAGAAAAAGACAATCTTTGCTCAGTATCTCCGTCACTATAAGGAAAATGTCCTCCAAAGAATGATTTGTATATCACTGAGGAACCTTTGCCTAAGAAAAAAATTACAGAACCATGCAGACCCTGGCCCACTACGAATCCAGACTGAATAACGAGAAATGGGCCTTCGATGCCTCTCCACAGTCCCCTCATCCAAGTTTTTGTGTCCTGGTACACAAATATTCCAAATTTTCCCTCCTTTCTTTCATACCTTCCCATTGCTATCACCCATGTTCATGTCCTTATCACTTAACCCAAGGACAACATTACTAATTACCACAAGGTCTTCCAGATCTTTTCTTCCCTCTTCCAATCCATTTGTAAACCAGAATCATACCACACCACAAAGAGTACTGCGCCCCCATCCTCCTCCTCCCCTTTATGGGCTATCTTTCCCCATTAGAATGGAAAGTCCTTGAGGGCAGGAGCAGGCTAGCTTTTATTTGAGCACCTAGCCCAGAGCATAGTGCCTAATAAATAGTAAGCACTCAATACATGCTTTGACTACGTCTTGAAGCCGGATTACAGTTCCTAAAACTCGTCATTATATCCCATTTCTCACAATATTACCTAACATTTACATAGCGCTTTGCATATATCTTCTCTTCAGACCCTCACAACAATCCTGTTAAGGAGCTGCCAATATTATCCCCATGTGATCCTAAAAGAGACCAGAGAGGTTAAAGGAGTAGCCCAGGAGCACAAACTGGGGCTGTTGTTGTGGATCAGGAATACAAACAGGACACTGCAGCCACACTGGGGCGGGAGAGGTGACAAGAGTCAGAAGTTGGTTGGTGGTTTGGGGAGTAAAACGAAACAAAATCAGGAGATGGAAGAGATGTTATGAAGGTACAATTGGAGAGACTAGGCAACTAATTGGATTGGGTAACAGGATGAGGGAGGGGTAAGAGTTTCCGATGACTCCAGTGTCACAAACTTAATTGACTGGAACAGAAATAAGGAAGTCTGAAGGAAGGATGGGTTTAGGAGAGGGAAAGATAATGAGTTTTGTTTTCTACATGCTGAGTTTGGATTGCCTAGAAGACATCCAGTTAGACATCACAGAATCACGAATTTAAAGCTAGAAAGGATCATAGAGACAAGTCCAATACTATCATTTTACAGATAAGGAAACTGAGGTAGAAGACAGGACTGTGTCTATAGTGAGGTATGATCCCAGGTCTTCCTGGCTCCTATAAAGTATTTATGGCAGAATATGAACCTAGTTCTTACTTGACTCCAAATATCTTATCCACTAAGCCAAGTTTACATCCAAAAGAAAGTTGATGATTAAGGACTTGGAGCTCAGGAAATAGACTATGGCTGTATATACAGATCTGCTTAAAGAAAACAGTTGAATCTGTGGGAGCTGATGAGATAATGGCTAGAGGATTTAGAGACAGAAAAGAGGAGGACCTAGGATGGAGGCTTGGGGGACACAAGGTTAATGGGCAGGACATGGATGATACTCCAGAAAAGGCAACAGGAAAAAAAAAACTGTCAGGCAGGAGAGTAAGGAATGATCAGAGTCATGAAAACCCAGAGAGGTTTATCCCCTAGAATTCATTACATAATAGGTGCCCCCCAAACTGAAAAAGGTGGGTGAATATCTTCATATATGAATTTAATAGACTACTGTGTCACAAGAAATGCAGACTATGAAGAACTCAGAGAAATTGTTTTAACCAACAGAGAAGAAAACAGACAAAGAAAACAATGTGATACAAATGAAAAGAACACAAAACCAGTTAAATTCAGGTTAAATGCAATGATCAACATTGGTCCTCAGGGAAGAAAAGATGAAACACACATCCCTCTCCTCAACAGAGTCAAACACAGCCAGATGGAGTCATTTAGTTGTTTTGTTTTGCTTAACTGTTTTTCTTTGCTACAAGAGAGAGTTCAAAAGAAAAGTATGTTGGGAGGTGATGATGGTATTCAAAAGAAAAATTATAAACAAAACTTTAAAAAATAAAAAAATAGATTCTTAATAAATATTTGTTGAGTGAATGAATGATGCTCACATTATTGTCACCATTTTGTGGCAGCACAAGTGAGCTGAGATCCTTGGGAAACCATCTTGTTTTCCCCATCACAGCTCAAGGCCCTTCATTTGATAGATTCACTTCGGTGGGACGTCATCCCTATGTACCATAGGCCTGCACAAAAGATCTTACAGCTATAAGATCTATGAGATACCTGTCATCTGATCTCACTGTAGCTCACAGTAAAGCTTCAGCTTGGTAATGGGCCAGATGAATAAATACTGCTCAGTTTTAAATAAATAAAACTATGTATGCAATTTCTGAGTAAATTCTGTTACTGCCCATAGCAGGACTATTACTTATTTCTGGCATCTCTATTTTCCACAAGAAATATCTCAAAATTCCTTGCCTGTTAGGCATATTAAATTTACCTTAAGAGAAGAGGGGCCCCATCACTGAGTTACTAAAGCAAATCTTCTGTTTTGACTCAATGAAACATATGAAGTAGTCTTTTCCCAAAGGGCCCATGGGGAAGGACAGGGATTAAATCCTATGATTTCATTAGGATAAGGGAAAGCCTGAATGAGGAATCTCCCTCTATAAATGCAGATTAACACCTTTTCTGCAACTCACAGTCTTGGACAGTATGCCTAGAACACTGAGAGAGGGTAATCAAATGACTTACCCAAGCCAGTATGTATCAGATAGAATTGGAACCCAGATCTTCCTGATTTTGAATTCAGTTCTGAGAGTTACAGAAATTGCAACAAATTCCATTTTACAGAGCAAATCAGAATGCCCCGATGGAATTCGATTTGTTTAAATGAGTGATGAGCATCCTGAAAACATCAACAAAAACTCTTTAGTACTGGCAGAACCGGTGAGACCCAAAGTTTTTCAGGAAGGAAAAAACAAACTTAGCTTGTGCTTTTCAAGGAGAATGTGGAAGAACAGGAGGAGAACTTCTCCAGTGTGCATAAGTCTGACTGCAGATGGCACTGTGGGAAACAAGAGGAGCCAATAGGTAATTGCTGATATCCTCAGGAAAATGCCTAATGAGATGACCCAAGTGCCTATCTAGAGACAACCTTTTTTAGATAGGACAGATTTTTGACCTGATCGTTTCTGAAACTGTTATGAAGAACTTTTCAAGTTAACCTCTCAGAAATACTGAAAGAAATTCAAAAGATCTTGAAATAAACAGATCACTAATGGTACAAAAATTCAAAATTGCTTTCCCCCCACCTCAATTTTTAAAAACCACATTAAATTGCTATCTAGCTCAGTTTTTAAAAACTTCTTTTTAAAATAAAAATATATTGGGAAACAAATATTCTCTTTGCAGCATTTTCATGCATACCCTTAGAAATTTATCAGTGTTGGTACATGAGCTGAATATTTTTTCTCTCATCGCAAAGTATGTGGTAAGGTGGTACTGGGCAGGTTGGTCAACCAGCATTTATGGATATTTGTTCATACCGTGGGTCTGAGTCATCTCCCCTAAGCCCCCAAAAAAGAAAGTCCAGTACTAAGAACAGGATGCTGATCTGTGGAATCAGGCACAGTGGCCAGGGTGGAAGCCAAGTCAGACAGGTGGTCCTAAGTCAGCTGGCAATTTGAACTCTTTCCTTCCTCAGAACTGGGGTTCTCTGTCCTATCTATTGCCTGCACCCACTCTATTTAAACCTGGCTTCTGTGATGTGTCACTTCACTTCCCAAACACCCACTTCCCCCCTCACCCTTTCCTGTTCTAGAACCATAATCTGATCTGTGCTGCCACAGTTCTCAGATGGCATGGCAGTCTACCCGATGGTTACATGCTCCATCCTTCTAACTTGCCCAACCAAAACCTTGGCTTCCATTGCCCTCTATGTGTTGTCTCTATTCGAATGTAAGCTCCGGGTCGATTTTTATCTTGGTATTTCTATCCCCAGAGCTTGACACATAATAAGTGATTAATAAATGCTTTTTCATTCATTCCTTTGACTCCACTTCTGGATCAACTGAAACTTCTCTAGAATAACAGTTGCGTTAGGGTGTGCAAAGCTTTACATATGTTATCACATTTGCTCATCTCTTCAATTGCAATGGCAGACAGCCAAGAGGACATGATCAGGATAGGGATGTTACCCATCAATGTATTTCCTTTATTTCCTCACTTTAAGCCCTGGCTACTTTCACTTGATTGACTACCCATTATTAAGTTGAGGCCCTTCCCACAGATGGGAGCCAAGTTGTCTTACTTTGTTTTAGGAATGATATGGGTGAGAGTTGGAGATGGGGGGGCAGGTTTTCAGAAAAGAGTAAAATGAGGAATTAACACCTAGCTGTCTAATACCCTCCTTGGGAGACAGGCTGGAGTCCAGTGGGATGGCATACAGGTAAGACTGACTTCCTGTGGGAAGGTTGTGGGCACAGAAATCGCATTTCTGTGAGTCCTTAAAAGCCTCTCACATAGTGGCCAAGGTCCCTGAATCCCCTGGAGGGGATTCATGGATTGCAGTCCCAAAGATGCATAAATTTCCTAATTTCCCATCTCTGCAAAGGGCTGAACAAAGGACGTTCCTGCTCTTTTTTGCTCCGGTGTGAAGACCCACGATAATTATATGGGGCCATCTGTGCCCTGCTGTTACACATTTGGACAATGTTCACACTACTCTTTCACAGGGTAGAGTTTAACAAAACTACAAACTTCTCATTCCCATTTGTTTTCTAGATATGAGATAAGCTTCACTGACAAAAGCATTTCAGTTAATGCTGTACTCTGTGGTTCTCAAATGAGCATAATTCTTATGTGCCACTCTCCTCTGGCCACTGCTTGTTCAGCTATTTAGTGCATGTCCCATTTCCATAGTCACTATGACACACGGCATGCAAGAGGAAGACCCTTGCAAGCAAGATGGATTTCTATCTGGGTTGGAATCAGATCTAGGTAGTGTCATGTCATAGGATGTCAGGACTTTGGGCTGCAAGAGGCCTCATGCAGTCCAAGCCAGTCTCCTTCGGAACTGGGGAGGGAAGAAAGGGCTTCACCCAAGGTCACAAGCTGCTTAGTGACTGAGCTGGGCCTCTGGTCTCTCCATTATATCAAGGATCCCCCTGGAGATCACCATAACAGCCTAAGTGACAGTCATTTATCTCTGGGCTCTTCAACAAGGGATATTTACAGAATGGTAGGAGACATTTCTAAAGCCACATAAAACTTCAAATGCAACATCAACTTGAGCTAAGCCCTGAAATTCCTAGGAGGCATGGAGATAATTACTCAGTGAGTTGAGGGTTGAATCCTTATATAACTCTATATGGGGAAAGCATAAAAGGCAGTGAAGAACGAGCTAGAATCAGAGAAGGAGAGCTAAGGGGAAGAGAGGCAATGGAAAGAATGGGGGAAAGGGGAGGGCAGAGAATGTAGAGTCCATCCCCAGCCACAACTATGTGACCTGAGCTTGGGCCCTTCCCTCTCAGCTTGTCAGATCCCCCCTGACTACATTAGCCTGGTCAAATTCACAAGGCTAACGGGTGAGACCTCCGTCCATGGCTAGCAGTGAAAGGACTCTTGCCCTGGGTACTTGTCTTCCCAATAATACCAAATAGGGGATGACTGAATCAGGGCTTTACCCTGACATAAGCTTCACCCTTGGAGTTGACCTTTCAAAGGAAACAGATTGAGCCCTGGCAGGGAGACCAGCCAATGAAAGCCCTGAGAACTGAGCCTGGGCAGGGAAAGAGCAGAGCTGAGAAGGGGACTCCACCCAGAGAGCAGACTAGGCTGGGTGGGAAGGGAGAAGAGGGCTATTACTAAGCCAGACCCCCTTCCCCAGGGAGTTTAGGCCCAGGCTTTGGGGCTGCTCCTCTCAGGCAAGGGTCTCCTCTTTTAGGGACCTATCTAATGCTCCAGACTTCTAATACGCTTCTGTGGAAAGGTGGTTAAGGATTTCCTGGGAGAGAAACACTCTTGATGGTGGAAGAGAACGCCCCTCCACCAACAACTCACAGTAGCAGCCCAAAGGAGAGAGGGGATGACATGAGGGCCGGATTTGTTCTTCCACATCAGGACTCCTTCCTTTACTGCTTCCCCAGCATCAAGTCCCTGAGGTTGCTCCATCTCTCTCCAGGAATAGACTCTTCTGTTGTTTCTCCTTGCAGGAACTCCTTCTTCTCTCTTATCTCCATCCACAGTCATCATCCCTGGGACGCTGCTCTCCAATGCTACCATTTCTAGGGATAATCCCTCTTAACCTAATGTTAATGGGGAGAAAACAAATATACAGGGAGATGTCCTCAAGTCAGGACAAAGGTCTCATCCTTTAGCCCAGTTTTGCTGTCCAGACTACTGGTCACCTTGCTACGTATAAATGAGAGGGCTGGCCTAAAAAGTCTCTCTCAACTCCAAATCTTTTTATAGAGACAGAACCTACTGTGTCCCTCTCCATAACTCTGCTTACTTCCAAAATAGGTCCTAGGTTGCTAACTGATGTGAGCTCAATTTATTTTTATAATTCGACAAGTGTAAATGGATCTTTTCTGACATTTCTCTTACCTTGAGTCTTTAGCCTACATTTTCAAATGTTCTAGAATATTCCTCTTGTTCCCAACTGCCATAACAGGGCAGAACCTAACATTCTCTTGAAGTCTGAAGTGTATTCCAACTATTTTAGCATCTGTTCTCAACATTTCTAGCTCTGAGAGTGTGAGTATCTGAGATTCATTGTTTTAACTATGAATAAGGTTGAGAAAAAAATTTTAAATTAAAAAAGAAAACTTGGGGCAGTTAGGTGGAAGAGTGAATAGAGCACTGGCCCTGGAGTCAGGAGGACCTGAGTTCAAATCTGACTTCAGGCATTTGATACTTACTAGCTGTGTGACCCTTCCCCTCTCCCCCACAAAAAAGAGAGAAGAAAACTCCTAAAGTTGGTCTAGGTCCTAGTGCATAAAAGAAAGGATCATAGATTTAAGAGCTGGGTCATCTGGTCCAACCCCGCTCATTTTAGGGATGAAGAAACTGAGGCCCTGCCAAGTGTCACAGGTTGGTGAGCCCAGGTAGTTCGGGGCAAGTCTGGAATTTAACCTAGGTCATCTGATTCCATAGCCAGAGTTCTGTCACTGTAGCACACTACCTCCCTAGAAAGGCCCTCATTTCCAAAGCAAGAGTGGGAACCAAGGTTCAAGTCTTCCTGAAAGAAGAGTTAAGACCTCATGTCTAAAACATATAGAGAACTCAGTCAAACATACAAGAATACAAGTCATTTCCCAATTGATAAATGGTCAAAGGAAAAGAACAGGCAGTTTTCAGAGGAAGGAATTAAAGATATCTATGGTCATAGGAAAAAAAATACTCTAAATCACTATTAATTAGAGAGATGTAAATCAAAACAACTCTGAGATACCACATCACACCTATCAGATTGGCTAACATGACAAAACAGGAAGATGATAAATGTTGGGGAAGATGTGGGAGAGCTGGAACAGTAATTCATTGTTGGTGGAGCTGATCCAACCATTCTGGAGAGCAATTTGAAACTATGCCCAAAAGGCTACAAAAATGTACATATCCTTTGACCCGGAAATACCACCTCTAGGACTGTATCCCCAAGAGATCATAAAAATGGGAAAGGGTCCCACATGTACAAAAATATTTATAGCAGCACTCTGTGGTGGCTAAAACCTGGAAATCAAGGGGATGCCCATCCATTGGGGAATGGTTGAAAAAATTGTGGTGTATGAATGTAATGGAATACTATTGTGCTACAAGAAACGATGAACAGGAAGACTTCAGACATATGAACATATGAACTGATGCTGAACAAAAGGAGCAGAACCAGGAGAACCTTGTACGCAGCACCAATCACAGTGTGCAAGGATTTTTTCTGGTAGAACTTAGAACTTTATTGCAATGCAAGGACTTAAAAAATTCTCAATGGTCTCTTAAGGCAAAATGTCTTCCACATCCAGAGAAAGAACTATGGAATTCAATTGCAGAATGTAGCAGATCATTTTCTTTTGTATTATGTTTTGGTTTGTTTTATGATTTCTCCCATTCATTTTAATTCTTCTATGCAACATGACTAAGGTGAAAATGTATTTAATAGGAATGTACGTGTACAAACATATATAAAATTGTATGCCATCTCAGGGAGGGAGGGCAAAGGGAGGGGGAAAGGAAGGGGGAGGGAGGGGGAAAAAATCTAAGTTATATGGAAGTGTTTGTAGAATATGGAAAACAAATAACATAATAAAAACCAAAAAAGAAGAGTTAAGAAAGAACCAAGTTTTGTCAAAAAGTTTTGAAGATGAAGGAGGAAGATGTTCTACCCATTACATGGCTCTCGGGTCATATCTAAGAGGAATGTGATGGCTCTTGTTACTTGAAAATCCAGCCAGGAAATGGAAGTCGCCAAAACCCCTGGAAATGACTGAGACCATCTGAACATAGTTAGGCTCTTGGTTACCTGAAAATTCAGACTCCAGTGATTATTACATGAAATATAAAGTAAAAATCTTCCCAGACTCAAGTTAACAGAAAGGGCTATCTTTTTCAAATCATGAAAATCCTGAATTGTAGGACAATTTTTAATAGAAATAACACCTTTAACTTTAAAATATGAAAAAGTACTAGGTTCTGAAAAGTGCTGATGGAAGTAACTTGAGGGACCTATTTTACTGGAAATAAGTATCAAGAAAAGGAGCTCAGAACCTACTTGCTTAGCCTAGATGGCAGGGTGGAATAGGATTATCAACCAAAAGGAGCCATCAGAAGTCAAAGTCCAGTGACCATGCTGTGGCCAAAGAGTACAGGCCAGAAAGCGACAGGAAAGCAGAGAACAAAGAGGAAGTGAGGTCAGAAGAGCAGAATTTTAAGTGGCTTCATTTTCAAAGGAAACATGCATTTATTAAGTACCAACTGTGTTCCAGGCACTATGCTTGGCACTTTACAAATATGATCTCATTTGATTTTCCACAACCTTGGGAGGGAGTAGTTATTATTCCCATTTTGCAGATGGGAAAGCTGAGTAGATGGAGGTTAAATGACGTATCCAATGACATACAGCTATTAAGCATCTGAGAAGTATGGAATAAGGTCTTTCTGTGTCTAGGCATGAAACTCTTATCTACTGCGCCACCTAGCGCCACAAAATAGAACAAGCCAATTTCTCTAGTCTCTATACTAAAATTCTGTTAAAATTTTAAGATTATAGCACTGAAATCTATACTTTTACTTACGAAATTTTGAAATTTCCTTAATTTATCTCTTTACATCTCCAGATATTCTCTCTCTCCATCTGTGTGTGTCTCTCTTTCTCTCTCTCATAATAGACAAATGAAACTTAATCCCTAACAATAGCAGTCTCATTAAATTGGAATGAGATGCTTACTTAAGATTCACAAAACAGGATCAATTTTGTGCTGACTTGTGTTTTTAATGACATCAAATCATGCAAAATCTGTTTGTGGTAAGTTTCTGCCCCAGTTATTCTGACAAACAGTGGCTTTTATTTATTAATTCACCTTCTGCTCTTTGACAACTGTTTCTAACAAGCAGACAAGTCTCAAGAGACAGTGATCAAGCATTAAATTACCACAGAGAGGACAGGAAAGCCATCCATAATATTAGAAAAGTAAGGATAGCTTGGAACAGAGTGAACATGGGGCCAGTTGGAGGTGATAATATAAAATAATTAAAAGTTCTAGTGAAACTACTTTTTAAGAAGTTTTCTATCAGAGCATCTGATATCAACACATTCAAATTTAAAAGCTAATATCTCAATTTTTGTATTCACACATAATGGTGTCTTGTATATTTATCCGGGGAAAAGATTTAATTATAATTGGATGTTGGTTCTGATTTGATTGTGAATTCAGTGTGTGGCTTTTGGCAAGCCACTTCTGCTCTATAGGCCTCAGTTTCCCCATGTGTGAAAATAGATGGTTACGCTAAGTGATTCCAAGACTTTTTAACTCTGGCATTCTGATTATGTGATTAATGAAAATAGAAAACAGTTTCTTTTTAATTTCCCATTCATTATAGACTAAGGCATGGGTAGCATGGTGTCACGGATAGAATGATGTCATTGGAGCCAAAGAAACTTGGGTTCAAATCTCACTTAGATCCTTATGAACTACATTACCAACAGTAATTCATTCTATTTTCTGAGCTTCAGTTGTCCCATCTGTAAAATGGAGATATAATGTAAATGTATAATGCATATTATATGAAAGATATAGCATAAAATAATATCTGCAGTATTTGGCCCACAGTATTGTTGTGAGGCCCAAATGAGGTGGGTGGGGTACACAGTAAGTGTTAAAGCATGTTACAGAAATGTCACTTACAGTTATTATTGTTATAACAGTTCAAAACCCTAACCTTTTAATTATAGTGTTAAAATCACCTCTAATTGATATGCCAGTTTAAAGTGAACAACGCAAATGACAGAGCTGTAGAAACAATGAAGATAAGCCTGTCAAACCTAATAGAAGAAACAGCACATTCACATTAGCCAAGGAACTTACTAGGATCCAATGTTGTTTTTTTTTCTCTCCATTTTTCTCTTCTCCTTCAAGACTGTCCCTCCAAAGGAAATCAGTTCTCTGTCTTGATATCAGCTCTGGGGAAGGATGGACACTGGAAGAGACTGAAATTGTGGTCCAAAATGAAACGGGATAGCTTTCTGCTTTATTCTTATCATAAGAGGTAATTGGGAAGTAAGTAAACAAGACATTTGGAATATTCTGGAAGGATCATTTCTTTGGACTTTTCTATCTTTCTATCCCTTCATCCAGACAAGATTTCATCATTTGGCCATGGAACATTTCTCAAAATAAAGGGAACTCCTGATATTTCAGACTGTCTCCATTTAAGTACATTTAATGCCTATGTAAGTTTTGGGCTGAGCAATGCCGTAAAAACTCATGACCTCATTAACGGTGATTGATCTGTTTCTTAAGCAGCAAAGATTTTGCTCAGTTCATTTCTTATAATTGTGTTTGGACTAGAGAAATCTGAACAACTGTCAGCCCCACATACCTTGAAACGAGGTTGCCCAGAACAGAGGGGGGCGTCGGAGGGGGAAGGCCTCTGGCCGAGCCTGGGCCCTTGAGGGAGCGGGGGGGGGGGGGGGGGGGGGGGGGGGGGGCCTTGAGGGAGCGGGGTCCTTGAGGGAGCGAGGCCCTTGAGGGAGCGGGGCCCTTGAGGAAGCGGGGCCCTTGAGGGAGCGGAGCCCTTGAGGGAGCGGGGCCCTTGAGGAAGTGAGGCCCTCGAGGAAGCGGGGCCCTTGAGGGCTGCTAGGCCTCTCTGGCCCTCCGCCTTCTCAGGGACCGTCCCAACTAAAGAATACATTTCTTTGGGCCAGGAAGCTTGTCTTGTTTCTTCCCCCCACCCCCCCGAAAGTCCTTGCTTGAATCTGGTTCTGCAATTTCGAGTAAGGAGCCCCAAGAATTCCACCCCCGTTCTCAGTCCACTCCACGGCTCCCTTACCTGTCTGATCACGTCGATCCCTCGGTGGATGCAGCCTTCTGGCTTTCACTGCGCATGCCTTTACCGCCAAGGGGAGGAGCTATCAATTCTCCTTATCAGATGGATAGTGGAGCGCCCCCTGCGGGACTCTTTCATCATTATTCCTCTACAACCTCTAACCGCAAAGGAGCTTGGGCGGGAACTTAGGGGCATAGATTTCCGTTACATCAAGTCCCGCTCAGTCATTTTCCAGAAGATCCTGTGACCCAGGGAGTGGTAGTGATTTGCCCACGGTCACATGGTTTTGAGCGTGAGAACCTGAACTAATACTAAGACCTTTCTCAGTCCAAGTTAGGAATGTCGTACAACAGGATCAAATGGGATCCAAAGTAAAGTACTTTCAGAAATGTCCGTGAGTCACAGGGTGGTACTACTGCTATTTTCATTGCAAGCCTGGCACCTATCCACTATTGTGCGAAGGGAAAGGGGTGTTCAGTCCCATTTCACAGCTTCAGGAGAATTATCATCAGAAATCAATCAGTCAGCATTTTTGAAGTACCTACTGTGTACCAGGCACTAAGTTAGGCACTAGGGACACAAGTACAAAGAATGAAACAATCCCAATCTCAAGGGACCCAAATCTTAATGGGAAGCAAAACAAGTAGATATATACACATAGATAGTTTATATTTATATATTTATATATGTTTAATATATAAATACATATTTATATATTTAAGATATATAATATATTTTATATAATAAATTTATATATTTAAGATATAATATATCTTATATATAATATAATATATATTTAAATATATTTAAATATGTATATTTAAGAGAATAAATAAAAAGCAATTCACCACAAAGTCATTTGGGAGGGAGGGTCCTAGCAGTTGTAGAGGTGGCTCAGGTACAAATACCTTGACAACAGACCTTCTTCTCCATTTCCCCTTGACACCAAGGTCACCCACTGCATCCTTCACTTTTGTCCTGCAGCTCTACCTCACTTAAATCCAATTCACGCTCAAGTCAACACAGCACCTGTTTGGAAATGAAAGATGAACATCAGCAATAACATATGTGTTAGGATTACATGATCATAGAATGAGTACTGGAAGTGACCTCACAGGTCATCTAGTGCCTTCATTTTACATAACAGGAAACTGAGGCCCAGGGAACTGAAGTGATTTCCCACTTAATTAAGCATTTAGCTAAGCAATGTGAAAAAGGGACTGGATTTGGAGTCATAGGACCCAAGTTTGTACCTTGATTTTCCCTGTGTGACCTTAAGCAAATCACTTCTCTCACCTACCTGTAAAATGACAGTGCTACATGATTTCTAAGGCCCCTTCCAACTTGAGATCTGATTCTCTATGAGGGAGCCAGACCACAAGACCTCTTCAGTCTCTCAGCTCAAAAATCCTCTATTATTTGTCACACAAGGCTGTCGAAAGTCTCCACTGATGTGGGTGAGAACTGGCATTCTGGGAGCGTTCAGGCAGACACCATTCATTCTCTCAAGTCTCTCATTAGAACAGGGAGAAAAGGAGAAGGTCTTAATCAGCACCAGCTCCATGAGCTTGTCATTTTTTCCCCCACTTAATTTCACCAAAAATTCAACTTACAAAGCCTTCCACATGACTTGATAGAGAAAAGTGAATTCAAAGCAGATTTTAGCAGTTTTATTTCAACAAAGACTTTGAGAGGACAGATCACTCACCAAAAAAGCTTTCTTGAGTTCTCTCTACCTCTATATGTCTTTTATTTTTCTCTCTTAGGAACTGAGGTAAAGAAACCAAGCTGTAATTTAGAATGAAAAGAAAAAATGGCATATTTTACATCAGGAACTTCTCATAGAAAGCTGCCAAAAGCTCACTCTCCATTGAATGATGTCATAAACAGGATTCTTTCACAATCCAATCAATGGGTCCATGAATCCAAGCCAGTTAACATTTTCTCACAATATTTCTGGGTTGGAGGGTAGCATACTTCCCATTCAGGTCTTACTAAAACATGCTTTCTTCCTGGATGACTGTTTTAGCCAGTAATGCGAATATGTACTGACTTTGAAACCCTCACACTGTACAAATTCGCTAGGAGACAATGGAACCAACAATTTCAATAGAAAAACCAACTATGCTCTTAGAGGACTAACACAGACTACCTGACTCTTCTACCAAGAAAACTCAGGTCATTGGACCAATTGTTAAGCTTCCAAAAGAAAAAAAAAACCTTAAAAAATTCATAATCTTTAAGCAGAAAAAAAATACTCACAATGCAATCGATAGATTACTACTACCCCGTGAGATTATTTCCCTCTATTCAGAAATTTCCAATATTTAGTATGTTGATAGACAAATCACAGGATTAGTAGAGGGTACTGGTACTGAAATATCCCCACTTGGTTAAAGTAAAAAAAGTATGACCAAGTATTTTTTAAAGATAATCACTGCTAATGAGGAAACCTTGTTAATATGCTTTAATTGAATTTTAAAAACAGCATTTACAAATGATACAATCCAGCAGTGATCCTTCCCTACTCAAACAATTTTAATACACAATCTACATTGGACAAAGGCCTCAAGTACCACCTTCTACATAAAGCCTTTCCAGACTCCTTTCTTCCTTCCCTTCTTCAGCTCCTAATGTCTCCTAAATTATCTTTTTCCTATTTTCTAGACCTATATTTGTGAGTCTTATCAGACTGGAATTTTCTAACCTTTTTTTTCTTTATATCCTCAGTGCATGGATTATTTAACTGACCATTCATTTAACCTCTTGAACAATTTTACAAACTTTGGCCAACACAACTATTCTTTTATGAAGTTACCTAAAACAAAAGAGAGAGATCAGAGGATCAGACCTTAGAGTCCAGATTCCTCATTTTGGAAAGGAGGAAACTGAGGCACAGAATGGTTATATGACTTGCCCAAGGTCATACAGGTACTAAGGGGAAGAACTGTAATTTGAACTCTTGTCTTCTGACTACAAAGTCAGAAGCTTTTTATACTATACTACACTACTACCCTCACTGATAACTGGAATTTCTATGAGGAGTGGGTACCAATGAAAGACTTCAGGTACAAATCAACTCATAATAAAGATAAAGATATTCTGCAGTTTCAGACTTGAAGAATCTATTTCAGGATAGCAGGACTGTGGTAGACCTAGTCTACTTGGAATGTTTTTCATGAAACTGGGAGTATCTAATAATTCATATCTGAGTATTCAGAAATAAAAAATTTCTCATGCAATCAAAGGCCAACCTGAAGAACCAAAAAGATGGCAGCCCTTAACCATTCTCTTCAGTTACCTAGAACTATCATCTCTTCTTAGGCAATATGAGGTGATTGTGCTGCAAGGATTATATGGTCAGAAGTTTTGAATGAGCTTGTCTCTGATCTGTTTAACATTTTTATCAATGACCTGGATGAAGGCAAAGATGACATGCTCATCAAATGTGCAGATGTCAAGGCTGGGAGGTATCACTTATACAGTGGATAGAGTCAAAATCCAAAAAGACCTTGGCAGGCTAGAGCATTGGTCAGAATCTAACAAGAAAATCAATAGAGAAACATAAAGCCTTCTACTTGGGCTCAAAAAATCAACTTCACAAGTACAGGTTGGGAGAGACATGATTAGATAATAGCTTTTCTGAAAAAAATTGGGAAATTTTAGTGGAATGAAAGCTCAACATGAATGAATGTGGCAGCCCCCCAAAATGTCAATGTGTTTTTGGGTTTCGTTAAGAGAGGTAGTACTTGCCTGACACCGTACACAAGAATAAAGTCCAAATGGGTACATGATTTAGGTATAAAGATTGATACCATGAATAAACTGGAGAAGCAAGGAATAGTGTATTTATCAGATTTCTGGAGAGAGGAAGAATTTTTTTCTAAAGAAACGATAGAAAGCATTATGAAATGCAAGATGGATAATTTTGATTACTTTAAACTGAAAAGTTTTTGCACAACCAGACCCAATGCAACCAAAATTTGGAGGGATGTAGTAAATTGGGAAAAAATTTTTACAGCTAAGCTTGGGGATAAATGCCTCATTTCTAGAATATATAGAGAACTGACTCAAATATATAACCATACAAGTCATTCCCCAATTGATAAATGGTCAAAGGATATGAACAGGCAATTTTCAGGGGAAGAAATCAAAGATATCTATAATCATATGAAAAAGTGCTCTAAATCACTATTGATTAGAGAGATGCAAATCAAAACAACTCTGAGGTACCACATCACACCTATAAGATTGTCAAACATGACAGAACAAGAAAATGATAAATGCTGGAGAGGATGTGGGAGAGTTGGAACACTAATTCATTGTTGGTGGAGCTGTGAGATCATCCAACCCTTCTGGAGAACGGTTTGAAACTATGCCCAAAGGGCTACAAAAATGTGCATACCCTTTGACCCAGAAATATCGCTACTATAACTGTATCCCCAAGAGATTATAAAAATGGGAAAGGGTCCCACATATACAAAAATATTTATAGCAGGACTCTTTGTGGTAGCCAAAAACTGGAAGTCAAGGGGATGCCCATCAATTGGGGAATGGCTGAATAAATTATGGTATATGAATGTAATGGAGTACTATTGCACCATAAGAAATGATGAACAGGAAGACTTCAGGGAGGCCCGGAAGGACTTATATGACCTGATGCTGAGTGAAAGGAGCAGAACCAGGAGAACTTTGTGCACAGCAACGACCACAGTGTGCGAGAGTTTTTTCTGGTAGACTTGGAACTTCGTAATAACGCAAGAACTTACTGAGAAAAAAAAAAATCCTAATGTCGGTCTTCTAAGGCAAAATGCCTTCCACACTCAGAGAAAGAAATATGGAAGTCATTCGCAGAATGTATCAGATCATGTTTGTGTATGGGTGGGTTTCAGTGTATTATGTTTTGATTTGTTATATGATTTCTTCCATTTATTTTAGTTCGACTACATAGCATGACTATAGTGAAAATGTGCTCAATAGGAAAGTATATGTAGAACCTATACAGAATTGTATGCTGTCATGGGGAGGGAGGGGGTATTGGGGGAAGGGTGGGGGGGATAAAATCTTAACTTTAAGGAAATGATTGTAAAACATTAAAAAAAATAAAAATAAAAAATAAAAAAAAGAGAGGTAGTACTTCCAGGAATAGGAAAATGACAGTCCCTCTGTACTCTGCCCTTGTCAGAACACATCCCAAGGCTTGTGTTTAGTTCTGGGGGCTGTATTTTAGAAAGTACACCAAAACAACAAAAAGGTCGCTAGCATGCTGGGTTTTATCCTCTATAGTATCCATGGAAGACCATGAATACGTATCATACACATTGGGTCGCTAATGGAGAAAATTCCCACAATGATGAAATCCCAAATTCATTTGCAATACTGAAATACACTAGGGTGTTATCCCTGGAGGCTAAATAGCAACCAGATGTCTGTTCATCAGGGATGTGGTAAAGGATATTTGAGTCCAGATTCAGGTTCAGGCTGGACTAGATGGCCCCATGGGTCCCCTATTCTTTTTTTTTACCTACCATTGCTTTGGAAAACTTTGAGATATAGGTAGCAGATTTCTTTGGAATGTTATTCCAAAAATTACACTTTGGCAACATCTCCAGGATACCAAGACAGCTTTCTCAGTCCAGTCAATTTAATGAGGAAAAAACCAAGGCATTGCTGAGTGGCATTCAGCCAAAGCAGGGGCTATAACAGTCCTTGGTAGATAGCTTTGGTCTATAACACCTACAAGAAAAAGCCACCACATATCTCCTTCCATTTTCAATCCTATGTAGAACTGCTTGGATGAAATAATACTGGAAAAGAAGTACAAGTATATGAAATTGTTGGTGTCTACTCATAGTTATTGGATTTAAATTACTCCCTTTATTTAAAATAGTATTCTCTGCTAACAACCATAGGGACTGCTATAAAATGCTTTACTAACTTCCATCTTAATGGTTTGCAATGCAAACTAATGTTGCCCCAGTATATCATGGCCTTCAAAATGTACAGCAAATAGGACAAGGTACAACTTAAAACATTCAATATATTTTAATCAGTTTCCTTTAGTTATGGAAATATTAAATAAAATAACATCCTACCCAAGGCTAGTCTATGCCATTTATCTTATGCCTTCCCACTCCTACCATTTCCATTAGAATAAGAAAACCTTAAGAGGTAAGGGCTGTTTCTCTCTTTTTATCTTTAATGCTATATATAGCATATAGCATATATAGATATAGCATAGCACAATGTACCTAGGGCAGCATGGTGCCTGGTATACAGTAGAAACTTAATAAATGCTTATTGATTGAATGACTATAAAAGTTTCCAGACACCAGGTTAGGGAGCTCTAGATTGAACTTCAAAAGAGAATCAGTTTCAAGCTGATGACAATGGGGGAGGATGTCAAAAATGGTGAAAAGAAAAAAGAAGATGGAAGACTACTCATTCTGGCTCAGTGACAGAAGGAACAGCCCTCCCTAGAGAGATGGGCCAGGGATTCCATGTCTTCTGAAGAGCCAGAAGTTTCTATGAGTACTAGAAGAGGAAAAGTGTGCAAAGATCTAGAATGGAGGGGAGTGTGTCATAAACAGGACACAGGTTCCAAAGGGCACTGTGAATTGGGAGGGGGGAAGAAGCTACTGTGGATGAGTAGGTCTAAAGTACAGAGGGATCAAAATGCATTGATAAGTAACAAGGGAAAAGAATGTTTGCCTCAAACTGATGATGACTGAGAAGCACAGGAATCAAGGAAACAGGATATGGGGGTTTGCTAGGCTCAGGACATTGCAAGAATGATAGGCACATAACAGATGCAGAAGTGATTAAAAAGAGGTGGCAAGAATACACAAAAGAACTGTACAAGAAAGATCTTAATATCACCAGTAACCACAATGGTGTGGTTACTGATCTAGAGCCAGACATCCTAGAAAATGGAGTCAAAAGTGCCTCAGGAAGCATTGCTAACAATAGGCTAGTTGAGGTGATGGAATTCCAGCTGAGCTATAAAACCCTAAAAGATGATGCTGTTAAAGTACTGCACTCAATATGCCAGCAAGTTTGGAAAACACAACAGTGGTCACTGGATTAGAAAAGATCAGTTTATATCCCAATTCTAAAGAAAGGCAGTGCCAAGGAATGTTCAAATTACTGAGCAATTGTGCTAATTTCATATATGAGCAAGGTTTTGCTTAAGGTTCTGCAAAATAGGCTTCAGCATTATGTGAACCAAGAATTACCAGAAGAGCAGATTGGTTGTCAAAGAGGCAGAGGAACTAGAGACCAAATTGTCAACATTTGCTGAATTATGGAGAAAACAAGGGAGTCCCAGATAAACATTCTATTCCTGCTTCATTGACTATACTGAATCCTTTGTCTGTGTAGATAGCAACAAAATGAGGCAAGTCCTCAAAGAGATAGGAGTAATAGCTATTATGTGGGCCAAGAAGCAACAATTACAACCAAACAATTATAACAATTACAACTGATTAAGACTGGAAAAAGGAGTATGAGAAATTTGTATATCGTCAACTCATCTATTTAACTTATATGTAGAGTACATCATGCAAAATGCCAGATTGAATAAATCAAAAGCTTAAAGATGCTGGGAGAAATATCAGCAATCTCAGATATGCAAATGACACCCTTCTAATGGTAGAAAGTGAAGAGAAGTTAAGAAGCCTCTTGAGGGTGAAAGAGGAGAGTGTAAAAGGTGTCTTGAAGCTTAATATACAAAAATTAGGATCTTGGCCAGTGGTCCTATCACTTCCTGGCAAATGGAGAGAGAAGAAATGGAAGCAGTATCAGATTTTTATTCTTGGGCTCAAAAATCATTGCAGATGGCAATTGTAGCCATGAAATTAAAAGACACTTGCTTCTTTGAAGGAAAGCTATAGCAAATCTGGACGGCATACCAAAAAGCAGAAACTTCACCTTGTCAACAAGGGACCATATAATCAAAACTATGGTTTTTCCAGTAGCAATGTATGGTTGTGAGCATTGGACTATAAGGAAAACTGAAAGCCACAGAATGGACACTTTAGACATGTAGACAAGAGAAGACCTGTGAGAGTCCCTTGGACAGCAAGGAGATCAAATCAAGGCAATATTTAAAGAAACTGATTTAGGCTAATCACTGGAAGGTCAGATACTGAAGTTGAAGCTTTATTATTTTGGCCACATAATGAGAAGACTGGACTCATTGTAAAAATCCTGATGTTGGGAAAGATTGAAGGCAGAGAATGAGATAAAAAGATGGTATCATGGAAACAATAGATATGAACTCGGACTTCAGGAGACAAGAGAGGATAGAAGACCCTGGTGTGCTATGGTCCAGGGGACCATGAGGAATCAATCATTCAGGACTGAATTACTGAACAACATCAACAGGCTCAGGACATGGCAAGAATGAGTTGATGAGTTCCCCCCTAATCCCCAGCCTCTAGGCTGTGGTTTGGCTTGGGGGCATTAGCATTATATACAGAAATTGCTGTGACATAAAACAAAAGGCATCAAGAAAGAGAAAAGAAGGAAGGAAAGGAGAGAAGGAAAGGAAGGAAGGAAGAAAAAGAAGGAAAACAAAGAAAGGGGGAAGGACGAAGGAAGGAGGGAGGGAGGGAAGGAGGAAGAAAGGAAGAAGAAACCCAGGGGTATTGAAACCCTGCTGCAACATAGATAAGTGGTCTATCATGCCAGTACTCTAGCATCTTCAGTCTTCTCCAGAAACTATTACAAGGCTGTATGATTAGGGGCAGCTTCCAACACCAGTAGTGAATTTCTTCTTATTCCTTTTATATGACAGCTGGAGTCAGCCTTTGTGTGTTCTCAGTGCTATTTCCCACAGTTACAACCTTCTTTTCTTCCCACCTGTGCTTACTATGCTAATAATAATGTGCTATTCCTTCTCCCACCACAAGGGGGCAGGTGTCTACTTAGCCCCCATGGCCATCACTGAGGAGGAGGAGGGGCCTAACAAACCTCTTCTCCACTCCCATCAGCGGCCAAACAGCTGCTGTACTAAGTCAGTCAAGGAGCATTTATCCAGTGCTTGCCATGTGCTAGGTAACTGCCCTAAATGATGAGAACACAAAGAAGGGCCAAAATGTAATTCCTGCTGTCAAAGAGCTCACATTCTAATGGGGGAGACAACACAGAAACAGCTATAAATGCAGAAGCTACAGACAGTGTGGATGGAAGGTAATCTGAGAAGGGAGCATCAATGTCAACAAAGAGGGGCTTCTTAGAGAATGTGGAATTGTAGCTGGACCTTAAAGGAAGTCAGGAGGCAGAAATGGAGAAGGGAATTGGGGGCATAAGGGACAGTCAGTGAAAAGGCAGAGTCAGGAAATAAGGAATGGCAAGAAGGCCAGTGTCCCTAGATCACAGAATATGTTGAGGACTAGGGCAGGGAGATAAAAGAAAACTAAACATTTAGGAAGGGGCATGTAATGAAGGGTTTTAAAAGCCAAACAGGAGGGGTTATAATTGATCCTGTAGATATTAGGGAACCAGTGGAGTTTGTTGGGCAGCTAGATGGATAGAACGCAGGGCCTGGAGTCAGGAGTATTCATATTCCTAAGTTCAAATATGGCCTCACACACTTACTAGTTGTGTGACCCTGGGCAAGTCACTTAACTATTTGCTTCATTTTCCTCATCTGTAGAATGAGCTGGAGAAGGAAATGGCAAACCATTCCAACATTTTTGTCAAGGAAATCTCAACAAGGGACTTGGAGAGTCAGAAACAACAGCAGAATTTATGGAATGGAGAGAGGAGGTGACATAGTCAGACCTGTGCTTTGGGACTGGAGAGAGACTTAAGGCAGGCAGACAAACCTGAAACCAAAATTAAATTGAGGAACTAGTGCATTGTTGGAGTAGTTGCAAAATGATCTGGCCATTCTGGAGAGCATTTTGGAACTATACTAAAAGGCCTATAAAATTGTTTATATACTCTTTGACCCAGCAATACCACTATTAGGTCCGTATCTCAAAGAGATCAAAAACAAGAAAAGGAAAATGACCTATATGTAGAAAAATATTTTTAGCAGTTCTTTCCATGGTGGCAAAAAAAATGGAAATTGAGGGGATGCCCATCCACCAGGGAATGACTAAACAAGTTGTGGCATATAATTGTGATGAAATGCTATTGTTCCATAAGGAATGATGGGCAGGATGCTTTCAGAAAAACCTGGACTTACATGAACTGATGCAAAGTGAAGTGAGCAGAACCAGAATATTGTACACAGTAACAGCAACATTGCATGATGATCATCAACTGTGAATGACAGCTATTCTCAGCAATACAAGGACCTGAGACAATTCTGAAGGCCTTATGATGAAAAATGCTCTCCACCTCCAGAGAAAGAACAGATGGAGTCTGAATGCAGATTGAAGCATACTTTTTTTTTACTTTCTTTATTTTTCTTGGGGATTTTTGTCTATATTTTCTTCTACAACATGACTAATATGGAAATATGTTTTGCATGACTGTACATGTATAACCTATATCAAATGCTTGCTTTCTCAATTAGGGGGTAAGGAAGGGAAGGAGAGAGGGAGAAAACTTTGGAACACAAAAAAAAAATGTAAAAATTGTTTTTACTTGCAGTTGGATATATATGTATATATATATGCTTGTGTGTACACACAAAATCTATATGTATACGCATATATTTAGTAACTTATAGGATATGTAGTGAGCATTGTCAAATATATTTTAATGTCTAGATCAATGACTTAACATGTACAAAGTGTTTATCAAACCTTAAAACACTCAATAAATGGTAGCTATTATCATTCTAGTGCATATATGCTAGTTAACAAGTATGGTGTTTTAAGTATTAAGAAACTGCAAATGTGCAAGTGCAGTGATTTTATTAACATTCAGAGAATGATTGTTGCCTATTTTAATCTAATAAATAGATTTAAAATGATTATACTAATTATACAAGAGTAGAGGAGTATAAAAATGGTATATACCTCCATTAAGTCTCATTTTAAAAGATCAGAAGACTAGGGGAATGGGGGAGTCAGGATCCTGTTAAGTTGAGGAGGCAATGAGCAAAGATGAAGTAAAACGAGGAAATTTCAGTATTGACTTAAGAATTCAAATGGGATCATGTTCCCATGAGCCTTGGACTTGCAGTTGGATGACATGGATTCAGGTCACAACTTTCACGTGGATTAACTGAGATGAATCATTTTATTTCTCTGAGTTAGTTTTTTTGATATGTAAAATGGAAATAATCATATGTACACTAGCTCCCTCACAAGGTTGTGGGAAGGGAAACACTTGTGAAAAAAGAATAATGGGAGCTTTGGGTACATCGTTTGTTTCACAAGTGAAATCCTCTGTTACTCCTATTGCCCCATCCAAAGCAGTAAGAGATGGAAAAATGGTCAGGGTCAGGGGGTGGGGCCAGAAACAGGTACTAGGACCCTAATGGTGGAATTCAACCAGGGACTACCCAGGTATCAGCACCGGAAGATCCAAGGGCTTTCAAAGGTGTTCCACAGTAGACTTTTTTCACACTGATGTGTCTAGCCACAAAAGCTAGGCATTTAATATTTTTATACATTCATGCATTCTGCTCTGATAAAATAGAGACCATATTATAGATTACTGTTCTTGGAGTCTGCGGGGGAAGATATCTACTTAGGTTCTTACGGCCATCTTATACAGCCCATGTTGACTATATTAACCAGTGGTCAAAATATTTCTTGAGGTCATAAAATCATAATTAAAAGTTTTGGAAGGACTTCAGAGGTCATCTGGTCTGTCTCCCTCACTTCACAGATGAGGAAATTGAGGCCTGACCAGATTAACTGATATGCTCAAGGTCTGTCCACTGTTTGCAATTGGCAGGATCAGAATTCTAATCCAGATCCAACTCTCTTTCCAATAGCTTGTGCAACCAATAACCTGTAACAATAAGCACTGTACAAGGCAGCTAGGTGGCATAGTGGATAGTATGCCAGACTTAAAGTAAGGGAGTGCATATGGCTCTTAGCTGTGTGATCCTTGGCAAGTCACTTAACCCCTCTGTGCCTCAGTTTCCTCATCTGTCAAATAAGGATAATAATAACACCTTCTTCACAGAATTATTGTGAAAATCAAATAAGGTGATATGTAAAGCTAATTATAAACCTCACAGTGCCACATAAGTCCTAGCTATTATTACAAATGTCAGATATTGTTGCTAAAATTAATCTTTCCCTCCAAGTCTCTTCTCTAGATACTTCCTAGAATTCCTCTCCTAAAAAAATATCCCCTCCTCAAACCTAGTACTCCAAATCCTCTCATTTTAGGGGACCCCCTAAAACAGGGGTATGGAACCTGTAGCTTTGAGGTCACATGTGACCTTCTAGGTCCTTGGGTGCCAGCCTTTTGACTGAGTCCAAGTTGTACAGAACAAATACTTTTATTAAGGGGATATGTTCTATGAAGTTTGGATTCAGTCAAAGGGCTGCACTTGAGGACCCAGAGGGCCACATATGGCCTCAAGGCCACAAGGGTAAACCTTACCACCCTCTTCCCCTCCAACCTCTACCTATTTCAGCCCTTCCCTTCAGGAGGTCACCCTTCTCCTCATTTTATGGATCCCACACATACCCAAATCTCTTCCTACCTCTTTGGCTCCTCTGTTCTAAGTTATCACCTCTTCCTTCCCCCTAGTCTGAAGGGAGACATTCCACTATGATGGATTGGAACTATCCAAAGATCAACCAGAGGAAGGTACCCAGGAGGGTGAGGGTCATTTTTTTTTCTCATAGCATAAGAATGAGTTTGCATTTAAATACAACCTGGACGGAGCAGAAGATTTTCCAAGCAGAGAAATATAAATCAGCTGTGTTCTAGTTTTTGCTCTCATATCAGAGACATGAGCGTAACAGGACTGACAAGAGAAAGGCACATGTCAATGGGTGTCTATGGGTTTTGTGTCTATTTTCCAAAGCTAATTTATCAGCAGATAAGAAGATTCTCCGATAAACATGAAAAAGCTTTGCTCAATAACTTAAATGACTAAAAATATCAAGTGTGACTTGAAGTAGGAAGAGTTCTGGTCATCTGGGGCACTTGCCAGAGTCAGAGGAGGTCCAGTGTCTCGAAACACTGACCTTCTATCTATTCCTTATCGACTCCATACTTTGGACTTCCTCTTCCCTCATGCCTGGAGTGAACCCCTTCATTGCCTCCACCTGCCGGCTTCCCTGGTTTCAAATCCCACCTTTGGCAAGAGGCCTTACTCAGTCTGGTCCACCCTACCCCCAAGATTACCTTCCATTTTCACCAGATCTATGTTACAGCTCCAAGTAATTGGCACCTGCATTTATCCAGAGCTAGGCATGGTGTCTGCCACATAGTAAGCTCTTAATCAATTCTTGATGACTGACTGGGAAATGCTTCCATTCACAAATAACACTGAGCCCCAGAACACTCCAAAAGTCACCCCAGAAGGACAGAACTGACAAATTAGGAAGGATTTGGAATATCTTACAATGCTTCCTTCCAGAGGTATGTATGTGCTAAAATATAAACATAAATATGTATTATACACATATATGTATATAAAGACATAGCCTTGTATGTGTATTTAGTAACTATGTGATATAGATAATTCATTTAACCTCACAGAGCCTCAGTTTACTTCTCTATAAAATAGGGATACTATATGGCATAGTGAAAAAAAAAACACCTCAGACGCAGGAAGACCTGGGTTCAAGTGTGGCCTCTGGCTGTGTGACCCTGGGAAAGTCATTCAACTTCTCAATGACCTAGGCAACTCTTCTAGACTTTAAACTAAGTGACCCTAAGATGCTGCCCTGCCCTAGCAAAGGGAGTTTCCTTACCTGGAGTTCCTTCTCCTAATGAAATCAGAAGTCTATTCCCTCTCCTTCATACTTGTATCACCTCCTTTATATGATGATGGATAGATAGTAGTTTGAAAACTTTATAACAGCTATAGAAATGCTAGTTGTAATAATAATTAGCAGTAATTAATCAAGGAATTATGATTTCATTGTCATGGGAAGAACTCTTAACCACTGGGTAATCTAGTCAAACCTCTATATTTTACGGATGAAGAAACTGAGGAGCAGAGAAGTGATTTGCCCAAGGTCACACAGCTAGTGATTTTCAAAGGCAAGATACAGAGCAGATGTCCCTAATGCCAAGACTAGCATTCTCTCCACCATACTATGTTGCCCTTCTGGGCAGAGAGAATACACCTCCATTCCAAACTATTCATGTGTCATGACCACATGATACATGCAAACATTCACTCAGAGAGAGAACATGGGTATGAAAGGGATATTGTGAAAGAAATAGGCTTCAGGTAGAGAGCACTGGTCCAAACAACCCTTCCCAGCCCAGAGGCATGACTTCTGTCCAGTGCTCCAGTGAAATTCATCATCCTACCCCGGCAGATTTCCAGACAATTTAGTGCAATGGCTTATTAAACTAGCACAATAATGATTTTTGAACACAGATTGTTTTCATAAGAAATGTGAAATTGTTTGCATCTATAAAATGTGATTATCATTAGACTGCTCATTTTCGAGAAAAACACTTTCTGCTAAGCATGATGAGGGATTACTCTATAATTCCTCGCTAACTGTTTCTAATGGTTAATGATGCAAACGAACATTGCCCCAGTACACCGTTCATCACTTTCAAGATAGATATCATTAACTGGAAAAAATGTCTCCAACTTAATAAAACATATATAAAAAATTAGTCTAGGCAGCAAATGCAAAAAAAGAAATGCATTTAGATGAACAAGGACTGATTGCACACATAGATCTTGTGTCAGTAAGCATATGTATGAGACAGCAAAGTAACAAATGAACACAGTATGACAAACCTCCTTTCCAGGATGGAGCAGTGACCTGGAGTTCAGGGGATCTTATTTCAAAGCACCTTCCAGCTGCATAACACAAACAGGGTACCTGTGATATATAAAAGGTAGCCAGCCTACTGTAGAGGGGAGCTGAAATTCGAGTCAAATCCAGACTTCTACACTTACTTGTTATTAAACATTGCTCCCCTTGGGAGCCTCAGTGTTCACATCTGTAAAATAGGGATAACAACAAGTACAACTGGGCTGATCTGCCTCCCAGGTTTGTTTTGATGAAATTATTCCATAAGCTTGAAAGCTGTATAGAAATGTGAATTGTCCTGACGATGGTCAGTCTGTTGTATGATGTATGATTATTTTAGGAGATACAGAATATAGTAGATGTAGAGTCCTTTCAGATCTCTTGCGAAATTTTTTTTGATTATAGCCCCAAAGGATGTTTTATTCTGTTCAAATTTAAGATTCATTCTAAGCACTCGTTCCAGTTTGAAAAGCACTTAATGAATATTATCTCATTTGATCTTCATAACAATCCAGGGGGACTGGAGCTCTTATGATTCCCATTTTACAGATGAGGAAACTGAGGCACAGGGAGTTTAAATGACTTGCAAAGCAGCACATGGCTAGTAAAGGGTCCGAGGAAGGATTTTAACTCAATCCAACACTAGCCACTGCATCACCTAGTAGTATAAAATGTATCACAGTAGTTTACTCTGCATCAAAACATGCTCTAGGTACATGAAGAATAGGAGGAGGATTATTTTGCTACAAAACATCAGGTCTTAGAGAATTAGAACTGTTGTTGTCTGCCCTTCTGTTTTGATGAGGACCAGTGACATTATGGGACCGATGTCTTGACTTGTGAGTGAACTGGATTTCAATGAGGCAAAACTATGCAAAGTCATCAGCCTCAGTCTCTCTTCCATAGTCATTGAAGTCCAGTGGCAAGACAAAAGTCTAGATGACTGCCAATGACTTGGGATGCTGTGGATGAAGTTGGAGTCTTTGAAGTCTGACCAAGCTCTTCATTCTCCACGGTGCCTGCTTCAGCCACCTTCATGGCTGTCGGTATAAAATGTTCTCATCCACCCATTCCTCAGGGGCAAGTCTCCCCATGCTTGGGTTAGACATCTCCTTAATTCACCAGTGGGTTTGAGGCATTTCAGTTACCCACAACCTGATTAGTCCATCTGTCAAGACAGTTTTACTGGATGTGGCCACTGCATATGCCAGAGCTTCTTGAAGTCACAGGTGAGAGTTGGGTGGATCAGGTAGATACTATGTATCATCTATAACAGAACTTCACTAAGTGAGCTACTAGATTATCCTTTACTATTTGCCACCAGGAAAGTCCCATGGCACATGTCTTCCTGGTACTCCTCCAAGGAATGTGAAGCACTATAGGAAAATACATAGTCATGTATGATAGGGAAGCATACCTGGGAATTCCTTCCCACTCCCACGGTAACATTACTCACTGTGACAAAGTATATTTCTTTCTCACTCCCATTTCTTCTCTCTTTTTAGTTGTTCTGCTGAACAAAAATGGGACAGTTTTAAACAAATTATCATGATGTTTGCACTGTTTCTTTCTCACATCAAATAAGGAGGCTCCAGGAAATCCAAATAGTGGTGTGTAGAAGCAACAGGACATTCTCCTGGGACAACGGTCACACTTGCTGCTTCCTACACTCCAGTGATTCAGCTACATTGCCTTTTCTGTTGTGCTAACAGTCATTATACTATATACAGATACTTGTAGTACTGTATTATATACTACCATGATGACATTAGCGATGATGAAAAGGATTATGACAACAATAATGAAATGAAATTTTCCCCAAAAGCTCTGACTTACTGTTATACAAATATCTGGAAAGCTCTTGAACTGAGTACAATTATTTGAATAATACTGATCCCAGGGACAAGGAAGGGCAGACTGAGGTCTCCTAATTAGACATATGAACATAACTGGGTTGGTGACATATGACAGGAAAGAGCTTATTAGTCCTTTTGAGGCCACCTCAATTCACCTGTTCTACTCTCACTAACGTCCCTCCTTTTTCAGAGTCTTTGTACAGAATTAAAAGGTTAGGAATGCTACAATAGTCACTGTAGCTCCTCCCTCTCTCCAGCCTCCATCAGAACATGGTGTCCATGAGTCTCAGCTCACAGTTTATATAGCCAAACAGGGTTCACAGATCAGGGCAAATCCATTTCTACTCTGGGAAAAAAATCAACTTAAAGGTATACTTCATTGGTAATGAAATGGCAGCACCATCTTCATTCACAGAGAGCATTTTGTTTGTATCGAAGAGACTGGTATATATTGTCTGATGAAAGCAAGAGGTTAGCAATCACTCGTGTATTAAGGTCCAAAAAGAAATTGAATCCAGATCAACCAGGCTATATAAGGAATCTCAAATTCTGCAGCTACTGGAACAATCTTCTTCTGTATTTGAGATATAAAGCACTGGGAGATGAAGGGGAGAGATGCAAAACTGTGTTCAAATATTTGATGGCTTATCCTGTGGAAGGGGGAGCAAAATTATTCTGTACTGCTTTGGGGAGGAGGGGTCAGAAATGAAGACCAATGGCAGGCATTTACCGAGACAGAAGTCCATACAATTTCACATCAGGAGGGCTGCCCCCTACATTGGAATGAATAGACTGCCCCAGGTGACAATCAGCAATCCTGGACAACAAGTGTTTAAGCAGAGGGGAGAAGCCTAATCATCAGGGTTGCTAGAGGAGAAGATTTCTGCATTAGTTGAAAAGTTAGATGGAATGACCTATAAAGTTCCTATCCATTCCAATCACAATTCTGATTTCCATTTAAAATAGTTAGGTTTCATATGTCCCCAGTTTCCTCCTGTGGAAAATACAGTTATATACACTTAATACCATCGTATACAAAGGAATGAGCTTTGCTGAGTATCAGTTAATGCTGCTTATCGACAGAAAACGTTAAGACTTGAACAGGCTCAGGAAATAAGCATCAGAAAATCCTACTGTTTAAACACACACACACAGACACACAGATACACACACACACACACACACACTAAAACAACAACGACAAAACTCAACTATGACAACTCTTTACCAGACAGGATTAAGACTTGCATTCTAACTAGATTCCCTTTAACCAGTATTAAAGCTCTCTTCCTTGTTCAGTGGGATTCTAGGTATTAAAAGTTGCCCTTCTCCACCCCCCATTACCCCTTTAGAGACTACAAGATTGGGTTAGTAATCTGGTTGCAGTCACATTTAGCTATCGATTGGTTTCATCTCCAAGCCAGGTGCTGCACCAGGAGCTCCAGAGCTGGTAATGCTGAAATTTTAAAACGTCTCCTATCAGAGGGGCTGTTTAAAAGAAATTAACATTCAAACCTTTAATATACACCATTGAGGGATAATTAACACCATACTGACCAGCTGTGTCTGAGAGAGAAGGCTGATAGAAAGGATGGTAGCAATCCAGGATTTCAGAAAGTACACACATTTCATTATATTGAATTACACAATGCTAGAATTGGAAGAGCCCTTAGAGATCCCTGCATTCAAATCTCTCATTTTAGAAATGAGGAAGTGGAGGCACAGAGACAGGAAGTAACTTATCCAAGGTCACACAGCAAGGTAATATCACAGATCTCAGATTAGAACCCATGTATCCTGGCTCTGGGTTCTTTGCCTTGTTTCTCATGTGATACAGTACTTGGGCCAGACTACTTGAATTGCCACTGGTGGCATCAGCTGGGACTAAAAGCTTTTTTTTCTGGCTCCTCATGTTTGTCCCTCTCCTTAAATATGGGTGTTCCCCAATGTACTTTTCTAGGCCTTCTTCTCTACTTGCTCTTGATCTGATCCATCCTCCTGACTTCAACTATGGTAAGTATATGATTTCCATAACTAGATCTCTAGCCTCCCCCCAATCCCAGCTTCAGATCTTGAGGGATGTTTGCCTTGGGTTTCTCACCAATTACTTCAAACCCAGTCTCTCAGGCACAGGATGGGAAAGCATGGTGAAACTTGATTTAGAACTTTGCATTTGTTCCAATTTGTTCAACTATACCCATTTTTTTTGGAGGGGGGACAGCAAGGTAATTGGGGTTAAGTGACTTGCCCAAAATCACACAGCTAGTAAGTGTATCAAGTGTCTGAGGCTGGATTTGAACTCAGTTCCTCCTGACTCCAGGGCTAGTACTCTACTCATGTGCTACCTAGCTGCCCCTGTACCCATTTTTCTAGACTGACACAATCTTTTGGCTCCCATAGCTGTCATCCAACATTTTCACCATCAATCAATCACTAAACATATATTAAGTGCTTACTATGGGCCAAGCACTGAACTAAGGACTAAGTACAAATACTACACAAGCAAAAGAAGTCTGATCCCTGCATTGAAGGAGCTAATATTCTAATGGAGGAGCCAGCATGCTCCCGAAGACATCCTGAAAGGCTGAGTGCTCTTGTTAAACTTTAATAGTTTAAAGCGTTAAAAGCTTACAACTGCACTGATACTTTTGGGACACACTGTATGCAGTGTAAGCGGCTGGTCATTTCACAGGGACAGTGCTAGGATTGGTGTGGACCAAGAAGGGCTCCTTGCAGAAGGTGAGATTTGAACTGAGTCTTGAGGAAGTCCATGAAAGCCAGGGGTCAGAGATGAGAAGAGAAAGCATTTTTGACATAGGGGACACAACTTTGAATTTGGAGCAGAGCATTTTATAACTGATTCCTCTCAGCTTCATGTTATTGGCAAGTGTGATAAGCACGTTCTATTGCTTTATCCAAATCATTGATGCTGAACAATATAAAATCAATTATGTATCCCTAAAGTACTCCATTAGACACCTGTCTCCAAAGTGACTTTGGACCTTACTCATTCAAAAAATTCTTAATCCTCTAAAGTATACCATTATTTAGCCCTTCTCTCTCAATTTTGTTCACAAGAGTAGCATGAGAGATTTTGTCAAAGGCCCTATTGAAATCCAGGCATCTGCCAAGCAAAAAACAGGAAATGAAATTAATCTGGCATTACTGCATTCTTGATAAAGATACACTGACTTTGTCCAGTGCAATCCAATGGGCCTATGACCTTACCATTGCCTACCAGATGGCCTGTGGTTATCATGAGAGCAGTAATCTATCAGCTGATCTCTGCCCTGCTGGTGGGCTATCTTGACAGGCTCTGGACAGTTGTATCTGAGGGATATGAGACCAAAACAGTCTTCCAAGAACTTCTAGAGTACCGAATTGGGGTCCAGGACCCCACATCCACCATGGTACTGAAGAAGTCTCCATACTTGGCATCCATACTTATCCAAGTCAGCATATCCTAAGGCCCAATCCATTCACTCCAACTGAGTGTTTCCAGACTCCCTACTTCTCTGCTTTATATGCCAACAGAGGGGAGAATGGCTGTGATTGGAGAGCCACAAGGGAGTCCCTGAACACTGGGTTCCAAGATGGCATGAAGAAGAAGGAAGCTCTACCAACTTCAAGACATGACATCAACCAAGAAATGAAAAGGCTCTTTAATGCCAGCATCTTAATCTATCTATGCACCATATGCCTCCTCATGCAATTTAGGCAATCAAATGAACCGATGATGTAATGGCTGTGAAAGTCTCTGATTTTCTTTATTAGGAGTGGGAGGTGGCAGTAGAGTCAGGAGCTGGGTGTTTCTTAGATTAGTGAAAGTCTCAACTAGTCCTAATTGTCAATATGAAAGCATTAGAACGTGAAACTAGTTTGGCAGGTAGAAGGAACCCTAACTAAAATCAGCTGATCTAAACCATTTATTTGCATGGACTAGGAAACAAGGCTGGCATGACTTGACCAACAGGTGGTAATTGTCCAGGATTTGGACCCTAGGTCTTATGACTAAAAAAAAAAATTCCAGCATTCTAATATACTTATACTGCATATTCTAATATGCTTATACTGCTCTTAACAAAAAAAATAAGTTAAGGGAGCTGAATTCAAACCTTGAATTTACTGCAGCTTCTACTTTTTACAGATTAGGAGAATGAGGCCCAGAGAGATAAAATGACCTCCAGTCAGTCAACTTTTATTAAGCACTTAAAATAAATCAGGCACTGTGTGAAGTCCTGGTGATATAAATAAAGGCAAAAGACAACCCAGCCCCTAGTCTCAAAGGGCTCACAGTCTAGTGGGTCTCAACACATCTAGTCAGAAAGCTGGGGGATTAAGTTGAGGGCCCCTGCTCCCCCACTCATTCCTCTGGCAACAGGAGTCAGATGTACTGGAATGTTCCAGGCCAGTGCCAGGTACATACAGTCTGTACTCACAGTCAGACTTGCCTAGGAAGTTGGGCTTCACGACTCTACCCCAGTCACCAGTTCTAGGCTCATAGATGGTGACTATACATCTCAACATCCTTTCTCCTAAATGCCCCTCTGGTTCCATGGTTTAGAATCCACCACAAATTCTCCCTAATTGGCTGCACTTAAGTCTTAAAGGATTTCTCAGAAGTAACCCAGGAAGATCATTTATGTCACCCCAAGCTGCCACCAGCTGGAGCAATCGTTTCATTCTCCCAGGTCTCTAATTTGCCTTTCCTCAGGGGATAACACTCTGGAGGAAGGAAGGACTGGTCCTGTCCATAGACTGCTGCTTGCTCTGCTTCAATCCACCGAAGGAACTTGACCTAGTTAACCCGGGAAGAGAAGAGGGGGAAATTTTGAAAAGTGTCTTAGAGTAGATGAGGGATTGTCACGTGGAAGGAGAACTCACTTTGCTCAGTTTGAACCCTGAAGGCAGAATTAGGAGCAAGCCACTGTACATGAAAGTTACACACTGACAGATTTAGCCACTGATGCTAGGAAATTTTCCTCAACAATGCCGGCTGCTCAGAAGTGGAGATTTCCTAGTAAAGGTTGGCTGACCACTTCTCAGGTATGTGGTAGAGGGGATTCCTTTACAGGTAAGAATGGGGTCAGCTGGCTTTGGAGGAAGGCCCCTCCTCCTTGTTCTCAAATCCTGGGCTTCTGGGAATGGAGGGGAAGGAGAGGGGAGAGTGTTAGATTCGCTCTGCTGGACCACAGAATTAAGGGTAAATTAAAGGTATTAATTAAGGGCACTTAAGGGTAAAGAGGGTATTTAATTAAAGGTTAATTAAGGCAAAAGGGACACAGTCCCAGGGAGGAAGATGTCAGCTGAATATAAGGAGGGAAAAAGAAAACCACTTTTCAGTAATTAGATAATCTCTTACCTTATCATTTCAGGTGATGTTTTAAGTATTTCAATGGTTTTCATTTCTTTCTATATCTGTGCCTCTTTAAAAAAAGGAAAACTATTAACTTTCATGCATTAAAATTCTGTTTTTCAGGGCACAGTTCTTTAACCTGATGTGGGCCTTAAAATATACAGGTAAGATAATGGGCCCGGGAAAATGCTAGATGAAAAGGGTCATATGATTTCTGGAGGAAATCAGCCCAGCCAGCTCAAAGTCACAACCCTGCTGGGAATTAAGAAGCTAACCCCCTTTGTTCTGGAGCACAGGGCTACTGGGGAAATGAATGAGTCCATTAGAAACTCCTTGACCCCACCTGCATTGCCAAGTAACATGCTGAGGGCATCTACTTTTTTTAAAAGATGAGGGCTAGCTGCTCCCACATCTGTGCCCACCCACACTCCTTCAATCTCCCCCTTTTTTATTTTGCAAATGCACATTTTAATCTCATGTGTGTGGGGGGAAGGGGAATTGAAATCGTAGAAAAATAACATGAGTCGTTGAAACCTGTCAAACCTCCCAAAGGACCCAGAAAGAGCAGGCCTGCAAAACTCAGGGAGACTATTCTCCTGTAAGTTTGTGAAGTTTAAAGAGAATGCTTAGGAAGCAAGGTTTTCTGCCTGGTGGTTTGTACAATTACCTGAAAATCCAGAGAAAAGAGGAAAATGTCTCCACTCTCCCCCATAACCCTGCACAGCCAAGAAAGGTAATGTCATCGATGCTGGTTTTGGTGTCAGAGAGCCTGGTCTCCAGTTACAGCTCTGCCACCTATTACCTAAGGGATCTGGGGCAAGTTTTCTGAGTCAACAAGGAATCACAGAATATTAGACAAGCATCTCTGTGCCCAGGCTTCCTGGGGGTTGAATGTGGTTTGCCTTTCTGAGAGTGCAATCAGCCTAATACTTTGAGTAATTTTTACCTACTTACTTCATATCCACACCCAAACAGTGCTTGCAGTGACTGCCTGCCAAGGCTAGTGGACTAGGATTGAGTAGTGATGGTAAAAGTCTTAGGACATCGAGGTGGTGTAATACATAGTGCTATGGACCTGGACTCAGGAGATCTGAGTTCAAATCCCTCTCAGATATTTACTAGCTATGTGACCTTGGGAAAGTCAATTAACTTCCTCACTAGTGAAAGGGGAAGAATAAAAAGTCTTACACTTCAGGGTTGTTGAGAGAATTAAGTGAGATAATATTTTTAAAGCCCTTTGCAAACCTCAAAGTGATCTATCACATAATGATAGCTATTATTATTATATTACTGTATATGTTAGAATTATGTTATTTACAGCCATCATTATCATAGTCTGTACAGTTTGCCCCCATATGGACTTCTGATTCACATGTCCTATGACTGGAAAAATGTGGATGTCCTTGAACCAATTTAAACCCTTTATTTTATAGAGAAAATTGAGGCACAGAAAGAGGGTAGGACTGACAAGGTCCAATCATATGACCCAGACATTATTGCTAATAAGACCAATTCATTATTTCCAGTGGGAACTATGATAACAATAAGTTAAAAACCTGAAATACTGCAGATAAAAAATAACTTACTATTCTCACAGGACTTTCATATCTTAATGGATACCTGCTTGTTGAATTCTGGTAACCAGGCAAGTGCCTAGAATGCTGTGATCACAGAATATCAGAGCAGGAAGACCAACTGCCCGCTGGAATCCAGCATGACTCCAACAGCTTTTCCGAGTAGGAAACCAAAGCAAATGGTAAGGCTTGGTCTAAAACCCAAGTCTCCTGACTTTCAGGCCAATGCTTTTTTTTTTCTACTGTATAGTTAACTTTTCCATGAAAAATACAGATTAACGTCAATATTAGCAACCCTTCTCTTAGATCCATTCACAGATTCCAGGAACCTTCTGGGAGTGACTGAGTTGCTCCAAATTAGGTTGTTCCAATGCCAAAGGTGTCCGTAGCGAACATCCGGGAACATACTTTTCCCACATGGTAGTTATCAGTAGTAACAACATCTTGGGAAACGTCAAGTACGCTTCAGCAATCTCTGTTCCACAAATGAATCCATCATCTCAGAGACATTTCCATTGAAGAGTTTTAGGGCCAGAGCAACAGTCTAATCCCAGCTCTTCTCCTTACTATGTTGGAAAACACGTGTAACCTTTTGGGGGCCACAGTTTCCCCATGTGTAAAATGAGATTGGGATACATGAATTCTGGGGTCTTTTCCAGCACCAAACACTGAGAAGCTCAATTTCACTATAAATTCCTGATCTGTCAAAAATCTATAGATAGATATGTTCTACCTTTGCCCTCTGCTTTCCCTTTTTGTTTTATTGTAAACTGAGTAACAATCAAGAAACAAGAATTTCAAGATGCAAAGACAAACAGGAGAAAGGCTTGTCCCCTTTCCTTTCTAGGAAAATGTAAGATTCTGCAAATTTCCAAATGAGAACTGAGAACTAACCTTTAAATGCCCATCGATGGCCAGAGACTGAGGTGCTCGGAGTTCTCATCAGGCTTCAGAACACATTGCATTCATCAGAAAAACACCGAAAAGCCCCTCATCCATCAGCCTGTCGACAAATCCCTGACATAATGGAGAGTTTATCAGGTTGTCACAAAATACATGATACAGCATAGCTTAGTGTAGTACTTAGAGTCAAGAAGACCCGAGTTCAAATCCTGACTCAGAATATTATTAGCTGTGTAACTCTGGGCAACTGACTTAAATTCCTTGGGCCTCAGTTTCTTCCTCTGTAAAAATGAGGAGGTTAGACTTATATGGCCTCTAACATCCCTTCTACTCTAAACCTAGGGTTCTACATGTACTGCATATAACTGACTATTATCTTGGGCTCTAAGGTTTGCCAAACTCTTTAGTCTCAGTTTCCTCATCTGGAAAATGGGCATAACAGTGATACCTAGCTCACAAGGTTGTTGTGAAGATTCAGTGATGTAATGTACTTTGCACTGGAAGAACCATAATTTAGAATACCTCAAAGGGACCAAGTTGTATCAATTGATGCAGCACGTTAAAAAAATCAATGTGGCAAAGAAAATAGAAATGGGGTGAAAATGTTCATTTCAAAGGAAAATTATAATAAAAATTTTGCCTCAGTTAATGTACCTGGTCCTATATTTATGTCAACTATTTGTTACTATTGTCATCAATACAACTTTTGTTGACAAACCAAAGCAAATGCCTCCAATCACCATATACCAACACAGAGAAAATTGCTAGACTGGCATCACAAAATAAAACAGGGTCTTATAGGCATGGTAGGCCCTCAATACATAGTTATTGAATTAAATTGAATACCAGGAGTTATGTTTTGTACGCAGAAAAAAATAAAACAGAGGTAAGGGAATAATATTGAATGTGATCCTATATTCCCAGTTCCTGTTTAGAGAAAAATAAAATATTACAGTTGAAAAATACCATCAGCTTTCCTTCAGGACAAAGCAATAAATATACCTCCATTTCTCTCCTTCCAGCACCTCATTATCAAAGCCATTTCATCACCATCATCTGAGTCGAAGAGTAAATCACACAGTCCCTGAACTCAAAGGCTTGACCTGAAAACTTATTTAAAACAGAATGCTGGGATGGCTGTAGAACGTTGGTTCAATCATAGGAGTTCAAAGTCTGAAAATGGAGAGTCATGTGGAATTCCAAGGGGCATTTTTAAAGGCCTGGAAATTGGCTGAGGGCTGAAACTCTTAGAGCAGCATAGTACAGCAGCAAGAGCATTCTCTAGGGAATAGAAAGTTCTGAGTTCAAATATCACCTCTGCCACTTATTACCACTGTGACTTTGAGTAACAACTTCCTGGGGCCTCCATTTTCTCCCTGCAAAAGAAGCAGGTTGAACTCTATGGTCTCCAAGTTCCCTTCAAATTGTAAATCTGTGTACTATAAATAACTTTACAAGGGGAATCAACCACTGGCCTTTATTATATTGGGCTTTTATGTTTTGCAAAGCACTATGATGCATTATCCATCCGATCTTTCCAACAGACGGGTAAGGAAGATGTCATGATCCTCACCTTAAAGAACAGGAAATGGACTCAAATCAGTTAAGGGCTTTGCCCATGGCCCTGTGAGAACAAATAAATTTTAGAGTTAGAATTTGAACTCACATCCTTCTAGAGTACAACTCCAGCATTTTTGCAAATAGCCACAATGCCTCTGGTCATAACGTCATTATTATTTCCACTCAAACTAGAATAAGATCTCATTTGTTAGGGAATCTTTCAGCTTCCCTCCCCATGTTTAAATATGATGATCCTATTATATTTTAGATGAGGCCTTCTTAATCTTTTTTGAGTCATGGACACCTTATGTAGTCTGATAAGGGCTACAGACCCCTTCTCAGGAATGTATTCATAAATATGTAAAGTAAAATACACAGTGTCACGAGGAAACAAGTTATAGTGAAATATAGTTAGCAAAATATTTGACAAAAAGACAAACAATCTTGGGGATGCCAGTTTAAAACCCCTGTTTTAGAAGAAGAAACATTTCTTTAAGGAACCATGCCTTCAGTTCAACAAGCATTAGGTGCCAGCTAGGTATTATGCACTATTTTAGGCATTGGGGAGACAAAGGTATAAACAAATAAATTCCTAACCTCAAAAATTTTACATTTCATTGGAGGAAAACAACACGCATACAAATAAGTAAATGAAAGCTACTTTCAAAATCCAAAGTAATGGGCAATTTATAACTGTAAGTGGCAGCTGAGGACAGTAGGAGGTAGACCATGTGGGCAAAGTGGCAGAATCCTTCCCCATCCACTCAAACCATGATTTTCAACTGATGGTTCCAATCTATGGTGGTCTAGTTATATCATACTACGATGGGAACTGTTATTACTTCTGCCCCTACGGTCAATTTCTGCAGGAGAGGGGGAAGGTGCCCGAACTTTGGTAGGGGCATTCATAGGTGTATCAGCATTTCAGAGCAGCCTTGTTGGACCAGATAGTGGTCGAGATAATACCTTCCCAATCTGATGAGCTTTGAACATGACTCAAAGGAAAGTAGTTTCATTATCAAGTTATTAATTTTTATTGGCTGCAACTGTCAAATCATTTTCCCAACTCCTTTACCTTCTGAGATACTGTGTTCTTTCTTCTCAGGTTAGACAGAAAAACATTTCAGTTGCACAGTACTCTGTCATGACTTTCTTGCTCTTAGAAAAAAAATCACAATTTTTTCTGCACTTTCAACAATGAATACATTTTGAAAGGAAGACCTTCCTTCCCCTTTGATACTCTGTGGGAGACACAGTTTTCATAAGAAATTCAGCTTTATGCAAAGGTTCCCATTAAAATGATGATGAGGTCAGAAAGTCCTTGAATTTCCCAGATAAGCAGAGGTCACACCAGCATAACTCGGACTCCTTCAATGGTTGGTTGCTTGGGTTATTTTCCAAGCTCTTTCAAGGCCTCTGGCCTAACTCTCCCCTATCTTTTGGACATTCCTGAGTGTTCACCTCCACATCACTGTCTCTTTAGAGTGGTGAGTAACTCATACTGATGAGGCAGGCAAGATTAATGGAAATTGCACCCAGTTTGGCTGCGAGATATTTCTGCCCCCTGTAGCTTTCCATAAAAAGTGGCTTACTTGAACTGTCAGTCATTTAAGAATAAGCTCTTCAATTATTTTAATCATACTGGGAATACCATTAGAAAAAACTATGATAACAATGTAGAGTAGGAATAGAAAGTTGTCAATTAAGTACCTGTTCTATTTTTAAATGCCTCCCATAAAGCTCAAAACAGATAATTAATAATTCCTGAAGGAATCAGATGTAAATAGTTCAATAACAGAGTTTCTTCAACCATTTGATCTAAATCCTGGCATCTTATCTCACTGGTACAGTGCTGGGTGAAGATTGACTCTCTCCAAAATCAATTAGATGAGAAATTCTCAGAAAGTATGGCATATAATATGCAATCCATAATTTACATGCTATGATTTTTAGAGGAATATTTTGAGCAGTCTATTTCAAAAGTAAAACACAGCTGACAATTTTGAGGCTTTTTTAAAAAGTCCTATATCTAATGATGCTGAAAATAGAAGCAAAAGAAATGAACATCTATTACACTAGATCTCTCAATGTGTAAATTACTTCCTAAGAGTATGCCCTTTGGGAAGCTGTATTAACTCCTTTCAACCATAATAGTGCTAAGGTATTAAATTACTAAAAATCATCCTATACCCTGTCATGGGATCATCAAGTCAGAAAGGCCCTTAAAAATTATCTTGTCCAAGTACCTTAAGAACTGAGGAAAATGAGGCCCAGAGTGAGTATGTGACTTGGCCAAGGTCACACAGGAGAATTCCCAGTCACTAAATCTGGAGATCCTTTGATCACCAGATCAAAGCCAGATTTCCTGACTCCAAATGGAGCATTCTTTCTATTCCAATAAAAGAACTTAGAGCCTGAGACAGTGTGAAAGGCCAAATGTTTGAAAAGTGAAAATATCATGTATGCGATGATACGATTTTATCATTCCTTAAGTACCAGTATAGCCCTCCAGCTATCTGTCCATTCTCAGCCTTTGTTTTTGCCAACGTTTGCAAATTCCCTGAGTTATTTGCCCACTGCTTCCTCTCCTTCTCCCCCCAGATCTGTACAGTTGCCAAATCTTGACCCTTCTCCCTGCACAGCATGTCTCACACCTAATCACATGGTCACCATCCTTATTCACATTCTCATCGTCTGTTGTCTGCCCCATCGCTGCAGCCTCCAGATTTATCTCCCCACTCCTCCAATCCATCTTACATGAAGCTGCCAAAGGAATGTTCCTAAAACAGGTAGAACAATATCACTCCCTTGCTTCATAAACTCTAGTTCTCAGTATTGCCGCTAGGATGAAATGTGAAGCCCTCTATTTGGCAGAAAAATCCCTTCACAATGTTAGTCAGTCAATAAGAATTTATTATTTGCTTCCTATGTGCCAAAATGACAGTCCTGCTCACAAGGAGCTCGTGATTTCCTTGGGGAGACTGTGGAGGAGTCAACAGGGAGCTGAGAGTGGGGGAGACAACATGAAAGCCGCAATTTACAATCAAGCTATTTACAGGATAAATCTGAAATAATCAACAGAGGGAAGGCATTAAGAATTAAGCAGGCTGGAGAAAGCCTCCAACCTTACGTTTCTAGGCATATTACACATTTCCCCGCTTCACAAACACTACAATCCATCCTGACTGATTGGATTGCTATTCTAGTCATGTAACATTCCGTCTCCAGTCTCCATGCCTTTGCGTAAGCTGTCTCCTATGTCTGGAACGCAAACTCTGCTGACTCCTGCCTTTTAGAATCCATAGTTTTCTTAAAAGTTCACTTCAAACACTGCCTCCTATGAGAGGCTTTCCCTGAGTCCACCACTAATAGTGCCTTCCCCCTACAATGTCAGCGGAGTTTATTTGCATGTATTGATAGGAATATGAAGAGATAATACATTGTGGTGGATAAGTAACTGGCCTTGGAGGTAAGAAGACCTGAGTTCAAATTTTGCCTCAGTCTAACATATACTGGCTTAATCTTCATTTAATGTCTCAGTGAACTGAGCTAGCTTTGCCTCTGTTTTCACCCAATTCCCTGGGATTGTAGATCACAGAGAAGTCATCAACCTGCTTTCACAGAGGAAGTTTGCCACCCCTGGTTCCCTCCACCAATGAAATCACAGATCTAGCCCCTGTCTCTATATGCAAACATTAGATCTCTTGCTATATTGAAAGTTCCTAGAGAGCAGAGCCAGTTGCATTTTTGTACTGACATCACTTAACCCAATGTGTGACACATAGTAGGCCCTTAATAAAATGGGTATTGGTTTATTGCCACATGACCAACTCCCTTTTGTGACTATGCTCTGTTTCCTTAATGATATCCCTCACAGCATTTCTTGAGCGGAGAGTCATTCTTAGAAATATGCTGCTTTCCATTGACCCCAGAGGTGTCCCATTTCCTTCTCCCATAAGATCGTGAGCTCCCCCAAGGCAGAGGACTATACTTTACCTTTCTCCTTTATCCCCAATGCCCAAAATATAGTAGGCACTTAATAAATGTTTAGTGAATGACGGGTGGTAACTTGGATTCTATGGAGATTCCATTGTTCCAAGATTAACAACCGTGTAATATCACTGAGAGAACATTTGTGTTTTTCGAAATGGTCTTTGGCACAAGGGAGTAGCTTGGGATCATTCGAAGCACTTAATGGTTATCAGGATGTCTAAAACATAATTTTCTTTTCATGGAAAACAATTCAGCTATGGATGCCCCACCCCCCTTCCCCTCCCAGACTTGGCTACCCGCTGGAATTGACTGACAAGTTGGACAAACCCTACTAGAACTGCACTTCTGGAAGGGAGTTGATGGCTAAGTAAACACAGCAATTAATCTTAAACATCTAATGCTTAACCTTAAGCCCTCCTGGGATGTTCCACCCCCACCTCTGGCTCCACTCATTAAGACCCTAGGAAGGCAAGGCCCCATGCAAGGAAGAACAAAACCGCAAATGGTTAACCTCAATATTGGAATCCATGTGCAGAAAGTTCAGTGAAATCTTGATTCTGCTGAGTGGACTATTCCATTGGTAGATTATTTAGGGATCCCAGCCTGGCTCTCTTTCCTTTCCCTGCCTTCCTTTCCTCATCCTTCCATTTCCCATCTTGGACCCAACACTGGCCATTTTGCAGGTTAACTCTAAGCCTGGCAAAATGCAAGCACGAAAGGGAGAAAGATGTACAAAATCACTTACAGTAGTAACAGCAAATCATCTAAGCTCCGCAGGGCAGGTTGGCTGCTTTCCTAAGATATTTGAACCATGTCCCTCCCCTCCATCCCAAACCTCTCCTCCTCTCAGCTTTCCAGTTTCTGTCAAGGACACCAGTCATATAGGTTGGCAACTGTGTAATAATCTTCCTTTTCTCCTTGCCCTCCCCCATGCCCATCAGTTGCCAAATCTTGATGATTCTGCCTCCATGACATCTGTCCAGTTCTCCCCTTTCTCCACTGGCATGAACAGCATCCCAGTTCAAGATTTCATCTTCTCTCACCTGGAGAAATGTACCAGCCTCCTGATTGGCCTCCGTGCTTCCATTCTCTCCCCTCTCTATTCATCTACCAAAACAATCTTACTGAAATCACATTTCTCATTATGTTCTAAACTCTTCAGTGTTTGTTAGACCAAAAAACAGTCCCCAGCAGAGAAGCAGTTAAATGGAATTTATAAAAGACCAAAGACTAGTCTCCAGGAGGGAAGTTGGCAGCTTGGTGGCACTGTGTATGGAATGTTGGGCTTGGAATCAGGAAGACCTTAGTTGAAATCCTGCCCTGAACACTTACTGGTTCTATAACCGAGGGCAAGTTACTTAATCTCTGTTAGACTCAATTTACTCGTCTGTAAAATGAAGATAATAATAACAAATGTTGATGAAGCTGTAAATTAGCCAAACCATTCTGAAAAGCAATTGGAAATCACTCGAAGAGAGTGACTAAAGTGTCCATGCTCTTCATCCCAGAGAGAATACTCCTAGGCTACTCCAAGGAAGTCAATGACAAAGAAAAGGTCTCATATGCACCAAAATCTTTATAGCAGTGATTTTTGTAGTAGTCCAGAACAGGAAAACAAATTATATCGTATATATTGTTTTCTGAGGAAGACCATCCAAGGAATGGGTAAACAAACAGTGATACATGAACGTAATACTACTACACTTTAAGAAATGATATGATGAATACAGAGAAGCATAAGAAGAATTATATGAAATGATAAAAAGTGAAGTAAGCAGAACCAGGAAATATTAGGCACAATGTTAACAATAATTTAAAGTGGAATGCTTAATACCAAAACAATCCAATCTAAAAGCTATGAAATTATAACAACTAGGCATGACCCCAAAAAAGAGATATGATAAGATTCTTCCCCCTGCTTCTTTGCAGAGGTGGGGGACCATGGGTGTAGAACACTACATATAATGTCAAACTTACTGTTCTGTTCATTAGTTTTACTGAACTTTTTAAAGGATGGCTCTCTGGAAAAGGGGTAGGGAGAAATGTAGTGGAAAATGTAGGTGATGCAAAAAAAGTAGGTATTAACAAAAATGCATTATTTTAAACATGTATCTTCTGTGGTCTCAAGCCTAACACAGACACCACTCAACTGTCTGGAAACCAGGCTACTGAATCCCCAACAGGCTAGAATACTTGACCTTCCTCAGACACCATGCTTATCTTCACTCCATGTTCATAGTTTAAAGGATCATGCTTGTAGAACCCAAACATGAAACTTTTTACATAGGACATTTGGATATTTTTTTCTCCTCTGTTACACTGTGTGCTGGCCTTTGGACAAAGTTGGCAGAGTATCCAATTATATTTGATCAGCCTCTTTTTGTATGTTCTCAGCATTGCTGGGTAGTCTTTGATAATTTCACACATCAGAAAATGGTAAACTACAAATCTATATTTGGATCTTCTCTACGATGCTCATATTCAGTAAGATCATTCATTCCATTTAGCACCTCCGTCACAGGGACATGAGTCACAGACAAAATGAAACAAATGGCTAGAGCACAATATGAAACAATATTCATAATGTCATACCAGAGGACAACAATCTATGGACAAATGTACCTTCCCACATATGTTGTTTATAGCCCAGTGTGTTTGTTGGAATGACTTGACAGCAAGGGAAACAGACATTCAAAGACTATAGAGATGTACCTTTTCTCCAGTACTTCCCAAGTACTTTATAGACACTGAATTTGCTAACACTCTGCAAAGAAAGTAGGTATGACTTACTTTTGATTTTGTTTTGAGTGAGGGAGGTCACCAGCCTCACTTCTCCTCCAGAGCCATCTGAATCCATTGACCAGATATTCATCAGGATGACTGGAGATGACCCAAGATGGGGCAATTGGGGTTAAGTGACTTGCCCAAGGTCACACAGCTAGTGAGTGTCAAGTGTCTGAAGGGAGATTTGAACTCAGGTCCTTCTGACTCCTGCACTAGTGCTCTATTCACTATACCACCTAGCTGCTTCTACCTGGATGGGAGCTGAAAGTCACTTCCCAATAAACAGTTCAGCAACAAGGCTGAAGTCCACCCTCATACTCCTGTTGTCTTCTAAGCACTGAATTTAGACTCCAGTTTTTGTTAGTTGCTCTCCCTGCCTTTGGACTCTCTTCCTTCCAACCCACCCTATACCCTAAAGCCAGATTAATTTTCCTAAAACATAGCTTTCATTCAGTGGTTCCACTGTTCAAAATCTCCAAGGACTTCTTATCACATTGAACCATAGAATTTAGGGATAAAAAGGACCTTAGAGATGATCTATATCCTCACTTTATAGATAGGGAAATTGAGGCCTAGCAAGGAAAAAACTCATTATTAACTGAAAAAAACTCTGATTATTAATAGTGGCATTAAAGGGCTTGCTCCAAGTTGCATATGCCATAGGTGAAAGAGGCAAGATTCAAAGCTAGGTTGTCCAATTCCAAGTTCAGTGGGCCACCCATCACACCACTCTGTGTGATCTCGAGTTCCTCAGGTTAATTTTCAATGATGTCCACAAGCAGGACCCACTCTCCCCATCTCGTCATATTTTTCACAGTGTGCTCCAGTCAAGCTATCATCATTAGTGTCCCATCGACCTACTGTGCCTGGTCTTGCAAACCTTTAACTTTTAATCTTGGTGTTGCTCCTTTCTCTGTCCAGCTGCCTAAATGTTTCCTGGCCCTTCAGTCTTGCCTCTCCTATGAGGCTGTTTTGCTTTTTTAATCTGCATCAATCTCTCTCTTCTCCCAACTCTCAGGATGGGACAGTGAACACAACATTTGACTTGGCATCAGAGGACTTGAATGAAAATCCAGCTCTGACTGTTTATTGCATGGGAAATTTTGGATAAATCAAGAACCTTTCAGGGTCTCCATTTCCTCTTCTTCTAAATGAGGGGGTCTAAGATCCCTTTAACCTCTATGAGGCAGAAGACCTGGGTCTGAGTCCTGATTCTGGTATATTCAAAATTGTTTCTTCCAGTCACCTGATCTTGAGGGGCCTCACTTCTCTCATCTCTGAAATGGGTCAAATAAGATAACACATAAATCTCTCTGCAAATCTTTAAGTTCTATATAAATGTGAATTGTCATTGTTATGCCATAACTAAAATGGAAGGGAAGCCTTGCTTTATTAGAACTGGGGTGCCAATAGAGTTTTCTTTACAGGGAGGACCAATCACATTTCAAAAACTTAAGCTCCACACATTTCTTTAATTATCTCCCTCTTACCTCTATAAAAGAACATTTGGATCATATATCCCTAAATCAAAATAACTATTAAAAATCATTTCAGTGAAAAGGAAGTTGAAGGAATCAGAAATATTAAGATTTTCCGGCTGAGGCATTATATACTTAGAACAATTCAACTGAAAACATTCTTAGGAAATTGAGATTTCTTCAGAAGGAAGCATAGTGAAGTAGATCGTTATCCTAACTAGTTAAGAAGCCCTGAGATTAAGTCTTGCCTATGACATCTACTGGCTGTGTGAGGAAGGAGAAATCAATTCCGCTGTTGGTGTGTTGGGCTACTTCTAAGCTGCAGAGAAGGTACTACTCAGTGTTCCTAGAAGGCATTCCTTCCATCAATGAAATCGCAGGTCTTGGCTCTATCCCTATGACTTCTGAACATAAGACAAGAGTGATTTAAAATACAAGCAGAGCAGCAAATATTTATGTACTGATTTATGTTTTCAAAGCATCATTACATCCAAGGTGTCTCAAAAACATTAGTGAAGTACACAGGGAATATTATTCCCATTTTCCAGATGAAGAAACTGAGGAGGAAACTGAGGTGGCTTTAAGGCCACCAATCTAAGTCAGGAACAGAATCAGGATCCAAACCCAGGTCTCTAGACTCCAAGATATGCCCTTTACAACACAAGACTGTCAATTTTGAAGCAGAAGTCCTTCAAGAAGGCCTTTATATGTCATCTAGTCCAAGCCTTTTCTGGCACACTTGCTTCTGACATGTACTAGCAGAGTGTCTAAGGGCAGCAAAGCACTGGACCTCATGGGGCCTTTGGTATCTCTGTCATCCCAGGCTTTTTCACCTGTTGGTGGGTCCTGGTCTCCTCAGGCAGATGGTCTGGTGAAACCAAGAGACCCCTTCTCACAATCATGGTTTTAAATGTATAACATAATGGTTTAAAAATGGCTTTAAATGTATAAAATAAAATATGAAGGATTACAAAGGAAACCAATTCTATTGAAATAAAGTTAACAAAATAATAAAAGAACAAGTTCGCAGACCCTCGGCTCAGTACCCTTGTTTTAAGACTATCCTTCTGGATAAGTTACTGATGTGTGTGGATCCACACCAATGAGATCAGAGATCTGAACCAAAAAAATAACTTCCAGAGACAGGGGTTTTGAATTTTTCACACACTATATAATAACAATTGTTAGCATTTATGAAGTAATTTAAGGCTGATAAAACATTTTGAAAATAGAATACTTGTAAAGTTCTTCACAACTCTGGGAAGCAGGTGCTGTTGATAGACCCATTTTATAATTGAGGAAACCAAGACTGTGATTTTTCACCAACCTCATAACAGAAAACTCTAGAATATGACAGAGTAAGGAAAAGAGTATATTTCCACATCTTTACTGGAAACAATCAGGGAATTCTGGGAGACATACTATATATTAAACACTGCTGTAGGAGTTGGTCTATTTTATGATTTATAAATTGATCTCTGCCTGGGTCTCGATTTTAGGCCCCTCTGGTGCTTGTGCGCACAGTGTACACAGTGGAATTGTCCTGGGCAGACATGCAATCTGTGGATAGATTTCTTCTGTCTCTGCCAGAATCAATCCTCAGCCCCCCTAGGGTGAAGGATTGAATTCTGGGTGGATTTGGGCTGTACATTCTTCTTTCTTGACAAGGGGCATGCTGTGGCCTAGTTATGGCTGTGTTTTTCCTCCATTGGACTTTCTAAGGTCTATACACTATTGGTGGATAAATGTGAGGGAATCTTGCCCAGAGTGTAATGTGGGCACCCCCCTGCTGTGAAGGCCTTTGGTTTGGATGGAATTTAGCGGAAGATTTTCTTTCTCTTTCCCTGGGTGTCCATTTCAGATGCTTCTTGTCCCCTTCCTGCTTTCCCTCGAGCCTGAAGGATTGCCTTGGGACCATGTGTAGTCAGTGATGTCATTTCTAGGGTCATGTGTAAAGCCCAAGTAACTGGTTCACTGACTGCCTCTATATGGGCTTTCTTGTTGCTTTCTGACTCTCTTTTCCTGGGCAGTTGATTTAGGGGACTCTGTTTGAGATCTCATTGTCCTTCATGACTGAGGGAATATTGTACGTCACAAGAACTTCTTTTTTTTTATAAATTTATTTATTTAACTTTTTACATTCATTTTCACAAAATTTTGGGTTCCAAATTTTCTCCCCATTTGTCCCCTCCCCCATCCTAATACAGCAAGCATTCTAATTTCCCCTATCACCAATCTGCCCTCTCTTCTATCATTCCTCCCTTCCCTTGTCCTCATCTTCTCTTTTTCCCTGTAGGGCCAGATAACTTTCTATTCCCCATTGCCTGTATTTCTTATTTCCTAGTAGCAAGAACAATACTTGACAGTTGTTCCTAAAACTTTGAGTTCCAAATTCTCCCCATCCCTCCCTCCCCACCCATCCCTTTTGGGAAGGCAAGCAATTCAATATAGGCCACATCTGTGTAGTTTTGCAAATGACTTCCATAATAGTCGTGTTGTGTAAGACTAACTATATTTTCCTCCATCCTATCCTGCCCCTCATTGTTTCTATTCTGTCTTTTGATCCTGTCCCTCCCTGAGTGTTGACTTCAGATTGCTCCCTCCTCCTTTCCCTCATTGAAAAATTGCCCTCCTTTCCATCATCCCCCCCCCACCCTGCTTATCCCTTACCCTAACCCCCATTTTCCTGTATTGTAAGATAGGTTTTCATACCAAAGTGAGTGTGCATTTTATTCCTTCCTTTAGTCGAATGTGATGAGAGTAAACGTCATGTTTTTTTCTCAGCTCTCCTCTTTTTCCCTCCACTAAAAAGTCTCCTGCCTGCCTCTTCTATGAGAGATAATTTACCCCATTCCATTTCTTCCTCTCTCCTCTCAATACATTTCTCTCTTACTGCTTAATTTCGTTTTTTACGATATGATCCCATCCTATTCAATTCACTCTGTGCTCTCTGTCTCTGTGTGTACGTGCACGTCTGTGTGTGTGCGTGTGTGTGTGTGTGTGTGTGTGTGTTTAATCTCACCAACTACCCAGATATTGAAAACTTTCAGGAGTTACAAATATTGTCTTTCCATGTAGGAATGTAAACAGTTCACCTTTGGTAAGTCCCTTATGACTTCTCTTTGCTGTTTACATTTTCATGCTTCTTCTCATTCTTGTGTTTGAAAGTCAAATTTTCTTTTCAGCTCTGGTCTTTTCATCAAGAATGCTTGAAAATCCTCTGTTTCATTGAAAGACCATATTTTCCCCTGAAGTATTGCACTCAGTTTTGCTGGGTAGGTGATTCTTGGTTTGAGTCCTAGTTCCTTTGACTTCTGGAATATCCTATTCCACACCCTTCGATCCCTTAATGTAGAAACTGCTAGATCTTGTGTTATCCTGATTGTATTTCCACAATACTGGAATTGTTTCTTTCTAGCTGCTTGCAATATTTTCTCCTTGACCTGGGAACTCTGGAATTTGTCCACAATGTTCCTAGGAGTTTATCTTTTTGGATCTCTTTCAGGCTGTGATCGATGGATTCCTTCAATACTTATTTTGCCCTCTGGTTCTAGAATATCAGGGCAGTTTTCCTTGATAATTTCATGAAAGATGATGTCTAGGCTCTTTTTTTTTTTTGATCATGGCTTTCTGGTAGTCCCATAATTTTTAAATTGTGTCTCCTGCATCTATTTTCCAGGTCAGTTGTTTTTCCCATGAGATATTTCACATTCTCTTCCATTTTTTCATTCTTTTGGTTTTGTTTTGTGATTTCTTGGTTTCTCAGAAAGTCATTAGCCTCCATCTGTTCCATTCCAATTTTGAGAGAACTATTCTCTTCAGTGAGCTTTTGAACCTCTTTTTCCATTTGGCTAATTCTGCTTTTGAAAGCATTCTTCTCCTCATTGGCTTTTTGAACCTCTTTTGCCAATTGAGTGAGCCTATTTTTCAAGGTGTTATTTTCTTCAGCATTTTTTGGGTCTCCTTTGGCAAGGTATTGACCCATTTTTCATGCTTTTCTTGCATCTCTCTCATTTCTCTTCCCAGTTTTTCCTCCACCTGTCTAACTTGATTTTCAAAATCCTTTTTGAGCTCTTCCATGGCCTGAGCCCACTGGATATCTATTTCAGATGTTTGGGATACAGAGGCCTTGACTTCTATGTCTTTCCCTGATGGTAAGCATTGTTCTTCCTCATCACAAAGGAAAGGAGGAAATATCTGTTCACCAAAAAGGTAACCTTCTATGGTCTTATTTTTTTTTTCCCTTTCCTGGACATTTTCCCAGCCAGTTACTTGACTTCTGAGATTCGTCTCCACCCCCTCCTTACCTCCAGATCCGCCCAACTAGTGCTTGGGGTCTGAGATTCAAATGCTGCTTCCCAACCTCAGGGCTTTCAGTAGGGGCAGGGTTGCTATTCAGTGTGAGATTAAGTTCAGGTTCTCAGGTGGGGGTGGGGCTGCCTCACAGGGCTCAATTCCCTCAGGGGGTTTATGCAGAGACCTTCAACAATGTATCCAAGTTCCTGTCTGCTTTGGGATCTCCTGTCCTCTGCTGCCTCTGCTTCCTGCCTCCCGAGGGGGTCTGAGTTATGGAGACACCCCGTTCCCCTCTCAGACAGTCCAGAAGGCTCTCTCACTGACTTGTAGCACCGGTGGGTTGAGGGACCTTTACGGCCGCTGGAGATTCTGTCCCTGAAGCCTGCTCAGATCTGCTCCTCTTGGTGCCACGGGATCAAGGCAGGGCTGAGCTCCACTCTGGGTCCAGTGTGCTATGGACCTTTGGTGTCGGTTTTTCAGGGCTCTCTGGAACAGAAATCTCCCCCACTCCATTGTTGTGCAGCTTCCACTGCTCCAGGATTTGTTGGGAGTTCCTCTTTACAGGTAATTTATGGGCTGTGGGCTCGGAGCTAGCATATGTGAATCTTTCTACTCTGCCACCTTGGCTCCTCCCCAAGAACTTCTTTTGAGAGATTTGACAGGATCCCATCTGTTGGCCTTGGAAAGACCCCCTACTGTGTCTGTGTGCTCCAAGTTGGGGACTTTGCTTCAGTATCATCCTGTCTTGTTCTATGGCATACTTAGCAGGGACTTTGGCCCAGCACTGATGCACCTCCTCATCCAGGAGGCTCTTTCCAGTACCCAGAATGTCCTCAGATTCATTCTGTGGGGTTCCCTCACCATAGCCCCTTGGTCAGTCTGTGTGTCCCCATATGTCTGTCTGTATGTCCCCATATGTCTGTCTGTGTGTCCCCATCTGTCTGTGTGTCCTCATGTGTCTGTCCGTGTGTCCACATGTGTCTGTCTATGTGTCCCCATCTGTCTCCCTGTGTGGCCCCGTATGTCTGTCTGTGTGTCTCCATCTGTCTATGCATCCTCATGTGTCTGTCCGATGCATCCCCATCTCTCTCCCTGTGTGTCCCCATGTGTCTGTCTGTGTGTTCCCCATCTTTCCCTCTGTGTGTCCCCATGTGTCTGTCTGTGTGTCTCCATCTGTCTATCTGTGTGTCATGTGTCTATCTGTGTGTCCCCATCTGTCTGTCTGTATGCCCCCATATGTCTGTCCGTGTGTCCCCATGTGTCTGTTGCTGTGTCCCCATGTGTCTGTCCATGTGTCCCCATGTGTCTGTCTGTGTGTCCCCATGTGTCTGTCTCTGTGTCCCCATGTGTCTGTCTGTGTGTTCCCCATCTTTCCCTCTGTGTGTCCCCATGTGTCTGTCTGTGTGTCTCCATCTGTCTATCTGTGTGTCCCCATCTGTCTGTCTGTATGCCCCCATATGTCTGTCCGTGTGTCCCCATGTGTCTGTTGCTGTGTCCCCATGTGTCTGTCCATGTGTCCCCATGTGTCTGTCTGTGTGTCCCCATGTGTCTGTCTCTGTGTCCCCATCTGTCTGTCCGTGTGTCCCCATCTGTCTGTCTTTATCTGTCTCTCTGTGTGTCCCCATGTGTCTGTGTGTGTGTCTCCATCTGTCTGTCTGTGTCATGTGTCTATCTGTGTGTCTCCATCTGTCTGTCCGTGTGTCCTCATGTATCTGTCCATGTCTCCCCATCTGTCTCTCTGTTTCTTCCCCATCTTTCTCTCTGTGTGTCCCCATGTGTCTGTCTGTGTGTACCCATGTGTCTGTCCGTGTGTCCCCATCTGTCTGTCTGTGTGTGTTTATCTGTCTCTCTGTGCGTTCCCATGTGTCCGTCGGTGTGTCCCCATCTATCTGTCTGTGTGTCCTCATATGTCTGTCTGTGTGTCCCCATGTGTCTCTCTGTGTTTCCCCACGTGTCTGTCTGTGTGTCCCCATGAGTCTGTCTGTGTGTCTCCATCTGTCTGTCCGTGTGTCCCCATGTGTCTGTCTGTGTGTTCCCCATCTTTCTCTCTGTGTGTCCCCATGTGTCTGTCCGTGTGTCCCCATGTGTCTTTCTGTGTGTCCCCATCTGTCTGTCTCTGTGTCCCCATCTGTCTGTCCGTGTGTCCCCATCTGTCTGTCTGTGTGTGTTTATCTGTCTCTCTGTGTGTCCCCATGTGTCTGTCGGTGTGTCCCCATCTGTCTGTCTGTGTGTCCTCATATGTCTGTCTGTGTGTCCCCATGTGTCTCTCTGTGTGCCCCATCTGTCTCTCTGTGTGTCCCCATGTGTCTGTCTGTGTGTCCACATGTGTCTTTCTGTGTGTCGTCATGTGTCTCTCTGTGTGTCCCCATCTGTCTCTCTGTGTGTGTTTATCTGTCTCTCTGTGTGTCCCCATGTGTCTGTCGGTGTGTCCCCATCTGTCTGTCTGTGTGTCCTCATATGTCTGTCTGTGTGTCCCCATGTGTCTCTCTGTGTGCCCCATCTGTCTCTCTGTGTGTCCCCATGTGTCTGTCTGTGTGTCCACATGTGTCTTTCTGTGTGTCGTCATGTGTCTCTCTGTGTGTCCCCATCTCTCTGTGTGTCCTCATGTGTCTCTCTGTGTCCCCAGTTGCCTGTCCGTGTGTCCCCATGTGTCTGTCTGTGTGTCCCTATCTGTGTATCCTCATATGTCTGTGTGTTCCCATCTGTCTGTACATGTGTCCTCATGTGTCTGTCGCTGTGTCCCCATGTGTCTGTCCGCGTGTCCCCATGTGTCTGTCTGTGTGTCCCCATCTGTCTGTCTCTGTGTCCCCATCTGTCTGTCCATGTGTCCCCATCTGTCTGTCTGTGTGTCTTTATCTGTCTCTCTGTGTGTCCCCATCTGTCTCTCTGTGTGTCCCCATCTGTCTGTCTGTGTGTCATGTGTCTATCTGTGTGTCTCCATCTGTCTGTCCGTGTGTCCTCATGTATCTGTCCATGTCTCCCCATCTGTCTCTCTGTTTCTTCCCCATCTTTCTCTCTGTGTGTCCCCATGTGTCTGTCTGTGTGTACCCATGTGTCTGTCTGTGTGTCTCCATCTGTCTGTCTGTGTGTCCTCATGTGTCTGTCCGTGTGTCCCCATCTGTCTGTCTGTGTGTGTTTATCTGTCTCTCTGTGTGTCCCCATCTGTCTCTCTGTGTGTCCCCATCTGTCTGTCTGTGTGTGTTTATCTGTCTCTCTGTGTGTCCCCATGTGTCTCTCTGTGTGTCCCCATCTGTCTGTCTGTGTGTCCTCATGTGTCTGTCTGTGTGTCCCCATGTGTCTGTCTGTGTGTCCCCATGTGTCTGTCTCTGTGTCCCCATCTGTCTGTCCGTGTGTCCCCATCTGTCTGTCTGTGTGTCCCCATGTGTCTGTCTGTGTGTCTCCATCTGTCTGTCTGTGTGTCGTGTGTCTATCTGTGTGTCTCCGTCTGTCTGTCCGTGTGTCCCCATCTGTCTGTCTGTGTGTCTTTATCTGTCTCTCTGTGTGTCCCCATCTGTCTCTCTGTGTGTCCCCATCTGTCTGTCTGTGTGTCATGTGTCTATCTGTGTGTCTCCATCTGTCTGTCTGTGTGTCCTCATGTGTCTGTCCGTGTGTCCCCATATGTCTGTCTGTGTGTGTTTATCTGTCTCTCTGTGTGTCCACATCTTTCTCTCTGTGTGTCCCCATGTGTCTGTCTCTGTGTCCCCATCTGTCTGTCCGTGTGTCCCCATCTGTCTGTCCGTGTGTCCCCATCTGTCTGTCTGTGTGTCCCCATGTGTCTGTCTGTGTGTCTCCATCTGTCTGTCTGTGTGTCATGTGTCTATCTGTGTGTCTCCATCTGTCTGTCCGTGTGTCCTCATGTATCTGTCCATGTCTCCCCATCTGTCTCTCTGTTTCTTCCCCATCTTTCTCTCTGTGTGTCCCCATGTGTCTGTCTGTGTGTACCCATGTGTCTGTCTGTGTGTCTCCATCTGTCTGTCTGTGTGTCCTCATGTGTCTGTCCGTGTGTCCCCATCTGTCTGTCTGTGTGTGTTTATCTGTCTCTCTGTGTGTCCCCATCTGTCTCTCTGTGTGTCCCCATCTGTCTGTCTGTGTGTGTTTATCTGTCTCTCTGTGTGTCCCCATGTGTCTCTCTGTGTGTCCCCATCTGTCTGTCTGTGTGTCCTCATGTGTCTGTCTGTGTGTCCCCATGTGTCTGTCTGTGTGTCCCCATGTGTCTGTCTCTGTGTCCCCATCTGTCTGTCCGTGTGTCCCCATCTGTCTGTCTGTGTGTCCCCATGTGTCTGTCTGTGTGTCTCCATCTGTCTGTCTGTGTGTCGTGTGTCTATCTGTGTGTCTCCGTCTGTCTGTCCGTGTGTCCCCATCTGTCTGTCTGTGTGTCTTTATCTGTCTCTCTGTGTGTCCCCATCTGTCTCTCTGTGTGTCCCCATCTGTCTGTCTGTGTGTCATGTGTCTATCTGTGTGTCTCCATCTGTCTGTCTGTGTGTCCTCATGTGTCTGTCCGTGTGTCCCCATATGTCTGTCTGTGTGTGTTTATCTGTCTCTCTGTGTGTCCACATCTTTCTCTCTGTGTGTCCCCATGTGTCTGTCTCTGTGTCCCCATCTGTCTGTCCGTGTGTCCCCATCTGTCTGTCCGTGTGTCCCCATCTGTCTGTCTGTGTGTCCCCATGTGTCTGTCTGTGTGTCTCCATCTGTCTGTCTGTGTGTCATGTGTCTATCTGTGTGTCTCCGTCTGTCTGTCCGTGTGTCCCTATCTCTCTCTCTGTGTTCCCCATCTCTCTCTCTGTGTGTTCCCCATCTTTCTGTCTGTGTGTCCCCATCTGTCTGTCTCTGTGTCCCCATCTGCCTGTTCGTGTGTCCCCATCTGTCTGTCTGTGTGTCCTCATGTGTCTCTCTGTGTGTCCCCATGTGTCTGTTGGTGTGTCCCCATCTTTCTCTCTGTGTGTCCCCATGTGTCTGTCTGTGTGTCCTCATATGTCTGTGTGTCCCCATGTGTCTCTCTGTGTGTCCCCATGTGTCTCTCTGTGTGTTCTTATCTGTCTCTCTGTGTGTCCCCAGTTGTCTGTCCATGTGTCCCCATGTGTCTGTCTGTGTGTCCCTGTCTGTGTATCCTCATGTGTCTGTCTGTGTGTTCCCATCTGTCTGTACATGTGTCCCCATGTGTCTGTCTGTGTGTCCTCATGTGTCTGTCTGTGTGTTCCCATCTGTCTGTACATGTGTCCTCATGTGTCTGTCCATGTGACCCCATCTGTCTGTGTATGTGTCCCCATGTATCTGTCTGTGTGTCCCCATCTGTCTCTCTGTGTGCCCCCATCTATTTCTCCGTGTGTCCCCATCCGTCTCTCTCTGTGTCCTCATGTGTCTGTCTGTGTGTCCCCATCTCTCTGTGTGTCCCCATGTGTCTGTGTGTCTCCATCTGTCTGTCTTTGTGTCCCCATCTGTCTGTGTGTCACCATTTGTCCATGTGTTTCATCCATGTGTCTGTACGTACTCCATCTGTCTCTGCATATGTACGCACCTGTCCATGTGTCCCCATGTGTCTGTCCATGTGTCCTCATGTGTGTGTGTCCCCATCTCTCTGTCTGCGTGTCCCCATCTGTCCATCACCAGAGGACCTCCTGCTTTGGGTGCTGGCACCTTGGATGGTTCCTGTATTTTCCCTTTCAGGGCACTGAGGCCCTTTGCTTGTGTTCCCTTGAGTATGATACTTTGTCTGTGGTCCCTCTCTACGACTGGGCATAGCACCAGGGTCCTTGCATCCAAAACCTTTCTGGGCCTATTTCTTTTAAGCAATTTGTTACCAGGTTGAATTTTTTCTTGCACATTCTTCTCCTCTTTCCCTGAGGAGTTCATTTGGGAGATTGTGGCCTAGCTCCTGGGCTCCCTCTTGACAAAGGGGCTATCTACCCTTGAGTGACTTTTCCTGGAGCATGGTAGTGGGTTGCTCCTGGCACCTCAGTTGGGACCCCATGCTGTGAATCATTCCGGACGTCTTAGACTTTTAGCTGCAGATTCCTCTTCTTTTTCCTGGGTCTTGATTTCAGGCCATTCCAGTCCTTTCCATGTATACACTGGGACTGTCCTGGAACAACAGGCAGTGTGTGGATAGATTTCTGGGGTGTCTGTAAGAGCCCATCCTCAACTCCCCACTGTGAGTGACTGAAACCATGAGGTCTTTTTTAAAATGGAAGACACAGTCAGTGGTCTCAGGTATGCTTGACAGCCTGGAACTATGGATAAGTCCTTAACCTCTCTAAGTCTCAGTTTATTCATTTGTAAAACAGTGATATTACCACCCTAAGAAGACATTTATTTTATACATCATAAAATATGAGAGTGGATAGGGCACTGGCTTTCGTGTGAGGAAATCTTGGGAACAAACCCTGTTTTAGTCTGTCAGTCAATAAACATTCGGTAAGTGCCCTCTCCTTGTACCATGGTAAATGCTGGGGATACAAAGAAAGGCAAAAGACAGTCTCTGCTCTCAAGGAGCTTGTTCCCCTTCTTTGCTTTCTTCATATGATGTCTTCCATTAGAACATAAGCCACTTGAGGGCAGGGATTGTCCCACTTGTTTGTATTTGTATCTCTTGCTGCTGTTCAAGTGCCTGATATTTAAGAAACAAGGCAGCTGAATGACAGAGTAGATATAGTGCTGAACTTGGAAGTGAGTTCAGATGCATACTTAGTAGCTGTGACTAAGACAAGTCATTTAACCTCTTTTTTGCCTCAGTTTCCTCATCTATAAAATGGAGATAATACCTACTTCACAAGATTAAAGGGGATAGCATACATAATTCTTTGTAAATATTACAACATGCTAATATTTTATATGCTTTATCATTCATCTGTTCAGCCTCTGATTACCTCAGAAAACTCTCTAAAACTATAGTCTACAGAGGAATTCTTGATCTGCATCAGCGGAGGGAATTTTAACATCAGGAGTTCTCTCACACTGATGAAATCACAGGTCAGGACCACCTGCTGTGTACCATAGTCCCACCCCCAGTTCCCCACACCCACCTCCCTACTTTATAGAGTTCTTGTGAGGATCAGATGAGGGGACATGCATAGGACACTTTGTTAACTTCCAAATACTATAGATATGCTGGTTATTATTATTTACCAAAGTGGTTCTTGTCGAGATAGATTGCTGTAAGGTTTTCTGGAATGCTTTCTCTCCTTATTCTGGCCTTCAAGGCCTTCTCTAATTTATCTCCATACTAATTTTCCAGACTTATATCACACTATGTCTCTTTATATGTCCCATCTCCCTTCCAAACTGAACTCTCATGGACGGTGCCCCACAAACACGCAATTTCAGAGTGTCACTGGTACTTCGGAACCTTCAGCCTGAAACGGCTCTTTCTGGATCACAAAAACAGACCAGAGTTCATTATCTTACTTTTGCCTCCCATGTGAAGTACTGATTGCAAGTATTATCATCCTCATTTTATAGATGAATAAACTTATAGAGATTAAATTGTGAGTGCAAAGAAACACAGTTTGTGTCACACAATGATAGGAGTGCTGGATTTGAAATCAGAGAACCTGCATTGAAATTCCAGTTCTGTGACTTTACTACCTGTTCTGATCTCTGACCTTGGTCAAAACATTTAGCCTCAGGCCTCAGTTTCTCATCTGTAAAATCAAGGATTAATCTACAGATCCCTCCAAGGTCCTTCCAAGGTCCCTCCAAGCCCTAAGTAATCCAGCCCAGGTGTTCTGATTCTAAATTCAGCATACTTTCTTTTATATTGTGCTGACTCTCCAAACGATCTGTAGTTCAGTCTGTAAACAGACAACAGGAAATGGAAGCCATCTTCTTCCTGTTAGTAAGTTTTCTTTATTTAAAACAACAACAAAAAACCCCCAAAAAACAAACCCATACCTTTCTGGAAAGTGAAGAAGTATAGGGAAGTGCGTTATGAATTAATTCCCTTTCATTTATTCATGTCCATCACATCATTGCTATTTGTTTTTCACAAATCCAATGGAGTAGATAGTTCTTCAATCCAAAATGAACTTTATTTTACTTTCCTGAATTATTAACGATGTACTCTATTAGCCACATGTCATCATCGTGGGTATATTTTTCAAGAAGGTGGCACAGCACTAATATCTGGGGAAGGAACACTGTTCCCATGGGCTACATCTCCAATTTTTTTCTTTACACCCCAGGAGACCATCCATTTCACTGCCATGATTCTCCATACAGTACACAATGAATTTCCACCTTTTCCTCTTTTGCAGAAGTGGAGGAAACTTTTCTATAGCACGAAATGGGGCTGGGCATCTAGGGATTCGAAATATTCCCTCCTCAGGCCCTCATCCCTTCCCTGCCAATTCAAGGTATCAGTCTCAAAGTACAAACTTGGCAGTCTTTGGCTACACTGACAGAACCTTGTTATCACCTCCTGGGAAAATTGCCTGCTGAAAATATCTTTTTAGATAACAAGGGAGATTTCCAGAAAGGTAAATCTTGCAAAATTATGAAAGTTTTATTCTCCTAAATACCACACTATGCTTTTCTATAGTCTCTACCTTTGCTTTTCTAAAATCAAAGGGTTACATTATCATAAAAGTTTAAAGGTTAATTCTGAATTTTCTGGATGGAGATGTTCTTTCTAAAGCTATCTGTGTAGGGAGTTACCTTAGGTATGTGTGAATTATTCTGTTTGGTAACTTGCCTTCTAGGGTTTTGACTTAATAAAAACTAGAGGCAATTCTGACTCTAGGATTTTTTGTTACCTTCTTACTATATTCCTAAAACCAGTTTAAGATAAGAGATGTACTAATTGTGCTCTTTTTTCCACAATGGCTACATCCACACTCCTCTGCTGATGTAGTGATAGGATTCCCTCAGTAGAATGGAAGTGGCTTGATAACAGGGACCATGGTTTGGGGAGGGCTGGGTTGGGTTTGCATTCCCAGGGCTTAACTCAGTGCCTGGAACATAATAAGGGCTTAAATAATGGTTGCTGGCTGATTGTTGACTGGTATAGTTGGGACTAGGCCCAGTGGAGTTGGCCAAACTACATAATTCAAATTCCATGGCTCTTGGTTGCACCATAATACAGTTCATCTTGGTTATCTAGCATCATGCCTCATTTTAGTTACTGAGATTGGTTCATTAATATGGTAATCAAAATAGCTGACCTCTCAAGTTTTTAAACCTGCCAGAAAATCTTAAAGTCTGTTGCCTCAGATAAACAAGAAGACATTTCTTCTAGATATAGAGGCATTTGTCCATTACTTGTATGTGATCATTCTTGTTATAAGTAAACTCAGAATATAGGGATTTTTGTCCTAGTGCCATTTTGACTTTTGGTGGCACTCTATAAACAGAAGTTGGTTAATCTTCAGGAAACATTTGCATTCATGGCATCCCCATTTTACAGGTGAGTTACCTGGGACCCAGGATGGCTTGTTCACAGCTGCAAATTTAGTCAGTGAAATGTCTGGGAATGGAGCCCAAATTCACTGACTAAGAGATGCCAAAGAATCTACTGTGTTTATTTACAGCAGTGCTTATTATTTATGTTCCACCTAAAAGGGACTATTTAATGATGTGCTTAGTCAGGCAACAACCATAGCTGCAGGACATTGGATGTGCCAAGGATCACCTTCAGTTGGGTGAACAGCCTCACTCCCAAAATTCCGTATGGAAATAGGCAGAAAGTCCATCCTCTTGACAAAAGGGAAAAAGAAAGAAATTAGCTGTTTGTGAAAAGTATGAAAACAGAGGCAGGAAAGAAACTGAAATTAGGAACATAGAAATGTGAATGTTTAGAAAGGATCTTGTTTTAAAAGACTGATCCAGTTGGAAAAAATGCTCATTAAAAGAGAAAGAGATGGAGAAGGAGAGATAGAGACAGAGAGACAGACAAACAGACAGGAGAGAAGGAGGGAGGGAGACAAGAGAGAGAAAGACAGAGAACCTAGAAGTGGAAGCTGAAAGAACACTTTACTACTCCTTCCTCTAAACATTTCAGCTTGGCCAGAAGGCAATATGTCACATATCATATGTCACATATGTGATACATGTTGCATGTATACAGATGTCACATGTACTCAAATAAATATAGATTAAGTTTGCCCACCAAAATCCTTTGGTGTTATTCTCTTTGATGTGGCTTTCTCTCCATGAAGATCTTTAAATGAAAGTTTCAAGAGGATGCTATCTACTCCAAATGATGTTTTTTTCTTGTATTTTGTTTTCATAAGGAAAGGAATACTTGATTTTGAGTAAGTGGTTACACATGCAGCAAAGGATTCAAATGCTCTAGAGAAGTCACTCATCTTTTCTGGGCCTCATTTTCCTTCCCTGTAAAATGAGAAGGTTGAATTCAACTTGGGTTGGCATGGGGGAGAACAAGAGAATCAAAGAATGGAGAAGATCAGAATGAATGGGAAATGATTATGGACTGTGGAGGGAAGGCAGAACTACTTAATTTTTATCTTACTTTTCTCTGCAAAAGAGAATAATCTTTATATTAAAATGGAGAAATAACGATATCCAAGATAGGTAAGCAGATAATAGTAAAGTACGTAGATGTTATTGATGAGTTTTATCATCAGACCCAGATGAACTACATTCCAAGGTAGCCAAAGAGGTGGTGGACATGATATTTGGACCCCTGTCAGCAACTGGAAATAATTGTGGAAAGCCAGAGTAGTGTTACAGGATCAAATATAAACCTCTCTACCAGGCATTGAACCCCCTTCAAAAATTAGAAAGGGCAGTCTCAAGATGTGGTGGTAAACACCTTCACATAACAGTTGGATCACTACTTGTCAGGAATATTATAAATCATATTCTATATAACTTCTAATTCTATATAATCCTTCCCAACTCGGGGTTCCATACTGGGGAAGGAGGCATTTATAAAGAAGCCATCTACATAGTGCAATGCATAGAGTGCTGGGCCTGAAGTCAGGAAGATCCAAGGTTCAAATCTTACTTCAGATACTATATGAGAAACCCTAGGCAATTTGCTTAACCTCTGTTTGCCTCAGTTTCCTCAACTATAAAATGGGAATAATCTGTCCCCACCAGAGTTGTTGTGAGGATCAAATGAGATAATTGTAACATGCTTAGTGTAGTGCTTGGTACATAGTAGGTGTTTAATAAATGCTTGTTCCCTTCCTCTTTATGGCTCTATGTCCTATGATCTGTGACTCAGAACAGACTCATAAGTGCCATTCCCTGTCTCAGACAAGATCATCTTCCTAAGATACTGCAAGCCAGATTCATCAAATCTTATTCTTATGTTCACTACACACAATATTCCTTAGGAATATTATATGTATCACAATGCCATTTCAAATGCTCTAATGTCCTTTTCTACATGGGTTATTTTATCTGCTGTCTTCAGGAACAACCAAATGACTGTTGTGAATTGGTTACTAACATCAAATGAACCTGAAGCCAGACTACATTAGAATCAATATTATTTCTCCCACCTTAACTAGTTACTAGATCAAGTGACTTGTTCAGGGTCCCACAGCCAGTATATGTTAGAAGCAGCACTTAAAAACAGGTCTTCCCAACTCTGAGGCCAGTTCTGTATCTATCACTAGCAGTCAAATTCTCAAGAAAGACTTGGATTCCAGACTCAAATTGTCTGCAAGGAACAGAAGTGGTTATAAACTCTGTTCTCCCACCCCCACCATGGCAGCTGGACTCACTTTATATAGAAATGGTGACACAGGTCCAAAGGCTTTGCCCAGATGCTAGCAGTGAACTCTCTAGTGGCTTTGACCCTGAAGCTGGCTAAAATAAACAACTTTCAAATGGACAGAAAGTCTATATTGATAAATACTGAAGTCTCTTGAAGACCTTTGAAATGAGATTTAATTTACGAAAAAAACAATTTTCAGTGCACGTTAATTACAACAAATGAATATGTCTGATGATACCTTGGACTTTTGCCTAATATCAATAGATATCTTAATGATAATCTTTCTTCCAAACAGCAGGAAATCAGCAGTCACAACTTGCACTTTGGCTCAAGGTGCTCTTTTGCAAATGAGTAATTTATCATGTGGACAAAGAGAGAAAATCCCTCTAGCCTCATGTCATGTGACTTTGGTGGGAAGCTTTGCTGCCTGAAGTAACTGGATCCCACTGACAATTATTAAGGAGAGGGTATTGGTCCTTGGTGGGGTGGAGGGGGGCAGGGAACCCAAATAATAAATTGATGGCTTATACTAGGTGTGCTATGGCTAGAGGCAAGTCCTATGGGTCAACCCTCCTTCCTACACCCCACCAAACAACACGCGGGAAACAGTTAACCCTCCACAGGGGTATAATGCTTTCTGGGAGGCATATGTACTGGGAACAGTAACAGTACTGTTATTTTGAGGAGGGTAAAGATCCACCTTAGTGAGAAAGTATGTTATAGAGGAAAGAACATTGGCCTTGGAGTCAGAAGGGCTGTGTTTAAGTATCTATTCTTCCCCTGTTGTGTGACCTTGGGCAAGCTCCATAACCTCTCTAAACCTCAGTCACCTCATCTATAAAATGGACATAACAATCCCAGCATTATTCACCTCATGGGGTTGTGGTGGGGATCCAATGAGATCATGTGTATAAAACACTTTGTAATCATAGTGATATGTAGATGGTAATGATATAACCACATATCATTATACATACATATACATATATACATACATATGTATACATATATATATATATTTACAAAACACTTTGTAATCTTAGTGATATATAGTTACACAAGCATATAGGGATGCAAAACTCTCACTACTGCTTGTGTTTCTGTCTGGGAAATTCAAAGTATGGCCAGATCTACCTATCATTTATCCTCCCAGAAGGTAATTTGGTTTACTGGAAAGAACCCCAGAATTGTAGTCATGAGGCCTGGATTCAAATTCTGACTCTGATACTCACTCACTGCCTTCATGACCTTGGGCAAACCCCTTAACCTCTCTAGGACTCAGTTACCTTATTTGTAAAATGAAAGGGTTGGCTGAGGTCTGGGGTTCTTAACCTAGGGGCTCCATAAACTTGCTTTATTTTTTTAAATAGATTTTGATAACTATTTCATTTTTTGTTCTTTTAAAATTTTATTGTTTATTTTTAACATTCATTAAATTTTTTTTAATTGCAAATTCTTCCTCTACCCATTGTGAAGGCAAGAAATGTAATATTAATTTGATAACTAATTCAATGTAATTGGTTTCCTTTATAATCCTATGTGTTTTATTTTATGCATTTAGAAACAGAATTCTGAAAAAGTCACAAAGTCTCAGTCCAGAAACTGAAGTTGGAGAGATGACTAAATCATACCATTTAGTATCAACAATTATTGCATAATTAACTCTTTAACAACTGCAAGCAGAGACTCAAAGAAAAACTGGATTTTCTACAGACATTTAATCCCTAGAAGAAATGAAACAAAGTATTAAAATACCCAAGTAAGAGACTCCCTGAAAAGTAGACTAGACCACAGAGAAATCAGTGATTCATTGAAAAAGTAAGAAATATCAGAACAAAATCAAAAGTAAAAAAGAAAGAAAAGAAAAAAATAATACTATTTAGTATGTGCTATCTTTAATCTAATATTAAAAACAAATGGTACAGCAGAGAACAAAAGAAAACCAACAAGGAAAGAAAGAAAAGTTGGACTGTTTTGAGAACAATGTGTAGTTCTTATTACATAAATTTTATTGAAAAGAAAATTTATTGTTTTATGCTGAACCCTTTCTTAGGGTCTGCTGTGTACAGAACATTTTTTTTTCTTTTCTCATTTTGTATTTAAATTTAAAAGAAAAAAAAATTACCAAAAAGAAAAAAAAATACTGGAAGACAGATCAAAGAAGGATAATTTAAGAATCACTAGATTCCCTGAAAACAACGATAAAAAAAAGTATAGCGGAGAAAGGACAAGATCTGAGGAGTTCTGACATGATCGGTAGTACCAGCTGGTAGTACCTCCATTTCCCTCTGCTGGCTGCCTCCTTGAGCCTCTGTCCTGAAGTACAAGGTCCCACTTGGTCACCTAGGCCCTCAGCACTAAGGATGACTCTTTTTTTGCACCCAAGGGCTCTCCTATCTTTTCAAGCCCTTACCTCTGTTCACAATGGGATTATCTCTAATGCTCTTCGTAACCTCCCTTTCCAGTCTCATCACACATTAATCCCATTCACATGTTCTACAGTATAGCTAAACTGACCTGACTTCCTTTTACAGTAAAAAGAGCACAAGCTTTGAAGTCAGAGGACCTGGGCTCAGATCCTGCCTCTGATACAGAATTTCCTGTGTCACTTGGTCATCGCCTAATCTCCCTAGGCATTAGTTTACCCTGAGGTTGGACTAAATGGCTTCAGAAAAACCTTCTAACTCAAACTCTCTGCCTTTTAGAATCCTTTGCTTCCTTCAAACTTCAAGAACTACCTTCCAAATGAGTCCTTCTCTGACTGCTGCCCAGTTGTTCACCCACGCCAGCTACTAGTACCTCCACTGCAAAATTATCTTGTATTTGTTTTAGATATTTTGCCTTGAATTATGTATGTATGTGTTGCCCTAGCCATAGAGTGTTAGCATCTTGAGGGCAGGGACTTTCATCTAGCATACGATAGATACATGACAAACATTTGTTGATTTAGTTATTCATTGGCTTACCTGTTCTGTGTTTCTGTTGCTGGACCCCCTACCCACAATTGCTCTGCATGAATGTGTTTCCACTCCCATTTCACCACCTATTCTTCAAGACCACATTTCTTTTTTTCATCATGTTCATCTTTCTTTCCAGGTTGCTATATCTACCCACCTCTGATACATATCCCTCAGCTTGGTAAAACTAAGCACTGTAGAGTGCTGGGCTTGGAGTCAGAAAGACCTGAATTCAAATCCAGTCTTAGACACTTACCAGCTGTGTGACCCTGGGCAAGTCTCATTACCTCTATCTGCCTCCGTTTCCTCTACTGTAAAATAGGGATAATAGTAGCACCTATATCCCAGGTCTTTTGTGAGTCTCAAATAAGAAAATATTTGTAAAGCACTTAGTATAATGCATAGCACATAGTAGGTACTATGTAAATACTTGTTCCCTCTTCTACCCCTCAACAAGAGTCTGCCTCTTCAACCTCTGCTTGGGTTTTGGGAGAAACATCTGATCCAGGGACCACTAGTTTTCCAATTCATCTCCCCTGAACTAGAAAAAGTAAAGGTATAAGTGCCTCCACTAACTGGCTGATTGGTCACACACAGTCTCTCAGAGCAATCCTGTTTCTCCTGGGATGTGGAATCTGAACCACTTTGCCTGCCATTCATTTAGGTAAATAGAGTCTGGAGAACAGTTGTCTTAGAAGATGTGTAATACATCAGGTGTTGCTTGGGAACTTCTATGGAAGAGTGCACAGTTTCAATAGGAGAGAGTCAATTGGATAAGATGACCATTTATTTGTATCTAGTGTACCACTTCAAATTGTATCCCTTCCATGGAAGAGCAGGAAACCATCAACATTTCCTACATTTTTTTCATTGCAAGGAAGGGGAATTATGCAGGGACACTGTGACTCTTATGTGAAAAGAATACAGTCCCATCAGAGTCTATTGTATTTGCAAATAAAAATTACATTAAACTAGAATCAGAAACTTGAGGCTGGAAGGGAATTTGGAAATCACATAAAGCAGGGCCCTTTTTGTGTCCTGTGCCCTTTGACAGTCTGGGGAAGCCTTGTGCTGTCTACCGCACATGGGGGTGGGTGGTCTGCCCCATTTGGTGGCACTCTGGATCCTCAGAGTTCTTGCTCTGGTCCCCACTGGATCTTCACAGCCCTCTCTGGCATCTCAAGATAGTGTTAAGGATCTTCAAAGCCCTGGGCCTGGCTGCTCCTGTCTTGAACACTGAGGTAGTCCCTTCAGACCCTTCCTTTCCCACGATAAGATGAGAGGGACTTCTCCCCTCCACTCCCCTGCCTCAAGCCCTTTGCATTCTGAAGCCTCTCCTTGATGTTCATTGTGACTTGACCCCCCCTTGGATAAATAACTATGATTTTCAGAGGGGCACACTTCACCTCAACTCTGGCACTACCCAGTAGCTGCCTCAAATACCCTCACTGTTTTAGGAGCTGTCAAAAAGAAAGTAGTGGTGCATTCCTAACTTTTTAAGAATAACTCATTCTGAATTGATTTCATTCCTCAGGGTCATGAATCTCTATAGGGAGAATTATAAGAAGGAATGCATTTGTTCCAAAAACTGAAAATCACCTCCAGCTCATATTAAGATTTCTAAACACAAGTCCCTTTTGCCCTGGGCATATTTTCTTTTTCTAAATTTATTAGACATGCAAGTCCTATTGACTGCTTTTTAATGTTAAGAGGTATTTTTCAAATGTTCTATTAATTGGAGTTTTCTAACAAAGAAACTATAAAAATTATTTAGGGGAGCTAGGTTAATTACAGATATATAAATAAGTTAGCTAACCATAGATATTTTTCTTTGCAATTAAACTTCCCTGAATGCATAGTGACATCATTCGGTATGTAGAGTGGTCAAAGATTGAGTGTAGCAAACTACCCTTCCTACTGAATTCTGATTTTAAAACCTTTTTCCTTCTTTTGTTGAAACATTTCATTGGATAGGGTCAGGTGAAGAGGAGTTTTAAGTGGCAGCCTACCTTCTTTTCTGCTCACATCTATATCTCTCTGATGATATACTCCATACCACTTCTCCTGGACAGTTCTTCAGAGGCAAGATGTTGTTATCTACTCATGCCCCACATGTATCTCTCTGTTGCTCTTTGGATGACCCACAACTTAAATTCTTCTGAACTGTGGTGTTCTAGAATACTTAGCTATGCAGAATCACCTGAAGGATAATGACGGTTATATAAATAAGCCTCAAAGAGAAGGTTGGGGTCACTAAAAGCACTGTACAATTTTTCAAAGGTAATTAAACCTGCTCTCCAACTCCTTTTTAGTTGTAGACTCACTGCTGAACCCCAGCATCTGTCCAAGACCTATTTATCGATGGGCCAATTCTATGGCTTGCCTTCTAAGTGTATATGACATGATAATCTGGATAACAGACATTCTTCATGCACTTAGTTTAACTGTTTGGATAGTTAGGCCAAACTCTTACGGATAATTATGGATCTCATTTAGAAGGTTCTGCAGTACTGGGGGCTTGATTAATTAGCACTTAAATCAAAGTCAACTGCAAGTCATGTCATCATTTCCCTAATGTCTGATCCTCTTAGAAAACAAAGGACAAACATGACAATATTGTTCACAAACAAGGGCATCTGGAGGGCTTAACTGTCTACAAGAAATCTCACTTCACTTTGGACTTTATACTCAATATCTTCTATGACAGCAGCAGGCATGTTTGGGTTAGGGTTAGGGTTAGTCACTTAGATAGACATCATTAGTTAAATATCATTGCAATTATAGCCTTCAAGGAATCTTATGATTTTGACATATATGGGAGACATCTTGTTGGAGAACTTTTTTTAATTGTCATTTTGCTCTATAAAATCAACATCTATACATTTTTATGTTCAACATTAAGCAATGATCATGGTGGATCTTGACTCTTTTGCACTGTCAGTCAACGGTCTAATGGTAAAATGGGCTACTAAAAGATGTCCTTTGATAAAGCACTGGACGGAATTCACAGCATGGTTCAGGCCCCAAAGACACAGAATAGTTTACCAGTAAGGTCAAAAAAGACTGTACAGTCAGTGGATAGGTGGAAAAGCAATCTATGACAAGATATTTAGGATATAACATGTTTTCTTCCTTTTTAACTATATAAAGTTCAGTTTAAATTTATTGGGTTTATTACAGATACAAAAAAATGGCCATTTTTTATTAATCTTACTGAGTTCATTTACAGCAAGCAGTTCTGAGAAAGAAGTCACATGCTATGCTGTGGAAAATGGCTTCAACTATGGAAATGAGATAACTGTTAGAAATTGCCTCTAGAGTCCAATTTTCTTAAAGTGATCTCTTTCTTCCCAAGTATTAACTTAGCATGTTAATACCATCTATTCATATGTGCCTCAGGGTGCAGAGATATAAACAAACTACTATTAAATAAATAATATTTCAGAATGGAGGGGGTTTGCATCAGTTACCCCCCTACCTGCTACTACTTAAGCTTACATATTCTCAGATATATATACACACACACACACACACACACACACACACACACACACATATGTGTGCATGATACAAGATATATATGATGGGGGGCAAGAAAGGACAAAAAATTTGAGGTTCTCCTGGTATTATCTTTGGGCAGGAAGCTGCTTTCTCTACTCCCCTGGCATTCCATGCTCAGATGTCTTCTCTGCTGGTTTCCACTGAGCTGCTCTCTATTACTCTCTGTTCTTATTTATTCCTTCTGAGCTGCTCTTTGCTGCCTGCTGCTGCCATTGGCTACTCTCTACTGCTATCTGCTGGTCTGTAGTTCTAGCAGCTTTTCAAGCTTTTTAAAAAAGAATTTGTATTGCTATCTTTTGTGTTTACATCTCCTAAATTTCTCCCAGGATCCCTCCCCTTCTCATCCTTCTGAGAGGTCTCTTTTATGATTTTAGACCCCAACTAGCCACACACAACTGGCTAGATAATCAAGTCCTTAGTCATGAAGGCCCTCCTTTGAATGAAACTTCTCTTGATTCCTCTTAAAATCTCTCAATTGAATCACTTAAGTTATCAGAGAATTCTTTTCCGCTTCTATCATATGCTTGGATGGTAGCTATGACCCTTGTAAATTGTCCCAGAAACAAAGAGACTGGATGGGGTTATGGAGAGAAGATTCCTTTCATCCCCCATCATGTTCCTAGTTATGAACCTGAGACCATGCAAGTCACCTCAGGAACACCAGTGAAAGGAGTTGGATGAAATGTGTGAAGCTAATGTTTGTCCTGCTTTTCCCAGCAACTGCACTCCCTATATCACTATTTTGGTTCAGTCTTTTCCGGCACAGAGATTCTCCTCTTGAAAAGAAACAAATAAACAAAACACAAACCAGAAGAAAATAGAGTTGAGTAGTTCAGGGTTCTCACTGTTGTATGTCATCATCAACCAATCCCCTTCAAGAAGTGAACCTACCCCCCTTCTTTGATCCTTCTATTTGTCCCTAATATTACTAAAAAAATCCTCTTTACTGTCGTGAGCATTCATCGCCAGCCTCAACTCACCATTCCAGGTTTTGGTACTTCTGATGCAATTCTTCTAAGATCAAGGAATTCTATGTGTTCATCAATTACCTGTGTCACTTGCAGGATAACTGAAGCATACCTGGGGGCTCTATTGGTAGCTAAGAAAACAAGAGCATACCCCTAGCACATTAAGTGGAGCCTCTATAAAAAACAAAAACAAAAACTTGTGGGAGGATATGGATAAGAATTACAGGATTGGCAGACATGGATAGGTTTTGATCTGCATCAACAGAGGAAACACTCACATTCATGAGATCAAAGATCATTTATTTGGTATACTGGTATATTTGGTATATTTGCTTCTGTCTTCTTTCTGCACATGTCTTTCATCATCTCCATTTTCCATCTGCTACTCTGCTGTGTTTCAACTCCAAGGAACAAGATGACCCTCCCTTGATAAGCTAATTTTTTCTAATCTTGATCTCCATGGGCAGAGCCCAAGTCACTTAGCCTCCTCTCCCCTCTAATTGGAGAGCTAGAGGGTGGAGCGCTAAACTCCTCCCAAAGCTTTCCTTTATAGAGGGCAGAAATTGTCAGAAACTTCAGCTCACTCTACTTTCCATCTACTGCTCTTCCTGATTTCCCCTGCACGGAACAAGATGCCCCCATGCCAGGTGCCCCCTAGTGCCCTGTCTCCCTCTGCCCTGGCTTTTCAGCTTCCCTTTTGTGAGGTGTCTTCTTCCATTAGATTGTAAGTTCTTTGAGGGCAAGGACTGTCTTTTTTTCCTATGTATCCCCAGAACTTAGCATAGTGCTTGGCGCATAGGTGCTTAATAAACATGTATTGAATTGAATTTTTTCTATCCAAGTTTGTGGATGAGTTCACTGTACATACACAATCAAGTTGCTCTTCATTGGAATCCTTTCTGCTTCTCTTCAGAATTTCATTCTTAAAAGCAGTTTATCTGTCATGAGCTAACTTCTTGAGACTAGGACACTGGATCCTACCTATACTTTCCCTGAGACCTCTGAAATCAAATCTCTCCAAATAAGACTATGCTTGGATTTCTTCTCCAGCTCCATCACAAACTCATGATGACATTCTCATTTGTCCTCAAAATGTCTATCATTTTGATTTCAGCAAAGAGTTTTGCCTTTGCTGTTATGAGGAGGTCAGGGATAGCAATTTCCCTTGTAGCTTCCTCCATCTCTTGAAGGATGAAATTATCATTAAGACAAGTAAAACATTTATCAGCTGCTCTGTTTTTGGCAGAGAGAGAGTACACCAGCAGATGTCTGGGGAGCCGAAGTCCTCCATCACTATAATATCATGCTTTGATTCCAATTTTGTGATATTTTTCAAATTCTTCATCTAATTCTGTCCGGGCAGTCTGCATTATAACCCTACAGCAATAATGCTTCTGTTTTTAATTCCATTAATGCTTATTCAAATCTTGTCCACCATGTTTTTCTCCTCAGGTTCCTCAATTTCCCCATGTGGATATATAGTAATAGCTGGAATTTATATAACATTTTAAAGTTTGTCGAGTGCCATATGTGTTATCTTGTTTGGTCCTCACAATAACCCTTTGAAGTAGGTGTTATCATCCCCATTTTATAGATGAAAAAATTGAAGCTCATAGAGGTCAAGTGACTTGTCCAAGGTCACATAGCTAGGGAATAGGGCAGGATTTGAACTCGGGTTTTCCTGACTGTTAGTCCAACACTATTCATTGTGCCACCAAGTGTGTGTTTGTACACACATGTATTTATACATATATACGTATATATAACATATATGTATATAGAAAGTATGTATTTGTATTCTTAATACACATTTCAACTCACATTTTATCTATACTGTACTTTGTGAATAAAGTTTTCCAGAACCAAATTATATTCATAAATTCACATCCTTGAATTAGGATCTCTAGTTCATTCTATTTCTACTTTGTGTCTTAGTATATGTGAGGCTATTGATTTAATTACTGGCTTTTCTTCTTGGATTTTGTGTGGCCCTGATACGTACTTGTTTCAACTTTTCCAAAATGTATCTCTCCTAGATCTGGGTAGGAATATGTTGACCCAAAATAAAAAATGTCCATTGAAAGAAGCTGCCTGATCTGGCAGCTTTGTCTTTTCTTCTTTTTCCTCTAAGGTAGTCTGTCTGCTCTTCCACTTTAGAGCTAAATTAGAGGTTTCTTGGGATCTCATTTGATAGGTAGCCAAGGTAGGCTTGGCTGTAGCTGATTCATTGCACTCTTTTAAAAAAAAATATAATGTACAATACATATATTCTCTCCCTATATGGGCCTTCCAGATACCCATTCTCTCCCCCTTTCTGTCTTTCTATCTGTCTGTCTGTCTGTCTCTCTCTCTCTCACACACACACACACACACATATACATACACACTTAGAGCACCACAGCATGATGATGCTATCACCTTGATACTCAACTGCAGGCACATTTGGTCCTATGACTCTGCATGAAAGCCTTGCTTCTGACCTGGTGATTCAGATTTTCTACCTCAGACTTAGTCATTTTCTTGGCTTTGGTGACTTTGGACCCCATTTTCCTAATTTAACCTTGAGTTACTAAATGAGCACAGTGTGCCAGGCACTCTGCTGTGTTAGGCTTTGGGGGTACAAATACAGTGAATGAAAAAACAATCTCTACTCACAAGGAACTTGCATTCTAATGGAGAAGAAAACAAGTCCATGTATAGGTATACAGAATACAAAAGAGAATAAATACAAGCTTGGGAAGGAGGATGCTAGCCAGGGGTCGACATCAGGAAAGGCTTCCTGGAGAAGGAGACACTTGCTGATGATCACCATGAGAATGATAACCATGTTTGAGCTTTGTCTTGAAGGAAGAGAAGGACTCTTGAAGTGGAGGTGAAAGGGGAGTATATTCCAGACACGGGAAATGACTAGTACAAACGCATGGAAATGAGAGATGGGATGTCATGTGTGAGGGATGGAGAGAAGGCCAATCTGGCTAGGTCATATCATTTAGTAATTTTCATTGAGGCAGTAAAGACAGATTGGCATCTGGTCGTGAAGGGTTTTAAAAACTAAACCAAGTTTATATTTGGTCCTAGAGGCAGAGACTACATTCTTTTAACAACCGTATCTATCTACTTGAGTACCTAATATAGTGCCTTGCATTGACTTTGATACATGAATTGATCTGTGATCTCATTAATAGGAAGATTCTCTCCAGTGGTACAGATTGCAACTCATCTACTTTCTGATTTTGTATGACTATTGCTCATGAGATAAAGATAGAGGATAGGTATTGGATCTGTGATCCTATTGCTATAGAGAGCTCTTGGTGAGAAACTGCCTCTACAAGCAGGTCTGAATTTAGATCTCCCTGGTTCCCCAGCTCTCTCTCTAAAAGTTCACACTGTCACTATTGTCCATATCCTTCCCCCAAATTCTCTGTCCTAGGTACAACCAAGAGCCTGAGGATATCTGTATCTCTCAATGGATGGCCTTTGTGTGAATGTCAATGGAGTACTCAGGCTTCACTGGCACACATCAATTTTCCTTTGCCATGCCTACATGACTGGACCACTTCCTTTTCTTTCAAATTGTATCTCTTACATCCATTCATCTGAAGAATTCTTCATTAAGTGCCGCCTACTCATGCCCATCATGCACCTCTCCGTTGTCCTTTGGGCAACCTGCAACTTTAAATTTTCAGAGATTGTGATATGTTATGACTCATGGCTATATGACATCACTGGAAGAATATTGGTGTTAAAAAGATTGCCCTATGTTTCAGAGAAAAGCCTAGGGCCATTAACAGAGCTGTGCAGTTTCCCAAATACAATTTAGCCAGCTCTCTTCCTTCAATTCTGGGGCAGGCTCATTGTTTACTTGCAGTGTCTGTCCAAGATAGATGTTCTGATAGGCCAGTTCTAGAGGCTGTCCATCCAACTGCAAATCATAGTGTAGAAGACAGGCATTCTTCATTTTTTTTTTTGGTTTTGGTTTCGGTTTTTTTTCCCTGTGTGAATTGTTCACTGAACTCTTTGGAGTGATTATGGCTTCTGTTTTGAAAGCAGTATTCCATGGGCTTCATGCAATCAACACAATGTCATCTGCATATCTTGGGGCATTGTAACTAGTAGAGAACTAGTTTGGCTTAGTAGCTAGAGAGCCAGCCTCAGAACCAGGAAAGTGGGACTCAAATCCAGCTCTAATACACACTGATTACAGCCCTGGGCAACTTAACATCTCGATGCTTTAGGCCACTCTAAGGCTCTTCAGTTCAGAGAACTGCTCAGCATTTGGCAGAGAGCGTCTAGGAGACTAGATAGGTGAGATATTTAGGAGACAGCTAGGTCTTTTGATCAGGGACTGCCTTTGGCCTTTCTCTATATCCCCAGAACAGTGCCAGGCACATAGTTGATACTTAGTAATGACTTGCTGATGGCTGCTCCAACCTATCATGCAGGGTTTTGCTATGTAACATCAGTTCTGATAGTGCTACAAGGTATGTAAGGCTTTCTGGGCCTCCTTAGCAGGTAGGAGAAGTCTTGCATTTTTCAGAGATTTTCATCATGACCCATGATCAATCAGTTACCTGTAAAGTCTGATTTCATACTGACTGTTCTACAGTTTAAACGCTGAAAACTCCCAGTCTTCAGACACAGCAGCATCTGATACCACAGGATTTGTGTCAAGAAAGCAATCACTGACCCCTAAACAACAGACCTGAAATCTCAAAACTGTAAGCAATTCCTCTACTTTATAAGAGCTGGGTTTGAGATTGGGGCTTGGTTGGAATCACTGTGACTTGATTTATTTGCAGTTTTACTCAAGAATCATTAGCCAGGAACATAATAAAAACCCATATTCCAGCCTATCCTGGAATTCTTTACAGTGGGAAAACCCAAGGGAAAGAAGCCAGGAAGTCAGGCCACACATTTAATGCTCACCTAATGTAATCAGCACAATGGAGAACAAGGAATTATAGTTTCATTACAATGTTTTCCAGAATAACTGACAATCCACAGGGGTGTTTGCGGTTGTTTCATAACATACATGCTTTGGCAGTCGAAGCAGGTGGCATGCATTTTACTACAAGCACATTCCTACTTACCAAACACTTTCCCCTCTGTTGGGAGTAATTTTCAGTTCAATTTAGCCTGATCACACCTGACCTAAGCTGGCTCAATGCTTTTAGATACAGACTTTTACTCCCCAGCACACCATTCCAACCAGTTATTTGCATTTTTTCTTATTTTGTTATCTATCATCTTTCTGTGCTATGAATTATCAGTGCATGTAAAGATCTTTGTCTGGTCTCCTAAAATCATAGTAGCTAAAGTTTTAGAACACCTCCAAGTCAATCATAAAACATGCTGACCTGGAGCTCAGTAAAGGAGATATTATATTAGCACATACACAATGACCTGTCTGGTCCTTCCTTTCCACTGAGGACTAAACCAGCTGCATTCTGTGTGCTACAATATTTTTTGAATTTTACTTCCCTCTTTCTACTTTAAAAGAAATCCCAATAGATAATACAAAAATAATAAAGAAAACAAGACAGAGGCCTCATCTCCCCAGAGGAAGGCTTCACTGTGCCGACAGAGACTTAGCGAAGGCTTCCTCTGCCTGAGATTTTTTCAGCATTAGATCCTCATCCACTCTTGGCAGTGACAGCTTCCCCTACCTCTTGTTCTCATCGCTCCTCATCATCTCATACACTTCCTTTAAAAGGGGGAAAGCCCATTTTCTTCATCTGTGGTTGTTTTCCCATCTCTAAAACTGTAGGGGGGCAGCGTAGAATAAGCTATCTTTAAGAACTACTTAGAGCTCTAATATTCTGTTACTCAGGATAGATTCAATGACCTCTGAGGTCCCCCCAGTTCTAAGTCTATAATCCAGTAATCCTGTGATTTTACTGCCTACAGCCATCCATGGCACTAGCTTTGATCTTTATCAATCAAGTGACATCAACTGTGTTTCCCATGGTGCATGGTTTCTATTTCACAGGAGAATTAAGTGAGGAGCTACATTACTTAATTATTTCATTTAACAAGGTTTATGGAGTCATTCCCTAAAATTCTCTAGCACCTTATGAGTGGTTTTGAGGCTAGATTCAAATACGGGCTAATTAAGCACATTAAACTTTCCCTTTCTCACTAATCAAGGGCCCACATGCTCCTTCTATAGTCCTCTCCAAAAACATTTTTTCCCCTCTTATAGTCCTTTGTGTCTTTACAAGTTTCATTTCACTTCCTGCTTTGGTTTTTATGAGTGGTCCCCTTGAATACATCGCTATTTCTTTGTGCTTTGCCTTGGGGCCATGCCCAGATTCCACTCCCAAGTGTGTGCCAGCTCCTTGCACTGCCTTTGGTTGATGGGTAAGATCTGGTGTTCAAAGTAGTCATATGAGGGACCACTGCCCCTGTCTTCACTCCCAGACTAACTAAAATCTTTAATGTTCAAGGCTTTGCTAAAGAGCTGTGATGACGGTTTAGTAACCTAAAAGTGGTCTGTGACTCCCTGCCAATTCCTATTTATCATATCTCCATTAGAGTGGTTAAATCATTTTCTCTATTTTGTTTACTCCCAACCATGAATCTGGCAGCCATTAGTGGTATGTTGTCAATTTGCCAAAAAGTTTTGTTTTCCTTTCCATTTTATTTCGATTAGCAGCTACTTACTATTTTCTTTGTAAATGGAAAGCCCTCTCTTTTGGGGGCGGGGGGTGCGTGAGGGGAGGATAAGAGGGTGGAGAGGGAAGTGGTGTTCAACATATAAAAATCCAAACCTTATTGAGTTGTTTTAGGTATACTTCCCATTCCAGTAAGAGTAGCAAGATTCCTCACTCCCACTGTTATTTCATTTCTCCCACTGTTTCAGTTGGGCTGAGTTTCAATTGATTTATATACCCATTTATTGATAGGCTTTTAAATACAATACATATTTTTAGAAATCTCCTGAAATCCTCCTTAATTACATTATGACCATCAACATCTCTATCATAGTCTTCCTAGGACATCTAGTGTTAAGAACTACTACATGAGGGCCATGTTTCCCTCCTCTGTAACTTTCCCAGGCATAGAGGACTCCCATTAAAGACTGATCTGCCTTAAACCTTTCAGTTGTTTTCTTTCACTTCTTTCCTCCATTCCCTGGATACTTAGGTAAACAGTTGTTGTTTCTCAAACAAACACCATCTGTCATCGTGCTTCCCCTGCCAACGATCTGCTCCAAATTTGGACTTCAGCATGGGGACCATTAGTCACCTCAAGGCAGCAGTGTTCTAGAGAAGGCTCAGTCACTTACCTCCTCATGTCCCTCTAAAGATGCCATCAACTTCAGAGGGACCTGGCTTGTTTTCTTCTGATAGAACAGGGACTTGACCTATGATTCCAAAGGTACAAGGAATTCCCAGATAAGGAAGTCCCTCCATCAGGGAAGACTTCCAAATTCTCAGCTCCAATCCTTCATGAATGTCTTGAATTCTCCTCCATACTAGTTGCTACAAGCATGTAGATGCTTCCTTATTTCTCACTAATTTGCTAGATTCTAGATTTATCTTTTCTACTTTTTCAGCATTAGTTTTCACAAGCATAACCTAGCATATTCCTCTGCATATAGTCAGTAGCCAAGACATTATTATGTTTTATCATTTTCAGAGAGGTAGTATGCTATATACACTATAAAGGGTGGTATACAACACAGAGAATTGGCTTCAAAGCCAGGGAGACCTGGGTTCAAGTCCTACCAAGGACCTTGAACAAGTCACTTACCCTCTCAGCATCCCAGGCAATTATCTTAATACTAGATGGTGCCATACTACACTAGTAGAGGGAGCTTCCTCTTCAGGGAGTTCCCTATGCTAATGAAATCATAGGGCCAGTCCCCTACCATTTCCAATTGACTATTATAGCTACATGATCATCAAAATTAACTCCTAGGACATATGAGTTCCAAAAGATAACAATTTATTGCTAAAAAATTTCTGATCCCATCATTACTTGCTATGCTCTTTTCAAGCTAACTACCTTCAGCTAGTAAATTTATCTATTGCTAGCATACCTCTAGTAACATGGAAGGAAGTGTCCAAATGTCTTCTGGGCTGGGTTATGGTCACATAATAAACTTGTCCTAAAATAACATTAACTACCTGCCTAGTTCTGCATTGCCTGGAGTAGATAATAATGGCTGAAGTGAAAGACTGTGGATTGGGGGATGAGCCTGGGGAGAGGAGCACTAAAGACAAATTTTCCCCAGAGCCCACCCAAGAACTACCACCCCCTCATCTCCTTCAGTGACAAGAATGTGACCTCAGATAAGTCACCTGCTCTCTCTGGATCTCAATTTGCTCTTCTGTAAAATGAAAAGGTCAGATTAGATGATATCTAAAATCCTTTCCAATCTGATGATAGAATTAAATGAGAGAAGAGACTGGTTGGTATGGGAGTAAGTGAAAGTAGAAAACTGACTTGAGTAATAAGATGGAGATCTCTCTTAAGAAGGGGATTCTTGAGAAGGTGTTTAGAAATATTTGCTTTGAAGGGGATCACACTGCTCTAATATTAACTAAAAAGAATCACCTTTAAAGGCGACTCTTGTTTTCTAAAATACATTCCCATTTTATATTTCTATTTACATCATTATTACATTCTACACATACTATATTGCCATCTGTAACACTCTACTTAAATTGGGAAGTTCTGTTTAAGGAAAGGCCAGAAACCTACAGAGACTTAGCTCAGTTTTCCAAGCTAAGAACTTCAGCTTGGAAGAAAAGGCACAAATTATAAATTATAATATAATTTAAATTATAAATAAAATTATAAATAATAATAAGAAAACACCTACGAACAAGGGGCACTCAGATTCGTAAAAACATAACTTTGTTTTTACAAGACAAAAACCACTGAACGATTCAGTGGCAAATGTGAATCACAATCAGTATTTCCTTTGTGCTTGGCAGTTATATACCGCTAAGATATATACTGAGGGCTTAGTTCAGAATTGGGCTTCTGAAGAGGTTAGAATTGTGAAAAAAATATTTTTTCCAAAATATTAAGCTAAAATGGACCACCAATACCCCATCCCTTCTTTGAAAAAAAAAAGCCAGAAGAAAGGATGTGAATTGTTAATGCCACACAGTTATTTATTAGCAGAGAGTGGACTAGAATCCAGATCTCCCAATTCCCAAACCAGGACTTCATCCCACCATACCAAACTGCTTCTCCACAGACTATTTTTTTTTAAAGATCACTCAGAGCACCTAATTAAAACAAAATATTTTTTTAAAGGAATACACTGACACCTATATATTAGTTGGGGGTCAGGCAGAGTAGCTTTCTCAAGTGATAGGTGACAGACTAAGCGGTTTCTCTGATGAATTTGTCCAATACATTTGGTAAAAAAAAAACACACAAAAATCTCCCATGTAAACTATAAGAAAGTCTGTGAACTATAGGAAAGAGTATGATCGTATAGGACTCCTCACCATTCCCATTATACTATTTTCACAATAGTGGGAGAATATGCTAACTGTTGATGCCTCTAAAACTCATGATAATTTTATATAGCCTGATCTAAAGCAAATTTTCAAAAAATTCAAAAATTACTTGAGTGGACAATTATTGGAAGCATTTGATTTCTTTACAAATATTGTATATGTACATATATACATGCATACATAAAACATGCATACATATACATATGTATGTATACACATACATATACATATGTATGTATACACACACACACACATATATATATATATATGCTCAAAATTTTCAAGTTCCTAAGAAGAAAATTAGGCAGAGATAATAAAACCCCATTACAGATAATTCTTTCTCCTGTGTTCTTTTTTTGCCCTATGTACCCTGCAGCCCAGGATGAGGACTTTTAAATGAGCACACTTTATCTCCTCCAATCTAGGAAAAGCGAACAGCTATCTTAGAGAAAAGAAATTGGTGCTTTCCAGGAGTCTCAGAGGTAACTTTAGTGGGGAGGGGGGGAGCAGAGAGCAACATGATAAGAAGAAGGACCTTACAGTTTCTGAAGGAGATTTTCATCTGAACATTCATATTCGTGTGAAAAACAAGACCCAAAGCGAAATCTCAATGTCTTTTAGCCCATCCATATGATAGTTCTCCAATACTTGTGCTGTTTAGAAAGCAATGGCTTTACAATAGTCATCACAGAAACAATTAGAGGCTGTGGATTTGTACAAATCACAACCGCCCTCTCCCTTCCCCCTTAACTGTCCCCTTGTGAAAAGAAATGCTTTAACAAAATTCATCAGGTCATTTAATGGGGTGTGGCTGCTGCGCATGCTGCAGCTTCTTGGAGCCACAGGTGAGAGAGTTAGGTGGAACAGGTAGACACCAAAGGTGGAAAGAGCCCCGAAAAGAGCTCAGTAGCCATCACACCAAAGGTACTGGGGAAAGGAAAGAGGAAGAATTCACTTAGATCAGGGTTTTTTTTAACTTTTTTTGTTCCAGGTACCCTTTCAGAAGAGGCAGCTAAGTAGTGCAGTGAACAGAGTTCTAAGGCTGGGGTCAGGATGACTCATCTTTCTGAGTACAGATCTGGTCTCAGACACTTACTACTGGTGTGACCCTGGGAAGTCACTTCATCCTGTTTCCCTCAGTTTCCTCATCCATAAAATGAGCTGGAGAAGGAAATAGCAAACCACTCCATTATCTTTGCCAAGAAAACCCCAAATGAGGTCATGAAGAGGAGGCCATGACTGAAAAACACTTTAGAAGTCTGGTGAAACATATGGATCCTTTCTCAGAGCTTTTCTCAGTTTTTAAATAGAGTACATAGGATTACAAAAGAAAACAATTATATTGAAATAAAGTTCTCAATTTCCTTTTAAAGTTCATGGGCCCTAGGTTAAGAACCCTGGATTAGATTCTCAGAAGAGAGAAAGGATGTACTGCAAGGAACTCCACAATTATTTAGAAATTTGACAAGAGATTTACGAAAGACATGGCTTCTGTAAGAGTAGTAAGAAGATCACTGAAAAAGGAATATATGAAACTGAAGGTAAAAATGGAAAATCTTAATAAAGCTAAGGAGCTGAAACACCCATGCAGAACACAAAAATGAATTTACAGAATAGGGCAACATTTTTAAATAGCCAACAAGAATGCTTCAGATCTCTAGAAATTGAAGCAAAAGCTAGAAGATAGAGTGTGGTGAGGAAATCTGAGAACTGTTTATCTCCCACATAAATATGAAGAAACAAAGAGCTTGAATACCATATTCCAGCATAGCCTACGAAAAAAAAATTGCCTTGAGTATTGGACACAGCACGGTATGCAAAAGGAAATGTTTGAGAGAATACTGTAAGAATGAAAGGACCTTTCTCCAAAAGGATCAAAAGTATTGAACTAAAAGCAAGAACTACCATTATATCTACTGAGAAACACTCGAAGAATTCCCAATAAGATCACGAGTGGAGCAAGGATGCCTCCTGCCATGATTATTATTTGACAAAGTTGGAGAAATATTAGCTACAGAAAGATAAGGAAAAGATATTAAATGAATGAGCACTTGAAAAGATAAAATGTTATCTGTATTTATGAATAATGTGATTTGTTTTACTCAGAAAACCCTAAAGAATTTTTTTTAATTGAGATAACAGATTCATCGAACTAGCAGAACAAGAAAAAAAATCCACAAAACCCAGCAGCATTTTTGGCTATTAATAGCAAAAACCAAAAGAAAGAAAAATGAAATATCATGCAAAATAATACCCTCCATCTGAACATTTACCTACTTAAACACAGATAGTGATAAACATAACTATAAATCAATTTTCATAGAAATGGAAGATCTGAAGAAGGCAGGAAGGAAACAAGCATTTACTGAACATATACTATGTACCACTCACTGTTCTAAATGCTTTATCTTATCTCCTTTTATCCTTATAACCAGTGGATGATATTATTATCCTTATTTTACAATTGGGACAACTGAGGCAAACAAAGGTTAAGTGACTTATCCAGGATCTCACAGTAGTTGTTGGCATCTGAACTTGGACTCGGATCTCCTTGACTCCAGACCCAGAGTTCCACCCACTGAACCATCTAGCTGCCACTAGCTGAAAAGACAGTCAATATTCATGACTTGGTTATGCCAGTACAGTGAAAAATGACCCTGTCTTCCCAAATTAATTTACAGGTTTAATGCTATACCAATTTAACAGGGGTATGAGAAAATAAAATTAGAGAAAATAAATGTGTTATAAAATTAAATAACAAAATTCATATAAATGAACAAAAATATCAACAATTATCTAGAGAAATAATGAAAAAGTAGGGGAGTTAGCACTACCAGTGATCTCAAATTAGTTATTATCCAAACGATCTAGTACCAAATTTTTAAAACTAGAAAAACTCAACCATGAGAATGACAGCAAGACTTACAAGGAAAAGTATACAGCCAACTGGTCTTCAATAAACCCAAGAATGACTGTACTGGGGGAAAACCATTCAACCAAATTGTTGGGAAGGGAAGAGAAATATTCACGTATATTGTACCTACTATGTGTCAGGCACTGTGCTAAGGGCTTTGAAAATATTACTTAATTTGCTAGGAAAACAGGAAAGTAGTTTTGCAGAAAATTAGTTTGGAACAGTCCTTATGCCATATACCATAATACGTTTGTAATAGAAAAACTGACTAAACATAAGGTCACACAAAACATTAAAGGAGAAAGGAGGTTTGATGCAAGTAAACTTTTATTAACCACTAAATATGAACTGAAAATTATGCTGTTAGGTTCTGGGGTAAAAAGATAAATACCCCAAACAAAACTTCTACTATGAATGAGCTCTTATTTTACTGGTGGAACAAATGAATGCAAGGTAATTTGAGGAGGGAGAGTTATTAACTTGTTTAACACTAAAATTAGTGTTAAAAGTAAATAAACACCAACCCTCTGTTTTCCAAATTTTTTTTCCACCAGGCACTTTACTTTTAAAACTAATTCTTCAAACGCTCCTCTTCCCCATCCTGAAGATTCATCATTCGCCATTGCCAAAAAGGAATCCAAGTGCTTTGTCCGTGGGAACCGATGCCAGGAACTGTCATCAACTGCATGTCCGTCAGCAAGTCACAGGTTATGTTTCTTACAACTGTGGATAAGAGATGATTTTTTAAACTAATTAAAACAGGGAGATTTACTAAAAAGACAAAGTAGACAAGGCTGATTTTAGAAAAACAAAAATTTTTCACAAACAGAATTAATGCTGTTAAAAGAAGCTATTGACTAGGAAGTAAAGTTTTGCATTAAACATATCAAAACGCAAATTAAAACAAGTTTTAGGAATAGCCTCCTCCCCATGCAATTTGCAAAGAGGTAAAAGAAGGAGGAATAATCAATGTTGGTTGGACTGTGTAAAGGTAGTACACTAGTTCACTACTAATTTCAAATGGATACATGTACTTCAATTTAATTCAATCATTTTTGAAAGTTTATAATTGTACAATAAAAGTTATAAAACTGTTCATATAATTTCATCCAACAAGGTCACTACTGGCTTATACTTCAGAGGGCTAATGATAAAAAAAAAAAAACTTTACCTATTAAAAACATTTCTAGGAGTATTATTTATTAAAATAGTAGCAAAATGTTAAACTTTGCGCCCAGTGATTGGAGAATGGCTTAAACAAATTATGATCACTGAGTGTAATGGATATGGTATATCCCTCCATAAAAAGCCATGGAGAATGCCAAGAAAATGAGGAAGACCCATAAAAAGTGACACAAAGACAGAAGAAAAAGGAACCAAAAGAACAATACATATGATGACTACAACTATACAAAAAGCAACTTAAAACAACAAAACTTGGAAAGTAATGAACAAGTCTTTTAAAACTTGAGCACATACCATTCCTTTCTTTTGACAAACATCAAACTGACATCATGAAAGGTTTCACTACTCTTAGTTGTAATAATTTAAAACCATTTTATTTTAATTTTTTATTTTATTTTTTATATTATTTTATTTTAATTAATTTTTAAAATTCTTAAATTATTCTAAATAATATTTTTTAAAAAAAAATTCAGAACAGAAATCAAAACCTAGTCTGTCGAGAGGCTGGATTTAAACACATCTACTAGTATGAGTGTGAAAAAGGGAGAAAAAGTGGCACATTTCAGTATCATTTTTTTTCTAGTTGGTTCTCTGTGAAAAGGATGAAATAGGTAGATAGAGTAACATTATCTTTCTATCAAGTATCATTTCTATCAGGAAAGATATTCATTCATTAAATTATCATCTGGTGAGGGAAAATACAAAACACCAAACCTTAATGGTCCCATTTGGATAATTACATCAAGGTACACAGAATGTAAGGGAGTTACATGCACAGAATTTATATGAAGAGTTCTCTCCAAGTTGCCACTAATATTTGTCTGCAGTTATCTATCTGTAAATTTATTCAGAAACTGTATATTTGTTCATTATTTTAATTGCCTAAGTACAAGTAAATTAATATCTTTTTCCCCACTTAGCAAACCCTTTTCCTCAACTGTTGACCAGAAAAAAAATATTCTGTGTCCCACTGCTGAAGAAATGATTTGAAAACAGAAAAATAGGGAATAGTAGTTCCAAGATGTAATACAGGGAAATGAAGATCCACATACCTTTTACTTAAGATTTTCTTTTAGTTTGCTTTAGAAGATAGCTAGCAAATAGAAAAGATTTGCTAAAACCTTCACACTAAGAAGTAATACCAGGAATTTACTTCTGCTGCTGAAAGCAAGCATGGGCTTTATCTGCTTTGGCTACTACTAAAGATGGAGGAGAAATACTTAGAAAAGTACCAAGGTAGAATCCTCTCAACTGTATATGTGTAAGGGGAGTTGTTCCATTTAGCACAAAAGATATTATTCCTAAAATATGTCATCAACAAGATGTTCTTAATCTGCCAGGGCCCTCTCTGTACTAAAACATTTACATGAATGAGTGGTCTGTCAATGAAAAAGGAAAACACATAACACAAGGGGCACAGAGGCCAGATTACAAGACAAACAAGAAATGAGAGTAGGTGGAATGGATAAGGGAAGTCTCACAGAATATTAAGAAATATTAGACCCTGAGAGAGCAAATATTTGCAATAAAATACATATAACAAAATAATTTTAAAAATACTTACGAGAAAAAGCTTTCCTTGTATTTCAAAAGAAGCTTTCTTAAGGCCTTGACTTCCTCCATATTCATGGGAATCTTCAGTGCTGCTTTTTCTTCTTCAGTAAGTTCAGGAAAAGTCCAATATATAATAAGTATAATGGCCAGGATCACAAGAAGGAGTAGCACTATAAAGAGAACTCTCCTCACTGACCTATACAGATTCATTTCTTCTTCGAAGCTGTATCTGCCCCTTAGAAGCATTTCTTCATCAGATGGAGGGCCGGTTACTTCAGCTGGGAAGATGGGAAGATTCCTGCCAAACAGAATCGGAGGGGAACTCTCTCTTAAGTAGTACCTGCGCCTCTTAAAAGTGCGCCTAGGTATTTGGTCAGTCATATCAGGTTCCTCAGTAGGCTCATATTTCCCAGCAAAATCACCAGGAAAATATTCCTGAATGAGAGCATATTTCTCATCTCCCTCAGGCTTTTCAACTTCATCGGGCTTCGCATCGAGAGCTGATTTCCCACAGAGAGCTGACTTCCCACAGAGAGCTGACTTCCCACTGAGAGCTGACTTCCCACCTCGACCAGGTCTCTCCATTCCTTCAAGTTTGGCAGGCTTTTCTCCTCCCTTGCTTCTAACAGGCCTCTCGCTTCTCTCAGCCTTGGCTGTAAGAGAGCTGTCGCCTCCCTCAGCTCTAGCGGACTTTCCTTTTCCCTTGCTTCTAACAGGCCTCTCGCCTCTGTCAGGTTCAACATGGCGCTCGCCTCTCTCAGATTCAACATGGCGCTCCCCTGTCTCTCCTCCCTCAGCTCCAACTATTACAGACTTTTCTCCTCCCTGAGCTCTCAGGATTCTCTCACTTTCTAACTGACGGCGAAGTCTCCGTCTAAGTCTAGCATTAAGTTGAACTTTTTCTTCTTCCTCCTGGTGGGGAGGCCTAGTTTCCTCTCCTTCAGTTTGTTGGCACTCTTGTTTCCTAGGCTTCACACTACTAACCTTGCGCTTTTTGTGAGGCATCGCGGCTTTGCGAATGGAGCCTCAAGGGCTCAGACAGCTGTCGCGGTTGAGAACGGCTGGCTGCCACAGGATCCTGGGCTGTGGCGTTCAGCACCAGGTTCCACAAGTGACTGGGTTCTGCGCAGGTCCCCACAGGGTCTTTCCCGCTCTTTTCTGGCTCTGCGCACGACACCACAGGCGCTGCTCTGCCCACGACACAATAGGCACTCCTCAGCACGCGCACATTCTGATGCGCAGCCTTCTGAGCTCTGCACACGTCCCCTCTGCCCCTCCCCCACAGTTGTACACACGTTCCCTTAGGAGTGCAGCCCTCCGCACATCCAATTGTGCACACAGCCCCTCAGGAGGCCCCTCAGGGCACTGCACACATCCCCTCTGCGTCCCATCGCCTCCACAGCTGTGCACACGTCCCCTTAGGAGTGCAGCCCTCCCCACACCCAGCTGTGCACACAGTCCTTCAGGAGGCCCCTCAGAGCACTGCACACGTCCCTTCTGCCCTCCCCGCAACAGTTGTACATACGTCCCCTTAGGAGTGTAGCCCTCCTTTCCCCTAATTGCACACAGACCCTTGGTAGTTCCCTCCCCCCAAAGAAAGGTATATCACTATATATTAAAAACTAAACAAAAAAACTTTTTTGAACCCAAAGACAATAGGGGGTGATTAGAGTTTTTTGATTAAGGGAGTGACAAGGGCAGCCTTGAACTTAAGGAAGATCACTTTTTTTTTTTAACTTTTCTTTTATGTGTATTTATTTTTAGTTTTCAACATTCATTTCCACAAAATTTTGAATTCCTAATTTTCTCCCCTCCCCTCACCTCAAGATACCATGCATTCTGATTACCCCTTCCCTCCATATGCCCTCCCTTCTTTCACACCCCACCCTTCCCTTATCTCCATCTCCTTTATTTTCTTGTAGGGCAAGATAGATTTCTATACCCCATTACCTGTGTTTCTTATTTCCCAGTCACATGCAGAAACAATTCTCAACATTCACTCCCAAGACTTTGAGTTCCAACTTCTCTCCCTTCCTCCCTCCCCACCCATCCTTACTGAGAAGGCAACAATTCAATATAGGCCATATTTGTGTAGTTTTGCAAATGACTTCCATAATAGTCATATTATGTAAGACTATATTTCCCTCCATTTTATCCTGTCCCCCATTTCTTCTGTTCTCTCCTTTGACCTTGTCCCTCCCCAAGAGTGTTCACTTCTAATTGTTCCCTTCTCCCAGAGATTCCTTCAATACTTATTTTGCCCTCTGGTTCTAGAATCTCAGGGCAGTTTTCCTTGATAATTTCATGAAAGGTGATGTCTAGGTTCTTTTTTTGATCATGGCTTTCAGGTAGTCCCATAATTTTTAAATTGTCTCTCCTGGATCTATTTTCCAGATCAGATGTTTTTCCAATGAAATATTCCACTTTATCTTCTATTTTTACATTTTTTCAGTTTTGTTTTGTAACTTCTTGGTTTCTCATAAAGTCATTAGCTTCCATCTGCTCCATTCTCATTTCTAAAGACTTATTTTCTTCAGTGACCTTTTGAACTTCCTTTTCCATGTAGCTAATTCTGCTTTTTAAAGTATTCTCCTCCTCTTTGGCTTTTGGGACCTCTTTTGCCAATTGAGTTAGCCTATTTTTAAAGGTGTTATTTTCTTCAGCATATTTTGGGTCTCCTTTAGCAAACTGTTGACTTGCTTCTCATGATTTTCTTGTATCACTGTCATTTCTCTTCCCAATTTTTCCTCCACCTCTCTTACTGGATTTTGAAAATCCGTTTTGAGCTCTCCTATAGCCTGAGACCATTGCATATTTATTTTGGAGGTTTTGGAAGCCTTGACTTTCTCTGATGGTATATATTGTTGTTCCTCATCCAAAAAAATGGAAGAAGATACCTGTTCCTGTCCTGTTCCTCCTGGTGCCACACATCCAAGACTGGGCTGGGCTCCATGGGCTGTGCTCCACTCCTTGTCCTGTGTGGCATACCTTTCTTGTCAGCCTTCCAGGCTACCTTGGGCTGGAAATCTCTTTCATTCTGTGGTTTTGTGGCTTGTGCTGCTCTAGAATTTGTTTAGAGTCATTTTTTATGGGATGTAGGGGAGGAGCTTGAGTATGTGTGTCTTTCTACTTTGCCATCTTAGCTCTGCCCCCTCAAAGATCACTTTAGCAAGTGCATGAGGATGGTGTTCAGAAATGAGAGAAGGCAAAGAAACCCCTCAGGAGGCTACAGACCTTTACCCCTTTCAAGAACAGGAATTTTAAGGAATTTGTCAAGCACATAAATAAGCATCAGGAATCAATGTTTCACCTTTTTTTCAGATCAAATCTACCTTCAACTCAAGTCAGAGTTCCACAATCACTAGATGAATGAATGAATGAAACATTTATTAAGTACTTATTATGTGAGAAGTACAAACATAGGTAAGAAAGATGGCTTCTGAAAAAAAGAGGGGAGAGTCAGAATGATTTAGAAGTGACCTGGAAGTGTGATTTCATTCCAGGTAAGGTTAAATTTCTCCCATCAGAGCCTAGGGTCTCAAGGGCATAATGGGGAAGGGGATGGTGAGAAGGAGGGGGATGGTCAGGAAATGATTTAGGATTGCAAGGGACTATATAGATTTCAACAAGTCCAGCCACTTCAGTTTGCAGGGGAGGAAAAATAAGACCCAGGGAAAAGAAACAATTTGCCAGAGAGAAAGATGTTTAGGCTAGAAAAGGTAATTACAAAAAGGTTTTAGGTTGGAAGTCCATTTCCTAAAAAGGATTTTAAATCAAGTATTCTTAACCACAGGGTCCATGAAAAAATACATATACACACACATATGTTTACATATGTATTTTTTTTCTTGACAAAGATACCATAGTGGTTTGTCATTTCCTTATCCAGCACATTTTACAGATGAGGAAAACAAGACAAACAGGGTGAAGTGACTTGTCCAGGATCACACAGCTAGGAAGTGTCTGAATCCAAATTTGAACTCAGGTCTTCCTGATTCCAGGTCTGGCACTCTATCCACTATGCCACCTAACTGCCCACATACACACATATGTACATACAGATATAAAAATATATACATATGTGCATATACTATATGTGTGTATATATATATATATATATATATTTTTTTTATTTCCTTTGTAATCCTGTGTATTTCATTTTATGAATTTAAAGACATTATTCTGAGAAGGAGTTAATGGGCTTCACTTAAAGGGGCTTAAGGACACAAAACAGGCTAAGAAGGCCTGTCCTAAATGGAGTTAATTCAATGCAAACTCTATGTGCACACCTGAGACTAGGCCAAGTGATATGAGAAAAAAAAACAAAACATTTTTTTTCAGGGCAAATGATCTTTACACTTAGGAAGGAATTGCCAGTGAATAGAGAGGAGGAGAGGCATTAACATTAGAAAGAGAAATTTTAAAGCCTGTTAGATGAGAATATTTAGATAACTAATTTGAAGATGTTTATGGAATCCTAAGGAAGTATTGCTAATGTAAAGAAAGAAAAGGTGGCAATGCAAAAGAATGGAGATGATACCCTGTAGGAAACGAGGGGTGGGGAAGCTGCAGCCTCAAGGGCACATGTGGTCCTCTAGGTCCTCAAGTGTGGCCCTTTGACTCAATCTAAACTTCACTTCACGGAGGACCTAGAGGGTCACATGTGGCCTCAAGACTGAAAATTTCCCACCCTTGGAGGCCATTCACTCTCAAGTTCTGGGGGGCTGGGGGGAATGAAATACCTTTGCCCCAAGTGGGTGCTCCATAAATATTTCCTCAATGAATGTGTAAATGCTTTAACAATCATTTGTAGAGAGTCTAGGAAAGTTTGCCATTTATGTTGGGTGGGAAAGGGTGCTAGTACTAAATCACTAATGACTCTAAAAGTTATAGTTTTTCCCCATTTTCTTGGAAAAGAAAAAATTATTTTGAGTTTGTCCTGAGAAGGGTTATAGCAAGCCAAGAAGTATTTTGAATTAGTTTTTGGAGGGTAGAAAGAGAAAGAGGAGGAGAAGAAAAGAGAGTGGAAAGGGGAAGAAGAAGAAGAGAAGGAGGGAAGGAAAAGGAAGAATCAAGCAACAGCAGCAGTAGATATAGAACAATTTCCAGGTCAACTGACTTTGAGCCTAGAAGAGGCCTTCTTTCCCTTGTTCACTTTTGGCTTATTAAGAGAACTCACTGAGCAGGGAAAGAAAGAAATACTCTTGCTTGGAAAAAACTACTAGAGAATTGTTTGATTTACTCTCTCCTGTTTGTCCCCTTTTTGCTTTATTGTCACATACAACCTGGCAGTATTATTTACCACTAAATGCTTATTTGCTTTTAAAAATGTGTTTAGTGTTTGTACTTTAGTGATGGTTTTCTAGGGGGATACTATACATATTTTTACTACATCCTGATATGGAGAGCTGGAGGCAGGGAGTGGAGAAAATCAAAAGGCCTACCTATTGACTCTGAAATGAGATTAACTCATGAAGATTTTAGTATAGGGCAAGAGTTCTTAACCTTTATTGTGTCATGAGCCCCCTTTTCAATACGGCAAAGTCTAAAGAACCCTTCTCAGAATCATGTTTTTTTTTTTAATTCATAGTTAAAAGAAATGCTAATTTTCAGTTAGCAGTTAGTAAAAGTAAAGATGCGCTCTTTTTTTTCTCATCAAGTTCAAGGACCCTATGATCTTAGGGGTCCATATGTGCCCCATATGTGGACCCATAGAGGTTCATATAGCCTGCTGGTCTAGGAGAAGGATCCTGTTTCTGGCAATGCATGATCCTGCCCCCAAAAAATATCCCTTTTATCAAAAAACGTTAAGCAAGAGGAGCCAAGATGGTAGAGTAGAAAGACTCACATATGCTAGCTCCAAATTCACAGCCCATAAATTTCCTGTAAAAAGAACTCCCCACAATTTCTGGAGCAGTGCAAGCCATGCAACAATGCAGTGGAGGAGATTTCCATTCCAGAGAGCCCTGAAAAACCTACCCCAAAGGTCCGTTGCACACCGGACAGCAGAGCCCAGCCCTGGCCACGTGGCTCCAAGAGGAGCAGGTCCGAGCAGGCTTCAGGGATGGAACCTCCAGTGGCCGCAAAGGTCCCTCCACCCACAGGCTCTGCAGGTCAGTAAGAGAGACTTCTGGGCTGGCCGAGAGGAGAATGGGGTGTCTCCATAACTCAGGTCCCCTCAGGAGGCAGCGGCAGAGGCAGCAGCAGAGACAGCAGAGGATAGTGGACCCCAGAGCAGACAGGACCTCAGATACATTACTGAAGGTCTGCATGTAAGCCCCCTGAGGAAACTGAGCCTGAGAGGCAGCCCTGCCCCCACCTAAGAACCTAAATTTAATCTTTCCCTGAATAGCAGCCCTGCCCACCATTGAAAGCCCTGAGGCTGGGGAGCAGCATTTGAATCTCATACCCCAAGCACTAGCTGGGCAGATCTAGGCAGGGGTGGAGAGGAAGCTCAGAAGTCAAGTAACTGGATGGGAAAATGCCCAGAAAAGGGGAAAAAAAATAAGACCATAGAAGGTTACTTTCTCGGTGAGCAAATGTTTCCACCTTTCCTTTCTGACGAGGAAGAACAATGCTTACCATCAGGGAAAGACACAGAAGTCAAGGCCTCTGTATCCCAAACATCTGAAATAGATATCCAATGGGCTCAGGCCATGGAAGAGCTCAAAAAGGATTTTGAAAATCAAATTAGACAGGTGGAGGAAAAACTGGGAAGAGAAATGAGAGAGATGCAAGAAAAGCATGAAAAATGGGTTAATACCTTGGTAAAGGAGACCCAAAAAAATGCTGAAGAAAATAACACCTTAAAAAATAGGCTAACTCAATTGGCAAAAGAGGTTCAAAAAGCCAATGAGGAGAAGAATGCTTTCAAAAGCAGAATTAGCCAAATGGAAAAAGAGGTTTAAAAACTCACTGAAGAAAATAGTTCTCTCAAAATTAGAATGCAACAGATGGAGGCTAATGACTTTCTGAGAAACCAAGAAATCATAAAACAACACCAAAGGAATGAAAAAATGGAAGAGAATGTGAAATATCTCATTGGAAAAACAACTGACCTGGAAAATAGATGCAGGAGACACAACTTAAAAATTATGGGACTACCTGAAAGCCATGATTAAAAGAAGAGCCTAGACATCATCTTTCATGAAATTATCAAGGAAAACTGCCCTGAGATTCTAGAACCAGAGGGTAAGATAAGTATTGAAGGAATCCATCGATCACAGCCTGAAAGAGATCCAAAAAGACAAACTCCTAGGAACATTGTGGCCAAATTCCAGAGTTCCCAGGTCAAGGAGAAAATATTGCAAGCAGCTAGAAAGAAACAATTCCAGTATTGTGGAAATAAAATCAGGATAACACAAGATCTAGCAGTTTCTACATTAAGGGATCAAAGGGTGTGGAATAGGATATTCCAGAAGTCAAAGGAACTAGGACTCAAACCAAGAATCACCTACCCAGCAAAACTGAGTGTAATACTTCAGGGGAAAATATGGTCTTTCAATGAAACAGAGGACTTTCAAGCATTCTTGATGAAAAGACCAGAGCTGAAAAGAAAATTTGACCTTCAAACACAAGAATGAGAAGAAGCATGAAAAAGTAAACAGCAAAGAGAAGTCATAAGGGACTTACCAAAGGTGAACTGTTTACATTCCTACATGGAAAGACAATATTTGTAACTCTTAAAACTTTTTTCAGTATCTAGGTAGTAGGTGGGACCACACATACACATACACACACACACACACGTACACACGTGTGCGTGCACACACACATGCATGCACACACAGAGACAGAGAGCACAGAGTGAATTGAATAGGATGGGACCATATCTTAAAAGAAATTAAGGTAAACGGTGAGAGAGAAATGTAGTGGGAGGAGAGAGGGTGAAATGGAATGGGGTAAATTATCTCTCATTCAAGAGGCAAGCAGGAGATTTTTTAGTGGAGGGAAAAAGAGGAGAGCTGAGAAAAAAAAACGAAGTTTACTCTCATCACATTCGACTAAAGGAAGGAATAAAATGCACACTCATTTTGGTATGAAAACCTATCTTACAATACAGGAAAGTGGGGGAGAAGGAGATAAGTAGGGTAGGGGGGATGATGGAAGGGAGGGCAATGGGAGGAGGGAGCAATTTGAAGTCAACACTTGGGGAGGGACAGGATCAAAAGACAGAATAGAAACAACGGGGGGCAGGATAGGATGAAGGGAAATATAGTTAGTCTTACACAACACGATTATTACTGAAGTCCTTTGCAAAACTACACAGATATGGCCTATATTGAATTGCCTGCCTTCCCAAAGGGAATGGGTGGGGAGGGAGGGATGGGAAGAATTTGGAACTCAAAGTTTTAGGAACAACTGTTGAGTATTGTTCTTGCTACTAGGAAATAAGAAATACAGTTAATGGGGAATAGAAAGTCATCTGGCCCTATAGGACAAAAGAGAAGATGGGGACAAGAGAAGGGAGGGATGATAGAAGAGAGGGCAGATTGGTGATAGGGGAAATTAGAATGCTCGGTGTATTGGGATGGGGGGATGGGACAAATGGGGAGAAAATTTGGAACCCCAAAAAGTGAATGTAAAAAGTTAAATAAATAAATTTATATTAAAAAAAATAAAATAAAAATAAAATTGGGCAAACTAAAACAAAACAAAACAAAACAAAAAAATATTAAGCAAGAGCACCCAAAACACTGACCACATCTCATCATGGTATTCAGCACTCTGTCCTCCTACTTTTCTCCTTTTCTACTGCTTCCTTCTTTCTCTGAGATCTTTGTTGATTTCTCAGAGACTTAAGATCATCCTCTTCTATGTGATCTTTTCATTTGTATGGTTGTAATCACTTTGTATATCGTTCTCATAGTTCTGCTTCAGTTCATGCCCATCTCATGTCTCTCAGAATTTGTCATTTCTTGTTTCACAATAAAAATCTATAATATTCACACACCATTATTTGTTCAAATACTTCCTGATTGGTAGGTGCTTGCTTTCAGCTTCAAAAATCTTTATAACCACAAAAAATTTCTCATCACACTATTTTGGTATGGAACAGGCCAAAGGTTCTCCACCCCTGGATTACAGCTTTGTTCTTGGCTTTTACCTCTATGGCCAGCAATGAGAGCTCAGGGGCAAAAATACGAATAGTGGAGTCACTTTTCTTGCCTAATTCCAAACATCTATGTAAAATGATTGGACTGGCTGCCACAGGTATTTTCAAGGTTTCCAGAGGACAAGTGGTACTAGGGAAGTCTGGACAGGTGCCTCCCATTTCCACCATGAAGCAGTTTTCATCTCTAATCTACATTCCTTGTCCTCCTGTCTGCATGCTACTATGCCACTTGCTTATCAGAAACACACAACTCCTCATTGGTTCCTTCGGTGTGAAAGTTCTCTGGTGTCAGACTCAGCATGTATAGCACAGTGCTCTAATGTGGATTTCTTCTTGAAGGCTGCCCTGTGATGTAAGCATAGAATGGATGAAGGTGGTTGGATTGCAGCAGTTATTGGTTGGATCTCTGGTTTCTTACAATTGTTTTGCTCTGTGTGGGTAAACTCAGCAAGATAACCCCCAATGAATCCAAGTACACACAAGCATGAAATTTGGGTTTCCATAGACAAGACTATCAAACTCCACCAGTGTCCTACATGAAGGAAAGAGAATAGTCTGGAAATATGATTCAACTTCCAGTTTCAGCAAGGATACTGGTACTTTCACACCTAGTTTCAAAAGGTTACTATTTAGTCCTGACAGTTTTTCTCTCTCTATAGCTTAATATCAGAATTATTTCCATAAACATTTGCTGAATTGAATCAACTGGAAGAATTTATGAACTATCAGTTGTGTTCCCAGCATTATCTTGACACTCAAGGATACAAAAAACTAATAACCAAGAGCCATTCCTCAAAGATAAGTGGTCACAAGATATGAACACTATCTCTTTTGAGAGAATTGAAAATTATAAATTACATTAATTGCCATTTGGAAACTTGCTCCAAATCAATAATAATAAGAGAAATACAAATTTAAAAAATTCTGAGTTTTCACCTCTCATCCTGAAAATTGACTAAGAAAACAAAAATGAGGATAGTGCTGGAGGAGGTGTGGGAAGAAAGGAATACTTGTACACTATTGGTAGAGCTGTGAATAGATCCATCCATTTTGGCTATCCATTTGGAATGATGCAAATATGTGACATTACTTCATACTTTTTGATTGAATAAATCCTTCTGCTAGACATATACCCCATGACGTTCAAGATGAAAACAGAGTTTCAGCTGGACTCTTTGTGGTAACAACTACAACAAAAATTGGAAACAAAGTAGAACAAAAGCCAGCTGGTATATAAAGGTAATAATTCCTGCTTCATAGAAAGCAGAAAAATCACAAGAAGGATCGTCAGCTCTGTGAGACTGAGAAAGCAAAAAAGAAGTGATGCTAGAGAACAGGTAAGGGAACACAGTTGTCTCCCTCTGACAGCAGCGTGGAGAAGATATACAAAAGGAGACTGTCAGATTGAGCCATTATCAGGTAGTCTTGTTTAATGAGTTTTTTTTGTTTGTTTGTTACAAAGAAGGGTATGATAGGGGAGAAGGTAGTACAGTGATATAGACCCAGAAATAACAGTGATATAAAAATAAATGGCATCAATAAAAGTTTTTAAAAAAATAAAATAAAATAGTTGAACTGATTCAAAGCTCCGCCAACAGTGCCAATAGGGCACTAGCATGCCCTGTCTTCTCACAGCTCTCCTGAAATGGATTGCTCCCATTCATAGTCACCTTTGCCAGTGTGCAGAGTAGGAGATAAACCCTCAGAGCTGTTTGAATAGACATTTCTTTAATGATTAGTGATTTGAAAGGTTTTCAAAGAATCATTTACAGAAGACAATTTTTTTAGAGCGACTAATTCTACCTTTTCATCACTTACTTGTTCATCAATGACCATTTATTCAAGATTTCATACATATCAGAGTTGTGTGAGGCACTGGGCATACAACCACAAAAATATAACAAAGTTTTTCCTTAAGAAGATTGCAGTGCATCAGTAAGACAAATGTACATATACAAGAACATCTGGTATATATAATATACACAATAAATACATGGTCATATATTTGTTGCTGTCAGTCCTTTGTTTCCAAAATGGACCTATGTCATAGCTATGTAAGTAATGTAAATCCACCAGTAAAAAGGTGGATGATGGGTAAAATCTTGACTTGCAAGTGAATTAGATTTAAGTAAGGCAGAGTGGGGCAACAAACTTTACATTTGTAGTAAGACAGTCAAGTTCACATGTAACACAAAAACAACACTTTTAATACTGAGATATAAATAATAAAGGCTAATAATATAAATAATTTAATAATATTAATATACAATGTTAATTGCATATATTATATAATTAATTTTTTATATATTATATAGTTAATATATAATATTAACAACATTATTATTAATAATATGTGATAAATAAATAATAAAAAATAAGATTCAATGAATGGAGAATAATGGCCTTATCTTACCTTTTACAAATTATTTCTATTTTTCGTTTTTTATATTTACATCAATCACCTACATTTCTCAATGTATCTCTCTATCCATTGTCATTTCCAAAGATCCATCACTTATAATAAAGAATTTTTTTTAAAGAGTAAAAAACAAGTAGAGAGGTCTATACAATGAAAACACCATTCTCAAAGGAGGTGCACCTGGTTGGAGCATTGTTATACATCAGTGGAAAAAGATGGTAGGCATTCACATTGTTGGCAATAGTTGCCCTCTCTGCACATGCCCTATGGTGTTCTTTACATATATGTCCTTCATGCTTGATCCTTATGTGTGCATTCCAGAGATAGAGAAGTTAGAGGTAAAAGAAGAAATGCTGAGTTCAGGGAGCAAGGAGGCTGCTTCAGCACAGCACTGAGTGTATGAGGGCACAGCCGAGAAAGATAGGCTCATTTATACCCTCACTTGTTCCCACCCTGCTTATCTTCTACGGTGATCAAGTCCAGTTCTCCAGAAGGTAACAGCCTAAGCAAAGTCGGGCATTTATGGCACCCTTGTGTCTCTTTCATTCCAGCATGTTAGCTTTCAAATCTGCAACTGACATCACTCATCTCAAAGCCCACAACTGCTGACCTTGTGCAAAGTGCCCTGGCTTCTGGTAAAAGGAAATCTTTTGAAAGGAGCAGCAAACACACTGGGTGAGGAAGGATCCAGGGCAAGAAGGGCTCACCATTTTCCTAACCCTAACCATTTTCCTTGTTTATCCACTGTATTTACAAACCATTTGTACAAAAGTCAATAGTGCTTATTTCAAAGTCATTCTGCAGCTGGGTGTTTGTAATGGATGCAAAGGGGCCATTTGAATGTTGTCCTAGACTTGGGGGAAACAATTGATATTTGATAATGGATGGCCACATTTTTTTTCCTGGCAGATTTGTGAAGCAATTTGGTGCAAGTGAGGGTAAACAATCCTTGCTGGTGGTTACTGTATTTTAACAGTAGGTTTAATTCCTTTGAATCTGCCTACATCTGCACTGCTCATACTCATCATGAAAAGTTCTGCTGAATAAGTGGTCTCCAACAGTAGGCAAATAAGACAGGAACTGCTGAAATTTTCAAAAAAAAGTACAGTATTTACAGAAGGACCATGTCTTAGGCTTCAGAATTTCCCCAGGACCCAATGTACAATTTGAACTAGGGTTAAAAATAATAAGAAATGCAATTCTGGTCAGTCAGTCAGTTGTTAAGAATTGATTGAACACCTATATGTGCTAGGTGAGAGGTAGGTTGGTCAGTCAATTGAGTGGCAGCCTTGGAGTCAAGAAGATCTGAGTTTAAATCCTGTCTTTGAAATATACTAGTTATATGATCCCTTCCTCAGTGCCCTCAGGCAACTCTCTCAGATTTGAGTTACAGAGCAATCGTTGGTTGGTCTGTATCAGTGGAGAGAATGTCTGTCCAGGGAGTTCCCTACACCAATGAAATCAAAGGAGGTGGATTAAAACAAGTTCATAATAATATATTATTAATAATAATAACAATGATGATGATCATCATAAGGTAGCCAGGTGGTGTAGTAGTTTGAGTGTTGGGCCTGGAGTCAGGAAGAACTTGGGTTCAAATTTAGCCTCAGACACTTGTTAGTTATGTGATCTTGGGCAAGTCAGTTAACTTCAGTTTGCCTCAGTTTCCTTAATCGTAAAATGGGGTTAATAATAGCACCTTCCTTGAAGGATTGTTGTGAGGATCAAATCAGATAATATTAGTGCAGTACCTGGTATACAGTAGATGCTTAATAGATGCTTGTTTCTTTCTTCTCCCAAGATAGTTTGAGAGTACTTTAATGTTTACAAAGCACTTTTCAGTCATTATTTCATTTGATTTTCTCAACAACCCTATGAAGTAGGTACTACAGGTATTATTATCTCCATTTTACAGATGAAGAAACTTAGAGAAATTAAGTAACCTATCCAGGGTCATATAGCTATTAAGTTTCAGAGATTAGAATGCATATTCTCCTGATTCTAGAGCCAATGTGCTATCCTCAAAGGCCAATTCTGCCTCTCTTGAAGGAGCTAACAAATATCCCAGACTGCCTAGGAATAACTTGGGGACTGAGAGGAATAATGCTCAGAGAGAAATAACTTTTGTCTAAATGACAAATGACTTTGCAAACTTAAACTCCATTTATGGTTGTATAAAAAGTTCATATTATCTTACCACAGTACAATTGAAGAACATTTTAATTGGACATAATAAAAACTATCGTTAATGGCTTGCTCGGGAAATTGACTTCAAGGAGAAAAGAGGCCATGTTTGAAATGAGATTTCATATAAACACATAAAATCATTTACTTGAGCCCCCTGTTTTATTATGTCTCTTCTAGAGATAGAACAACCACAGCCTGGAGGAGCGGATTAACTTGCCCAAGGTCATACAGTCAGCAATTGTTGGAGGTAGGATTTGAATTCAATTCTGGGTTCTATGGTCTAGGACCCGCTGGTAAGCAATAGATCCTGCCAATTAATGCTGAACTCTTTCTACTAGACCACATATGTTTACATGCCAACTGTACACATATAGAGGGATACTTTTCAACTAGTGTCCATCCATAATGAACATAGTAGTAAGACTTCTGGCTTTTAAAAAAGATATATATTGTTATTAAATAAACGTCTTACTGAAATTCTTTTTCTTTTACTTTGCCGTCACTACCTGTTGACGTCCTAGAATCCCTTGTAACCAAGAGGCACAATTTAATAAAACAATATTTTAAAAATCAATATTTTCTCCATATCTAGCCAGTGTACCTCATTCTATCACCTCTCAAGGAAGACTGACTTTCATCTTCACAAGGAACAATTAAGCCCTCAAACCTCTTTATCAAGCCCAAAACACTGGGGAAAATACATTTATTAGTTTTGTTCCCAAGGCTAATTGTGGGGGGATCCTTCTTGATGTGTTAAATGGCTCCTAATTAAGAAAACCAAACCAGTAGACTGTGAACACAAGCCAATTTGCTGATCACTAGAAATTAGGCATCATCTATTTATGTAAGTATGGGCACACATAAGCCGACAGATTCTAACACAAGGATCACAACAAAGAAAATAAATCTCACCAGGCTAACCCTTCATATCATTATGGAATTTCAGGGTTAAAAGAGATTTCAGTGGCTATCCAGGCTAAACCCTTTTCTTGGTTATTCAGTCACGTCTGATTCTTTGTGGCCCCATGGACCATAGTATGCCAATATTGTCCATGGAGTTTTCTTGGTAAAGATACTAGATTGGTTTGCCATTTCCTTCTCCAATCTAAACCATACCTGAAACAATATCCTTTACAGTACTAGTTGAAAAGTAGTCATCCAGGTTTTGCTCTAAAAAAGGGGAAACCAAGGCAATCCATTCTACTTATACATAGATTTGTCATATCACTTCATGAAATTTTTCCTGATGTATAAACTATGTTTTCCTGTTTACTTCCATCAATTGTTTTTTTTTTTAATGAGGTACTTAGGCTTGATAACTTCATTTTGCTTTTTCATTTTAAAATGTTTTTCAATCAACAAAAAGGTATTTTCTTTCCCTCTTCCCTCCCTATCAAAATAAAAAAAAAAATGAATTCCCTGTGACAAACATGCTTAGTCACACACACCAAAAACCCCACTTTAGCACTCATTATCTTGAGTCCATCATTTTTCCGTCAGGAAGTGGTAGAATGCTTTATCATCAGTCCTCTGGAGTTGAGGTTCTTCACTGTATTTATGAGAGTTAAGTCTTTCAAAGTTATTCATCTTTAAAATATTTTTGTCCTTGTATAAATTGTTCTCCTGATTCTTCTTTCTGTGTTAGTTCAAGCAAGTCTTCCCACATTTTCTGAAATCATACCTTTCATCATATCTCAGAACAAAGTAGCCTTCCATTACATTCATATATATTCATTTGTTCAGCCATTCCCAATTGAAGTATACTCCTTTATGTGCCAGGTTTTTGGCAGACTCTTCTGTATGTGAGTCCCTTTCCCCATTCTTTGATCTCTTTGGGGAATAAGCCTCATAGTAGTATTGCTAGGTCAAAGGGTATACATTGCAATTTAGTGAATTTTAGTCATAGTTCCAAATTGCTTTCCAGAGTGACTGGACCAGTTCATAGATAGACCAGTAATGCATTTATATGCCTGTTTTCCTGCAGCAATTGTGTACTTGTCATTTTCAGGGTTTTTTATTGTCTTTGTCAATTAACAGTCATGGGTTGGACCCTCAGAGTTGGGTTCATCTGTATTTTTCTAATTATGAGTGATTTTGAAGGATTTTTTTTAACAGCTATTTATAAACTTGGGTTTCTTCCTTTAAAAATTGCCTGTCCACATCCTTTGAGCATTTATCAACTAGGCAATAACTCTTATTAATTTGAATCAGTTTCTTGTAGCTAGGAAATTAGACCATTATCAGAAAAACTTGCTGCTCCCCCCTAATATCCCCATTTATCTCTTTCCTTTCTCATCTTAGTTTCTTTGGTTTTGTTTGTTCAAAAGCTTTTTAATATTACATAACCAAATTGTCCATTTTATTTCCCATGATCCTTCCTATCTCTTGTTTTGTCACACGATCTTTTCCCATCCATAAATCTGACAGGTAATTTCTTGCTTGCTCCCCTAATTTGTTTATGGTATGACCTTTTATATTAAACATCCACTTGGAGCTTATCTTGGTATATGGTATTTGGTATTGGTCTAAATATAATTTCTGCCAGACTACTTGGTTTTCCCAGTGCTTTTTTGTAGAACAGTGAGTCCTTACCCCAATTGGGATCTTTGAGTTTACTGAACACTAAGCTATTAGGTTTACTTTGGCAAGTTGTTTATCTTATGTGTTTCATTGATTGACTTCTCTATTTTTTAATCAGTGCCAAACTGTTTTCATGATTACTGTTTTGTAATATAATTTGAGATCTGGGAATGTTGAGATTCTTGTCTTTTTATTCCTGCAGATGAATTTTATTATAATATTTGTCTAGTCCTATAAAGAATGCCTTCAGTATTTTGGTTACTATTTCTCTGAATACGTAAATTAATTTAAGTAGATTTCCCCCTCGGATTTCTTTCTTGCAATGGACTCAGTTTGGTACTCTTCCTTCATCTTTGTTGGCATAGTTGTATGGGAGAGTACAGCTGTACTTCTTCCTACTTCATCGTCTCTGTTGGTTTCCCATCTACTGTTACCAGTTCTACCATCTGTGGCTAAGCAGAGCAAATATAATCCCCCTTTCACACAAAAGGCAGTTAAATACTTATAGATAGCCATCATATTCCCCTACCCGATTATTTCCTCCAGGCTAAACATTCCCGACTCACTCAAACTCTTGGAAAAAAAAAAGCTAAGGCTACATGAACCATTATGACATCCAGTTACTATCTTGAAACTTATTTCAATCACCTCACTATAATTCATATATTGGTGGTCTAGATCAGAGTTTTAGACTGAGCTGTCCCTGAGATTCACTATAATATTGAGCATCTCTACCCCTCTCTACCCATCTCTACCCATCTCTACATCATCAACTTATTTGTGTTGAGAGGATGCATCAGATATAATTAGAAGGGAAATCTGCTGCATTAATATTTCTTAAGACCCAGCAGAAACAATTTTCTTTTCAGTTATTTATTGTTAGGGGAAGAACCAAACCTGTCGTCACTTCTATTAGTCTGGATGACTGAGAGTTGATGGTAATAGGGTGCTTCATGAGACAGTTAAAACCAAACATGCAAAAATGCACTTTCAGAACAGCATTAGAATATTCAGCAAAGTTATCTTGTGGGCTCTCCCAGGATTTGCTTTTGAATAATCACATCAGTAGGTCCAGAGCAGAGCCCTTGTGAAATGTTTTCTGCAAATCCCCAAAGCCTCATAATATTGAAATTACAACTCTCTGTTCTAGGTTGTTTTAAAGAGAACATAGCCCATGTGTCAGAGCTTTAAAAATTCCTCCCAAATGAATTTTCAAGGTCCTAGGGACAGAAGGAGGCTTGCAGAGATAAGGTACAGGAAAAGTAAAAGTTTTTTGTTTGTTTTTAAAGAAACTCATGTGATTCCTTGCACTGTTGAACTTCTAATTTGGCATCTAAGCACAGTGGGTAAAAAGTGTTTTCACAGAAGCCTAAAGAGATCATGTATGCATTTATACATTCAGGAGGTCAAAACTGCAATGAAAAGACAGATGGACTCAGGCTGCAGAATGTTACCATTGATGCAAAACACGTGGCAATGAAAATATCATCAAAGACGTGTACATGGCCTCAGTGAGGGATAACATTTTTTTAAAATTTAGCTGTAGGCACAGTCAAAGAGTTCCAGGAAGATTCAGGCAAGAATTGCACAGGGTAAGAAGGTACAGATGACTGGCAACCTGAATCATTATAGAAACATGTGATTTTTGGCCAAGATGGCTGCCTAAATGGAAGACAGGCCACCCAATTCCCACACAACTATTCCAGCAAAACCTTGAGGTTAATACCAGACTGCAAGAAATCCAATGTGAAACCACAGTAAGTAGCTTCTTTCTGCCTTTAGAACCAAATAAAAAGTCAGCTAGAAACCAAGGAGCAACAGGGATGGGGGTCCTTCCAAAGGTGAGCACTTTCACAACAAGAACGCATACAGACTACAAGGCTGGATACGTCCAGAGATAACAAGAGCAGAGGACTGTCATGAGAAAGCCCCAGAGTAGGGACTTTAGAAGCTGCATGGAGTAGCAGTAGTCAGTGGCTAGTATGATGTCACAGCACTTAGACTAAGCCCAGAGTCTCTAAAGTCTGTAACTCCGTATCCTGGAATATCAGAGAAAGCCATAAAGATCTATTAGTTCTGAACCTCAAAAATCCAAGCAAGCTTACCTCTAAAATATCGAAGTAGGCACAAGAATCCAAGGGATATAGTGAGAAACCAAACAAGGCCAATCACTCCATCCAAGAGTGCCTCAGGGGGTGGAGTCTGGCCCTAGAACAAAGTCTCAATTCAGAAAATAAAGGTGGAGAGATGAGTGTATCAAAGAAAACCTAGTTCAGTATTAAAATTATTGCAAATCTAACTCCATAACAACTGCAAGCAGAGACTCAATGGATAAAATTGGATTTTTTATCTAAAAGGATTGCATCACTACCTAAAGAAATGAAACAAAAAATTTAAAAAAAATCAATTAAAGATCTGGAGGAAAATGTTGGAAGAATAATTAGGTAAGAAGAGACAGTGGTAAACTATACTCAAATAATACAATCCCTGAAAACTAGAATAGGTTAAACAAAAGTTAATGACTCCATGAGACAAGGAGTAATATTAGAAAAAAAAATCAAAAGATTGTAAAAAGAAGAAAATGTAAGATATCTGATACAAAAAAAATAGGCCTGAAAAAGAGTCAAGAAGAAATCATTGATGTATCATTGGGTTCCCTGAAAACCCAAATTAAAAAAAAAGCCTAGACATTATATTTAAAGAAATCAAAAATGAAAACTACCCATATCTGTTAGAACTAGGGGGCAAAGTCAGGATAGAAAGAATCCACTAATCATCTGTGGAAAGGATGAGAAAATCAAAAGTGTCAGGAAGGTCACAGACAAAATCCAGAGATCCCACATCAAAGAAAAACCTATTGCAAGTATACAGAAAGAAGGGGTTCAAGTACCAAAGGACTACTGTGTCTATTAAAAATAAGAGAAGATCTTGGAATATAATATTCCAAACACAGCTTCCAACCAGTAATAACTAATCCTACAAAGCTCAGCATAAGGGGAAAAAACAAACAAAACAGATCTTTCATAGAAGAGAACACCTTCAAGTACCACTGAAGAAAGGACCAGAGCTGGGTAGAAACTTTGAAATACAAATGTCAGAGTCTAGAAACACCTGGGTAAGTAAATTTGTTTGAGCAATTGAAAAGAACTATAGGATGATGTAGTACTAACACTTTAACATGGAGAGAAGAAATAAGGGTTCTTTAAGAACTTTTATGCCTTTCATGGATAATGAAGGAGTAAATATGAAAAACAGAGGTCCTGGGGTGGATTGGTTTTGTTCTGAGGTTTTCAAGGGGTGAAATAGAAGAAAAGGTAAGAAAAGGATTACATGAGGAAGCAATGGAGAAACAAAAAGATGGAACTTATTTTTCATGATTGGCATATGTGACTATGCAACATAGAGGAAAAGGAAGAGGCAAGGGAATCAGATGAACTTTGCTCTTTGACACTTACAAAAGAGTTGGGATATACATACACAAACAGCTTGGTGGGAAAAGCATCAAATTCAATAGGGAAACAAGAAGGAATAGGGGGAGGGGAGAGAGGTATTTTAAAAGGGAGGATAGCACTGAGGAAAGAATAGTCAAAAGAAAAACAAACTACTTGATATAGAAATGGACACTGAAAAGTAGAGGAAAAAAACCAAAACCCTAGAATCTAAGGTGGTTCTTTAGATTGTCTCCTAGATTATTAAGGAATGGCTGAATACAATGGTGGAATATTGTTGTGCCATAAGACATGATGAAAGGAAAGATTTTAAATTATTCTGAGTTGTAGGAATTGATGTAGAACAGGGGTGGGGTACCTCTGTCCTTGAGGACACTTGTGGCCCTCTAGGATTTCAAGTGCAGCCCTATGACTGAATCCGAACTTCACAGAACAAATCTCCTTAATAAAAGGATTTGTTCCATAAAACTTGGACACAGTCAAAAGGCTGCACCCAAGGACCTAAAAGTCCACATGGGGCCTCAAGGCTGCAGGTTCTCCACCCCTGAACTAGAGTAATGGGATCATAATGAAAACAGTTGATGCAAGGACAATAGCACTGTAAAGAAAAACAGTTTTGAAAGATTTGGGAAGTCAGATCAAAGCAATGTCTGACCATGATTCCAGGGGACCTAAGAAGAAATGTTACTTGCTTCTCACGGAGTGATGATGGACACAAGATGCAGGAAGAAACAGACATTTTTGTATATGGACACTGAGCAAATTCATTTTGCTTGATTATATTTATTTTGTTTCAAGGTTCTTCCCACTTTCTTTCTCTCAGTTAATTGGGGAGAGGGTAAGTGGAGAGAAAAGATTAGTAACTATTGATGCCTCCAAAAAGATCGTTGTAACGATTTTTTTTTTGTTAAATAACTATTTTATTTGTTTTCAGTGTTCTACAATCACTTCCATAGATCTTAGGTTTTTTTCCTCTCCCTCTTCCTCCTTCCCCGCTCCTTCCCCACTCCTTCCCTGAGATGGTGCACAATCTTATATAGGTTCTACACATACATTCTTATTAAATACATTTTCACCTTACTTATGTTGCATAGAAGAATTAAAATGAATGGGAAAAACCATAAAATAAAATGAAACAAAACATAATACAAAAGAAAATGATCTGCTTCATTCTGTGATCCAATTCCATAGTTCTTTCTCTGGATGTGGAAGGCATTTTGCCACAAGTCCACTGGGAATTTTTTAAGTCCTTGTATTGCAATGAAGTACTAAGTCTCGTTGTAACAACTTTTTTTTTAAATACACAGCAGAAAGCAAAAGAAAACTCAGAATGGAGCACAGAAAAGCAATGCAGTTTTGAAAACAATGTGTGGGCATTGATTACATAGTTTTTTAAAGTAATTGTATGAAATAAAGATTCAGTTTCATATTCCAAAAGAATTCTCTTTTTGTGAAGTGCTGTGTACATGGAAATGCTTTTTTTTCTTTTTTATATTTAAGTTCAAAATAAAAAAAAAATTAAAGAACGCTCTAAAAAAGTACCTGAGCCAATGACACCATTTAATTATAGATTTCGAGCTGGAAGGAATCTTAGAGGTTCTGCTTCTCTCACTTTCTAGATGAGGAAATGTAGACCCAGAGAGGTCACCTGAGTAGGAAGCAAGAAAGTCACAATTCATTCTTCCCTGCACCTACTGCCTTCCTAAGCACAAATTTGCCTTGGCCTTAGCAGGACTTGAACCATGAGGTGCCATCACTGGCTGAAAAAGCAAAAAAAAAAAAAAAAGATGTCACAGGAAGATAAAAAGTCACATGCTGACTAATTATAACTGAACTGGAACCCAGAGAAGAGATGAGGAAATGTGTCTTTCTTCTTCCTTTCAGTCCAAAAGTAAGAATATGGGCACAGAATGTGGCACACTTAAGTGCTGTAACTAGGTCATTTGGTTTTTATTAATTGTTTTTCTTTGTCACAGAGAAGGCTGACCAGGGGCAGGAAGAAGGGGGAGAAATATATCCCAAACTGACTGTGATATAGAAGCAAAAGTGTCAATAATGCTTAATGTTTTCTTCAAAAGTAGATGAAGAGATGAAAGATTCATATTGCTAGAGTGCATATAGGGTTTCTAAAAACTATCCTAATAGAAATAAAATCAAACAAACAAAAACCCATGTCCAACATATTCCTTATAAGTAATCTTAATCACTCGTGTTACAAGTTGAAATTGTATTGGTTCAATTTTTGACCCTGAGGTAAGTCTTCAATTTCATCAGCTGCCTCTTATGACCATAATCCTTTACCCTTTCTTTTCCACCTATGGGCTTTCTTGGCTTCTTTCAGCACTCAACTCAAATACCACCTTCTGCTCTAGGCTTTCTGCAGTCCTCCCAGCAGCTAGTTCATTCCCTTTGAGATTACCTCCCATTTATACTCTATCCATACACACATACACACACACACATATACTCATATACACACATGTGTATATATATATACATACACATATACATGCACTATGTTTATACAGTATATCTTCTATATCTATATCTATATCTATATCTATAATGTGTCAAGTTATTTACATGTTATCTTCTCCATTGGAATGTAAGCTCCTTGAGGGAAGGGGGCTTGCTTTTATATTTCTTTTCATCCCCAGGATCTAATGTAATGCCTGGCACATAATAAGCACCTAGTAAATGATTGTTGACTGACAAGTCTCCATGAATTCTCCCAAAAGTTATAGGATAGTATATCTGTAATCGGGTAATCCATTAAAGGTCTGCCATTTTGGTCAGTGTGGGTACTTTCTCCTCTGAAACACATCACAATCTGCCTGTAAATGAGGACATTAATGGCCTATAGACTGAGATCTGAAAGGGACCTTAGAGATCACGTATTATTCCTTCATTTTACAGATGAGGCCAGAGAATTGAAGGGACTTGTCCAGGATCAAACAAGCAGTGACAGAGGCAGAATTTGGATCCAGGTCTTCTGCCTCTAAAATCAATGCTCTTTTCACCCTCTCTAGTTAGCACTTATCAAATCAACTTTAGTCAGAAAATTTCACAAAAACAACAGTGTTCTGCTTTTTTTGGAGTCAAGGTCCAAAGGAAGATAATAAATGGGTTTTGGGGAGATGGGGGTTGCATTTTTGTCTTTGTTAAACCAGGAAAAGTCAGGAAATTACCCTATGTTCTCACTCACTTTCACAACTGCAACTTTAGCTTATCTAACATAGAGTACACCAGATAGAAAATGTCATACCATGGGCTTTGATTCACAGAGTCGTAAAGCCAAGCTTGCATCATGGAGAATGGCTACAGAATTCTGTTCTTAAGACTCAGAAGCAAAAGCTATAATTTCAGACCCTGCTTGGGAGAATGGAGGCAGTAGGCAAGATGAGAGAGCAAAAAGGTCCTACAGCTATGTAGTCCATGGTTATCTCCGACACATAGCCAGTGTGCTGGGCCTGGACCCAATCAATTCATTTCAACACACCTCCAAAACTCATCATAGGTGTAGGAATTCTTCCTTCCAGAACACCCCCTTCCCTGTCCCTCCCCTTCTCTACCCCCATCCCAACCTGCCTGGGGGATATACTTGAAAATTGTCTGTAAGTATAGTTAAATGAAGGCAAATAAATAAAAGTGATGAAGATTGCTGTGGACACATCTGTATAACACAGTCAGGAATGTTTCTGGTAAAACAGAGAAACCAGTATTCCAGTAATTTGGAAGTATACTGAGAATAAGACCTTCATGAGATAAAGTAAAATTTTTCACAGGTCCTTTGATGTGTTAGACATCATGTGCTAAAACAGATGTGAGATTTTTCCTTTTTAAAACTTGTAGTTTTTATTAGAAAACAGGGAAAAGTCAACTCCTCTTTTTTTAACATATTTAAATCTTATTAAAATTAATTTCCTTTTCAAAAATGTATTGATCCTTTTTGTTTTGACATGATGGACATTCCCCAACAACCACTTAAACAAACCCCCTTACAAAGAAGATTTCTTGGTATTAAGAGGACTGAAGGATATGCTGCTTTATAGTATGTTACTAACATGACCACGAAAACTGACCAGGGTTTTGTTGCTTCTCTTTGTCGACTTTATTGTAAATTTGTGCGTAGGTTCTGTTTGCTTCTTTCTATATTACTTTATTGAAGTCTTTGGATGATTCTCTGAATTCCTCACATTTCTCACTCCTGACAGTATAATAATATGTGCTCTATCCCTATTCCCCAATTCATTCAATCCTTCCTCATCTGTGGGGCCCACAATTTGCTTCTAGCTTTTGATTCTCCCAAATAAGGCCACTGTGAACATTTTCAGTACATTTGAGTTTTTTCTTGCTGTTAACTTCCCTGAGCTACAGTTCCAAGTGGTGTAATTTGGGGGGTGGGTGGGGTGGGTGGGATGGAATTAAAGGTTATGGAAAATTTAGAAACTTATCTTGCATAATTACAAATTGATTTCCAAAATGGTTGTAGCAATTCACAGCTAGATGGCATGCTTTCTAAATTTTCAGGTAACTGAAAGTTGGGAAAAAAAATAATGTACTAGAAGACTAAGTCAGGACTCCAGAGTAGGGGCAGGGAACCTGCAGCCTTGAGGCTACATGTGGTCCTCTGGGTCCTCAAGTGTGGCCCTTTCATCTAATCCAAACTTCCCAGAATAAATGCCCTTACTAAAAGGATTTGTTTTGTAAAACTTGGAACCAGTCAAAAAATCACCCTCGAGGATCTAGAAGGACACATGAGACCTCAAGGCCGCAGGTTCCCCAACCATGGTCTAGAAGATGTTAACAGACTACAGTGGTCAACAGTGTCACCTCACTTCAGTACTTAGTGAATCTGTCATTTCCTCACTTTCTTATGGTGTTGTAAATAGGATCCTGGACTTGAATTCAGGAGGTTGGGGTTCTTACCCTGTGTCAGATACTTTAACCCCTCTGGATCTAAGTTTCTTCATCTGTAAAATGAGGGATCTGGACTTAACTGGTCTAAATCCTATGGTACTCCATCAATCAATTGTGACTCCTGCGTTTTGAAGAGGTGCTGTGCCCCACACATATCCCCCCAAACCATCACCCTGAAATTATTTCAATCACAAGTTAAATTTAGCTGGCTTAGTCCTTGGGTATGATCAACATCCAATCTTTCCCTGTGCCCCTTCACAGAGTGCTGTATCAGAGCTTTGGATTCATTCATTTTACAGATGAAGAAATTGAAATTGAGAGATGCCATGACTTGCCCAAGGTCATGCAGTAAATAAATATCTGAGGCAGGACTTGAACCCTGGACTAGCTGTCGAAAGCTCTGGCAGGATAGTCTCCACAACTTTAGGCACCAGAGCAAGTTATAATTGGAGCTAAATTGCTTAATAGAAAATTTAATAAAAATAAATGTAAAATCCCATCCTTAGGTTCCATTAATGCCACAGGTACAAGATGGTGGAGATGTGGCTAGAAAACAGTTTATGTGAAAAAGATTGGGGGAGGGTGATAGGGTCAGCTGACTATGATGGTAGCAAAGGTGGCCCCAGTGAAGCTGGGAGAGGATGAATGAGCCTCTGGCCTTCAAGTCTGTCTACCTCTTTGAGGGTGAGAAGATTGCTGTTAACATTTCAAAACTATAAATAGATTTTTTTCAATTTAAAAAGCTCACTTTATATAAAGAGTTGTTTTCCCTCTTGCGAGGTCATCTGTCGATTTGGCATTTGGTCAAATGACAAGTCTTTGGAGGTTATCATCTTTACTAGGGTTTCCCAAAACTAGAGTTTGTCAATACAAAAAATTAATCTGATATTGATACTTGTGTTTATTCAGGCAGTTCAAACTACCTTGTTTAAAAAAGGTAGCAGATTAAGCTTCCTTAGAAAAACCCTTCCCTCAAGTCCACAGAAAGCAACTCCTGGTGATTACACTACCCCTCCCCGACCCAAACAAGTAAGAAAGGAGCACCCAATCTTTCACTGCTCCCTACAACCATTTTATGGGAATTACATTTCAAGACAGGACTTGGAGATCCCAGTGCCTGTTTTTTCTCCATCAGTGATGCAGACCACACACTCAGAACTATCTTCAAATCATAGTTCCTGAAGGACTCTTGGGTGATGTGTGCAGACTCTAACATCCCTCATCCATGGGAACACAAACTCAGCAGTCACATGCAGACCATTCCAGACCGTAGTTCTAAGGAAGCACACCATTGTGGTGGTGTGTAAGCCCCCCTTGTGGAAGAGCAACTCTAGCTCACTATTTGAAACAACAACAAGTAATAGAATCGAGGATAAAAGTATCTTCTCCGTACAGCTTTAAAGGATTGTAAACAAAGACACTCTTCTTCCTCCTCTGTGATTCCAGAGCATTCCAGAAAAGTGGAATGAGGAAAACCTATGTGTTACTTTCCTCTTCAGGAAATGACTCTTCCTATAACTTCCTCTAGAGCATAGTCCCTCAAAAAGAGAAAGAAAAAAAGGGAAAAGAAAGGAAAAGAAAAGGAGAGAAAAGAAAAGATCTCATGGCTGGGGAGAGGGAGGCAGAATTCAGTAGGTTATAACCATCAATTGGGTAAACGCGTCTGATCTTAAGCTGTTTTAAGAGAAGTATGATCCAGGGAACAAGAATAGCTCTTCTGCTCTACCCTAGTCAGATCCCATTCATGGTTCTGTTTAGGTCTAGGTGGACCTAATTTTAAGAAAGTCATTAAAAAACTTGACACTGAGAGGCAGTGTGCTCTATGGGTGTCAAGAAGACCTGAGTTGAAGGTCTGCTAATGATACACCATGGTCAAATCACTCAACTTCCCAGTGTCCCAGGTGATCCTCAGAGAGTAGAGGCTTCCTAAGTATTGCTGATTTGCTCTGTGGGGGGAGAGTTTTGGAAGTTAATTACACTGAAAAAAATGTAGGTCAAGAAAGTAAGCAAGGAAATAAGCAAGAGAAAAAGCAAGCAAGAAGGAAAGAAAGACAGACAGGAGAATGAAAGAAGAGAAAAAGAGCTGGAAATGTTCCCTAGAAAGGCAATCAGGATGGTGCAGAATCATACTTTATAAGGACTGGCTGAAGAAACAAAGGCTGTTTAGCCTGGAGAAGACTTCGGTGGCAAATGATGGCTTTCTTTGAATATATGGCAGCTAAAGATATGGAAGAAGGGTTAGACTTTGCTTTGGCTTAAGAAGGAAAAACAAATAACGATGCCTATAAGTTTTAGACAGGTCAATCTGGTCTGATTGTAAATGTAATTACCCTAATAGAGCTATCCAAAGTGAAAAGGATGTAGTGATTGCCCTCCAAGAGGCAGTCTTCCAATAAAGTTTGGATGAGTTTTGTAAGGGATGTTGTAGAGGGGAGTCTCCAATAGGTCTAGGTAGCACTCTATGCTCTCTGAGGTCCCTTGAAGTCCAAGACTGTGATAAAATTGGATGGAATTAATTGTATGGGAATTTACTTCATACAAACTTTCCTGGACTACTTCTATTTTATAGATTGAGGAATACTAGCACACACTTGCAAGATAAGGAGATCATGATTTTGTCTTGAAAATGATTGTGACATGTTCCCTGGCTTCTTCTAGGCATTTGGAATTACATGGAGAACTTGAGCATTTCAGTTTTTCTTTTATGCCCCTCAGAGTATAATGGAAAGGGCCCTGAGTTTGGCATCAGGAGGACCTGGGTTTAAAACTTTCTTTGGACATTTTCTAACTGTGACTCTGGGAAAGTCAGTTAGTTTCTGTGGTCCTCTTTCTCCTCATCCATAAAATGAGGGTCATAATAGCCCCTGCCTCACATAGTCAAGAGGATCAAATGAGATAGGGCCCCCAAAGCACTTTGCAAACATCTGCAAGCTATTCTGCAAACATCTGCAAGCTACTCTTAGTAGTGGATGCATTACGGATAAAGTGGTGCAAAAGAGTGACTGCAACTGTCTCCAAAGTCCATCATTTGTTTCCAGGAAAGAGTCTGCTTGCTGGCAAATCTAGCTTACCTCCAAATAGGCATCGGCCTGCTGTTTATATAATGCCCATCATTTTCATGAAAAGGACCTTAGAGTCCTAACGTACAGAACTTTTAACTGGTATGAAAATAGGCCAGTAGGGAGGTGGCTTTCAATCATATTCAATTGTCCTCATGTCAGAAAATCACAGGGAAGCATGAAAACCTGGAACACAACCATTTAATAATATCTATTACTTGTGCTGTTGGCAGCCAATGGAGATTCACAAAGCAGCCCCCTGAGGGAAATGGAGGAACAGGTTATTAAAAGAGCAAGGACTCAGGGACTTTGCTCTACCTTCTTTGGTTTGGCCAGCTTCATCAACAGTTCCTAAAGGTACACACCCCCCATAGTCTCTGCCATATGACATTCACTTGGAGATCTTTAGGCCACTTATAAAAAACCTCTATGACTAAATTTACCCTTCTACGTATCCTTAGAATCTCTAAGTCATGATGTCCTCATTCTGTCATGTTTGCTTGAAACATATATGAATATTTAGGCGTATTTTCTTATTAAAAATTGATTGGATACCTCCCTTTTTTGTCTTATCTCATTTCAACAACCCTTAACTGTGTCCCACAACAAATTAATTAGCTTTATATTTCTTATGTTAATTTTCCTTTCTTTCCCACTTAGTTTCCATGAAGATCTGTTTTATTAGCTTAATAACACTTCTATCCTTTGGTGTTAATGGGATTTTTCATAAAAAATGCAAGAATTTCATATAGGGCTAAGTAAATAGGAAAGACTTGAATGACAGAACTGATAAATGGGAGTCGTCCAGGTACCCAGCTGCTCCAGCACTGTTAAGTCATTCAGTGCCAGATGCATATTGCATAGTCTATAACAGCAGGTCAGAAATGCATGGATTCAATATTTTAAAAAATCACTAATATATTCTTGACCTTGAAGCCAAGTTTGCTTCAGAGGCAAAACTTCAAAGGGGTGCTATGTTACATGCTCTAGAAGGGGAGCAAACATAACTGTCAACTGACAACCATCTATGAAGTCTCAAGGAGGGATAGAGGAGGAGAGAGAGAAAAAGTTTGTGACATTGACCATGTATTACACCATTCTCTCTCTCCCTCTCCCTCCCTCCCTCTCTCTCTCTCTCTCTCTCTCTCTCTCTCTCTCTCTCTCTCTCTCTCTCTCTCTCTCTCTCTCTCTCTCTGTCTCTGTGTTTCTCCCTACACACACACACACACATACATACACACACACACACACACACGAAGAAAAACAAAACCCAGCTTGCTCCAAAGGTTATGTGCTGTCAAGTGGTCTGCATTAAGAGATCAAATACCAAATGACTCAGGCTCAATTCAGCAAAGGGAGATATTCCTTTCCCACCCACTCGATCCCCTCAGATAGGGTGTCTCTAACCTGAGGGAACATGTAATTATGAGCACATTGCAGATTGAGAAAGGTCTGACTTGAGAAGGCTTCTAATAGAATACATTTTAATGATTCTTCTCTAGGAGGAGAAAATCATGATGGACCAAGGGCTCTAGGAAAGGCAGTTGGGGCATATGCCACATAGCAGGGCAGACAATCCTCTTCAGCATACCTCAGAGTCCCAGCTCCTTAAAAGGATGTGGAGCACTCCAAGTGGTTGGGCCAAGGCTTAAAAAGAGTGGGACTGCACATGGCTTGATTTTCTCAGCAGATAACAGAGAGTGAAAAGCCCCAGTTTTGCAGCCACATCTCGGTATGTGGACCAGATGAATCAGCAGCATCTAAATTCACTGCACACAGCCTCCAACAAGGTCACCAAACGCACAGTACTGGAGATGATTTTCTGGGCCATTATCAAAGCCTCAGTCATTGGAATTCAGTTTTACTGTAAAGCACACACACAACCACAACACAACCATAGAAAAATAAGGACAGAGAAAGCAATGTGGCACAATTGAAATCCATTGGGAAGTAAAGGTACGATACAGAGTACCTTTGAGCTCTCATTCCAATAATAGCAATAGTGATGGTGATGATGGCAATAGCGAGGATGGGGATGAGGAGGATAATGGTAATACCATAGGAATAATGCCTGAATCTATGATTTCATTGACAAAGAGATGAGAAAACTCCCTTCACCAATGCAGATCGGCACCTTCTTTACAACTTATAGCCTCAGAGATTACAACAATAGCGATCATTTTTACCAGTTCTATCATAAAAACTCTATCTTAAGAGACTTAATCTATTTAATAAGCTGAAGGCAGAAAAGGGTGAAAGGAGGAACTAAGCATTTTGAAGTATCTATTAAGTGCTAAGCACTTTACAAGGGCAGCTGAGTGATAGAGCACCAGTGCAGGAGTCAGGAGGACCTGAGTTCAAATCTCACCTCGGACACTTGACACTCACTAGCTGTGTGACCTTGGGTAAGTCACTTAACCACAATTGCCTCATCCTGGGTCATCTCCAGTCATCCTGAGGAATATCTGGTCACTGGATTCAGATGACTCTGGAGGAGAAGTGAGGCTGGTGACCTGCACAGCCCTCCCTCACTCAAAACAAAGTGCAAGTCATATCATCATTTCTCTGATGGCATGGTCTTCTTCGGCAACGAAGGATGAACACACACGCTTTACAAATATTATCTCATTTGATCCTCACAATAGCCCAGAGAGGGGGAAGTAAGCACCATTAGCACACCCATTTTACTTTTGAAGAAACTGAGGTAATCAAAAGTTAAATTGCTTGCTCTCAGTCACATGATAAGGATCTGAGGTCAAATTTGAACACAATTTTTTTTTTGCCTGCAGGCTCAGTACTCCATCTTTTGTGCTACCAGCTGCTTGCTAGTTGAACTATATTAAAAGCTGCAGGAGTTAATATATTATGAATCACAATGGTACTTCAGTGCCCTGAAACAATTAATGCCAAAGCTTCCAATTTAAAAATAGCTCAATTGGTCAACCTACACTAACCTAGCAGAAAGTAAATCTATTGGCAACAGGACAGTGAAGCTTAGGTGCTAGTCATAGAGAATCATATAGAGAAATATAATTTAGATTTGCAATTGTGAGAGATATGCACTGATATTTGATGGAAAAGTATCAGATGAAATTATATGTGTACAATGTTTTACAAACTTTAAAGAGCTGTATAATGCAAGCTATTATCATGTTATTAAATCATAAAATAGTATTATTAATAATAAAATGATGGGCATTAATAGTTAGGCATCTAGGTGGGCCCAACAGATGAAGTGCTTGGTTTGGAGTCAGGAAGACTCCTCTTTATGAGTTCAAATCTGGCCTCAGACCCTTACTAGCTATGGGATCCTAGGCAAATCGTTTAACTCTGTTTGCCTCAGTTTCTCATCTGTAAAATGAGCTGGAGAAGAAAGTAGCAAACCACTCCAGTGTCTTTGCTGAGAAAACCCCTAATGGGGTCACTAGGAGTCAGACCTGACTAAAACAACTGAATCACAATGAGCATTAATAGTACTAATATTTAATTTTCCAATCATAACTTTGCTCTTAGATACAAGCTAAAATCAGAGAAAAGCAAGGATTATTAGTAGAAAGAGAGCAGAACATACATGGGAATGGGAAGTGTCTATTAGGAAGAAGGAACAAGGGGAACTCCCAAATCTCACCTTTAATGGAATTGAATGATGTTTTTGATTTGTACTTCAGACCTTGAACTATCAAGTGAATTTTGTTAATGGCCATTAATTTTGGCATCTCAGAGATCATCTTCAACTTATCAATTGTCAAGTAATGGATTTCTTTAAAACCTTGAGTTGTGAAATCCTGCTCGTTAGGAAAATGATTCCTCAGTAGAGAAAATATTGCCAGGAAGTGTTTTTTTTTTTTTTAATTCCCTAACTTCTGATATAGAAAACAGAATTTTAGAACAGAGGTAGAAATGTAGATCCTAGCTCTCTCACAGGCCAGTGGATCTGGCATCTGGTCAATTTAATGTGGACTGCAGCCCAATCTGTGTGGCTCTTGTCCATGGTTTCACAGTGTATGTGTGTGTGGGGGGGGGGCAAGACCCATCTCAGTTTTCTGGGGGTCTTCCTTGTGTTCTCTTGACATTTCAAGGACCCCAAGGAACACATGAACAAGTCACTTGTGACTTTGCCACCCTTCCCTCACTCTGACCATACAAGCAGTCCATTCTCCTCTTCCTTAAAACTTTTCTTTAACAATACCCTTTATGCAGCTTATACCCTATGGGAGCCAGTAAAAAGGGCACTAAGTAGCCAGGCAGCACAGAAAAGAAGGGACTACCTGCCCTGTTATTTCTTTCTAAGGCCAACCTAGGGCTACATTTATCTGGTACTGCCACACTGAGTGGGGGAGGTGTAGGTCCCAGACCTGAGACAGAGATAAGTGCATGCCAGAGTCAACAAGTGAGCAGAACCCTCAGGGGAAACAGGTAGGGAGGAGATGTGGACCCTGCTTTCACTGAAGTTCCTCACACTACTCAGTCTTTCATGTGAGTGTTGTGTATTTCTATGAGGAAGGAAAATGACCCTCTAGGAAAGGAGAGGACTGTACATAAGCATAGCCTCACTGCCAGAGGCTCAACATCTGGTGCTATTTCTGTCCTTTACATGTTGTAACCACAGGCATGCATAATCAAGAGTGAGCCAGGTGTGCTCACTGACACACAGGCAGATCTTATTACCCTTGGCCTTTCCCCTGCTTTCTATTTAAATTAAGATCTTGTTGGCTGCAGATAAACTGGATATGCTTGAGGTTAGACAGAAATGAAGCAAATTCAATTGTTCTCAGATATGAGTTCTGAGAAGGAGCCAAGATGAACTATATTGTTTTTAAAAGAGGAAAGTTCTCAAGATTGAAACTGGTCTATCCACCAAAGGGTCTAGCAGTCCCACTAGGGGGCCTAAGAATTCCATTTTTGAAACACAGATTACACAACCTCTAGCAATGGAACCATGGAGACTGAGTTACTAAATGGTATCCAAGGCAAGTCCTGCTGTCTCTCTTTTTTCTCTCCCTCTTTTCTTGATCTCTAGCTTTGCTTCATTTTTTTTCTTTTTATTTTGTTCCTTTCCCACTTTGATTGTGCTTAGGCCTATCAGTAGCTCCTCCTAGGACTTCCAGTGCCTGGAGACACTGCTTGACTTACTGGCAATATCTGCCCATGCCACTTAGAATTGAAGGCAACAAAAATAATACACTCAGGAATAGATAATCTGCTCTCTCTTTTGTCCCTTCACGCAGATAATTTCCAATTGGTATAAACATTTAAGGTGCCAATAAAGTATGAGAGGCTATAAAGAACCCATAGAATTGAATATCTAGGCTAATGAAAACATATTCCAAAGAGTTATTTTGCTCATAAGAAGATGCATTTCCAGTTTGAGTATTTAAGGCATCTAATGTTCTAAATAATTTGAACAGTTAGTGGCGATATAAATTCCACACTATTAAGTGAAAGAAAACAGATTAGTGTCAGAAATATAAATTGCTTTCAATGAGGTTTTTATTTCCGTTTTCTTCTCCCCTGGGCTGCATTTATATTTGGATTTCTCAATGTTCTTACTGGCAATCCATTTATGGATTTTGATAATTCTGAATTTATGTTTATAGATTTGAAATGAGAAGCAAGAAGGAGCAAGGCCTGCTGACCTTATACGTAAATAGGTTCAGTCATATTCAATCAAATTCACAAATCATTAGAGTCCAATAGATGTTAATGCAATCTCCCATAAAAGGCATTCAAAAGTTAGTCCTTTCTATTCTGTGCTGCCTTTCTACTTAGTGCCCTTTTTACCGGCCCCATATGGGGTATAAGCTACATAAAGAATATTGTTAAAGGAAAGTATGAAGGAAAAGGAGAACAGGCTAGTTGTATGGCTAGAGTGAGGGAAGGATCACAAAGTCACACATAAGTGGACAGCTTACATGTTCCTTTGGATCCTCGAAATGTCAGGAGTGCACAAGGAAGGCCTCCAGCAAATTGGGGGAGAAACCTCCCCCCCCCAGACACACACACACACACACGTACACACACGCGCACACACACACACTGTGAAACCACATAGATTGGGCAGGCATGATTAGTCTGCAGTCTACATTACTGGAGAGATCGACCAGATACAGATCCACAGGCATATGAGAGAACTAGGATCTACATTTCTACCTCCCGCCTAAAATCCTACTCTCTATACCAGCAGTTAGGAAATTAAAAAAAAATACACTTCCTAGCAGTATTTTCTCTACTGAAGAATCATTTTCCTAAGGAGTGGGATTTCACATCTCGAGCTTTTAAAGAAATTCGTTACTTGGCAATTGATAAGTTGAAAATGATTTCTGAGATGCCAAAATTAATGGCCATGAACAAAATTCACTTCATAGTGGCAAGGTCCAAGGCACAAGTGAAAAACATCTCGTTGAATTTCATTAAAGGTGAGATGGGAGGTGGGGGTAACAGAGGCAGAGACAGAGATGAAAAAAGGAAAAATCATAAAGAAAAATAAAGAAGAAGTCCCATTGAATTGGGAAGAAATGGCAAAGTGATCCATTTACACCTTAATATGTCTAATGTAGGGTAATCACTAAATATCCCATTAAGCTAATGGGAGTGGCTTCATTTACTTTGTGTTTGTTTCTTTCATTTAATTTTAAAATGTATCATGGAAATTATATTCCTGATTGGAAAGTGCTTCCTTAAAAGGAGCTACTTTGTCTTCTAAGTAGAAAACAGCAAACAAAAAAAGGGTTTGTCTTCCTGAGCAGAAACAGTGGAAAGGGGTGATTATTTACCTGCTCAAATGACTTGGCCAGTGGCCTTCTAAGTAGATCAAGATGAATGATCATAAGTTCCAGTACATTAAATTTTTGATTTGGGGGAGGGTGAAAAGGGGAGAAAAGTTGTGCTGGCCATTTCATTTTTAAAACACCTCTGACTGTAGGGCTGTGTCTGATAAATAACAAATGACAGGACATGAGTTGGGGGAAGTTAGCACCACTCCCAGAGAACACCATTTGTGGCTAGAACTGGGGGTAAATTGCCAAAAACCCAGAGTTTGGGGTGAGGATGATGGAAATGAGGATTTAATGAATACGAGGAGGCTTTAGCTAAGGTCTTCGCCTCTGGGATTGTCAAAGAGAACCCCTGCCTAGATGCATCACAATCAATATCTCAGTTGGCTGTCATAGACAACAGAATCTGTTCCCTATTTTTGCAAGATGACACACATGTAACCTTACAAGAAGAGTATATCTCTGCACTACTGTAGTTACCTGAGGACAAGTAGCCATATTTCCAATACTGTTTGTGTGTGGAGGTGGGGGGAGTGGTAGTGGTGGTTGTATCTTCCCAAATCTGTCTTGGGATTCTGAATGAATCCTTGACTTGGGCCCAGGTCCTCTATCAGAATTGAAATTCCTCGAAGGCAGAGATTTTATCACAGCTTCTCCAGAAGGGTCATTAAGGTAGTGGGAACCAAATTGTCCCACTAGGCAATATGCCATGAAATACAGACCCAGTTGATTTCAATCACCAAATAAAATACACACATCTTAGAAGAAAGATATTAAAGAGTGAAGGCAAAGAAGAACATTGGAAAGACCATTGGGCTGGAAGGCAGGGAGCCACTGAGTGGTTGTGTAACCTTGGCTAAATCACTTTTCCTCTCTGGCTCTCCAATTCGATCCTCTGTAAGTTACAGCAGTGAAATCAATGCTTTTTAAGTTACCCAACTGCCTGAAATCTTTATAGTGCTAAATAATAAAGGGAGCACTGAGGCTTGCCCTAAGCAGGGCTCATTACCACAAAATGATTTTTTTTCAATTGAAGGACCAAATGTGGTGTTCCTCCTCCTTCCCATACTCCTTTTATTTTTTTTTTCCAATCAGAAAGCAAGCGCAGGTTGTTGGTGCCTTCTAATTCTGCTAACACTTTTTTTAACTTAATTTTTTTTGTCAATTAACAAGCATTTATTTTCTCTTCCTCTCATACCCCTCCTCTATTGGAGTAAAAGAAAAAAGAAAATCCATATCCTAATATGGATAGTCAAAACCAATCGCTACATTAGCCATGTCCAAAAATGTATGACTCATTCTGCACCTTGAGTCCATCACATCCGTTAGGAGGTAGATAACATGCTTTACCATAGGACACCTGGAATTGTGGTTAGTTATTGAGTAAATATGAGTTCTTAAGTCTTTCAAAGTCGTTTTTCTTTACAGTGTTGTGATAATTCTCCTCTTCCTTCTCATCTCACTCTGCATCAGCTCATACAAGTCTCCATCACTTTTATCATTTCTTATATTTCTTTATTTATCATATTTCTTTATATTCATATGCTATCCTTTGTTTGGTCATTCCCCAACTGATGGGCACCCCATTAACTACTAGTTTTTTGCCACTGCAAAAAACTGCTGCTATAAACATTTTTGTATGTATAGGAGCTTTTCTCTTTCTTTGATCACTTTGGGGGCCTAGGCCTAGTGGCATTGCTGTCCTTTCTGGGGCCCAAGCAGGGGTTCCCAAAGGACAAGACTTCTCTTTATCCCATCCCTTGCTCCAAGCTAACAGCACAACATATTCTAGATATTTAAAGGAACCACACCATCCAATAAGATTAGGGAATCTACACTGGGTGTGTGGCAAGGAGGAAGAGTGAAGACATTCAGAAAAACTACACAAAGTTTCCTAATGCACAGTCTACAGAGGTTCTCAAAGCATAGTCTTAGTTTATTTGGTTTCATAGTTCCAAGTTTATTCTCTTTACCTCTTTGCTGTCATTTAATTCTTTTTGGTCCAAACCTTGGTATGAACTAAGTTTCTCAGATCAAAGGGGTTTCAGGAGGTACCCAGGGGCTCTTGGATTGCCTCAGGCCCAGATGAGGGCACTGCAGTCCTTTCTCTGGCAGTAACCCCTCTGTTTGAATGGCTCTATTCAATAACGAAGGTGGGGAGAGTTGGGGAAGAAATGAAAATATGTTCATCATGCTGGACAACCATGCACATTTTGCAGTTTTAACTACTGGAATATGTGATTTGTTTTCAAAATAATAAAGTAGGTAACTGTGCAAATTATAAGCCTGTGAGCTTGATGCCAATGTGTGAAGAAGGCCCAAACATCATACGATTGTAAAGGTGATCTGTGCGTGCCTCGGTGTAACCAAAAGCACCCTGGATGTGAAGTCAGAAGACCTGGGTTTGAATCCCACATCTGATTCCATACCTTTGGGGAAGTCAGTCAACCTTTCTGAGCCTTATTTTTTTTCTCCACAAAAATCAGCTTATAATTCTTACATCACCTACATTACAGAACTGGGAAGACTGAAATTCTGTGTGAAGGTAAACTGTTACATTCCTTTTTATAAAGAGAAGCAGTGATCATAAAGAGACTCTGGGCTTCATTAGGACAGGCTAAGGTCATTTATTGGTTTGATGGAGTTAGTTGCAACCTCAGAGTGTCTTGATAGCTTATTATCCTCAGTTCACAGAGCCAATCAACTGCCAGATCTATGGTCCTGCCTCCATGACATCTCTTGCATCTATTCCCTTCTCTCTACTCACACAATCATTTCATTGATTATTATTTGAACTTGGTTTACTTGTCACAGAGAAGATCTAGAAGCAACATGTGGAAGTTACAGAGGCAGATGGAAGCCCGATATTAGGACAAAACTTCCCTCCAGTTGAAATGTTCCCAAAGCAGAATGGGCTGCCATGATAGGCAGTGAGCTGCCCATCACAGGAAGACTTCAAGTAGAGACTCAGTGACCATTGATTGGATACGTTGTAAGAGTAGAAGCTGATGTAAAGCAGAGCTTCTTAATTTTTTGTATTCTCATATCTTGGCCCTTTGACCATGTGGTGAAGCCTATGGATCCCTTTTTAAAATAATAGAAGCAGCTATGGGCACAATGGGTAAGAGCATTGAACTTGGAGGCAGAAAGACCTGGATCTGATTTCAGTCTCAGACACCCTAGTAGTTGTGTAACCTTTAGTTCTCTCTATGCTTCTGTAAAATTCTAATAAAAATAGTACCTACCTCACAGGACAAATTTAGATAACAGATAGATGCAATGTTTTGCAAACCTTAATATCTTATATAAATGTCAGCTATTATTAATATTATAAATGCACAGGATTGCAAAGGAGACCAAATATATTGAAATACAGTTATCAAAATAGTGAAAATAAAACAAGGTCAAGACCCTAGGTTAAAAACCCTTGGGATGATCTCTAAGGTTAAGTGCAAGCAGAAATGTTAGGTTATTGTTTCTAGAATCTTGCCAGCAAAAGGGGAAAGAGTGTCAGGACAATGGATTGAATGGGTACAGCTCCTTGCTGTCAAGATGGGTAAAATTTGAACATGTTGATAGGCAAAAGTGAATAGATGGGATGATATCCCAGACTCAGGGAGGGAGTGACCTTCAGTCAAGGGGAGGATCAATCATTCTTTGAGATGTCAAGGAGAGGACAGGTAAGAACACAGAGAGGTTTCAAGGTGTGGAAGAGAGATGACAGAGCTTATATCAGATGACCTCAGTAAAACAGTATGTTTGCTGAGAGAGGGCAGGACAGGGCAAGGCAGGGGAGAGATGTGGGGGAGAGAGAAATTTTGGAACAGCTGTTGCAGGTAATGTGACAGGAAGTCATACATGTATTAAGATGACTGGAAAAACAGAAATTGATTCAGGTATCTGAAGCCAAGATGAGGATAAAAGAGTAAGTAGAGGAGAAATAACAGTGGGGAACAGGTGAAAGGATGGGAATTGTTGTTGGAAAGGGCAATTGTAGATTGAGGGATATTGAAAGTAGGAATGTGAGGGATGATCACTTAGGCAAATGGCTAAAGTGGAGTGGAGTCGGAGAGCCTAGGTCACTGGAAGGTCAGAGTGGGAGAAGGATCTTGGGCATCAATATCAAAGTACTAGAGGATGAGGGCAGAAGGTAGTGTGACAAGGAACACCATAAACTGTACATACAACCCAAGGCAGTCAGAGAAGGAAAGACATTATGTACACAAAATTTTTAGCCATGTTTTTGGGATAATAAGGACTTGTAAATAAGGTGGGTATCCATTTTCTGGGGAATAGTTGAACAAATTGTAGTATATGAATGTAGTGGAATGGCATTGTATTATGAGATGAGAAGTGATGAATATGAAAAATTCAAAGAAATCTGAAAGGCACACTAAGCATAATCATGTAAATGAAACCAGCATGGAAACACTTCATAACTCTGATCAATGCCACGAGCAATTGTTTCATTGGACTGCATCTTTCCTCTTGGCAGAAAGGTGGTGGACTGTGGGTGCAAATTAAGGCATACACTGTTAGACACACTACAATGTTTTGTTTGCCTATCTATCTTTGTTTCAAGTTTATAAAAGGTTTGTGGAAGGGGGGGATCAGTGGGAAGCAAAAGCAATGTGAAAAGAATGATCAGATAGTATTAGTATTTTCTTAAGAAAGTAAGCCAGGATGGGAAGTTTCTTCTATGGCTCTCAGAGGCAGCCTTCTCTCTAGAAAATTCTGTGGCCCTATTCATAATGACCTCCGTAAGTCAGTAGGGATGTATGTCTGCAATGGCAACAGGTTTAATATCTTCCGTGGCGAAGCAGAACACTCAAAAACCAAAAAATCAGGGGAAAACTAGAAGAGAAACTGGCTGAATTATCCCTAAACCAGCAAAGAAATGACAGAGGCTACAGGACTGGACGAAACCAGAGAGGGAGAGGGTAATTAGCAAGGAGATCCTAACTGTGGTAGGTCCAGGATGTTGGTAATTATGGGGAATATAGTACACATGGAATGAAGGCCTTGTTCTTTTTCTCAATACAAATAGCAGCTTGTGGCAGATGGTGGCATGGACCACTAGGGAAACTGTTAGAGCCCACAGAGGTTTCCAAACTTAGAACCAGCTCTCAGGGTGCCTCCAACTCATATTGTGGGCCCCTCAGACAAGGTCATTCTAGGTTCAAGGTACATTGTGGATAGATATCCATTGAAAACAATAGATCCTGAGACCCAGCTAATGTCTATATTAGTCAGCCATGAGTTAGAATTAATTCAAGGTAAATTCATTTAATGAAATAGCACAGTCGGAAAAGTAGCACTGAAGGGTTTCTCCCCATAAAATTGGGTCACCGTTTCTTACAAATACATCTTCTGTAGGTGAGAAGAGTGGACATGTATAGGACACACACATGTGGTAGGCCATGTATAGGACACACTTGTGGTAGTACACACATAGGGAACACATGTGGGGCCTGGAATGAAGGCCCATTAAGCCCCTCTTGATTTTCCTCAGGGCTACTTTTCCTCTATGCAAGAACATCTCTAGATGTTTTCTAGTTCCTCCATTACAAAAAAAAAAAATGCATATAGGCTGAGTTGCAGCAGGTGGGAAGATTCTGGCAGCCATGTATCAATAGGTGTTAATCATTCTGGGAAGGCTTTTTGGTACATCAGCTTTGTAGTAGCAACCACAGAATCCTTTCCTAACCCAGTTGTCTTGATGGTCACAGGAAGGACTGTCTGTTTATCTTGAATATGAAGGGACACAGCCCTAGGGAATATGTGGTACTTCCTCGATTTGAACAGACCCTTCGAACACTCAGCACTTGTTTTGGTCTGGACCTATGACTCCATTTCATCGTGGGATTCCATTCCATGAAATGCAATGTGGTACAACAGATGCTGGGAGAAGCAAGGTAAAGTCCTGGCTCTACCACTTCCTTCCTGGGTGACCATGGGCAAGTCCTTTCAACCTCTTGGAGGCTTGGTTTCCTAATGGTGCAAAATGGAGATGGTAGTGGTAATGATGTATATGGTCCCAACTTCACAGAGCATTGGAAAGCTCAGAGAGATCATGCATGTGAAATACTTCGAATGTCATATAATGGTTCGTGTTATCACAAAACTTTACAAAAGGTATTTCACAAAGAATTACTTTGAAAATAGACATACGTACATATGCACGCACACCCATACCCACCCACATATATATATGCACATGTATATACACACATATGCATGTACATGCTACAGTGTCATGCTATTTCAATAATGCTCTTGGGTTATGCTTGGTAATATGCTTAAAACTCAGAATTTCCCATTAAAAACCTGTTCTTGAGGATCAGCATTGCCTTCTGCATGTCTTCTTGCAACCTTAACAGAAGCCACAGTGTATGAAAGAAAAAAAAAAAACCCACTGAGCCTCCCTATTCAACCCTCTCTCCTTCCTGGAGGAAGGGACATGTCATCTCTTGTGACTTTGAAATCAGTTCCCATAATGAGTGTTGCCGGAAAAGAGGTCCAAAGAATCTTGATCATTCCTAGCACAGATTCGCCAACATGCCCTTGGATATACGCAAGGGAATCTGGGCTGGCCCCAGCAGCTGGGTTGGTAGCCAACGTCAGCCCATGCCAGATGAGCAAGGCAGTCCTCCATCTTCTGTTGTTCAAAATAGAAATATGGTTCAACTTTCTGCCAAGGCAACCCACTCCTTTAGATCACTCTGTACAGGCCTGTTTGGAATATATTTTAAATTTAAACTTAAAGAGAAACACAGGTGGGGGAAGATAGAACATCTTGGATTCCCTCTCACCAGGAAGTGGAAGAAAGATGACTCTGAGTTCTGGGAGTTTTGTGCTTTTGCTTAGCAGCCCATTCTCATAGCAGGAGGGCTCACGTACATTCCCTCCACTAATAACCATTATTCAACAATGATGGTGATGATGATGGCCAGGATTTTGATGGCACTTTTAGCTTGCCAAGTATTTTACCTGTGTGGTCTTCCTGAGCCTCACAAAACCCTGTGAGGTAAGGTTACTATGAATATGATTATCCTGATTTTTATAGATGAGGAAGTTGCTGCTTCCGGAAAGTGACTTGGCCAGAGCCACTTGGTTGATTAGTATCAGAAATGACAATTGAACCCAGATCTTCCTACCATCAAGTCCAGCACCACTCTAGCCCCTATCTCACATTGTCTAGATAACAAATACAGAGGCAGCCAGCTGGCACAGTGGATAGAATGTTGCTCCTGGAGTCAGGATGACCTGGATCCAAATCCAGGCTCTTGTTGACACACTAGCTGTGTGGCCCTGGCCAAGCCACTTAACCTGTGTTTACTTCAGTTTCTTCACCTGCGAAATGGGGATAATAATAAACACCTAACCCCCTGGGTTGTTGTGGGGAACAAGTGAAATGATATTTGTGAAGTGCTCAGGAAAGTGCCTGGAACATAATAGGTACTTAAAAAATGCTTATTCCATCCATGATAGCCAAAGAAAGAAATGGGTGTATTGAAGTTTTTCATGCAGGCTAAGGCCAAAACAAATACTGAAATATGCAACCATTTGTGAGTCTTTTCTTTTTTGGATATCAATGTTTCATTGATGCTCTTTTGTAAACATTATGATGATTTTACAAATTCTCATTGCTCCTCTCTCCCCTCCCCCATCCCCCAGCAAATAGAGCCCTCTCTTAGAAGCCAGAAGTAGAGTTAAGTTCAACAAACTCCCACATGGCCATGGTCAAGAGCATAGATTTCATTTTATGCCTTCAGTCCATTACCTTTGGAGTCTCCTAAATTTTCAGTATGATTATGTACCCCCATTAGGAACACTTTTTAGAAGCAAGGCTTCCACACAGGAGCCTGGTCTTAGGGCTAGAATGATCTAGCAATTATTTAGTTCACCCCATTCCTTTTATAGATGAAAATACTTGGGCAGAGAGAGGCTAACTTGCTCAAAGTCATGCAGGTAATAATAAATGGAGGAGCAGAGCAGAGAGCTGGACCTGGGTTCACTGATTTCCAATCCAGCCACCTTTTGCATAACACCTCCTGCTGTCACATCATTCATCAATCCCATAACACCGTTGATTTTCGAGAGCAATTGCGTATATGGAATCTGCCCTATTCACGGAGGTCATTCATACTCCGAGGTGTGTGTCTGTGGGGGGCAGGAGGGGGTAAATATTATAATAAAAAACTCATTAGAAAAAAATAATAGAACTGCCTTCATCATTTCCCACGGCTCCCTGGCAGAAGAATGAGGTGTTCATGCTCGGGTTACCAGGGTAAATTAGACAGCCGAATGCATCTTTCACATTGCTAACGAAAGCTGAAGCAGATAAGAGATCATTAGCATTGCATGGCATAATTCTGTGTTTCCTCTCATTTTCTCCATGACAGTTCAGGCCCTGCCTTAGTATTCTGTCTGTTAGACTTCAAACATCATCATTCACTGTGTGGGTTTGGGGTAATGCCTTGTTTATAAAACAGGTTTTTGAAAGTGCTCAGCAAGACCACAAGGAGGTTACAAAACAAGACAACTGTCATGATAGGCATCAAATCGGAAAAACCTTCCCATAGGATAAAATCCCTTTCATACCTCACTCCCATACCCAGAGCCTATGCAGTAGTTCTGCTTCTGGGGGAATCATAGGACCATGGATTTAGAGTTGATCAGTATCTTAGGGGGCATTGGGTCTGATATCCTTATTTGACAGATGAGGAAACTGAGTCACAGAGAAATGAAATGATTTGCTTAGGGTCATAAAGCTAGTAAGTGTCCGAGATAGGTATGGAATCTGGGTCCTTCTGCCTCTAAGAACAATGTGATGGTCATTAAGATAGACAGGCAAAGCTCAATTGACTCTCGCTCTCCATCTTGATCATGTGTTAGCATCTGGGCTGGGTAATGGTTCTTGTTCATGACAAAAGTCCTCACTTTCTCAGGTTCTTGGGAAGTATGCCTCCTAGCTTCCTCTTCTCAAATGCTTCTCTCACTCTACGTTTCATATCATTAATCAAGTAAAAACAATGGGAATAGAAACAAAACTAACAAAAGGCACTGCCAATTCCAAGAGCCACTGTGGCTTGCTTATGATGGGAAATTGGTAAAAGTTGGCATCTCAGATATCTTAAGGGTGTGTGGATTCTCCATGCTGCACCTGCTATGTGCCCAAGCCCAGAGTTAAACAAAGACAAAACCTTCCTCAAGGAGCTCACAGCTCACTATGGGAAAGAATATGTATACAGATATACAATAAATACAAACTAATGGAGGGATAGAGGGGAAGAAGCAGTGACAACTGGAGAAATCAGGAAAGGCTTCCTGTAGGAGGTGGCCTTGAACTGAGCCTTGAGAGAACAGGCTTTCTTTTTGCAATTCTTACTAAGGCAGCTTCCTTCTTTCAGTGTTTGGCACGACCAAAACATTTCTTAGACGTAAAAATCTGGCACAGTTAAATGCCTCGTTCAGTAAAGGGGAGAAAACTGGAGGGCCTTTCTCCTCCCCTTTCTCACAGGCATTCCTCCCCTCCCCTCTGACTAAAAATAAAACCAAACAACAACAGGAAAACACGCAGCAACCACCACAGGATGGCGAGGGGGAGGAGGGAACAGGGAACAGATAATGGGCCTAAGACACATTGCATCAATGGCAAACACAGAAAGCACCCAGTCACTCAAGATAGTTGCTTAGTGACAGCATGAGGAGTTTGAATGGGATGCCAATAGCAGGCAAGAATGGGCCAATTGATAAGAGGCCTCAAATTTGTACAACCAAGTGAATGCAGAGAAAAAAGTGGTGGGAGGGAGCAGGACATGAGAGCTGGGAAATGGGGCACATCATGGTGTGGGAAAAAAAAGATTCAAAACTTCCCTGCAAAGTAACTAGGAAAATGTCTAAGTCTGGCACCCAAATACAAGAAGAGAATTCGCAAAACGTGTTCAGATCCTCAACTTAGGATCTTAACAGCCATGTAGTCTTTTGGAAAAGAGATTTCCATGATGGAAAGGAAGGCTTATTTCATTATATCATGTTTTCTAATCAAAGGCCTGACATTCATAGGATAGGATCATAGCTTTAGAGCTGGAAGCCACTTGAAAAGTCATGGGAGTCCAAATCCCTCATTTTATAGCTGAGGAAATTGAGGCCCAGGGAGAGGAAGTGTGTTGCCCAACCAAGGTCTTCTGACTCCAAATCCAGTGCTTTTCCCACTGGATCTCTGGGAGCTTTCCTTGGACTTATTTATAAAATGTGTAAAAACCACTTCCCCTTTGATAATTGGATTTGGGATTGGTTAACTATAGCCCCTTTTAATGAAAGCCTGGGGTTGAGCAGAGACTCTATTTCCTATGAGGTAAGCCTGCTTTATCACCCTGCTCAGTTTTGGGTTCCACTAATCAGGCTTAGGTCCACTTATCACCCACCCTAGACATTTTTTGAGCTTGAAAGGCCCTTGGATATCACACCATGCAATACTTCATTCTATACTTGCATCTAGTATCAAATCTATGATCCTATTTTTTATTAACTATATTTATACCCCTAAGCATTCTCTTCATCAGAGAAAAGCATCCTCAGTTTCTTTTGTCATGTCAGTCATGTCAGCAACTTTGTTTGACATTATACAGGCAATTGAGGATCTTCCAAAAAAGGGTAAAGTGTCCTATAGACTTCTCTCCACATTCTTAGAAAGGCCAAGGCTCTCACTAGCCCTCCCCCAAGCAACCCCATACACAGTTCGCACTGTGTCTCTTCTGTCTGCTCTGTGGAGTGGCTTAGAAAGCAGGCATGCTTTGTGCTGAGAGAAGAACAAAACCTCAGCCTCTCAGCAGTAGAGAGATTTATGAGAGCCCATGGAAGGTCAGAAGGGTAAATTACCCTGTGACTTGGACATAACCAGCATCTTTTTAACTTAAGACAGGATGGAAGGAAAAGGAGCATGTGTAATCAAAGTAAATGAAGGCTGCTGCTTGTTTGGATCCCTTGCACATCAACCTGTGAAATCAGATTAACGAAATATTTGAGAAAAATCACCTGTGAAATCAGATTAACGAAATATTTGAGAAAAATCACCTGTGAAATCAGATTAACGAAATATTTGAGAAAAATAAGTCTGATGAAGAGTTTAGAGAAACATGGGAAGATGCATATGAACTGATGCACAGTGAAATAAGTTCAACTAGAATAAGAGTACACACAATGACTCTAACAATGTACACGAAAAGATCAACAAAAGGAAAGCAAACTGCAACTCTTAGGAAAACCAACAGTAGTCTCAGAGAATAGAAATCAAACACTTTTCTTTTCTCTAGACAGAGAAGTCCAACTATGATTGAATCATGTACATGATATGAGATGCATTTACTTTATCTGTATAATATATAATAGCAATGTTTCTATTATATAATATATAATAGTAACAAAACACAAAAATCAACAACAGAAATGGAAATCTCATTCCAAATAACTGTAAAATGCATAAAATATCTAGGGATTATCCTACCAAAGAACGCAAAAAATTTATTATAGATTCATTTACAAAGTGTTCTTTTAAGAACTAAAAGAAAAAAACTTCTAAATAGCCAGAGGGATAATCAGTTCTCATGATTAGGTTGTACCAATATGATAAAAATGACAATACTACCCAAATTAATTTATACTTTTAATACTATACCAATAAAATTACTGAAGGGATAGTTTATAGAACTTGAGAAAATGATAACAAAATTCATTTGGAAAAATAAAAGATCTAGACTATCAAGGGAAGTGATAAAAAAGAAGTAGGGACAAAGGGGAAATTGTACTTCCAGACATGAAATTATGTTGCAAAGAAGCAGTCATCAAAACCCTCTATTGATTAAAAAAAAAAAATAGAAAGATACGCCAACATAACAGATTAAACAAGGGAAAATCAGAAACAACAGGAATCAATAATGCAGTGTTTAAAAGTGGAGAATATAAATTACCTCGGAAAAACATTCCTTAATTGATAAAAACTACTGGGAAAATGGGACAGCAGTCTGAGTAATTAGGCTTAGACTAACACTTTATACCATATTTCACAATACATTCTAAACAGATAAGTAACCTTAATATTAAAGATTATACTATAAAAATTTTTGAAGAGAAAGTGATAATGAGAAGTGGCTGTGGGTAAGAGATGTATTCTTAACCAAACAAAAGACAGATAAAATTACAAAAGATAACTTTCATTACTTGAAATTGAAATGTTTCTGTACAAATTAAATTAATACACCTAGGATTAAGAAAGGAAGTGGTTGAGTGGAGAAAAAATCTTTGTATCACATCTCTCTAGTAAGACTTTGGTAACCAAGATTTATAAACAATTACTAAACAAAACATATGAACAAGCAGTTCTCAAAAGAAGAATTACAAAGTATTCACAACCACATGAAAGAAAGCTCCAAATCACTAATAATGAGAGACATGCAATCAAAACAACCCTGATACCTCATACCTTCCAAATTAGTGACAATGACAAAAAGTGCAAATAGTCAATGTTGGAAGGATTGTGGAGTGACAAGCCCACCGAATTAGTGGAGCTCTGAAATATTACAACCATTTTCTGGAAGTCATTTGGAATTATGCAAATGAAGTTACCAAAATGTCCTTTGAACTCCATTACTGGGTTTATACCCCAAGGATGCCATAAATAAGAAGTAAGTCCTCATATGCTCCAATATATATGTATATGTGTGTGTGTGTGTGTGTGTGTGTGTGTGTGTATTTGAGATAAATTAGAACTGGAAGCAAAGTAGAAATGTCCATCAATTAGAGAAAGGCTAAACAAATTATGGTGTAATGGAATGTTACTGTAGAGTAAAAAATGATGTATGTGATGGATACAGAGAGTATGGAAAGATCTACATGAACTGATGCAGAGTAAAGTTAAAAGAGCCAGGAAAACAATATTGTTGTTCATCCTTTGTCCTTGAAGAGAACCAGCGGCATGAGGAGAACGAGGCCTTGACTTGCTTGGATTTAAGTGAGGCAAAGCTTTGTGAAGTTACCAGCCCCACTCCGTCCCAGCCTCGTTCTCTCAAGATACACAGTAATGACGAAATGTAAATGTAAAAAAGAACTGCACACAAAACATCAAAAGTGAATGTAACAAAATTATTAATGAAGTGATATGAGGAAGGTTCGCAGGTGTTACACATTAAAAATATTTTCAGAACTTTTCAATATATCAAGCAGTGGAACTGATTTTTTTCCTCTCTAAAAATACTAGTTGTTATATGGGACGGCTCTCTGGGAAGAGCTGGGGAGGAGATGTTTGGGGTAGCTACGATAATGTAAGAAAAAGAAAATACAGTAAAAAATTTATTTTTAAAAGTAAATAAAAAAATAAAATGTCCCATCCTAGCATCCTACAAGTCATCATTGCACAGGAAGAAATAAAAAAAATGTTTTTGAATTTCATAAATATATTTGAAGACCATGTATTCTGTATTTCACAGCAGGAATACAGGTTCAATAAATATTTTCTATCCTGACACCTATAATCAAGGCAAAGGGTTGTAACTGAACTAAAATGACCATACACTGACAATAGATACATAGACAGAATATAGATTTGCAAATTGGGTAAATGTTCTTCCCTGCTATGAAAGAATTTCTCTAGCATTCCAAGCAAATTCTCTTTCTGTTTGGGAGTCTCTCTATTCTCTGTAGCATAATGAATTCCCTTAAGCATCCTGAAGGCCTGGGAAAAGAAAATGCAATAAATGGGGCCATATTTTAAGGAGGAATGTATGGGCATTAGCCCCAACCTTTCCAAGACAAAAGTCATACTCAGGAAAATGTTATGAATGGAAATGTTGTAAAGAAAGATTTTATAACAAAATAACAACCAGGAATGAACAATCCTTTTTCTTTTCCCCTGAGATCAATGTTACAACTTGCATTTGAACTCCTGATCTGACTTCTGAGCACTCCCTCTCCTTATCCTCACCCCTCACCCTAAATATGCCAGTTTTTATCATCTGGAAAAAAGCCATCAAGTTCCTTTGCTTAAGAACTTTTAGTCAGACAGACAGGCTTTCTCCTTTTAAACTAAAATCTGAAGAGAGCAATTTGATTTTATCAGAAGTTAACATATCTCTGGGCCCCAGTTTCTTCAGTAAAATAAGAAGATTGCATGAGATGATCTCTAAGGTCCTTTCCTCTTCTAAATCGAGCTTGCTATGAGAATCAAAAGAGGATCTGCTGTGTTTATAATGTGTGCCTATTTTCCTTAAATTTCTGATAATCTGGTGACATTATATATGCCATTCAGAGAAGAAGAGACCCTGGGACAAGTAAAAAAAATATTATCAAGGCTCTCGGAAAAACAGAATTCACATTCACTTTAACAAACTTCTAACTGTAGAATTATTTATTAAGTGAATTAAGACAAGGACAGAGTTGATGTCATTGCTACTTAAAGAACAAACATCCATTGACAACATAAGAGGCATTAACTTGGTGGAGGGGGACTACTTTCCTTTTTAAGCACTGAATACATCTCAAGACTTCATTAGCATGGTAGCAGCACTAGCCATTCTCTGATTTTCAGGGATGATCAAAATTTATTTTTCATGATTCCTGATATGTTTTGTATCTTTTAGGATTACGCAAGAAGGCTCCAGGCACATATTTCAAACTTATACTTTTAAAGGGATTCCAGTATCGTTATCTCAGTCTGAGTGAATATGACTTTCACTTCCCATAGACGTTATGGATGGAATCCGGTGGCCAGTTCAGGAGTCAAGCCAGGAAGCAAACAACCAGAACTAAAGGAGGTAGCCTAAATCAAATGTCTCTTATCTGCAGTGATACTGACATCCTTTATCAACTGCAAAAAAAAAAAAAAAAGATTTCTGAATCCACAGTTGAAAAAAAAAACGACTTGGCATTTGGTGCTGAAGTTAACCCTTCTGCTAATGGGGAAGGGAGAGAGCAGTTGTAGTTGAGTTCTGGGCAAGGCTCATATTCTAAGGGTACTTTCTCCACCTTTTCTTCCTCTGTGTACACACACCCTCAGTGCTATCTGTGGCATTGTCAATGACTAAAGCATCATGGTGCAATTTCTCAAAAAATGAAAGCAAATCCCAACTAGATTTAATATGCATAAAATATATCTATCTATATTTATATCTATATCTATCTGTGTGTGTGTGTGTATACATTAGCTTATATGCCAGATGTGGGCAAATAAGAGCTTGTTGTTCAGTCATTCAGTTGTGTCTGATTCTTTGTGTCCTGTGGACCCTAGCACCCCGACGTTGTCCATGGGGTTGCCTTGGAAAAGATACTGGAGTCCTTTGCCATTTCCTCCTCCAGTACATAAACATTAATAATAATAACTATATAAGCATCAAAAATGATCTCACTTTCCAATGGCACAGTGGAAAGAGTGCCCAATTTCTTCTATTCAAATCTTCAAATTTGACTTGCATTCGAAATGCAATCTGTCACTATCTGTGTGACCCTAGGCAAGTTGCTTTACCTCTCCAGTCCTCAGTTTCCTTAAAAGTAAAATGAGGAGATTAAACAATTTTCTCTTCTAGATTTCAATCCTATGGTCCTACCTATCCTTTTCTTTGGCAAGTCACACTTCTCTGGGTCTCGGTTTCCTCTTCTGTAAAATGAAGGATATAGACTAGAATCATGACTTCTTAAACTTTTTCCCCTCACCACCCCTTTTCGATTTGCCATTGCATGGCCTGAGGGCACTTGAAGTACAAAGTGTGCATGCTGTGTATTCACAACTAAGGCTGCAGCGAAATTGTGAGATGCAACACTGCCAAGTGCTGCCAGAAACACTGCAGATTTATTACGCAATCGATTTTTAATTAATTTTTGATTGCTGCACAGAAATCTTTAACTGTTGCTAATTTTTTTTCTGTAGTTATCCATTTAAACCTACAACTTAAGAAGCACTGGGCTAGATCAGAATAAAAATAGATGACTGTCACCATAATGGTTTCACAAATGTGCAACAGAAAGGCTTTGGTTGGAGTTTTTGCTTTTCCAGGAGTATTATGGGCTGATCTTTTGCCATTCCAGTCCAGTAGCTATGACTAATCGTAAAAGCTTATTTGGATGCCAGATATGGGAAATCCTCAGAGTGCTTCCCAAATTTTTGTAATTGCCACAAAGTGCTAGAATACAAATGAGAAACAAAATCCATTTCTTGTGAATCAGAATTTTCTAATGGCCAGCCCAACCCTGTGCTATGACAGTATGACCTTCCCCAAGTACTTGTACTTCTCATGGCTTCTCCGTTTTTAAAATAAAGAAAATGCTTCACAATTCCTTCCCTCTCCAGGATGTCTGGATGCTCAGTGAAATATGAAATCTCTTGGAAAACAGAGGCTCCAGAGACCCAGTTCTTCATTCTTATGGCTAGAGCTCCTCACAGGCAAATTGTAACCTTTTTTTAAGCCCATGATTTCATTCCTTTAGATCCTATCCCATACCAGATAAAGTCATTATTTGTACCTGCTCTAAAAAAGCCAAATCTCTCCTCTCGAATTACAAAATTATCTTTTGACTACCCACACCAGTCACTCAATGAATAGATAGCTCCATGCTGCAGAGAGATCAGAAACACCACCACTATCCAGGCAGGGATGTCTTTATCGCTGGTGGTTTGCTGTTGTCATTGTTGGTTTTTACAAAGAATACTTTCTTTTTTAACTAAACCATTGCCTTCCAAATTATGAACAACTAAAAAGAAAAGTGGCTTGAAGAAAGGAATAAAAGCAAGGTGAAAGCAAGAATGGTCCCTATGGCAACTCCCATCCTCATCCTGCCGGGGACCAGAATGGGATTCAGTCACGATAGGTCAGTAGACTGAGCACTGGACTTGAAGTCTGAAGGCTTAGATCCAAATTCTGACATGATTTGTTTTTCCAAAGTAGATAGGAATGAAGTAGGAAGCTTACAAATGCTATGGCTAACATCACACTATCAACAGAACACACAGAAAGCTCCTAACTTAGTACTTAGAGTGGCTTCCTTGTGGGAAGCTTATGGGAGCACAGGGGCAGGAGTTGCCAAGGATGGCAGACTTGGATGGATCACAGGCTCATAGGAATCAGAGATGTAGAACTGGAATGGACCTTAGGGGGCATGTAGCAACGTCCTCAATTTACCAATAAGGAAACTGAGGCCAAGAGACACAGCTGAGGTCACACAGGTATTAAATTGGCAGGGATAAGATTTGAACCAAGGTCTTCAAATGTTCAAATCTGCTTTCCCCTGTAGCATGCTGTGGCAAACCACATTGTTAAAGGGAATCCTCACCCACACAGATGAGATCATAGATCCCTGGGAGCGCAGGAATGCAAAGGATGTTTGACTGGAGTTTGGTGCTTTGAGGCTAAGGCCAGAAGACCAGATCCCAGAAGGAGCCATTTAGGATCCTCACAGATTTCATGGCCACAAATTGCCCCCTGAACTCTCAAATGTGGGCCAAAGGTAACAAAGAGATGATGATATGTAAAGAAAACAGCATAAAATCTCACCCCACTACCAGTTAAAACAACGGGAGAACACATGCCCTGCTTGGCCCCAAAGAGGAGATATGACACTTCTCACCAGTCCTTTGTAGAGATGGGGGAAGGGAAGATGGTAGTGGAATGTTGCATTTGACATCACTTTTTTAAAAAATGTATTGATTAGTTTTGCTGGGTTTTTTTTTCCTTCTATAGCTTCTTTAAAAAAAAAAATTCTTTGTTCTAAGATCTGAGTTTCTTGGAGGTGAAATGGCAAGGATACGGGGGGAATGCAGGCAATGAAATAAACGATATCAACAAAAATCTATTTTTAAGAAAGCACAGCCCCTCCTAATGGGAGCCTTAAGGGTCCTGGAGGGCAGGGACCCACTCACTTTGCATTTCCAGCACCACGTGGTGCTTGTGACATAGGAGATACTTAACAAATGCAAACAACTGAGGCAGAACAGACAGGATATTGTAATTGGATTGTATTTCTGACTATTGAAACAACAAGATAAGAAGAGAAGCTAGGGAAATAGATCAGAAGGCTGCAGGTTAATCTTCGGAGATGAAAAAAATCATCATTTATAAAAGAACGTTTTTTTCCTCCTGGTTCCATGGGCCAGATGGCACTGAAATATTCAGTCTAGGTTCTATTTCTCCTCTGTCCCCAGATCAGGTGAGAACTAAATTTGAGAATCTCTCTTGAATTGGCCATGTGTCCAAAACAGAGGGTTGAAGGGGTGTTGGAATTTAAGTACATGTCTTATAACCTCTATGGTCCCCTACTTAAACTGGACATTCTTGACTGTGAAGCTTCACCCTCCCCTCTCTCTGTCACGTCATGTCAAGGTTTTCCCCTTTAGATTTCCTGAAAAGTTCCCCTACTCAACACTTGGTTTCTCCTTGAAGATTCTGAATGTGATTATCCTAGAAGGGACTACTTATGGTAAAAAAGATGGATGTGACACTAAAAATATGCTTCTCCCTTCGATGACACCGCACTAGCAGTTGGTGGCCCAGCAGTCAGGGCTCAGACAGAACTCAAAAACATCAGCACATAAGCAGCCTCATCCTTTCTCCATTCCCACCACTCCTTGCCAGTCCCCCTACCCTGTTCCCCCTTAGTTCATGTCCCTCTTCCCCCAGCCCAGGATGATTGCAATAGGCTTTCATTTCCTCTGGGGTCTCTCCCCTCCAATCCATTTTGCATACCCTCCCGGTAGATTAATCTTCCTAAAACATTGCTTTTAGCATGTCACTCCCCTGCTTAATAACCTAACAATGGCCCACTATTTCTTGCTGGAGCAAGGCCAAATTCCTCCTGCTGGTATTCAAGGCCTTTCATAAGGTTGGATTGGCAAAGCAGGGTCAGGCTATTTCCCAAATGTATGCTGCACACTTGAGCCATTCTTGTCATTTTCTCCCACACATCCATCAAGGAAGGTCTTATATGCATACATACGTATAAATATACGCATGCATAATAGTTAACTATATGTGTATATGTGTGTAAGCAATTTGCTAATGCTTTTCTTTTAGCATTGCTATCATTTTCCAATGACAACTCATCCACAAAATCCTGCTTTGTAACATCAATATCCAGTAAAGAGCATACCCCATCACCCAATCTAAAGTCAGTTGCAGGTCATTTCTACCTCCACAACATCTCACCTATGTCTGTCTCTTCTTTCACATTGATAGCACTCTAGCTCCAGCCCTCATCAGGCGTCACCCGACTATTGCAGGCAGGGGGCCATCTCCAGTCATCTTGGACCCAGAGAGTTTCAGAGGAGAAAGTGAGGCTAGTGACTTTGCCCAGCCCTTCCTCACTTAAATCCAATTCACTTGCAAGTCATGACATCACCTTCCCGATGTCATGGTCCTCTCCTAGAATGAAGGACAAATAAGAGACTACTGCAGATGCTTTCCTGGTGTCCTTCCTTCAAGTCTTTCCCTGCTCCCATGTGGATAGAAAGCTGAGCCTGGAATCAAGAAGACCCAAGTTCAAATCCAGCCTCAGATACCTACTAGCTGTGTGACCCTGGGCAAGTCACTTGACCTCTGCCTCTATTTCCTCAACTACAAAATAATAACAGCATCTACTGCCTAGGATTGTTGTGAAAATCAAATGAGATATTATTTGGAAAGTGTTTTGCACATGGGCTTGGTACACAGTAGGTGCTGTATAAATGCTTGCCACTACTATTATTATTACTATTATTTCTAAAGCGTAGGTCTGACTATGTCAATCTTCTGCCTCAGTAGCTTCACACACACACACACACACACACACACACATACCAGTCAGGTTTGGCATTTAAAGTCCTTGGCAATCTGGCTCTGGCTTATATTTCTAGGCTGAATGATTATACATTACTCACCTTCACACACTTTATCCACTATCCAGACTGACCTACTTGCAGTTCTCTTAACTGAATCCTCCATTTTTAGCTCTTAGTCTTTGCATATGCTTTCTTATATGCCTGAAATATTTTCCATTCTCCTCTTGGCTCCTTAGACTTTGTTCTCTTTAAGGCTAACCTTCTACAAAAGGCTTCTCATGATTCCCCCAGTTGTTACTGGCCTGCCTGAAGTGACTTCATATGGGTTTTGTACTTTGTTATACATGTTATGTTCCTCCAGGAAAATATGAGGTCCTTGAGGGTAGGGACTGTATCACTTTTGACTTTGTGTCCTGAATGCCAAGTACTGTGTTTGGCACACAGTAGGAGCTCAATAAATTCCTGTTGAATTGAAAATATTGGCTCTAAAAATGTATGCCTCATTCTGTACCTACAGTCCACCACCTCTGTACTGAGAGGTTGGAGGCAGGTAAGTCATTTGAAATCATTGGTCACTACATCAATTTGAGTTCTGATTAGAATCACAACTGTTCCTATTTTTTTGGTTCAGCTGTTTCCCCATTGGAATATACCTCTTTTTGATCTCTTAGCCTTTCTAAGTGACCTGTGTTTTTAACAGGTCCTGTGTTTTTAAAAGTCCTGTGTTTTTTAAAGCTTGTCTCAACTCCTTCTTTTACAAAGTCCTTACTAATTTGCTCCAGTCAGTGGTGCCTTTTGCCTTTTTCAATCCTAACCATAATATTTACTCTCTGTTCATACATTTTAAAACTCAATCTTATTAATTATTCTCTAATTAATTTATGTATGTGAATCATGTGGCACACTGAGTATAGCGTGGGGTCTGAAATGAGGAAGACTTGAGCTCAAAGCAAACTTTAGACACTTATTAGTCATGTAACACTGGGCAAGTCACTTAATCTCTGTCTGCCTCAGTTTCCTCAACTGTCATATAGGGAAAATAATAGATCCTACCTTCCAGGGTTGTTTTGAGGATCCAGTAAGATAGGAGTTGTAGCTTGGCGCTGTGCCTGGCACATAGTAAGTAAATTTTAGTATTATCAGCTATTATTACGATGATGAGGAAGATCATGAAATTTGAGGGTAGAAGGGCCATGTCTTCTTTTCTCACAGCACCAAGCACAATATGGGCATAGCGTATGTAGTCACTAAATATCTGTTGAATTATTTTTCCCCACAATTTTCCATGAGTTATTTTTTACATGATTACTTAGGTAAAAGTTTTCCACTTTTTATATCAAAATGACATGTCTTTGAGAAGTATAACTGGTCAGACCATATTCAGAATATTGTGTTCACTTCTAGGCAACATATTTTTAGGAAGGAAGCTAGAGAATGTCTGTAGGAGAACAATTAGTATGGTACAAAGCCTCGAGTCCCTGTTCTGCAGGGATCAGGGGAAGGAACTGGGGATATTGTCCAGACAAGAAAAGGTTCAGTGGGGAGGGACGTGAGAGTGATATTCAAGTAGCTGAAGATGTATTTGGTGGAAGAGGGATTAAATTTGTTCTCCTTGGCCAAGAGAGCCAAACTGGGAACAGAGTAGGTTGACATTACAAAGCAAAACATTTAGGCTTGATCTAATAAACTCTTTCTGAAAATCTAAAGTTCCCAAATGGGAATGGGCTACCCTAGGAGGTAGGGGGCCCCTCATTAGGGGCCTTTGGGCAGAGACTAAATATTTCTCTGTTGTATTGTAGTGGGACTTACTGTATTTCACCACGTAATCATTGCACCTTGTTTTTTTTCAGTCCAAAAATTGATTTATAACCTTTCATCACATAATCATCCCATGGTATAATCTGTTCATCATGCCACTTAAAGGATAAACAGAGCAGCAATATATTCACTACTGGTGTATAGATATGCATTTATCTCTCACACATTGCCAGTTGCGAGCCTAGAATTCTCAGTGCAAGTGAATTGTTGGTATATTTCAAAAGTCAACTTAGGTGGTTTGTTTAGAGTGCTGAAGTACTGACGGTATTGCCACCCAACCCAATGAAGAGCTGCTATAGGTGCAAGGGGAGTGGGCTGGTAGGTGAAGCTGCCATGAGTAAGTCATGTGATATGTATGGTAAGACTTGCATCTTCCCAATTTTAATGCATATTCATGAATATTCCATGCATCCCCATCTTGCATCAAAGATAGTTTAGTAATAAATGATTTTTAAATAATACCAGCACAATATTCTTAAAGTTTCACATAATGGTTGCACCCCACTTTCACAAAAATGTCATAAATCTGTGATGATTATGCAGGGAAATACGGTATTTTTTTCCAAGTATAGGTTGAACCAGATGGACACTGAGGTCCCTGTCAAATATGGATTCCTGTGATTCTGAGCCATCCTTCCAATATACTTCAAACCAAATGTTCTGTAATTGCAAATTTTCTTTGAAGGAAAATTGTCCTCATATTTCAGCCATTTAAGAGCTAAACAATATTGTTTCTCCTTTCATACAAGGCTAGCCAGAACAGAAGATCTGCTCCGAAAAAATCTCCCTCATTGGTTATTCCAGTCTCCCTGGCTTTACTTGGGTAAATCCCCCCTCTTGGAGTGCCTCTAGCCTCTGCTCAGCACCAATGCTTATCCGGCCCTGCTTTTGAAACGTGGCTTCAAGCCAAGTTTGGAACAAGTGCTACAACATTTGTAATGCAACATTTGTAAGCAATGTTTCCAAAACAACTTCGTAACCAATATGCATGGTCTAGGAAAACAAATTCCCACATTGACCATTTTGCAAATGTATCTCGCTTTGCATTTTGAGAATGTCATCTCTGTCCAGTGTTGGGTAGCATGGATCATCATTAGTCTCCTACAGTCATGATTGGTCACTGCATTGAGCAGAGTTCTTAAAGCTTTCAAGGTTGTTTATCTTTCCAATGCTGTTATAGCATAAATTGTTCTCCTGGTTCTGCTTACTTAAGTGCATTAAGCATTTCGATTTTTTTTAACTGCACAATAGTATTCCATTCCAATCATATATGGAGGGGACTGAACTAGGGGCTTAGGGACTGATCCCTAAGACTCCTTCCAATTTTGACATTCCATGTCTTAAACTTTTGTATGCCTCAGTAATTACTATTGCAAGCTTTCAATAAACAACCCAAGTGATTTTATATCCACGTAGTACCTAGTAGAGAGCTCAGTACAGAGTAAAGGCTCCAAATCTTTCATATTAGAGGCATTATTTTATGATAAATAGGGAACAATCCCTCTAGAAATTATTAAAAATATTTTATTAAGCAGGTTTATATGATAGGCTTTTTTTTTAGATGAAACAGGATTTTATAAAGCATGGAAAGACCACAGGGGAAGGGAGAAAGGAATTACCATTTATCAAGGGCATATTAAGTGTGAGGCATTGTGCTAGATACTTTAAAAACATTATCTCCTTTGCTCTTCAAGATGATCTTGTGAGATAGGCACTGTTATAGTCCCCACCTACAATCCGGGAAACTGAGGTAGACAGGCAAAATGATATGCCTAGAATCACAAAGTTAGTAAATGTCTGAGCCAGAATTTGAACTCAGGTCTCCTTGACTCCAGGTTCTGTGCTTTATACACTGTGCCACCTAGATAACTGGGAACTAGAAGGTCCTTGGACAATCTTCTCATTTGGGATATGATATGACCAAGGTAACCTAGCTACTTAGCAGCAGAGTTGTCTAGAAATGCAGTTCCAGGCCCCTGGGACATGGTACTACCTCCCAAATATTACAAGCTAATGAAGTGGGATTTGGAAATCCCCTCTCTCTTAGAATATACCAATCTATTTCTACCTCTTATCACAAGACTATACCATTGACCCAAACATCTACAACCCACCAAACATGGACAGAAATTGGCAGGAAGGGAGGAAAACACAAAAGAAATCCAGCTCACAATCCCCTGGCTAGGTTTCTATAGCAATTGTTACTTCATCACCCCAAATTTAGAGATAAGAAATGTAGAAACAGAATACTTTATAAAACCCTAATGACCAATTCTGTTCTTGGCAAACAAAGAAACAAAAAAGAAAAATTCCCAACAAATGCATCAACAAAGATATATTTAAACTTTTTTTTCTATAATTGTCTTTTAAACTACTCTGTGGGTGTAAGCAAAAAGGGGTTGTTTAAATTTTTAAAAATCCCAAAAAGTCAGCCTGTACTTACATAGTAAAGTCAAGTTAGGCCATTTTCTTGTGATTCTGACCAATGTAGACAGACTAGAAAAAAATATAAAATCTATAGTTTCTTCAGCTATAGGTTAGGGTTTTGAGGGGGAGTGAGTGAGTAGATAATTGCCTGTGCCCCAGGTAAAACAATGATTTCAGTGTGGAATTGTGAAAAAAAAAACACTCCCTTGTCAGAAGACCCTAGCTCCACCACTTACTGTATATGTGACCTCAGACAACTTACTTCCAACTTTCTGAGCCTCAGTTTCCTCAGCTGTAAAATGGGGATAAGAATATTTTCACTACCAACCACACAGAATTGCTGTGAAGGAATTGTGTTATAAACTGGATGGAGCTGAGCGCCAGACTGACGCTTCTTAGCTATGGCCCTTGGGGCAAGTAATTGGATTTCTCAGAGCCTCAGTTGCCTCCTTTGCAAGATGGGACTAAAACAGCAGCTAAGTTATGGAGATGTTGAGAAGATAAAATGAGATCATGCATGAAATCTGCAAACTTCAAAGAGTTGTATAAGTATACGTTCTTATAATTACTATTATTCTAGAAATCTACACTATTGCTGTACCTTAGCATCACTGAAACACAGATTTAGACCTTGGTGTTCGTCTAATCAAACTTCATTATTTCACAGAAGAAGGAACTGAAGCCCACAAAGGGGAAAATACTTGTCCAAAATCATACACATGGTAAGTGACCAGAGCTACTTGTATAGACCCAATTCAAAAAGACATTTTGCTATAAAATCCAAATCTGGCTGCTAGGTGGTGCTGCAATAGCTAGAGAATTGGACCTGGAGTCAGGAAGACTCATCTTCCTGAGTTCAAACTTGGCCTCAGATACTTACTAGCTGTGCGACTCTGAGCAAGTCACTTATTACCTCAGTTTCCTCATCAGTCAAGTAAGCTAGACAAGGAAATGGCAAATAGCTTCAGTATCTTTGCCAAGAAAACTCCAGATGAGGTCCCAAAGAGTTGGACATGTTTGAAACAGCTGATCAACAAAATCTACAGACCTTGTACAGTTGACAGCAAACAGGTGACAAACCACTGTGATCTCAAGTCTCATTTTCTTATCCTTCAGTTGGTTAGACAAATTATAACATATATTTCCCTTTTTTCCTGTCTATAACCTTTTAGAACCAGACAGAAGGAAACCCAGCAGTATATTGTTGAATTTTCTGTTTCACTAATGCCCCTGATAAATCCCATAGCAACCAGTGGAAAAACAGAAAAACTTAGAAAAGATCTTCCCCTACTCCAACCCCCTCTTTCCCATTCTTGCAAAAGACGAGAACAGTCGAACGTTACAAGATCATTTCAGAGCTTTACTGTTATGTTTACTTAACTAGTTAAAAATCCATTTGATCAATCCATTTGTTAAACCAGACACACCAGCTTGGAGAAACCATAGCTAAAGCTGCGGTCCAAGAAAAAGCCAAGGATTTCATGTGGACTGAGAGCTTTGCTCACTGAAACGATTCCCTGAATGTATCAGGCTCCAAGAAGTTGCTCAAGGGTCTGTAAGTTTCCCTGGTGATATAAGGATCCTGGCTTCTTTAGTGAAAGAGGAAAGGGTGAGGGAAACACTGAGATGCCAAAAAAATGAGGCCTTTCTTCCAAAATGTGAAAAAATGATCCTCTTTACTAGATTTCTAGTTATTTGTTTCTGTGTAACACAGAAGAGGCCTGAGATCTTCATAGAAGACACGACTCAGTTGTAGAAAGTTGTGCTTTATAGGGTGTCAAGTAAAATAATGAAAATTATAAAGAAAAAATCGAACACAGGGAGCAACAGACCTCAAGTGATAGAAACTAGGAAGAGACTGAACCGAATATAAGCTCCTTGAGGGAAGGGCCTATTTTATGCTTGTCTTTTTATCATCAGTACCCAGGACATTTTTTTGGGGGAGTCCAGACCTGTGATTTCATTCTACAGGGAAATCAAGTGTGGAAACTCTCTTCACCCACAATCATTGGCACCTTGTCTGTAACTTTCAGTCTTGGAGAGTTACCAAGGGAATGGAAAACTCTCTGGTCGGTGACTTTACTATGTTCATACAACTAGGATCTATAAGAGGCAGACTTGAGTTCAATAGCCATCTAAACACTACTACCCTAGTTTACCTTGTGCCCATAGAAATGCCCATTGGAGTGAATTGAATTTAGACAGACTGAAGTCAAACAGTAAAAGTGGATTTTGAAAGAGGTCAAGCAGGGTAGTGTGAACAGAAGGCAGGCCTCAGAATCAGGAAGATTAGCATTCAAGTCTAGCCTCTAACATAGTAGATGTTAGAGCAAATCATTCAACCTGCCAGTGTCATGGGTAACTCTATAATACTATCACAAGTTATAAGAGCAAATGAAAACATCCCTCAGTGGAAGGAGTTTCTTGTGATGAAATCACAGGTCTGATTAAAAGAAGAAAGAAGAAAGTGAAAAGCCTGCATCTGAATAAGTGAACCAGTATAGAAAGAAAGATGTGTTTTTTTCAGGTCTAAATCATCTGAGAAATTGTCTCTGTTTTCTGTTTCACTTTGGTATAGACATGGTCTCAAAATTATCACAAATGCCAGAGGTATAATAGCCCTGGGACCTCATCTAGACCAACCTCCTCCCTAGAGATCATTCAATCAGCAAGCTTTTATTAAGTGCCTACTATGTGCCAGGCACTAGGGATATAAAGAAAAAGAACAAAACAGATGCTTAAAGTTGAGGAGACCTACCCAAGATTCCATAACTGGTTGCTATAAGAGATGGGCCTACGACTCCTATTTTCTGCTGCCTCATCTAGCTTTCTTCTTGGGGTACCCTAATGGCCTCTCCTGTTTCCATTTTGCAGAGCTCTAGCCTGCCTGCAAGGTCCCATTCTGAGAGAGCAAGTGAGTTCCTCCAGGCTTAGGGGCATAGTAAGCAAATATTTCTAGCTGGCAGAGCTAAGAGAAAGCAAAATGGACCAAAAAAAAAGAAAAAAGAAAAAACAGAGGAATAGCTGGAGTTTCAGTTCTGGAGGAAATGCTTGTTCTAGTCTGTTGGTAAGGATATTGTTTTTGTCCCAAAATTCCTTCATCTAAAAGGTGGCAATGATACAAACTCACAGTGCAACTAGCTGAGCTGCTCGCTCTGAATCCTCTGGGCCAACTTGAGACCAGGAGGGAACGTCTTTCATAGTGGCCGCCATGATGCCAAGGAGATACTCATGCAGATCTCAGTCTTACGGGGAGGAAGAGAAAGCATTCTCCTGTGGTGCCAGTCGTGTGATGTTACCTAGTCTGCCTGGCAGGTCACAACAGCCACCAACAACCACCACACAAGAGGTCTTTGGAGAAGAGTAAGCTTGGGGAGAGGAAATAAAGGCTCAGAGGTGCTTAGCTCAGAGGTCATCTAGCCCAACTCTCTTCTTTGACTGATGAGGAAACTGAGGCCTAGAACGGACTTGCTCTGGGTCACACAGCTAGTAAGTATCTGAAGCAAAAATTAAGCCAGGTCTCCAGGTCCAGTATCCTACCCAGCATACCATGGAGAAGACATGGCTGCTTGCTTCAGGGTGACCAGATGATAATAGTATTAGTAGCTAGCATTTATATGGTGCTTTAAGGTTTGCAAAGAATTGCACTTGCTCCCTCATTTGAGCCTCACAGCCCTGGGAGGTAGGAGCCCATTTTACAGATAATGAAACTGAGTGTGAGATGGGGTAAGGTGACTTGCCCAGGGTTACACAGCTTGCAAGTATCTGAGGCAAGATCTGAACTCAGGTCTTCCCAAGTCCAAATCCAGCACTCTTGCCCACTGTGCCACCTCACTGTCCCAGATTAGATCTATAAGTGTCATATCAAGGAAGTCACAATGAGAGCAGAATATTTGGGGCATGGTCTCAGAACACCAAATTTAGAGGATTCAGGGGGGCATTATATGAAGTCTCACCCCACTCCTTGGATGGTGTCCTCACAGAGACCTGAAATATCCACTCACCAGAGTAGTAGGCCAAGGCCTCTCCCCTCCTTTGGTCAGTGTCCAGGTTTCTACCCTGATGAGGAATTTAAGGAAGTCTTAGTTCGACTTGCCTGCTGCAGACATCATTTCATGCTCCTGGCCTCAGGTGTCCAAATTGCTAGCTGCTACTCTGCACACCCACATTTCTCCCTGCCTCCTAACCACTGAATAAACAATAGCCTGCAATTTAGTCTCAGAGGTCAGAGAAGCCAGATGAGGGAAAAAGAAACCTGAGATCATGACAGAGTTCCCTAGTTGTTTAATGGCATTACTTCCATTGTGTGTTTTGACATCTGGGTGTGTTCCAGGTATAATGTATGCAGTTGCTTATGGACATTTGCTTTAGATGCTGTCATTGACAGGTAACATGTACATCATTTCAGTCTTTCAGAGAGGAATCATTCCATGCTTCCAAAGGCAACAGGCAGAGGTAGGATTTTTCTATGTTCTTAATCATATGTGTTCTAATCAGGGAACAGGGAAATTATTGATTGAGAAGTAGAATGATCTACTGGATAGCATTCGTTTGTAAGTAGGGAAACATAGACTCAGATTTCACTTCTGATATTTGTCAGCTGGAGGATCCTGGGTGTGTCACGGAACCTCTTTGAATATCTGTTCCTCTCTGTGTAAAATAGGGATGGTAGTGATAGAACCTAGCTCCTAAGGCCCTATAAGGACGTTACAGTTCAAAAAAGATGCTGTATTAAATGCTTTGCAAACCTTAGACCACTAGAGAAATGTCAGTTATTTTTATTTGGCAGATGACTGTGAGGATAAATAGTTTACTTTTAATCATTAATAATAATTCTTGGCAATGTCAAGAGAACCCAGGGAAGCTCCCTAGCACATTGGGTAGACACCGCTGTGGTAAATTTAGGGAGGACACTGGCAAGAGTCTCACAGGACTGGCAGGCAGATTTGGGCCATGCCCATCTAGACTAGGGCACAGAGGCATCAGAGATCATGCTTTCAGAGCACTTTGAAGTTAACAAAATTTATCATTATGTTAACAATCTTATTTTTCAGTAAGATATACTTGGAAGCTATGTGATACCAAATTAATTTCAGCTGATCAACTTACACCTACTGAAATAAACACAGCACATTAGAGAGTTTGTCTAAAGCGATAGAAACAATAGTAAAAAACTCACATCCACCCTCTAAATCTCCCTATCACATTGGCCCACAGAATTCCAGAGTTGGAAGGGACCTGAGAGGTAATCTACTTCAACCTCCTCTTTTTACTAGGTGGGTAGGGAGAAGGTGGTACTGAGACCCAGAGAGAGAAAAAAGTTTTGTTCAAGGTCATGCAGCTAATGTGGGAGTCTAGGGCTTTCTCTGCTAGCCTGTGGTGACCTCAATTTCATTAGCGCATGTTGGGAGAAAGCATACCTGGAACACACCCAGATGTCAAAACACACAATGGAAGTAATGCCATTAAACAACTAGGGAACTCTGTCATGATCTCAGCTATAAAACTCATTTAATGCAGCTCATATTTCTCAGACTTTCTGATTGGTTCTCTCCAGTCATTACCAGGATTACCAACAACAGCCTTTTCTTTAAAAGTTGATCTTCAGACTCTTTCATTCTTTGCATCCAAATGTCATTCAGCCCCTCAGTTAAAAATAGAGAAACTCACTAAGTCATGTCTTTCATCAGGCAGGATTAAAACCTTTAGTTGAGAAAGAGAGGGAGAGAGAGAGAGAGAGAGAGAGAGAGAGAGAGAGAGAGAGAGAGAGAGAGAGAGAGAGACTGGCTGAAAGCCCAGGAAAACAATAGAAAAATCAATAATCTTCAACTTCCTTGATGATGCCTCCATCAAGATATTTCTGCATTCAAATCTTTTTTTTTAAAAAAAATCCTAAATGTTCATAATTTTTCTGGAAGAGTTGTAATACTTTTAGTAAAAAGGAGCCTAAATATTTGTTTACACTGAAATCACATACGACATTGTGAACTGGCTCCAACTTTAATTTGTTAGCTTTTAGACAGAATATATGAAGTCAAAGAACCCCTAATAGGAGCCCAATAATATTTTATCCTTTTTTATGTCTTAACTAAAACCTATAATGTAATTCCGTTTCAAGCAAATGGCTAAGTGTTTGTTTGTTATTGGACATAAAGTAGCTCAAGCACAAAATCGGCACAGGGTATAAGTGGTTTATACCACCACATTGCAACCATATTATCCATTCCAATTGCCAGTGGACCCCATTTAACCTAATAACAGCTCAGACTTTGACAGTTTCACAATTCACTGAAAAAGACAATTCCCACGTGATCTTGTTTCATTTGCTGTTTATTCCAATAACTTGACAACAATTATTTGCGACTAAATCTAACAGTATTTACACAGGTATTTCCAAGCTAAAACACTGCAAGAAAAAATTCCAACACACATGCAGTTCAATATGTTTACACAATGACATATATTTATTATAAAACCATTTGACTCTAAGCACTTTCTAGAATTGGAATACAGGAATTGCTCCACCCCCTAAAGAAACATGGCCACATCTGAGAAAGGAGAGGCTGCTGATCGAACATACCAGTAAGGACAGGAAGTGAGGTGCTCAACTGAGTCTAAATGGGTTAACTACCCATAACAGTTTAGAGATGCTACTGTGTAACCACAGAATCATCCATTAGCTTAATTTGCACAAAATTGCAGCAGCCTTTTCAAGTATAAGCCCTTAGCAACCAATACACTGGTACATCAAGCAGCACTGGAAAAGCGGGTTGGATTGAATGACTTTATGCAGGTGGGCCCTGTTTTGCGCAAACCCGATATATGAAAATCCAAACATACAAAACAGATAAATTAGGGATGAGGGATGATTATTTCCATTATAAAATGAGTCTTTGCTTTACAAAAGGATTCACCACAAGTTTTTTTCTAAATAGCAGCTCCCCTAGTGCACTTAAAGTATGATTCAATTTACAAAAAAAAAAAAAAACAAAAAAAAACAACTGAATTTACACACAACTTTTTTTTTTCAGGAGCACAACCACAGCAAGAAGCGAGGTACACCTATATACAGTACTTATTTTCTCTTTACCAGAAGTTAGTGATTTTATCACCTACATCTTAAGGTAAATATTTCTCACCACTCCCACACATTTTGTTGTTTGCAAGTTAACAGATATCGGAAAACAAAACCCTCTAGTCTAAGCCATTGAGATGCAAATTAAGCATTGCCTCTAAAACCTGGATCTTCTAGTCACTTTAAAGTATGTTTGTGACACAGTATTTACAGTCCTGGTGCTGATTATCTTTACAGCAAAGCTCTTCAAACAGCACACAGGTACCAGTCCTCATACTTGAAGCACTAGACCAGATCCAACAGAAATGTTTGGTTTGTTTGTTGCATGGTTTGTCCTTTAGGTCATCCAGCCCAAAATAATGAAGGATGCTGGGTAAGTGATGTGTAGCAGATGGAGAATAGATCCACAGTTTTCCCCTTACTCCATAGACTCAAGATCGAGAAAGCCCAAGCTCCTCTTTTGCCTTTCCACTGTCCACATCTGGGGATCATCAGAGGAGTTTCAGGCATTAGGAAAACACTCTAGAGAGCTTTCCTTAATCCTCTCTCTGATCCTCCATGCTTGAGGGGTTTGGTTAGTGCATCTACAATCTGAAGAATCCCAATCTGTCTCTGTTTTCCCTAGACCCTCCTTGGTGTGACTAAATAGAGGTTAAGTCCTTGTAGGACCAAGAAAAGGATTCAAAAAGTCACTTGCCTTATGGGCAGGAGGGCAAACAAGGGGTGTTAGACTTGATGATACCATCTTAATAGAAGGGCTTGGTGAAGTCTAAGAAAGTTGCTTCTGGTTTAGAACCCAGTGGGGTTCTTTCTCAGTGGCAGTTAAACCCAGGAAGAGCAGTTCAAATTTTTTTTTCTTTGTTAATACTAATGAGCCCCATGGGAAGCTAGCCACTAATTAATCATCTGGAATTAGAGGGGAATGACCAGGAACTATTTGCAGGGCTAGGCCTTGCAGCTCAGCTTCAGCCTGTGGCCCGAAGAGTGAAGGTTGCCCCCAAAGCCCTAGGGGTAGCCATATTACTGTTTATGCCTCTTTCTAGCAGCGTGGGGAGTCAAAGTTAAACAACCAAATCCAGCTGCAGGAGATAAAAATAAAGATCCCAGAATAAAATCATTTCAAAAAGCCCTGGTGCTGAGGAAGCAAAACCAAATGCAGTCAGTTGGAACAATAACAGAATGAAAAACAAAGCTTCAGGAAAAAAAAAAAAGCTCATTTCGACTCTAAAGTATGTCACAAACATACTTTAAACTAAAAATAGAAACTGAATGCAACATATACTTGAAAGGCCGTGTTGAAAAAATGATTTAAAGGATGCATTCCCATTAGGTTGGAAGAGGAAATATTTCATTATGCTATGCTAATAATAAAGTGCAAACCTGGAAAGCATAAGTATTCAAAATTAAGCCATCATTATCCAGTGGAATTGAGTTCTTCCAGGAGGTCCCCTTAGAAGAATGCATCTGAAATTGCTATCATTTTTTTCATCAAAAATTAATGTTATAAAAGATGTATTGAATTTACTTCATGAGGGTGGGAAACACTAAAAATGAATTTGGACAAATCACCTCAGTTGTCACGAATGGCTTAATGCTCAATAAAAATTTAAGGAAAAGCAGATTTGATCATTTGCCTTGGCAAAAATTTTCTACCATGCCTATTCTGACCATCCCCTTTTTTGTCCTAGCTAGCACTGCATTCTGGTCAGCAGCCAGAAGTGACCCCCCTGAAGCTGTTACATGTCAGCACCTCACACCCAAAGTGGAGGAGGTGACTTCCAGGCAATCCCTCTGTGTTCATACTTTCTCTTCTCTTCCCTGAAAGGAGACCCTTTGGAAGACTAACTCTTGTAGAGTTAGTTCCCCATGGCCCTTCAGTGTTAACCCTGATCTAATGGCCATGAATAGAAATTATGATTTTGAAACAAAGGATGGCCACGAGAGTTGGTCACGGTGGATGGTCATTCAGACACTGCATTGTTCATTCAAAGCGATTTGCTGCATGTTCTGAGCTCTGTCCACACACGACTCCTTTCAGTTCAGAAAAAGGCAACTGTTTTCCACTAGTAAAATATCGATGAAAAGAATACGGACTTAAGTCATTTATAATTGAAATTCGATTGCTTGGGAAGTCTTCGGAGTGGCAGACAATATACTATTAGTCATATTAAAGCTTTAAAAATAAGTCATCAGAGTCCACTTCAATCTCTGCATGATAATAAAGGATTATTATGTGCAGTAACCTATTTATGAAAAGGAAACAGGGAGCTTCTTTCATTCTCCATCAATTGCTTTAATAAGGAATTGAAAAGGCTGGCCTACTTTATATGCAGATCACCATCCCAGTTGCATAAGGATTTACAATAGACAAAACAAAACTATTTTTGTTGTAAATAAGGGCTGTTTGTTTAAATCTCACAATCATGTTTGCAGCTAAAAATTATTTACAGGCTAATAATAAGGCTTCATAAATGTTTTATATACTTGGATAATCAAACTCATTTTATTATTCTCCCCTGCCCCCACTCCTGGGGGGACAAAAAGAAATACTCTCTTCTGATGACAAGGTAAAATTCAAGTAAAACTAAGGAAAGGTGAAAGAGAAACAATGCTTAATTTCTTGGTTTTCGGTCATTCTTCCCCTATGTGGAGATGCAATAGTATTATCAGATAGCACCCCTTTTAAAGCTTCAATAAACTTGGGAGGACTTCGTAAACTCAATGGGAAAACACTGCTTTCTATTTAAATATAACCCAAAAAGAATTCTGAAGTCTAAATGTTGGTGGGTAAGGGAATTGGAAGGTATGTTGACATTTGTCTCTGCTACCTTGGAATCTGCAGAGAACTCACTTGGGAAGTCTGGAGACCCATGTTCGAATTTCACCTTTGAAGTCTTCCTTCAAGGTATTTAAATGGCTCATATGTCTTTATTAAATGAGGTGTGTGGCGGCCTCTACTGGTGTATGCTTATAGAAAATGTCTCAATAGGCAGAAAAAATATTAATTTCAATTAAAAAGTTAGAAATTCAGACTCTTTCATTAAATGTATAAAAATATCTAATTTAATGCAGAAAAAATATATTACAAGTTGTGTAATGTTCTCTTAATTAGGAAAATAATCTAAAAGCACTGAACATTACTGACCATGTTAGTGTTGGCAAGGTAATGATTTAGGGAAGGACCTTAATTGTTCAATTCTCTATGCTAGCATGTTCAATACCTTTTATTAATGAAATAGTAAGCCCAACTAAGGCAGTTGAGTGCCTCTGGTCTATCACTAAGTCTGCTTAGCTGACTTCAATGAATCACTTAAAACAAACCCAGAAGAAAAGAAATTTTTACAGTGAAATCTATAAAGTCTTAGAATTAGAATCATTTAATGAAGGGCTGGTTACCTATAAATCAAGCAAACTCTCCTTTGATTGAATGCAGCTGATATATAGATCTATTTTACATTTTTTTTTTACTTTCAAAAATACAACACATTAAAATAGGTTCAATTTATCAAAGCTAAAAGCAACATTTAAGTAATGTACTTAAAGTGCAAAGGCACTTTAACACAAGAGGTGACGCCCAGTGACTTTGCATGGTAACTGAAAGAGAAATACTGGATATTATTATTTACAAAGGAAGTGACAGTCCCAAAAGATCTTTGGAGACCTTCAGCATAACACATTCAGCATCCACTTCTTTAAAAGATTTTTTTTTTTGCCTAGCTCCTTCTGGACCTCCTAGAGTCTCCCATTCCCCATCTGCACCCCGAAACAACAGAACAGATTGGGGCGAGAGCAAGAAATAAAAAGAAAAGGGAGAAAAGCCATTGGAGCAACATTCATTTTCAGGATGCCACCCTCCCCCCAAAAAAACAACCAAAATAATGTGGAAATAATTTAAGAGGAAAACTTTTGAGATCAAGAAGCTTGCTTTCCCCCCCCCCCACGATGTTTTCAGTTTCCATGTGATTCCTGGAAAAGAAAGACCTCCCCCCCCCAACTTCATTGCCCCCACCCCACAAAAAACCCAAAAGCCAATGCACTGAATGTGGTCATCTCCAGCTGTTTCTGTCTTCGTGAGGCAGTCTCCTTTGATACTTTCATTCTTTGTTTCCCTCTCTTCACAGCTGACTGATTGCGGTTTGTTTCTCCAGAACTTCGAGGTAGTCCGGTTCTGTTTGCTGCTTGGCCTGAAGTAAAGGATGTTCCGGTTTGGATTGGTCTGCAAAGTATTTCCTGGGAGTTCCGTATAAAACAGTTTTGTTCAGTCTGTCCTGATTTTGGCGTCGGGATTCATAGGAAGGTGTGAACTGCCTCTTAGGTAAGGTACAAAAGTTATAGTGGACCACCCCTGCGCTGGGTAGCTCCTTCACTCTCTCTGCAATATTTTGATAGAGTAGTTCCGGCTCTCGAGGGGTGGACTGCTTTTCCAGCAATTCCGATGCACTGATGGTATATGCCAGAGTGGTCGGCCCTTCCTTCTTGGTGTCCAGATTCCCATAGCTGAACTCTTGGAGGTTTCGGTAGTATGCCACTGGGTCACCTTCCTTTTGCATATAAATGGGATTTTGGCACATCTGGCCCACAGGAGGAGGAATATAGTTATAGACGTGGCCTTCGGTTTTGTCAGCAGTGTCAGCATTATAAGAGCCATACTGCAGTTGGAAGGAACTAATGTCTAAATTGTTGGTGCTACTGGGCCCACTGGGTACCCCCTTTCGCCGTTTGAGGACAAAGACAAATAAACCTGCCCCAAAGCAGACAGATAAGATAAAGACCACAAGCAGCCCTAAAATTAAGACAGAGAGTGGGACTTCTGTATGTAGCTCTGGGTATGAGCTGGGAGCCACACTAAGGGATCTTGGGGTGTCTGTGTTATGACTCATAGATAAGATGGTAGCATCTGATAAGTCATGGTTGTCTGGACAGATAGTCTCTCTCCCTAAAAATTTCAAGATCTCACCTGCATGTTTGGCTGGAGATTCACAGGTGATCTCATTGATGATGACAGGGGAATTTGCGTGCTCTGTCCAGTCTTTCAGTCCCATAATGTCACAGGTACAATCCCATGGGTTTTCTTGCAGATCAATCTGGATAAAAGCCGGGAGCTGGTCCAGGACCCCTTTCACTGGCAAGTGGGAAAAATGGTTGTTCCTCAGGTTCAGTCTGGTGAGGGCAGTGCCACCAAACACATTATCTGGTAACGATCTCAGCAGGTTGTTATTCAGAAATAACAGCTGCAAGTTAATCAATGCATCAAAGGTACAGGGTTTGATCTCTTTAATGATGTTATACTCAAGATAGAGATATTGTAAACTCTGCAGCCCCTCAAACATAGAAGGATAAAGAATTTCCAGATAGTTACCATTCAGATAAAGTCTCCGTAAACTGGTTAGGTTTGTAAAAGCACCCTCCTGAATGACTGCTATCCGGTTGTTTCCAAGATGCAACAAATCCAAAGAACTGTATTCTGGAAGGTCATTTTTGTAGACAGTTTGCAGATAGTTCCCTGTAAGATAAAGTTTCTTTGGACTGGTAGGTTTGGGGTGAAGGGCTGAGATATTGGTGAACTTTCTTTCTTGGCAGTTGACATTTAACCCATTGTCAGAGCTCTGGGAGGTACAGACGCAGCTGCTGGGACAGGTGAGGGGGACTGGTGACTTGGTCTGGTACACCATGATAGGTCCAAAACTCTGCCTGTCTTTGGACACGGTGACCCTAGGTGTTGGTCTGTTTCTTGTTTTGGGGGGCCGGCTGGCTTTGGGAGCCCGTGTGGGAGTGAGAGCAGGATTAAGGGTAGGCGACAGCTTCTGCACATGGGTGTCGGAAAAGGAAGGGTGGTTCACTTTATGATTTGAATCGCTGGCACTCTTCCTGGGACAGAGGTCTTGCCTGGTCAACTGTGTCACGTCTTTCCCATGCAGCCGAAAAGGAGTTTCACAGACAATCTCTCCAACAAAGACTGTTATAGTATCGAGCCAAGCCTTCAGCGGAAGTAAATCACAAGTGCAGTTCCAAGGGTTTTCCTCTAACTGAATTTCCATGATCCCTCCAATGTGTTCCAGGACCCCAGCAAAGGGCATCATCTTCAGTCGATTCCCTCTCAGATCTAAGTGGGTTAGCAGAACAAAGCGAAACACATTATTGGGTAGAGACAGCAGGAGATTGTCATTGAGAATCAGGACCTTAAGCTTATTCAGCTTACTGAAGGCACCTGCCTCGATGGCACTGATATAGTTGTAGTCTGCTTGCAGGTACTCCAAACTCTCCAGGCCCAGGAATGTGTCCTCCCTCAAAACTTCCAGTTTGTTGTTGTTAAGGTGGAGTCGCTTGAGAGTTTTCAGGCCACTGAACGCCCCAGTTCGGATCTCTTGCAGCTCATTGTTCCCCAAATGGAGAGTCACCGCGTTGGAGTAATTGACGAACTCATTAGGATAGAGTCTGGTCAGTAAGTTTCCATTGAGGAAAAGCTGGTAGATCCGGTACTGGGGGGGCTGGAGCAAGCTCACTGTTGTAAAGCCTTTGTTTTCGCAATTAATATTCAGTACATTTTCCTTCTCCTCGCACAAGCAACGGATCTTACAAATGTCTTTGCCAGTTTTGCGGCTCTCCGTCTGGAGGATCCCGGCCACGGTTAACACACTGAGCAACCAAACACCGTTCAGCATCTTTATGCACAGTCGATCTGGCTCCGGCACCTACAGTCAAGCCTTTAAGAAGGGGGTTTGGAAGGGTAGGGGACAAGTAGGGAGGAGGAGTGGGGCAGAATCGGGGAGTGGGGAGAGAGAAACAAGGAGCCCGATTAAAATGGCCAGGAAAGGGGGTGGGGAAGGAAGGGTTGGGGGTGGGGGTCCAGGGAGACAACACGACAGACAGAAACAATTGCTTTGCGAAGCTGTTTCCTCGCCCTCCACTCTGCCCGCCCGCCCGCCTGCCCGGCAACCCGCCCTCCCTGAAACACACAGCCATGCACCTGATTCCCCTCGGGTCCCTGCTGCCAGCGGAGTCATTAGTAACCGAGTTGTCTTACTAAACCGAGCCGCCCTCCTCCTCCTCCTCTTCCTTCTCTTCTTCCTCCGGGGGGTGGGGGATAGGGGGGGAAGCTGGGGAAGGGACCGCGGACAGCTCGTCTGTCTAGCAGCAGTAGCAGCAGCAGTAGAAATAGCTTTACTTCTCTTTCCCTAGCTCTCCCCTCTTGCGCAAGGGGGTGGGGAAGGGGAGGGGTGGGAAAGGGGGGGGGGGGAAGGACCAAATGGAAAGGACCGCGGAAGGGAAAGGGCTGCGGTACTCACACATCAGGAGAAGATGAGACTCCCCTCCTTTGCGGTGGCCCCGGAGTTTAGCATTTTGGATGCAAATAGAGAAACCGTTGGGGGGAGAAGCAGCCCGGAGAAGACGCCGCTTCTGGCAGACTGAACGGTTTGCTTGACCGGGGGTGGAGGTTGGGGGGGGGGGAAGACGACGGGTGGGAGGATGGTTCGGGTTTGGGGTGATGGCGTCCTGGGGATTTAGGGCTCTGGGGTACAACCCAAAGTCCTGGCGGTGGGCAGGCAGGAGGGGGCGAGGCGAGCGGCGGAGCCGCGGGAAGTTTGGCCACCTGGCGCCCGGCTGACTGTGCGTGTGCGCTGGGCGCGGGCGGACGGCAGGGTGCGGGGGGGCTGGCGCGGGGCGCCGCGGGCTGCTGACTCCGCCGGGCGGCTGCTGGGGCTGCGGTGGCGGCGACTCTGTTCCCTTCCCCCGGCGGGCGGCGGCGGCTGCTGTCTGGGCGCCGATCAGTTTGAATTTGAGAGGCTTTTGCAGGCTCCCTCGGACCTAGCTGGGGGTGACGTCACGCCCGGGAATGGGGCTGCTGAGGGGGAGGCAGTGGGGGGGGGGAGAGGATCGAGGAGCGGGAAGGGGGGGAGCGGCGGCGGTTTGTTCACGGGGCCTTGGTGAGACCCGGGGAAGCCCGTTAACGCTGTTCGTCTTCCTCTCAAGTGGCTTGGCAAAGGCGCTCCAGATTCACTCTGTGCGTCGATTTCCCTTGAACTCCTCCAGCTCCGAGCAGACGACGCGCAACTCCTCGTGTGGGGGTGTCCAGAAAGGAAAATGCGAAAAGCGGAGCCTGCTAGGTTCCTCCGCACCTCTCCCCCGGCCTCTCCTCGCCTCTGCTTCTTCCACCCACCAGTCAGCACCTCCACACCAGAGCGGAGGTCTGGGGGAGTGGCTTGGTCATTCCTAGGATGTCTCCTCCCAGATTCCCAAGGCAGAAGTCAAATGGGGTGGGGGGGTGGAGATGGAGGGAGGGGATGGAGGGAGACGTCTCGGGGGAATGTTTGAGAGGTAATGTTGGTGCTGCTAGATGTGCATATGTGTGTGTATGTGTATGTATGTCTGTGTCTATGTGTATGTTTGAGTATGTATGTATGTCTCTGTGTATAAGAGGAGAGGGAGAGAGGGGGAGAGAAAGAGGGAGAGAAAGAGAGAAAGAGAGAGAGAGAGAGAGAGAGAGAGAGAGAGAGAGAGAGAGAGAGAGAGAGAGAGAGTTCCAAGGGCTTTTGTGTTATATACCCAGAGCTAAAGGATGCCTTCCAGGGTGGGGGCTGGAGGGTTTTCCCCCCCTGCAGACCGAAAACAACCTCTGAAAGCCGCAGCTCAGTTTTGGAAGGGGTCGAGCTGGGGGTGGATGGAGATGGTGGGGAGTGATTTCCCTAAAGTTTAAAATCCGCCAGAAAATGACGCTTAACCTGATTCTCTTTGTGGAAAAGGAGTAGAATAAGTAGGTGTCAGAAAAAAGTCGGTGCCCCAGTAGGGAGCAAACAAAACCTACCGTGTTGTGTTTACAGTTAGGTAGAACCACTTGCTAGGCTAGACAAGGGGGAGGAGGCCAGAACGGAAAAGAAAGAGCAATGCATGGGGGCGGAAAGAGAGGCAGAGGGAAGGAGGGGAGCCTCTTGGTCAAACTGGGCTGGGGTCCCTGGGAATTCAATTCCCTCTGTTTCTGAATCCTAAGCAAAGGGCCTGACTCGTGCAGGGAGCTCCAGGTCTGGCTTCTGGGCACAAGGCTTGAACTTTGTGTTGGGGATGAGGATGGAGAAGGCAGCAAGGGCCTGAGGTGGGCTCAGCTTCAGAAGTCCAGAGAAATGAGCAAGCCGCGGGGAGGGGGGACGAGGGGAGGCTCCACTCGGCTCAAGCTTGCTAGCTAGCTTTCCTTTCCCCTCACCTCATCCCCGATGTACCAGGTTTGCTCCGCTAGCTCCCTGGCATCTAGAGCCGCCGCACACTGCGGGAAGAAGCTAATCCCTAGATAGGGCAGGAGTGGGGCTCATGCATGGCTGGGGGCTGCCCCCCCACACCCCCCAGCTCAAACCTGGCTGTTCTGTGTGGGAAGAGGAAGGAACTGGAAGCCTAGCCCTAGGGAGAGATAGGTCCCAGTGCCTCCTTCCTTCTGTCTTTACAATCCTCTGCGCTTTCCCGAATTTTCAGGCGTTCTAGCCTTTTCCACAGCGTTAACCTAGGAGCTAATTTTAATAGTTTAGACACTGGGGGTGGGGTGGATAACCTGTAGCAGTCGAGACAACTATGGGTGCTTTCCTTTTTATCTCTTCCTCTTCCTTTCCCCTCCTCCTTCCTTTTCCTCCGCTTACTTCCCCCCCCCCACTTTCTTTCCTGCCTAGACCTAAAAGCCTGCCTTCCACCCAGCTCAGCACCCACACAATTTGGTACTGATCACTGTTGGGTGCTAAGGAGATTGCTAGGCTCTTTCCATGGAAGAGAAGGGGTTGGGAAAATCCTGGAGGCAGCAGGTCGAGCAGGGTAGGTAGGCTGCGATTGGGGTGATCTGAACTGCTCCCCTCTCATTACTCTCCAAGCTCAGTGCCAATCATTTCTTCTCACTGCAGCCACGGAGCTGTTCTATCCTTGGAAATCAGAGCAGCTTGAGGTCCTGGGGAAGGGTCCGGTAGTGGAATCCCTGGGTACTGCTCCACACCTGGCTCACTGCAGGGATCTGGGCGAACAGAAATAGCCAAGCCAGTTCCTTTTAGTAGAAAGTAAACTGAGAGCGGCAAGAGGAAGGATGCTTGCTTTAATTTTTTTTTTTTTTGAGGGGGGATCAGAAGAGAGAAAGGGAATGTAGTCGTCAGTTGGAGTTTGTAGATTTCACGGTAGCAATGTGTATGGACAGCATGCTACGCATATATTGATTCAGACTGGTGCTTGTGCCAATTGGGGTGCCCGCACCTGTCAGCAATTATTTAGTTAAGTGCAAATACAATAAACCATGAGAGGCCAAAGAATGCACTGGATAGGAGGTGGTCTTGGAGTACAGAAGACTGGGATTCAAAGACTATATGTCACTGCCTCTGACATATACTAGTGGCAGGCCATAGGCAAGTGCCCTTATTATAAATTGCAAAAGAATAGGCGATCTATACCAGTGGAGGGACTTTGCACCTTGGAAGTCCTCCACATTGATGAAATCATAGGGCTGAACCTAAATAAATAAGCAAATAAAAAGCATTTTAGACATTCTCATTCTAGCGCTTTCACTGGATTGAAAAATAAGGACTCCTAAATACGTTCTGAGTTCAAAGATAAACGTGTATACTACTGACACAATGGAAAAGTCTCATTAAAGCCATAAAGCACGCAGAGGAGATAAAGCATTACTCTTCCTTTAAAAACAATTACCACCATCTTTTTCTCCCCCCATTTCCATCGGAATAACCTCCTATGAGATTCCAAATTCCGTAATGGTTTTTGATGATGATAATAGCAATAACTGGCATGATCCAGGAGCTTGGCTTAGTAGCCAGAGTCTGCCTCTGGGTCAGGAAGAGCTGGGTTCAAGTCCTGTGTCTCCAAGAGAATGGGGGGGGGGGCTAGCCCTTCTCCTGTCTCTCACAATCACTGGATCTCTCCATGCCCTCTAAGACTATCTGAAGCTTTCCAGAGCTGCTGCCACAGACTTCCTCACTTCCACCTCTCCCTACAGGTTCTGTAAAATGACAACAACCAACCAAGTGGCAAGCACAGGGGACCCTAAACTTCACCAAGTGCTTTCTGGCTTTAAGTTTGCATCTTGAAATAACCCCTGTTGCACAAATGAGGAAATTTAGGCTAAGAGATTAATTAACATGGCCAGGGCCATTGAATCAATCAAACAATAATCATTTATCAAGTACCTACTATGTTCCAGAAAAAAGTCACAAAACTGGGATTTGAACACAGATCTTGCTGAACTTATCCACAAGGCAAGCAAGAAAATAATTCCTATATTTAAATGAATGACAAATTATTTATTAAGCTAAGTTACCTAAGAATGCAGTCTTTTTTTTTTTTGCTGAATTGTAATTAATAATGGAATCCTTAAAATATTTTTTTTCAAAAGAGAAAATGTGGGAAGACACTGGGGGACTAGAGACAGAAGGGGCTGCACAAAGAGAAGGACAGACCATTTGAGGACAAAGCCAGTTAAGATGATTGATTTTATGGGAAGATGTCTTCTCCTGGAGGTTGGTCAGCTCCCCTCAAGATGTATTCGATACCTTTCACAATGTTTTTTCATTCTGTTCCTGAAGCTGCCACTGCAGTTATATAGGCATTAAAAAAACTCTTCAGCATAAAATAAAACCTCTATTTTAAATAAGTTTCATTACTGCTTTTGCTGCTGGGCATCAATGAGAGAGAGAGAGAGAGAGAGAGAGAGAGAGAGAGAGAGAGAGAGAGAGAGAGAGAGAGAGAGAGAGGTAGGTTTTAAAGGGGAAGGCAAAGGATAAGGAAGGATGAAGTTACTGACATAATTTATGTGTTAACCGGAGGATAGGAGTTCACTGCCTCCATTTTGCTGAGCCCAATAAAAACTAGGAGTAGAACACAAAGTTTGGTAGAGACTAAATGAATGCCCAACCAGGTCAGGACTGTATTTCTCTTAAGTCTTCCAGTTTCTAGACTCCCAAATGCAGATTTGGAGTCCCAACAGCCTTGTGATCTCCCGAGGCTGGGCAACTCCAGAGTCAGTGCCACCAGCTGCAGTGGACTGGAAAGGACCTCAGAAGCCAGTTAGTCCAGTTCCCTCACTACATAAGTAAGTAAACTGAGGTGCAGTGAGATTAAATGACTTGTGTAAGGTTACGCAAGCAGTGAATGTCAGAGGTGGGATTTGAATCGAAGTTCTTTGACTGGAGGCAGGGCTCTAGTCACTTGGCCTGTGCAGAGGTTTGAAAGGTAGATGTGCATGGCCAGCACTGGAGGTGACCTGTGAGGATTCCTGGGGGATTAGGAGGGAGTCTTCTCCAAGTGCACTGGAGGTAGAAGACAGGACCACCTGTCCCACACTCTCCTATGTGTAATACAGCTTCCTTGCATCCAGCCTACATTCCCAGGGATGGCCTAAAGGAAGGATTAGAGGTTTGAAAGCTGTTATGAATCCAATTCCCTCAGAGGCAGTATGGTATAATCCATCTACAACTGGACTTGAAGCCAAGAAAATGACCCTGGCCAAGTCACTTCTGAGTCTCTGTTGCCATAGCTATGAAATGGGGAGAATACTCCCATAACCTGCCTCACAGAGATGTCAGGAGGTTCAAAAGATAGTTCTACAAAACTGTTCAGAAGAGGAAAATAAAGTCTAGAGACCTGCCCAAGGGCACATAGCTATTAAAAGATAGAGCCAGGATTCAAACTCAGGGCTTTCCCTTTGTACCATTGCCTAGAAAAAGCTCAAAATCATCACTTCTTATGAGAGTTGCTTCCTAGAAAGCAGGTGAGGGTAGCAGAAGGGCTTTGTCCAAAAAGGGAAAATCAGAAAAACTTGTGTGTGTGTGTGTGTGTGTGCATGTGTGTGTGTGTGTGTGTGTGTGTGTATGAGTAAGTGAGTTGAATGACAAAGTCTGAAAAATAAACAGAATAATGGGGAGGTGGGGTATGGTCTGCTCTGGTCTTGGCCCTCTTCTCTCTCCATACTGTTTCACTTAATGGTCTCATCACTTCCCATGGGTTCAATGATCACCTCTATAAAGATGATTCTCAGATTTATTTATTCAACCCTGACCTCAAGTCTCAAATCTCCAAATGCCCATCTTCAACTGGATATCTCATAGATATCATAAACTTAACATGACCTAAGTTGAACTCATTGCCTTTTCCCAAAAAACCCTGCCCCTTCCTAACTTCCCTGTTAGCATCAAGGGTGCCACTATCCTCTCAGTCAACCAGACTCAAAACCTGGGAGCCATCCTTGACTCCTCATTCTCTCTTGCCCCTCATCTATCCAATCTGTTTTGCCAAGGTTTTATATTTTGCCTTCATAACGTCTCGTGTACATTCCCCCTTCTCTCCTCTAACACTACTACCATCCTAGTCCAGATCCTTATCACCTCATGCCTACACTATTCCAACTATCCCAATAGTCTACTAGTTGGTCTCCCTACCTCACACCTCTCTCCATTCCAGTCCATCCTCCAATCAACAGTCAAGTTAACCTTCCTAATGCATGAGTCTGGCCATGTCATTGCATAACAACTCCAGTGGCTCCCTATTGCTTCCAGGCTGATACAAAGAATCATATTTAGCTTTTAAATCCCTCCATAGCCTGGCCCTTTCTTACCTATCCTTTTTTTTACACCATATATCAATAACTGTCCCATCCACATCCTTTGATCCAGTGTCACTGGCCCCTTTGTTCTTACACAAGACAATCATCTCTCAACTGGGATCATTTTCGCTGGCTCTTTCCTATGCCTATAACTGTCTCCTTCCTCATCTCTGCCTCCCAGCTTCTCCTGCTTCATTTAAATACCAGTTAAAGTGTAACCTTCTCTAGTAATTCTCTCCGAGTCCTCCTTAATCTCAATACCTTCCTCTGAGATCGTCTTCAATCTACCCTGTATATAGCCTGTTTGTACATAGCTGTTCACATGATGTCTCCTCCTTAGACTGTGAGTTCCTTGACCATACAGATTGTGTTCTGCCTCTTGCTTGGCATCTCTAGCATTTAGCAGTGCCCAGCACATAGTAGCTGCTAGCTGACTGACCAGTGTAGTGTTAGTTAGCACATGGAACTCATTCATGATTTGATGCTAATGAATGACTCATCCATTTCTTTATTTCCCCAATAGTCTGGAGTTTCTTGGGAATAGTCCCAGGAAACACCAGAGTGCTGGTCATCCAAGGAAAGTGAGAAAAAGGTTCAAATGTATAATACTTCACAATTTTACCTAGGTGCTACAGAAATGCCTTCCCCAAACCTGGTCACTGGTCTTTTTAAATAATCACTGCAATCTCCCTAGAAGCTCCCTTCTTTCTTGGCCTAGGGAAAGGAGTAGCAGGCCAGGAGTTGGGAGCATGGGGTTAAAGACCTGGCTCTGCCACTAACAAACTACAGGGCCTTGGTCAACTACTATGCCCTTGCTGGGTCTCAGGGTCCTTCTCTGTAAAATGAAGGTGTTGTAAAAGATGTTCCTCCAGGGACTGATCCAACTCTTATGTTTTATTTTCACCGCTGTGACCCAAGGAAAGAAAAAGCAGGAATGGCAGACCTTCTTGCATTTTTTTTTGAGGCAGTTGGGGTAAAATGACTTGCACAGGGTCACACAGCTAGTGTCAAAGGCCAGATTTGAACTCAGATCCTTCTGATTTTATCTACTATGCCACCTAGCTGCCCCACCTCCATGACATTTTTGGTACATTTGCACCAGATCGTAGACCAGGACATTTGTAATCACAAATAGGTAAATGAGCCAACTGCCAAGAAGACTAAGACTGTGAGAAGGCAAAGGTCAGGGAAAAGTCAGAAGGACACTGTGGATAATTTGTTGGGGACCAGATGTCCATATTAGTTTACCTGGATAAGCTGGTTATTATCAGAAAAAAAATCCTGTAGGGAATCAGGTCATGATCATTCATTCCTCTATCACACCACATAGATGATGGATCCTGGGATGTGCCTAAGAGGTCTTATGGTGAAATGGTCCTTTCAGTAAAAGGGGTGGGTGGATGACCTCATTGACCATCACTCTCTCTTCTCCTCTTCTTCCCCTCACCCCTCCACAATGCTATCATTCCTTTCTTCAAACCCTGAGCTTCAGCTACTCAGTCTACCTCCTCCATCAGCTCCTCAGATCTATCCAGAAAGACTACAGGGCCAGAAAAATAGGAGAATCCCTCTCACCTGAAAACCCAGTTATTCCAAGATAGTAAGGATGGAAAAACTTGTAGCAAATAGCCTTTGTAATTGGGCTGTAATTTTAGCACTTTTAAATTTGCAAAATTTCCTCATTGGAAGCCTACTAGGTAAGAACTGTAGGGATTCATATCCCCACTTTGTAGGTGAGAAAACTGAGTGAGTTGAAGTGGTCTGCCTGGAGTCACACAGCAGAAATTATCATCCCTGGCCAGAGAAGAGGAGACTAAAGAGTCAAACAGCTATTAAGCTCCAGAGAGGAAATGTGGACCCAGGCTTTACTGCCTGCAAGCCCAGGACTTGGTTTGCTAAGGAGCAAGAGGGTTCCAGTTCCCCATCCTTGTTTGCATTTTTCTCCTTTTCCTTAGCAACTTTGCTTGGGCTTCCAGGAAGATGCTTTTATTCCTTCTCCTCTCTGTTGTTTTCTTTAGAGGAGATTTTTTGTTATTGTTATTGTAGTTTTGAAAATTGAAAAAAGAGGAGGAGGGCATGTCAGGGTTTGGTGGGTAAAACACTGAAGGTCATGGATTCTTAGCCTGGGGTAGATGAATTTTTTGACAAAATATTTTGATAGCTGCAATACAACGTAACTGGCTTCTTTTGTAATCCTATGTATTTGTTTTTTCTGCATTTAAATACATCATTCTGAGAAAAGCTTCAGGAGCTTCCTCAGAGTGCCCAGGAGGTCCGGGACACAAGAAAGAGCCCAACGTTGGAGAGGTAGCCCAGGCCCACTACTGCTCCTCTCCACATTCCCTTGGTCCTAAAGACACAACTGCCTTCTGATAACTTAGGCAGGGAGTTTTGGCAGGGGCGGCAGGGACTCAAGTTGTCTCCCTGCAGTCTAATCCTGGAGCAGAGCAGCCTTGAATCAAACAACTGCCACCTTCTCCCTCCCCTTCTACAAGGTCCCAAGAAACCCAAGCCTGCAAAACAACAAGGTGCATTCTGGGAGGGTTGAGATAGGGGTGACTATTTGCATGCCATTAACTTAGCAAATTGCAAAAACTTGGCTCTTATGGTAATGAATTTGCAATGAAAGCTTTTAGGGCTGTAAAGTTTCCAAGGTTCCTTTCTGTGCATTTCAACTACATCCTCCCCACAACAATGCCTTCTTACTCACCCTTCTCCAGCCCCTCTGCTTCTTGGGCTTTCTTCATGCCAGAAACATTGAGAGTTGTTTTCTAGGTGGCCCACACTGACTTTTTCCCCTATACATTTTGTGAAAGTCATATTTTAAGCATATGCGCGAATCTCCAAGCACATGAACATATAGTCTCATTCCATTAAGAATCCAGAACACAGGAACAGGGAATAAGGTTTTCAGGGATGCACTATTCATTCTGGTGAATTCTGGATCAGAAAATACTTGGAATATACCTGTCATCAAACAAGCAGTTTAAAAATAAAGCTGTTCTCACATATTCATGTATATAAGGTATTTATAGTTATGTGGTTGGGTTTATCATTACTGTTGTTCATCTTGTTGTCATTATTCTGGTCCAGATATGTGATTTCAGCAGGGTGGGGGAAACCTCAAGCTTCCATATAGATCAACAACCCTTTGAGGGGCCAAGTGACTTGCACTGGGTCTCATTGTGTGGTGGATATAGCGCATCAAGGGCAAGTCTTGAACTCAGATCTAACTCTAAGGCTCCACTCTCTCCTGAGCTGCCTCTCATTTACCACTGCAGGATTTGAAAACAAAATGGCCTTTATTACTCATATGTATCCAGAATGCTTATTTTGCAATGCCTGTGTTTCTAGCAGTTGTACTGGGGAGACTAAGAAAGGAAGGCAGCATTTGGCTCAAGCAGAGCTGCTAGGGAGGAAAAGAGAGACATGTGAATAGATGAAGGAGCTTCTTAATTGCCACACCAAAGCTTGCCTTCCTTACCTTGCCCAGAATAACTGCTGGGAAGCAAGTACATTTCTAAATAGATCATCTGTTTCCTTAATATAAAACACATACCCTGTCATCACACATTTTTTTCTAGAGAGCAAAGCTGTGGACTAGGTCTAGGATATGCCTCTCTGGAAGCCAGACCTTGTGTTATTGCTAACAGGGGACATGGTAATGTTGTAATCTCTCTATCTCTAGTTCAGTTCTGTGTGGCTGTTTAAAGGGTGTTAACAGGAGTTACCAAACAATACTCAGAGGCCACCTAGCAGCTGCAATCTTGGGGAGGGGGTACTGTGCAGCAAAAGACATTTTATGGAAGAAGGGAGGCATGTTAGTAGCCACAGGGAACCAGAGAGGACAACTTTTATACAGATTAGATTTCTATTCAGTCTTTTATGGAAAAAAATTCTCCTCTCTAAAAGAAGGAGCATTTCTTTGCAGGGGGGCTAGGATGAGGGAAAGGAAGTGAGAAGGGGTGACAAACCCAGAAAAGACAATTCTTGATTCTTTTTCTGCTGTTTCCCAGTGTAGTCACAGATGAAATTGACTTGTCCATTTGGCAAAAAAATAGGGTAAACACAGTGATTCCTGCAAATGAAAAATGCTATTTTCCTTTGAACTACTCTAGACATGTAAAGTATGACATATATAAATTTAAAGCAGTCTTATAAACAAGTATTAAATATTTACCAACCCACAGAAAATGTTTAGCAGCCTGCTTTCCCCATGGAACATTACTGGTAGCAAAAGAAAATATAATTGTCGTTATTTCCTTTTTGTCAGTATAAATTCTCGAGTAGGTGGGTAGCAATCTCCAAGGGACCCGTGAATACATTAAAAAATGATGAGAAACTCAAAAGTGATTGTGCGGATTGTTGCATAGATAATTACAGGAGAAGACTGCCTCAAGTGTGTAAAATATTTAAATGTATTAATTTATTGAAAAGTTGCTTTCTACTGATTTTTCGAAAACTTCCTGTGTTTGGAGCCAATTATCAGATATGGTTAGATAGAAGTGTGCTGTAGAGGCATCTTGAAATAGTGGCTAGAGGATTGAACCTCGTGTCAGGAAGATCTGACACTTATTAGCTGCGTAAACCTGGATAAGTCACTTAATGGCTGCATCAGTTTCTTCATTTGTAAAATGGGTGAAATAAGAGCACCCTCCCCTAACAAGGTTGTTGTGAGGATGAAATGAGATGATATATCTAAAGCATTTTGGAAGCAATAAAGCACTCTTGTTTGATGGTTCTCAAAAAAAAAATTTTTAACAAGTCATAGCTGTGATTTTATTTCCATGGGGTTCTTTTCCATATCATTCTATCAAAAGTATGAAGTACTTAGAGACCTTTGGGAAAAAAAGTAATTTAAGTGAAATGTATGAGTTATTTTGTACGTAGGTTTTGTCTGAGAGTCAATATGGCCCTGTGAGTTAGGAAGCCTTGGCGTCAGGTCCTGCCTGGGATGCATACCTGTTGTGTGAATCTAGGTAAGCTCTCCCTAAGGCCCCAGGCAACTCTCCAAAACTCTTAGTTACTGAGAGGTACAGAGCTATATCTCTGAAGGGAATGTTCCAACAAGGGAATTTCCTATACAATAAAATCACAGTTCTGGACCAAGTAAGTGGCCAAAAAAATATTTTCAAATTTACTTCTTTATGAATACTGGTATAGAATGTAAGGTCCTTGAAGGCAGGGACTCCTTCCCTCCCTCCCTCCCTCCCTCCTTCCTTCCTTCCATCCTTCCTTCCATCCTTCCTTCCTTCCTTCCTTCCTTCCTTCCTTCCTTCCTTTTTTCTTTCCTTCCTTGCCTCTCTCTTTCCCTCCTCCCTAGGGCATAGCACAATGAATGCATGACTCCTCACAAGCACTTAGGAAAATCTGTCTCCATTGAATCAAAATTAAACATTTTTTCAGTCTAACATGCTCTTTAGGAAGAATTCTGAACATGAGAAGTAATGTAGAGAAAATTATTTTAAAGCCAATAATATGGTATCCATCCACAAGCTATTGACAGTGTTAAAGCAGAGGTAAAAACCTGGCTTATATAGAAGAAATGGCATTTTTCAGGTTTTTTATTCTGCCCCCCTGTACCTACCTCCCCAAACTGTAGAAACACATTTTATATTTTGGGATGAAATCTTTCATCAGGTCCCAGTACCCAAATAAATATGACCCCAGGATCCTTTCAAATTAGTGTCTTAATTATATAGTTTTTAATATCTAGATATAGTTCAATATCAAGATAGTTTTAATATCTATAATTAAAATGTAAGGGTATTATAGCCACCATTTCTATAAGAATATTATGAGGAAGTGCTTTTGTTGGCTTCTAAGAAGCTTGGGTGCCCAGTATCAAAGCAGTTTCAAAGTTAATCTTTAATGGAAACTTTACGTTTAGAATTCATTAGTGGGGGGGAGGGGCAGTAAGGGACATGGCATAATAGAGAGAGTTCTGGGACTTAGAGTCAAGTGATCAGATACTTGCTAGCTGTGTGACCCTGGACAAGTCACTTCTTTCCTTTTCTGTACAAGGAGGAAAAACATTACCTACCCAACAGGGCTGTTCTGAGGATCAAATGAGATAATGTGAGAATGTTTTACAAATGAAATAATGAATGCTTTACAAACCTTAAAGTGCTATATACTTTTAATGTAGTCCCCCTCTGGACTATCCCAATTCAGTTTCACAGTTTAGAGGATCACAATCCCAAATCCAAGGTACTTTGGGGATCCATCCCACTAGGACTGGAGTTCACCAGGCTACCTCTTGAATAATCAACCAGTTGACACAATTAGCTAGCCTAATGCAAGTAATAATGAACAGATGTTTCTGCCATGAACCTGGGGCACACTCTCCCACAACTCAAAACAGCATCAGTACACACACGAGTACCTGCCAGCAAGGCAATGACATAGGAAATCTAAGCGACCAAGGCAACGTCCAGCAAAGTGGGATCCTGATGTTTCTTCTCACAATCACAATTTCTTCTCACGATGTCTCTTCTCGCACTGCTCTTGCTGAACTCTTTGGGGCTGCTCTCTACAACTCAACTCTGCAGCTGGACTCACCAGCTTGGATGGATACAGTTTCTTCTTGTTGAGTCTCTCCACTGAAAGACGCCATTGCCAAGGCTGGGAAGCAGAGAGAAGGCCTTCCCTTTCCCCTTGCTGCATACTGAAAGGAAAAGGTGAAAAGCAGAGCCCTTTTAAGTTCTGTCTCCAGAACAGGCTCTTAACATGACTTCCAGAGGCAATTCCTTAACCTTTTTGTGTCCTGGACCCTTTGGGCAGGCTGGTGAAGCCTAGGAACCCCTTCTCAGAATCTTATTGTTTTAATGCATGCAAAGAAATATAGAGAATTACAAGGAAAACCAATAATACTGAAAAAAAATTTTCCCCTCCCAGTTCCCCTCCACTTCTCCCATGATATCTATCCATGTACATCAGATTAAGAACCTCAGCTTTACGGAATGTATTTTGTCTACAGAGCTGGCTGGATTTTTGTAAAGGCCACCACCATTATGGTTGCTCCCTCAGCCTGCCAATGGCTAGCTGCCTTATAATTCCATCACATTCATGGAGAAATTCTTCATACCTCCTAAAGGAGCAACGAAGTATAAATGCTTCCTTTTGCTTTCTCTTCCAGCTGGGAATGTAACCGCTCAAAGGTGGAAGAGGGGCAAAACCATGCCACCTCATTGACCCTGTTTATCTACCCTTTTCATCTTGTGGTTTCATCAAATGGGTGGAAGGGAACTGGGGGGGGGGGTCCCTTGAGCAATACTTCCCCTCTTCCTCAATACAGTAGCTACATTTCTTTAATATTGTTGTTGCATCATTTCAGCTGTGTCCAACTCTGTGATCCTGTTTGGGGCTTTCTTGACAAAGATACTGGAGTGGTTTGTCATTTTCTTCTTCAACTCCTTTGACAGATGAGGAAACTGAGGCAAACAGAATGACATGACTTGCACAGGGTCACACAGCTAGGAAGGAAATGAGGTCACATTTGAACTAAGGAAGATCAGTCTTACTGACTTCAGGCCTGGCACTCTACCCACTGTGCCACCTACTACTTTAATACTTCAACTTAGTCAGTTGAGCTGTCTTCCAAGGCTCTTATTGACAAAACTTGCATCCTGCTAGAGCCCATCTGGAGACGACCCTCTCTGAACTTACGTGAAATTCACCCCTAGGCAATGCTTGAGCTCTTTTCAGCTTGGTAGAACTTGACAGAGAATATATTGCACCTCCAGACCATGCACAATGAGGCATCCCAGAAGGACTTTAGTAGAGGAAACTGTACAAAAGGAAGTAAATGAAAATCAGAATGAATTAAATACCTGACAGGGCTGCCTAGTGACCTATTTATATAATAAACCTGGGGTTTATTCCTTGGTCTATTCCTTGGATATTGACTATCCCTGTCTTCCCCAAAACCTGGCACTTAAAACTATTTTTACAATTCAAAGGATAGACAAAGGTTATGTGACCAAAGGAGCAATTATAGCCACTAAGATGGCACTTTAGAAGTAGAAATTTAGAAATTTTCAACTTTTTGAAATTAAGAAATTATTAAATGCAATAATTTCACATAGATAAATCATGTAATGTCTATTATAATAAGGGATAACAGGCCAGAGTATCTTCTGATGCCAGATGTAGAATTGGGATATTAAAAGCTCTCTAAATTCCACTCCTTCATTCTACAGATGAGGAAACTGAAGCCAACAGAAATGAAGTGACTTACCCAAGGTCACATAGGCAAATACGTGGCCTAGATTTGAACTCAGGTCCTTTGGCTCCAAATTGATTGTTTTTCCCCTATGAAATATGAAGACTATAAAACTTCTGACTATACTTGGAGTCAGAAATAAAATAGGTACTGATGATTTCATTTTGGAGAGAGAGGAGAATCAAGAAGTAATTTTATCATTAGTGAATGAAATTCTCCATTGATAAATATGTATGTATCTGTATGTAAGTATGTAAGTGGTGAAGTGCTGGGCTTGAAGTCAGAAAGACTCATCTTCCTGAGTTCAAATCTGACCTCAGACATTTACTAGCTGTGTGACCCTGGGCAAGTCACTTCACCTTGTTTGCCTCAGTTCCTCATCCAACAAATGAACTGGAGAAGGAAATGGCAAACCACTCCAATATCTCTGCCAAGAAAACCCCAAATGGGGTCACCAAGAGTTGGACACAACTAAAAATGACTCAGCTCTCTTTCTCTCTCCCTCTCTCTCTCCAGATATATATGTATAACTCTAACCCTAAATATATATATACATATATATATAATACACATGTATTTAGTATGTATAGATATACATCTATGCACATATGTATGTATATGTATAATTTACAGTCTTAGAGCATGTAGAGCAGTGAAAAGTTACATGTCTTTTTCATGGTTACATAGCTAACGAGAACACAAGACAGGAATTGAACCCAAGTCTTCTGACTCCAAAGCCTTCCCTGTAAACAATATCTATGCTGCTTTTCAGGCTCTGATAATAACAGTTCACATTTATACAAATTTTTTATGACAATAACCATGAGGTAGGCAGTGCAAATATTATTGTTCCCATTTGACAGATGAGGAAGCTAAGGCTTAAAGAAATTAAATAACTTGCAGAGAGTCATATAATTAGTAAGTCTCGGAAGTAGTAAATGTAAATATTTTTGATGATGAGTCCAGCATGCTCTCCATTATACCATGGTTTCTCTATGGCTTTTCTGACTCTAGGCCCAACACTCTTCCTATTATATTATGTTGCTCTTTGGCACAATGACAAGCTTTGAGGTTAAAAACAGACAATTATCATCAATTATCTAGACCAGTGGTGTCAAACTCAAATAGAAATAGTGGCCACTAAACCATATATAAGGATCCCTGTGGGTCACATATTGACTTAGAAAACCACATTTTAACATTATCCGTATTCTATTGTATTTCTATTTATTTTGTTAAATATTTCTTAATTCATTTTGAATCTAGTTCAGACCCCACTCAGGAGCTTGCTGTGAGAACCCCTTTGGCAGTCTGGTGAAGCTTATGAATCCTGTCTTAGAATAACACTTCTAAATGAGGAAAATAAAATACATAGAATTAGAAAGGAAATCAATTATATTGAAGTACAGTTATTGAAATATTTCAAAAGTTCATGGACCTCAGTTAAGAACCCCTCACCTACCCTAATGATTAGCAATTTCAATTTGTGATGTTTTTTAAAAGGTGAAACATTCTTTCACATGTTATTGAAATTAGGTTCTAAAATAATCTTATGAGTTAGAGAAGGAACAGAATTATTTCAATTTTATAAATGAGAAAATTAAGGCAAAGAGAAAATGGGTGGGTTCTCTTTGTGCGCATGTTTGCATAATGACAAAGTTCAGAACTCTCATCTCTTGTGACCAGCACTAGACATCACTGTCTAACTTTCGTTGCTTAGGCTCTGAGTACCATCAGAAGGACCGAGGATGGTTTTCGAGCTGCTGATTGGTGTTAGGAATAGGCTTGGAAGAAAAACAGGAGAGGGGTGTAAAGCAGAAATATTTCATTTATTCGGACACATTCCATCCTATTAATCTCACTGCAATGGGAAGTTATATTTTGGTCTGAAGTTACGACTTTATGTGTCCAGGAGGAAACCAAATTGATTAGGTTTGACATTGCTCTTTATTGGAACGGTCTAAGTTCTGTTTATTTATGTATTTATGTTTGCCTACTAGAAATATATGGGAAGGTATGTGCTGGGGTGGATGTTTTATGCTGAGTATGCAGGAACATTCCGAACTGTTGTGATGCAGCATGCTCCATTCTAAAGAGATACATCCAGCAGACCAATTCCTTAGGATTTGCATTAAGGACTTTCGATTTAAAAAAAGTCACCATTGGTGAAGAGAGCTTGACTATTAATATTCAGAAATCGTGGAAGTTTCACAGTCAGTAGAGGTAGCTGGTCACTGGGATTCATATAAAGTGAAGAAAAAGCTAGAAATGGGGAGGGGGAAGAAGGGGAGGATGAGAAAGTAAATAGATTGACCTCCAAGGAAGGATTGGACAAGAAACTCAAAGGCTATTGAAAATCAATGAGGTGAAAAGGAAGTTTTCTTTCCCCTTCCCTTTTGGCTTCACTGGCTTTTTTTTCCCCTTCTCATTGAGCCCTATTCACGTGTTACACTGATGTGGCTTTGGTTCCTTTCTTGTCCCTTGTTAACATTTGGTAGGCAAACTCCAAAGGGGTACACATTCCTCCTTAGCTCTTCCAGGGGCTGGGCCATGGGAGATGCCCCATGATACTTGATACTCCCCTTTCCAAACAGCCTGGATAGTGGAAAGAGTGCATGAGATCAAAGGAACAATTCTCCCTTCCATGATCCAAACAGTTCCTCAAATCACTTCAAGAATGAGGGCAGCATATCAGGTTTCCCTGGAGAATTACTGAGGAATCCACTCAGGAGTTCATCATCATATTGAACATATCCCCATCACTAGGTTAACCCAGTTATAAACAAGACAATTTGTTGAATGGTATCATCCTCTCAAACTTTTGGACCAAGGCAAAAATAGTGCATTTTTAGCTATAGTCATATCTGTCACCTGCTGATATTGCTTCCAAGTAAATAAAAATGCTTATACTTTGCTTAGACCCAGTAGGCTGATGTTTTAAATCTTAATCTGAGGATCACTGGTACAGTCATGATAAGACTTCCTGCACTGAACCTATTCATTGTAATCTAACAGTATGAAATTATTCTTGCTAAGCTTTCATCTACTTAGGAAAAATGAATGCCTACAAAGGTGATTGTACTTCTCCATCTGTAAGATGAAGGGGTTGGACTAGATCAGGGCTGGGGAACCTGCAGCCTCGAGGCCACATATGACCCTCTCAGTCCTCAAGTGCAGCCTTTTGACTGAATCCAAACTTCACAGAACAAATCCCCTTAATAAAAGGATTTGTTTGGTACAACTTGGACTCAATCAAAAGGTCGCACCCTAGGATCTTTGAGATCCTTCTAAACTCTAAAATTCTGCAATCTCACAATTATACTATTGCTAAAGAACAAACACCAGCTTAAACTTATATAGCAAGAACAGAGAGCAAACTGATCTTCAGGTTTCCATTTATTTTTCTCTCATAAAGGATAATCACTTAATAGCTTATGATCCAATATCTTTGTTATAGCTATGGGTTCACAGAAGTGTTGGCTAAGCTTAGGTTGCTATGAGATACGTGATTCAAATATCTTAACCTTTATTTTCGATGAATTCCTTCAATACTTATTTTGCCCTCTGGTTCTAGAATCTGAGGGAAGTTTTCCTTGATAATTTCATGAAAGATGATGTCTAGGCTCTTTTTTTGATCATGGCTTTCAGGTAGTCCCATAATTTTTAAATTTTCTTTCCTAGATCTGTTTTCCAGGTCAGTTGTTTTTCCAATGAGATATTTCACATTATCTTCTATTTTTTCATTCTTTTGGTTTTGTTTGGTGATTTCTTGGTTTCTCAGAAAGTCATTAGCCTCCATCTGTTGCATTCTAATTTTGAGAGAACTATTTTCTTCAGTGAGCTTTTGAACCTCTTTTTCCATTTGGCTAATTCTGCTTTTGAAAGCATTCTTCTCCTCATTGGCTTTTTGAACCTCTTTTGCCAATTGAGTGAGCCTATTTTTCAAGGTGTTATTTTCTTCAGCATTTTTTTGGGTCTCCTTTAGCAAGGTATTGACCCATTTTCCATGCTTTTCTTGCATCTCTCTCATTTCTCTTCCTAGTTTTTCCTCCACCTGTCTAACTTGATTTTCAAAATCCTTTTTGAGCTCTTCCATGGCCTGAGCCCACTGGACATCCACCTCGGATGTCTGGGATACAGAGTACCTGACCTCCACGTCTTTCCCTGATGGCAAGCATTGTACTCCCTCATCAGAAATGAAAGGAGGAAGAAACATCTGTCCCCCAAAAAAGTAGCTTTCTATGGTCTTATTTTTCTTCCCTTTTCTGGGCATTTTCCCAGCCAGTTACTTGACTTCTGACCTTCCTCTCCACCCCTACCTAGATCCATCCAGCTAGTGCTTGGGGTCTGAGATTCAAATGCTGCTCCCCAGCCTCAGGGCTTTCCGTGGTGGGCACGGGTGCTATTCAGTGTGAGCTTAAGTTCTGGTGCTTGGGTGGGGGCAGGGCCGCCTGCCAGGCTCAGTTCCTTCAGGGGGTTTATGCAGAGACCTTCAGTAATGGAGTGGAGCTCCTGCCTGCTTGGGGAGCCCGAGTCTGCTGCTGTCCCTGTCTCCGTCGCTGCCTCGTGAGGGGGCCCAAGTCACGGAGACACCCTGCTCCCCTCTCGGCCAGCCCAGAAGTTTCTCTCACTGACCTGTAGCGCCTGTGGGTGGAGGGACCTTCGCGGCCTCCGGAGATTCCGTCCCTGAAGCCTGCTCGGATCTGCTTCTCTTGGGGCCATGCGGCCAGGGCAGGGCAGGGGTGGGCTCCACTGTCTAGTGCACGATGGACCCCTGGGGATGGCTTTCCAGGGCTCTCTGGAACAGAAATCTCTTCCACTGCATTTCTGCATGGTTTGCAATGCTCCAGAATTTGTGGGGAGTTCTTTTTACAGGAAATTTATGGGCTGTGGGTTCAGAGCTAGCATACAGTGAGTCTTTCTACTCCACCATCTTGGCTCCTCCGTCCCTTAACCTTTATTTTGGTCACCAGTAAAAGCAAACAACTTTGCTTAAAGAGGTCATTTGTATTATGGACAAACTCTAGTCTGAGCAATAAATGCTTCTGTGAGCCACTCGTCACTTCTATGGACATTAGCCACTTTTAGGTCTTTTACAATACTGTTATCATTTGAATACCTGTCTTTTAGGGAGCAAAAGAAAAATGCTTTTGGATAAGAGAGCTGGTCAAAAAAGGGGCCAAGAATATTGTGGAATTACATCATCAATATTTGGATAAATTATCCAGATCCCCTAATCTATTTTAAATGTTAATGTTTCAGCCACATCTCAGGAATTTTTTAAAAAAATATATAGATACATTAGTGTAACAAGGATAATCCAGGGTAGAAAGATTGTACATCTCAAAATACAAGGGAATGGGGGTAGGGGAGAGCAATCCACAATTAAAATCTGGGAATTTAAAAAGCTGCTAGTACTCATGTTCAATTGTTATTTTTCATCTAAATACCAAAGTAATTAGTCATCTTTAAGAATTTTCTACTTGCAAAATGTCAGTGCTTATTTTGGGTGCAGATGTTAACTAAAAGCACTTGGAAGCCTAAGGATCTGGGCTCTTTATTTCTTCTGCTTCCAGGTAGGTAATTTAGGGAAGCCTGGAACAAAAGTTTGTTTAATTTACCCAAATTCTAATGCCTTAGCCCTGAAAAGAAGAGCAGTCAATCAATGAAGCATTTATTAAATGAGCCACTATGCTTGATGCTGGGAATACAAACCCCCAAATGCAATAGGCCTTGTCCTCAAATAGCTTATATTCTCTCAGGGGAAACATACACGCATCGAAGTAAGTAGAATATACGTACATAGTGAAAATAGGCTAAACACAGAGCAATGTGAGGGGCCTAACCTCTGGAGTGGGGGTAATGGGGATCAGGAGAGGCCTCATGTAGGAGATGAGGCTTAAGGTGAGCTTTGAAGGAACCTAGAGACCTCAGAAAGCAGCAGTGATGAAGGAGTGCATTTCAGGGAAAGAGGAGAGGCATGGACATGAGCAACAGACTGTTACATGTGAGGGGCTGCAAGTGGATGGGAATAAGCTTGTGAAGGTAGGCTTGTGGCACATTGGAAAGGATGCCACTTCAATTGATCCCAAAGATGTAGATGTGGTTATGCATTATTTTCAATGAATCCAGTAGAACATAAGCTCTTTGAAGGCAAGGACGTTTTTGGTTTTTGCCTTTGTGTCCTTAGTACTTAGAGGGGTACCATGGAATGGTGGCTAGACGGCTGACTTTGGAATGAAGAGAAACTGGATTCAAGCCTTGTTTCAGATACACTCTACCAGCATGACCCTGAGCAAGTGAGTTACCTCTCTAAGACCGTCAGTCACAGATAAACAGCTATGGTGCATCTATGGAGGGCATTTCCACACTGGAGAGCTCCTAAACCTGATGAAGTCACAGATCTGCCTTTGTCTCTCAGGGGGAAAAAAATCTTCAGTGACTAGCACAAGGTCCTGTACATAGCAGACGCTTAATTTAAGTTTATTGTCTGAATGAATGATTGTCATTGCCTCTTTCCCATACTTGTTAGAAGTATGTTAGAAGCATTTGAAGTACATTGTTTCCATGTACAATCAACAGGAGTGTTTAATACAGCATACCCTCTACCTCTGAATAGTAGTGACAAATGTCAGGGAAACACGTTCTATTGTTCCCTCACACAATTAATAACATTCTCTTTTCAAAATCTTTTGACTACAACCTCCTTGCTCTGTATTTGAGATGCTAACCTGTATTAAACAGCTAAATAAATTCTTCTTCGACTGGAAGAGAAATTACTACCTACCCTAGGATTAGGTTTTAAAAGATCACCTTTAGTATTTGTTTGTGAATGAAAAAAGGTTACGTTTTATGGAATTCAAAATGGCTTATTTTTTATTCAATGGTTTACAAAGTAAACTCTTTTTTTTAAGAGACCAAAGAAACATAGGTCAGAATCCATAACAATTTTCCACTCTGTCTTGTCCATCTCAGAATTTTGAATAAGACAATGGCAACTCTTTGGAGTAGGCCAGCAAGTGTGGAGGTGGATGAAGCCTTCAAGCCATTTTTTTTGACCTACAAGTGTCAACTTGAAGAAAATTTAAGCTGGAAACTTGGGAAGATAAAGCAGAACATCTAATTAACATTTAGAAGACAAAGATGTATATCCATTTCAAGTAACCTGACCTGGATTTCAGCTATTATGATCCCTTTTTGACACATTTGTAACTCATTTTAATTGCTAATTGGTATTATGTGTACACATTCGAGGCAGAATAGGACTCTAACCTCTCAGAGTTGCAAAGGCAAATTAACCTAAAATTAAACAATACAGTTTTAGAAAACATATTTCCATCTTTTATAATTTAATACCAGTCCAAATACATACGATTCATAAAAAACAGAGTTATCTAAGACAGTGTAAGAGGGACATTGATATTTTGCCAGTCGATAGATACTGTCAATTTTATTCCCCAAGATTTTTTTAGGGCATTTAATTAGTACAGAAACTTTTCACTACATCTAAATCTTGTCATCCATAGCAATGAGATCTAAGCTAAATGCAAAACTGAGGAGTCTAATGAGCTATTTGTATATTGCTAACTTAGAGGCTGGAGAGGCAACCAATAGGTTGAGGTCATAGGGGCTGGTGACTTGCACCAATGCTGGTCCTTAACTGCCCCTTGATGTTTACCCTGGGTCCATTTTTCTAAGGTTGCATGTTTTGTCTGTAGGGGATTTAGGTTCCCCAGTGCTTCATTCCACTTGCACCTTAGATTCCCAAGAGCAAGTTCACCTTTGTCTCTAATCTAGGATTTCTCTCTCCCCTGCTCCCCACAAGGGTCAAGCAAAGGAACTACCCAGGATATAGCGTAAATCACATGGAACAGGGAGTTTGTTCACACACTGAAAAGTGAACACTAAATGACAACAATCACAGAATGATTAGAACAGAATCTGGGAACTTATGAGTACTATACAGTTATGACAGGGTGGGAGCTTGAACTGAGTTTTGCAGGAGGTAGAGATGGGGAGCGAGTGCATTCCAGGCATGAGAGGGTGTGTATGTAAAGGCGTGGAGATAGAGATGAAAGGGAGCACAAAAGGGACAACAAACACATCAATTTAGCTGTATTGTAGAGGGCAGAACACAACACAAGAGTATTAATGCTTAGACTCATACATCTTTAGAGTGAGAAGGGACCTTCAGTATCACCTTATGGGAATTCTTAACCTGAGGTTTGTGAACTTTTTAAAAAGTCTTTCAAAAGTGTTTTGTTTTGTTTTGTTAAATGTCATCGTATAAATTATTTTTCTAGTTCTACTCACTTTATTCTTCATTTGTTCACACAGGTCTTCCCAGGTTTATCTGAACCCATCCCTCTTATCATGTCTTACAGTACAACAAAATTCCATTATACTCACATACCATACTTTTTAAAAGCTATTTTCCGATAGATGAATGCCCTCTTAGCATCCAGTTCTTTGCTAATACAGAAACAGTTACTATAAAATTTGTACATATGGATCCTTTTCTTACTTCTTCAATCTCTTTGGAGTATGGATCTCATACTACTATAGATAGGTCAAAAGATAATGTTCATTTAATGACTTTTGGGGGCATAATTCAAAAGTACTTACTTCCTAATTTCTGCCAGACTGATTTCCAGTTTTTGAATCAATTTTTGTTTAAGAATGAATCCTTATCCCAAGATCTAGGAACTTTGAGTTGAATGAACACTTGGCTACCAGGTTTATTTCATTCTGTATTTTCTATACTGAATCTTTTCCAGTGACTAACTTCACTATTTTTTTTCACCAAATTTTTGGATGATTATTGCATGGTTGCATAGTTAGAGATTTGGTGCTATTAAGATCCCTTATTTCTCACTTGTCATTATTTCCTAGGAGATTCTTGACCTTTCATTCCTCTGCATGAATTTCGTTATTTTTGTCTAACTCTACAAAATAATCCTTTGGTAATCTGATATGTTGCTGACTATGTACCCATGATCAATTGATTAATATTTCTCCATGATCTTTTACAGTCCCTTCCCAGCTCTAACATTCTAAGACAGTATGACTTTAACAGTGTTTTCAAATACTATTTTGCTCAATCTGTTCCAGGTTAAAAAGAAAAAAAGGATTTTGTTTTTTAAACATTTAGTGGCATGGCACTTTCAAAGGGGGCAGATTTTCTTTTAAAATCTTATTATTTGGTATTTTATAGTTTGATATCTCCTTACTTTGGACTCCATTCATTCATATTTCTGATCTTCGGACACAAGTTAGACTAAAATTCATCTTTTTTCATCATCGTTGGAAGCCAGTCAAAAATGTAAAGTTTAACTTATTTGGAAAACAAAGTCACTTTACCTCCCTGGGTCTTAGCTTCCTGTAGTATAAAATAAAGGGGTTAGTTCCTTTAATTTCCTTCTAGTTCAAAACCTATGATCCTAAAGAATTTTCTCAAGCCATTATAGCTACTCCTATATGTGTATAGCAGGGTCCATGAACTAATTATCATTATTGATTAGTACATGAAAACAGTTCATGTACTAATTTGAAATGGTTCTTATCTATGCAGAAAACAAAGCAGGTTTGGCTAGACCTTTAATTAGTTCACTTTATTTTTCTTTGGTTTGGTTTGTTATCCCTTGGTAGATGGATCATATGTCCCCCTGTTCTTGAAATGAGACTGAATTTATTTAAAATATTGTTACATCTCAGAGTATTCATAAATTCAGATTGGCCACTTCGTTGTTACAGAAACTGGTGATGTTTTGCAATAGTACTAATGCAAGTTTATTTGTATTGCGGATTAATAATTCAGATGTCCAGCAATAATGCAGGGACATTTTTGGCAATTGTATATAAAACTTTCCATGTATAAAATCACCTCAAGGGCAAAGCTATAAAGTTTATAGTTAAAATTAACTTTTTGTTTTCCATAATTATATTCTACCTTTCCTATCTTGATGTACAATAACAATGAGGGTTTTGTGTTCAATTTCCTAGTGTTAAATTACCTAAAATTACTGGTATTTACCAGTTTGCTTCATGATTCAAATTTCATTACTAGGCTCCAAAATGAAGAGAATCAGAGTCTAACACTAATATGCCTAACTCTGAGTGTTGTTAAAATAAAAGTATAACACGAATAAAAGGCTGCATTAGTAATGGATAATAAAGAAGATGAGTCTTAATAGAGAGTAAGACTGCAGTTGCAGAAGCTTTTGCTGTCTTTCTTTTTTAACACCACTGAAGAACCCTCTATTACTTCCTTTTGTTCTTATACAGCCTACAGCTTGTATGCAGCACTGGCCCATTTGAAGAGGGGCATTCTGTCTGTATACATGCTTTTCCACTGTGATCTCCTCTATTTAGCAATTCCTTTCAGTGATGAAGCCTGCAACCTTTCCATGGCTGTGTCTCCTCTGTGATTCTTGTCCTCCCCCAAGTTCATCAACTGAAGTTGACCCAACCCAATGGGCTGCAGGCCTTCCTCGATTTCTCCTGACATTGTAAATGTACCAAAGGAGTGTTCTGGCTATCCATCTCTCATCCCTCACTCTCACCATCTGACCAGTCTACTTTCTTATCCTGCTTTGGTACCACCTTTCTCCAATATTCTTCTTTACAGTCCACAGCTAGTTGGTACAGTGGATGGTGCTGGATGTAGAATCAGAAAGACCTGAGTTCAAATCCTGCTTTAGTCACCAGCTGTGTGACCTTAGGCAAGTCAATTCACCACTGTCTGTCTCAGTTTCCTCATCTGTAAACTAGGGATAATAATAGCACCTCCCTCTCAGGATTGTTGTAAAGATCAAATGAGATAACAATTGTAAAGCTCTTTAGCACAATGCCTGGCATAGAATAAGGGCTATGTAAATGTTATCTCTTTCTGCTTCTTTTTTATTATACACTACAGCCTGATCACAGTCAGCGAATATTTTTCCATCATTTTCCATATGCTGCTCATCTTGAGTCCTTCAGAAGTGATGAATGATATTAAGATCTTGCTGCCATAGAGCAATACTAATAACTATATTGAAAAGATGGACCTTTGGTGTCTTGGGAAGCTTGGGGTCAATAAAAGTGCTTTCCAACCTGCTCTTCTTCCCCTTTTCAAGTTGGGGTCCAGCTCATCATTCATCTTTCTTGGCTGTCCCAGCGCCACAAGGCATCCATTTAAATACATGTTGAAATCTGAGCAATGACATTATTCATGCATTTGATCTTTCCTGTATAAATGTACAAGGTGAACCCCTTTGAATGACTGCAGGTCTTTTCCGGGAGCCTCCACAACGTCCTGGGGCTTGATGCAACGAACACAAATTAGAGCATCCAAAGGGAATCTTTATGCACAGGGGCTGCCTTCCTTGACTTGAACGCTGTACTGGAGCTCTTCCATCACAGTGGGAATACTTTTGGCTTGTTTTAGGTCTCACCTAATATTTATTGTCAGAAGTTTGTAAAATAATATGAGCTATTTTAGTTGTTACATTTTCCAAAGAATCTTAAAGGATCTGGCTATATGGATGGGAGGCATCTTGTGGTAAAAGAGCTTACAAAGCAGTATTTTGTTCTACTGAGTTCCATGCTGTTTCATCATCAACAGACAAGCACAATAGGATCTTATATTCGTAACACCTTTATTTCACTTGTGAGATGGTAAAAATGTGACTTATCATTGAATATCATTCGCAAAAATGTGCTTATTCTCCACTAATATCCATATCTGGGATACCCTTAATTCGTGTACAGATGACCTTCATAAAGATTTTGTACAGATGGAAGAGTAGGCACATAGGTTAGTCTAGAGTTTTCGATGTTCTCTTGGTCATCTTTTCTGGAATCAATAAGGTCTGGATTTTTTTCCTCTACAACTTGGCATCTCTTCCTCTGCCTTTAGATATCTTGTAAATCTGTCCCTACATATGATGTTACAATATCATTTCTACTTCCTTGAATTTTATAAAGTTTTGTAATTAAAGCCTTTTAAAATAATAAGTACTAATCAACTTTATTAAAAGTTAAATGAATTTCTTGATTTACAAATTTGTCTTAATGATCAAAGTAAAAATGCACTCTAAAAAGTCAGCAGGATAACTGGGCATGATGAAATCTAGCTTCCCTCCATAATCTTGGAAGAGTAGTAAGTTCCTCAAAGGAGGAAAAAAACCAATAATGGATAAAAAGAGGAAAGAGAAATGAGATCATTGCTTTGGGGAAAACACCACCACCACCACCTGACAGAACAACAAAAAGAGGAAATGAAGAATTTTTTTAAAAACCCTAAAAAGATGAAAAATAAGAATTACAGGAGAAATGACTGAAAAGAGAAGTCCTTGGAAAGAAAGAACATTACAAGACATTCGGAAGCAAATGGATTGACTGCAAGAATCTTGAATGGTTGATAAGTTACATAACAGAAATGAGGGAATATCTGGCATTTAAAATTATGCAGGAAGAATCAAAGAAAGGGGAAAAAAAGATGAAAATGAGACAACAGTTTGGAATAGTTAATGAAAAACCCCTAAAACACTGCTGGATGCTCTGAGGAATAAAACAGCCTAGACAAGATAAAGTTTCAGTGGTAAAAGAACCAGAAATAATTTTCAAAAATTAAATAGCAGAACTGAAAGAAGATTTGGATATTTGTAAATGAAGATAACAGCTAGAGGACAGACCTCAGTGAGACACCCTGAGAATGATTTGTCTCTAAGAAATCCATTAAGAAACAAAGAATATGAAAACTCCATATCAGAAAATCATGCAAGAAAATTTCTTGGAAGCACTGAAAACAGATGGCAAAGTGCAGGTCAGCAGACTCCACAGGATCGTGTAAGAGAAGACACTGCAATTTAACTAATGCAGTAGTATTGTCAAACTACGGAACTTCAGTGACAAAGAGACTTTTAGACATGCCTTGGAAAAGGCAAAGCACGTATCAGAAATGATCAATCTGAATTGTTCACGTTTCCTGGGTTCAAATCCTACCTTCAACTAACCATGTGATCATGGGGAAGGAAGTCATTTAATCTCTCTTAGCCTGTTTTCTCATCTGTGAGATGAAGTGGCTGAATTAGATGGTCTTTAAGGTTCCATTCAGTCTAAAATGTATGAGCCGATCTTCCTATGATGAACTTAGGGATGATGTGTGTGTGTGTGTGTGTGTGTTCATACTTCGTTGCCATAAGAGAAATGATGACATGACTTGCACTTGACTTTGTTTTGAGTGAGGGAGGGCTGGGCAGGTCACCAGCCTCACTTCTCCTCCAGAGCCATCTGGATCCAGTGACCAGATATTCATCAAGATGACTGGAGATGACCCAGGATGAGGCAATTTGGGGTAAGTGACTTGCCCAAGATCACACAGCTAGTGAGTGTCAAGTGTCTGAGTGTCAAGAGTCGGGTCCTCCTGACTCCTGCACTGGTGCTCTGTCCACTGCTCCACCTAGCTGCCCCCATGATGAATTTACCGAGAAGACAGGAGTATCTTTTAGAAACCAAATTTATTTTTTGGACATACCCAAGACTTTTACAAAAGTTGATCACTGTATGCTACATACAATTTGTAAATAAATGCAGAAACCTTAAACATATCCTTGATAGGTCACAATGAAATAATATGGTAATCAATAAAGGACATGGAAGCAAAAGTTGCATAGCTAAACAAAAACTAACAAATCATATTCTAAATGAGTGGTTCAACCAGCAAATCACAGAAACAATAAAAATGTTAAAAAGAATGATAATAGTGGGGAAAAAACAGACTAACTCTAAGTAGTTAAGTAGAGTAGTGGATGGAGTTCGAGATCTTACTGAAAATCTGGATCTGAGCATCCAGACATTGCAAAAGCAGATCCAAGACTGAATCCTGTCTCACTTACTAGTTGTGTGACTCTGGGAAAATCACTTAGAGTCTTTCAGTCTCAGTTTCCTCCTCTATAAAAAGGAGATCATAATATGGAGTACTTACTTCAAAGGGTTGTTGTGAGGATTGAATACAAAATATAGGAATGATACTTTGCAAACCTTAAAGTGCCATAAATGCTAGCTATTGTAATTGTTATCATTAACCTTTACTCAATACAGCCAAAGCAATCTCTAGAGGTAAATTTATATCCCTAAACACTTATATTAACACAAGAGAAACAGAAGATTAATAACCTGAATATAAATTTGAAATAATTCAAAATTTTAGAAAGGAATAATTCCCAAATAGGCACAAAAGTGGGAATTTTGAAAATTAAGGGTGAAATAAATTTAAAATTGAAGTAATCAACAAAACAAGAACTGTTTTTGAGACTATTATGATTGAAAAAGCATTAGCCAATTTAATTTTTAAAAAGAGAGAGACAGAAAACCAAATTGCTAAAATAAGAAATGAGAAGAGGGAAATAACAACCCACAGAAATGAAGAAAGAATACTGTTGGAAGTCATTATATTTCTATTTATGCCCAGAAGACTGAACATCGAAATGAAATGGAAGAGCTACAAAACAATCAAGCACTCACATTAACAGAACAAGACACCAATAATATAAATAATTCTATTTAAGAAGGAAAAAATGGAACAAAATTAATTCCTATAAGAGAGGAAAACAACTACAACAAAAACAACTCTGGGACCCAAAGCTCCACAAGTGAATTCTAATAAATAGCTACAAAACAAATAATTCCCTATGCTGTATAAACTTTTAAAAATAAAAGAAGGTACTACACCAAACTCCTCTGATCATAAAAAAATATTGTCCTGATACCTGAATTAGGGAAAAAATAAAGCAAGAAAATGAATTATAAAACAATATTAGTAACGAAAATTGGTTAAAATGATCAATAAAATACTGGCAAAGAAACTAAAGTAGCATACAAAAAAAAAATTCATTTTATTTTAACCAAGTTGGATTTATACTAAAAATTCAAGTATGGTTCAACAAGAGGAAACCAATTAACATATTAAATTATATTAATGAAAACAGTAAGCACAATGTCAACAATTATATGAACATATGTCAAAAAAGTCACATACAAAATATATAGTCATTAATGTCAAAACACTGAAAATCATAGGAATGAAAGAATCTTTGTTTAATGTGATTAAGAACTCATCTACAGTGTCTAAAATGAACAGTTGGTATTATCTGTAAAGGTAAAACACTGGGAGTTTTTACAGTAAGATCAGGAATGAAGCCAAGATATTTATCACCTTTATTATTCCACAAAGTACCAGAAATGTCAGTTTTCACAATAAGACAAAAATTGGCAAAGAACAGATAAAACTATCTCTCTGGGCAAATGATAAGATGGCTTACATAGAAAATTGTAGAGAAACAACCAAAAATTAGGATGAGCCTTTCAGCAAAGTAGCAGAATGTAAAAAAAAAAATGAAAATAAAAACTAATTCCCAGTTTTCACCTTGTTACAGACTTGCAAAGGTGGGAAAAGAGGGGGGAAAATGTCATGTTGGCATGGCTACAATTCACTGTTTGACCATTTGGGTAAGAAATATTATTCCCCAAAGAAATTATTGACAAGCAGAAAAAGCCTAACTGTACAAACGTTATCTGTTACAGTTTATATTTGCACTGTTTTGGAGAGCGCTATAATAACCTGTTATTAACTAACATACCATAACTTTAGCCATGTCGATGAATGAATGCATCATTAAATGGTGACAAAATTCTGATTAACAGAAATTTCTGGTGCTAGTGTTGCCTTCTTAAAATTAAAGCACACAGTCAACCTTTTCCTAAAGCAAATGGTAAATTGGGAAAGTACACTGTGGCATATTATATTAGTTACAAGATTAATTAATTAAATTAATTTAACCTGCTAATTTGCTTAGTGTATTAAGTTGGGGAGATAGATGTAATTGTTGTATCTCTTATGCAGTCTCAATTTTGGGTAATGTTTGGGAGAATTTATGAGTCTAGAGAAAATATCTAGTCTTCCATTTTGTTAGTTACAAGTCCAATTTGCATTATTTTCCTTAGTTGTTTTCAGAGAATATGCTAAGTATTGGTTTTGTATGTTTGTGTTTGCTTCCGTGTGCCTGCTGTTAAAGTAAGATTAATAATGTTCCCTTACATATTTCCCTAGTCTGGTTGTTGGGACAATGTTTTTATTGGTACAGTGGATAGAGCACCAGTGCAGTAGTCAGGAGGACCTGAGTTCAAATCTCACCTCAGACACTTGACACGCACTAGATGTGTGACCTTGGGCAAGTCACTTAGCCCCAGTTGGCCTCATCCTGGGTCATCTCTAGTCATCTTGATGAATATCTGGTCACTGGATTCAGATGGCTCTGGAGGAGAAGTGAGGCTGGTGACCTGCACAGCCCTCCCTCACTCAAAACAAAGTGCAAGTCATGTCATCATTTCTCTGATGGCATGGTCTTCTTCGGCAACGAAGGATGAACACACATCCAGGAATTTGGTATGGTGCCTTCTTTGTTTTTAAGCATTTATGCAGTATAGAGATTACTTGTTTTGTCAATGTTTATTAAAATTCACTTGTGAACTCTTTGGTCTCAGAGTTGGTTTTTCCTCTCTTATGAGAGGAAATGGGTTTTCCTGATTCTATTCTGTGATGGTTCTTGTCTTCCGGTGTGATTAATCATCTTCAGTTGTCTTTGAAAGATCCTCTATGTCGTTCCCCGCCCCCCCCACACACACCCTTCCAGGCTCAAATATTTCCCAGAGCTCTGGCCTGAACACTCTTCAGAGGCAGCTGGTGACTCAGTGGACAAATTGCTGCTTCTGGAGTCAGGAAGACTCAAGTTCCAATCCAGCCTCAAACACTTACTAAGCTATGTAAACTTGGGCAAGTCACTTTATCTTTGTTTCCCTCAGTTTCCTCAACTACAAATGGGGGGAGGGGTAAAAATAGCACCTGTCTCCTGGGATTGTTGTGAGTATCAATTGAAATAATATTTATAAAAGTGCTTAGCATACCACCTGATTCATAGTAGGCTCTATAGAAATGCTTATTTCCTTCCTTTACGCAGTTGTCTCCCTACGTTCTCTTTTTTGGATGATTTCATCAGTTCTCATGGTTCTGGCCATCATCTCTATGCAGATCACTCCTGAATCTCTGGCACACTAGTTCTCATCTTTTCCCCCAGTTCCATTTCTATTTGGATGCCCCATAGGCATCTCAAATCCAACAGAAAGGAAACAGTGGTACAGGGGGCAAGGCACTCTAGGTTTGGAGTCAGAGACAAAAGAGAGTTCAAATCTTGCTTCTAATGCCTACTGGTTGTATGACTCCAGGCCAGTCATATGAACTTTGTCAGATTCAGTTCTCAATCTGGAAAATGGGGATGACAATAATAGGATATACTTATGATGATCAAGTGAGCCAATATTACGTGCCTGGAGGTGAAAACATTATAGAAATGGTACCTATTTAATATGTGGCCCAAGAGTTGCTTCTAGAATGTATTTTTTTCTGCATAGGCTGCTTCCATTTCTAAAACCTTTTATTGACTTCTCATTAGGTCTGAATGATTGAAAATAAATCAAAACCACCTAGATCTTGAGATCTTTCAGGTCAAATGAAGCTCCCATGTTCAGAAAGATACCATCATGATGACCTTTTAACTCATGTCAATGTTGTCATTAACATGTTGCCAGAGTATAATGCACAGGAATCCCAAGCCCAGAAAGATGAGTCACAGTGGGTAAGGACATCTGAAAAAGTCCACACACATGTTTTCTAGTTCTGTCCTTTCAGCTTTGGATATGGCAACAAAGCTCCCTTCATTGCTGCTCTCTGCCCCTGAGCCTGCTCTATTCTTAGCATCTTTTGCCCATTTGAGGAACATGAATCATTTGCAGCTGGTGGCCAAGTAGTCCAGTTTGTCTGAAGCACAGAGTTCATATGGGGGAGGGGGAAGGGAAGAAGGGGATGAAAAGGTTGTGTGGGGCACCTTTGAGAGCCTTGAATGCCCGGCTCAGGGACTGGGGAAGTAAGGCATGAGAGTCTGAAATGTTCCCTCTTCACACAGCACATTGGACAGCGGCTGGACCAGCAGGACCACACAGGATAAAGCTGCCAGAGAGTCTGCCTTAACTAGCCCTTGTCCAGCTGATCTTCCTCCAACAGTGGAAAGAGCTGTAGATTTGGAATCAGAGGACTTATATTCGAATCATAACTCTGACTCTCATCCATGTGATCTTGGGCAAATTACTTATCCTTTCTAGGCCTCAGTTTTCCCATCTAATGTAAAATGAAGGGGTTGAGCTAGATGACATGACAGAAGCAGCATAGTGCAGTGGGCAGGGCCCTTAATTTGGAGTTAGGAAGACCTGGGTTCAAATCCCATCTTAGACACTGACTAGCTGTGGGACCCTGGGCAAGTCACTTTACTTCTCTGTACCTCAGTTTCTGCATCTGTAAAATGAGGAAGTTGGGCTTGACAGTCTCTAAAATCCCTTCCAATTGTACATCTCTGATCCCTGAACCACTAAGGTCCCTCTCACCAGTTCTAAAGCTGTAATCCTGTACTCCTGTCCAAGATGGGCAGTGTTCAGGGACACTCAATCATTTTCATTGTCCACTATGTAGTTTCTGTTACACTAAAAAGGGCAAACTGCCAGATCGTGTGCCTCACTGCTTCAGGAGATTTTTTTTCAGCAGAGGGGGAGGCCAGAATTGGAAGCTCTTTCTTACCCATTCTAGTCAAGGCCTCTCAGAATATCCACCTCAGGGCAAGAAGGATGCTGTCCACCTCTATCACATTCTAGAGTCTCATTGTGGCCTCCTGAAAGCACTTCTCCACATGATTCTGACACTGGGCTTCTCTTGCCCCGGGGGAATTATGGGAAGGATCTCAATCCTAGCTCTCTGAGCAAGATCCTGATCTCTCACTGAAATGGATACAGTGCTAGTTCTATTGTGATGTCACTGCGTCAGAAGTAGGACTCCCTCTTGTCCCTCTGAAGAAATTGGCTTAGCCAGCCACACAGGAAAATCCAAGTGAGTGAAGACTGTATATTTCCCAGAGTCTAACTCACAAGGAGAAAGAAACCCCACTTAGGAACTCCACCATGGGTACCTATAACTTGGACAAGCACCACAGGTGGTCTATGAGTTGGGCACAGAATTAACATGGAGGAAGAGGGTGGGCCAGAGTGCATTTGGGGAAATGTCCATCCAAAGGAGGCTGTCTGAGAGTAAAGAAGGAAAAATGGGATCGTTTGAGGCTAAAACAAGAATCCATAGAATATTAAGAAACTGTTAAGGAGCCCCCCTCCCCCTACACAGCCAGTAATTTTTCTCCAAGATAATAGTCCTTGACATTCTATAGCACTGAGAGGTTAACATGGTACACTGTACACATCATCTCACTGAGCCCCACAATAGCTTCATAGTCATTATCATCCCCACTTTACAGATGATGAAACTGAGGCTCAGGGAGGGTCAGACATTTGCCCATGGTCACACAGCTAATGACCATCACAAGTGGGATTTGAACCTGACTCCAGAGACAGCTACTTCATACTGCCTCATGGAAAAGTTATAGAAGCATATGAGGGAGAATTGCCACTCAATTCAATTCAATATTTATTGAACACCGATAAACTAGAGCAAAGCACTGTGCAAGATTCTATGGGATACAAATATCCTTGCTGCCAAGGACGTGACATTCTATTGGAGGAAGAAAATACTATCCAACGCTGATCTAGTGCTTCCTATGTGCCAGGCCCTGTACTGAGTGCTTTATAATTAATCTTTTATTTGATCATATTTGAGGTAGGTGCTATTACTGTCCTTATTTTACAGGTGAGAAAACTGAGGCAGAGGTTAAGAGACTGAGAAGACCGAGGACACCAATGGGATATGAACTGTTCTCTCATCAGTGACATCACAGGCCCATCTTCCATTGTCTTCAAGTTGTATGGCAATGGAAAGAAGTCCAGGCTTGGATTCAGGAGACCTGGGTTTGAATTCCTCCTCAAATACTTGCTAGATTCAAGTCATTTCAGGGCTCAGGACCTCAGTTTCCTTTTTGGTAACATAATAATAATTGCAGAAACTACTCCAAAGGATTGCCGTGTAAGGAAAGTGCTTCGGAAAACTTCAAGTGCTCTAGGAATGGGAATGGGAGTCAGTTGTGGTTTGGATTATCTAGACTGGTAGGAAACCTGTGGCCTTGAAGCCACATGTGGCCTTCTAGGTCCTCAGGTGAGGCCCTTTGACTGAATCCAAACTTCATAGAACAAATCCCCTTCATAAAAGGATTCTCTTTGTAAAACTTGGACTCAGTCAAAAGGCCACACCTAAGGACCTAGAAGGCCACATGTGGCCTTAAGATCACATGTTCCCCATCCTTGATAAGCTCAGAGAATGAGGGCAGAACATGAGAATGGGAGGGCTGGCTCTGGAAACTCCCCCTGGAACCATTTGACTGTGAGCTCCTTGAGAGCAAGGACTGTTCTTTCACCCTGTTTTTGTATCCCTAGAACTTAGCACAATGCCTGGCACATAACAGGTGCTTAATAAATGCTTAGTGATATGAGTTCATTTGATCAGTACAAAGGGAGAAAACTGGCCCTGCAGTAGCATAGGGACAGGTAAGACTGACGGAAGAGCTTTCAGAAAATCAGTGTTGGGAGACAGATTAACTGAGAAAAAAGGATGTGCGTGTGTCTGTGTGTGTCTGTGTGTGTTTGAATGGCGGGAGAGGAGGGAAGGGATAAACAGATCCCAGACCTGGCCATTGTACATCACAGAGACTGACCTTTTGGCCCATGTACCTTTAACCCTCTTTTCAGATACCTCTGGGATAAGGGGAAAGGTCAGTCATTGGTGGTTAGGATATTTATTAATATTTGTACACTGGATTCAGAGGCCCCCTGGGGAAATGGGGGAAAGAAAAGGCCTTTGGGATAGTGACCACATAAGGCATAGTGATGCACTCTGATGTCACTATGGTAACTAGAACTTTAAAAAGATTGGTGCTACCTCTGTCATTTCACTTTTGGGGGAAGAGAGAACAAGGATGGAGTCCACAGCGGATAACAGCTTATCCCTTCTCTTTCACCATCAAGTTAGTCTCTCTTCCCCCAAGACGGGGGAGTCTAAAAATCTTTCTGCCTTAACCATACTAAACTCTGAAAATGAGTATCTTGCACACAAGGAAGAAATGACTCCAACAACTGAAGACCATGAGAAAAGCTTAATTCCATCAGTAAGTAATCTACTGAGACACCGGAAGAGAAAAAGATGTGGACATGGGAGAAATCGAGCCATTGGGTCAGAGGAAACCAGACTTCGGGCACACAAAAAGCCAGGCTTTGGACACAGAAGGAAACAAGGAATGATGTGTGAAGAAACCAGACTGAGATCATGGAAGAAACCTACCTTCAGGCACAGAAGAAATAATTTTGTGAGCATGGAGTGAACCGGTTTAAAAAGGGGATCGTGAAGAAAAACTTGATTGTAGTCCTAGAGAAAACTGGACTACAGTCACGAAAAAAGTCAAGTTTCCAGAAGTCACACTGTGGGCACATATGAATTGGAATGAACATGGAATTCATTAACCTCCTAACACTGACTTGTATGTGGGTTTTTTTGTGTGTTTTTTTTTTGGTCATTACCAGGGAAAGTGGCCAGGGTTGGGGGAGGCAGCACTGCAGGACTGGGGAAAAAATGATCCTTTTTCTGGGGTGCGGGAGAGGAGTGGGAGAAGAGGGAAGAGGATACTGAAGTTCTTTGTATTTCAGTGTAAATGTAGTTGATGTACAAGATTATTATAAAGCCCTCAGGTGTCTATGCTCATTATAGGAAGACCCAGATAATCTAAGACCAAGAATTAAACTTCCAATACTAGAGTGCTTTAAGGTTGGCAAAGAACATTCCCCACAACACTCCTGGGAAGCAGGGGAGGGTGGGATTGTAACATAAGCTCTGGTTTTGAATAGAGATTCAGTGAGAGGTCAATCTGGCTATGTTCTCAGAGGGTTATCACCAACCTGGGCACAGTGAGGAACTTTGGGACCCTGGGCACAGTCTAATAAAGTTATCAAGGGATCGGAATTGACATTGGTAGATTGAGGGACCGCTAGTGAAATCATGATTGTTGGGAGTTGTTGAGAGTTAAAGGCCTACTAGGACAGGTAAGTGTTGGTTGCTACTATACCAAATAGCCAGTACAGAAAACTTCAAAGTGTTTGAGTTGTTCCCTGTTTGTGTTGTAGCTGGTCCAGAAAACCAAGGCAGTTTAGAACCCTGAACTTAACTGCCTCTCAGAATGTCAAGAATTACACAGACTTCCAACTGTCATTACTCAGTACTTTCAGTGTGCCTGTCTCTAGCAATCCTCCCATCTCTTACCCCCATGCCTAATTTTCTGCAATCGTTAGATGAAGTCGTGAAGAGCCTAAGAATCCCAGAAGATCACGATAAGTTTCTCTCGAATAATTTATTCCCATAGAGATGAAGTAAGGCTGACCTTGGGCATAAATTATATTGTAAGGGAGAACAAAAGCATCCCTTTATAGGGATAATGCTGCCAATTTCTGGCACTAAGATTTATGGAAAATCATTGCTGTTAATCGGAAGCTGATCAAACATTCAGCCCATGTGTTATGGTCACCTCCACTGGTTCATGCTGAGCTGCTGGAGACAGAACTCACAGGGCTCTCTCTCTGTGTCTCTGTCACACACACACACACACACACACACACACACACACACACACGAGAGCGCACGCACGCACGCGCACACTGAATCTCTTAAGCCTCCTTAGGCTCCCCTGAGAAGTACACAACCCTTAGACAAGAGCAAAAAAGAAGACAGAAAAGTCTCCACAGAGAATGGGCCCCTTCTCTTTCTCCCCTCATCTCTAGGCTACCTTTGGGTGTTTGCATGCCCAGGGACAGGTGACTCCTGCTTATTAAATCTCTTATCTTAAGGAAATTAAGATCCCAAATTCCCTGCAAGGTGCTTTATCTGCATTTCCAGAAATAACGTGTGCCTCAGGGGGAAAAGGTCAGAGAACAGCACTCATTATCAGAAATGGAAGACTAAGAGAAATTCTTGCATACAGCCCTACTCTGAAATGGAGTTTTGAGGCAAGCATAATAATTTTCCACCATGTTTTATCACATACTTAAAACACACCTTAACTTCTGGATAGCAAAGGGGGCTGGGTGGACAGGGAAAGGACACACAATGGGAAAACGATGTTCAATAATACCTTCTTGTGGTTCCAGTCTGACTTGGTCATGATATAGATTTTCTTAATCTTAAGAGTCAAAAGGGGACTTTGAAGTCACCTAGTCCAGCCTCTTCCCCAGAATCCTTGAGGGGCTTGGATTGAATAGTTTGAGTGATGGAACACTCACTATCTCCCAGAACAGCCCATGTCCCTGTCAGACAGCTTCATCTAGAACCTGTCTTTAGTCTGACCCACTGAGGCTAATAAAGATGACGGCAATGGCTGATGTCGTATATCAAGGTTTGCAGAGCACTTGGTGTACACTATTTTGTTTGCTCCTTACAACTCCCCTCCCCCAATCCCCTATCTACCTGACTCTAGAATTCCAGCCCCTTCTTTAAAGTCTGACCCTGTTGCTTCCTCCCATGAGAAGTCATCCTGGTTCCCCAGTCACTAATGGCCTTCTCTGCCTCAAACCTCCCAGAGTCATCAGTCTGCATCTTACTCTTAAGAATTTATTCTTTTCTAATTGAAATCTTTGTGTACATAGACTACAAATTCCAACAGGACAAGGACTGTATCCGAGAGACTTGCACCTCCTTCTAGTGCTAAGTCTCAACACTCATGAGGCACTAGGTACTGGATAGAGTAGGGGACTTGGAGAAAGAAATCCATCGGTTAAATCCTGCCTGAAACACTTACCAGTTGTATGACCCTGCACAAGACACTTAACCTCTCTGAGACTCAGTTTCAGCATCTGTAAAATGAGGATAACAACAGCATCTATCTCACAGGGTTCTTGTCAGGATCAAGGAAAATAAGGAAATGAAAGGTCAGCTAGGTTAATCTCCTTGCCCAGTATCACATCGGAGCTTTGATTCCAGAGCATGTTGTCCTGACTCCAAGAGTCTGTCACTCCATGAACTCTATCACAAGGCCTCTTGGGTCTGCCTTTGGCACATTGGAATAGGCCTCATTCCTCTTCCACAGGCCAGGACTTCTGATATTCAAAGATTGCTATTGCATTGCTGCCCTAAATCAACACCTAAATCAGGCCCTTCATTTGATCCTTGCGTGGTGTAGTCCCAAATCCCTTCAACACAGATGTCATCTTGACTCGTTCCATTTTGTCAGTCTCTCTTCAAGTTTAGTACCAGCCTGGACAGAATTCTCCAGACTTGACAAGGTCACAATCATCCTTCCAGTTAAGAGGTCTTGGGTTGAATTTATGGCTATTTCTTACATCTTATGTGACTTTAGGTAAGTCTCTTAACTGGGCCTCTGTTTCCTCATTGGCAAGGTAAGGGAGTTGAACTGAAGATGTTCTCTCTGTTTTAGGTCTTAAAATCCTACGCATCATGTGAGTCAGAAATGCCCAGGGTTTAAAATCAGGGGGTAGGGATAGTGGATGCACAGAAGATGAAACTGAAAATTATGTGGACTGCACTTTGTCACAAGAAACAAGCAACCATGAAAACGTGTCTCTCATCTTAATTTGATATTGACTAGGTCAGGTACAAAGTGAGAAACAGAGCAGTCGCGCTGATACATGTCAAAACATGGAAATCAATAGTTTCTGATTTGTGCCCTCCTTGCAAGGCCAACCCCTTCTTACAGCTCAATATCCCCAAAGGTCTCTTTCGTCTTTTGACTTCATTTTTTCCCCTAACTGAATAAAATAAGTATTCATCACTCACTAGTACTTTAGAAGAAAGAAAATACTAACAGACTCCCACCCTTCACCTTTTCTACCCTATCTATTCAGCTGAGATGCCATTGCCATGATCTCTTTTGATTTAAGAAGTTCCTAAGATCTTGGTACAAATGATCTGCTGAAACTTCAGGTTTCCCAATCACTTTGTGCAGTAAGATCCCTGCAGGGGCTAAGGAGGGGAGCCTGCAGGGAGGAGACACTCTCAGAGAGAATTAAGTGCTTGGTGTGACCTCAGGATGTTAGAGAACCACAGATTTAGAGGGAGAAGGTCCTCTGGTCTTACTCCTTCATTTTCCAGAGGAGGAGACTGGCGCCCACAAGTGAACTGATTTGTCCAAGGTCACATCAGGAAGGTAGGAGGGGAGTCTGGTTGCAGCTGCCTTTTTATGGAGGACTGCTCCATGGATGCCTTTCACAGCATTTGTCATAGACAAGTCATTGCCCTTATTAACTGATGAAAAAGTGAATCAAGCTTGCCCAGTCACTGAGCTGATGAGGTAAATATAGTGCAGGGAAATAGGTCCAAACAGCAGTGACCAAGGAAGAGTTTCACCCCTGGGGGATGCCACATTGACTTGCTCTGGTCACCTCAAATCCTATATGCCCACTGAGTGAGGGCTTGCAGCAAAAATGGGCTGAGTTGTCCAGTGGTCCCTGTGGGGCCTGAAAAAGAATGCAAAATACCCCTAAAAGTGCTCGCCTCATTCTCTGCAGCTGCTGAAAACTCCAATGGATCTGGAATGACCTCAGGTTTGGAAGACCCTCCAACTACTGAGATCAGGGCCCATCCCTGTGGGATTCTTTTCTGGGTATTCCTATGAGCTTGTTACTTCACCATTTCCAGATGTGCAACACGCTTCCTTGGAGTCTCACAACACTACAGACTTTATTCTCTCTATTTTACAGGGCATGGGATAGGATTAGAGTGTCAGGTGAAGTGACTTGCCAAGGGCCACCCAGGTTAAAAAAAGATCAGAGGGGAAGGGGGAGGGAAGAGAATAAGCTTTCATTAAACACTTACTGGGTCAAATAATGAGCTGAGCACTTTACAAATGTTATCTCCTTGGATCCTTATGCCAACAACCCTGGGAAGCCTACTGCCTGTTATTATCCTTAGTGTACAGCTGATGAAACTGAGACACACAGAGGTGAAATGACTTGCCCTTGATTACACAACTATAAGTTTCTAAGGCACCATTTGAACTCGGATCTTCCTTACCTTCAAAGGAGATGATAACTGCAAAGTGCTACGTCGAGTGCTTGGCACGCAGGATGCACTATATAAAGTTAGGTATTATTATTGTCAGTGAATCTGAATATTTACCCAAGTACCTCATGGTCATACTCCATTAACATTTCTGTCAGTGAGATCTGAACTGAAAAATCTGCCATTCATTTTATGAAAAATATGTTTGTTGCAGTGTTTCTATAGTAGGGAATAGGTGGCAGGTCTCTGAGTCAGAAAAATCTGGGTTCAAGTACTGCCTCTAACACATACTAGCTTTGTGACCTTGGGCAACTCACTGTACTTCCCAGTGTTCTTTCTGTGACTACAAGTAACAGGGAAGGTGATCAACATTAGTGGAGGGACTTTCCACAGTGGAAAGTGCCCAAACTGATGAAATCCCAAGTGTGGACCAAAAGGGGAAAAAATCCATAGGTAAGGTTCAGTATTAATAATTGACATGTCTATCCAGCATTTTACATGCATTATTTCACTATAGACTCCCAACAGCCCTGTGGAGGTAGGGACTACAGGGATTTTCCCCAATTTATAAATGAGGAAACTGAAGCCAAGAGGGCTTAAGTGACTTGCCCAGGGTCACACTATTGGTTAAACTAGGAAGAAGAAATTAACCCTAGGCCTTTCTGACTTCAAGCCCAGCATTCTAGCCACTTCAGCATGTTGTCTCTCTGAATTGAGAGTATATCTCTCAATTCTCACCTTGAGATATACTAGGCAGCTAGGGGTGGAAGTTGTATGAAACACAAAGTATTCAACCAAGTATGAATATGGAAATGAAATCCTGAGTGAAGATTTGGCTTTGGTGTGGGCGGCCCCAAAGCTGGGAGAAAGGCCAGCTGAGCTAATGCCTGGAGTAGAGAGAACTGATCTCTAAGGGGGAGTGGGATTTTTGGAAGATTGTATTTAGAAGTATTTACACAGTTTGGATCAGGATGGGGTATAAAATTGGAAGGTGAAAACAAAGGATGAAACATATGGTAAAGAAAAAAAGTGGCTTAAAGATGGAGGATCTGAACTCAAATGCTGAGTCTTGCCTCTGAGTACTTACTAGTGTGACCTTGGATAAGTCACATCTTCTCTCTAGCCCTCAGTTTTTCCCTTTGTAGCTCTAAGTCCTATGATCCCAGGCAGTCTTGTAGGTACGGGCATATTCTGATCAATCAGAATCCCTCTTGATATCTATCCACCTGAATGATAAGAAACTGCATCCTTCCCCTCACCAATTGCTGTCACTGAGACTTGTCCGTGAGGTTACCAGATCTCTTTTAACAGGACATCGAATCCTGGAGGAAGCTTTGTCTCAGGATTGAGTGCCGGGTGGGGGTGGGGGTGGAGAGAAAACTGCTACCACTGAGGCAGTGACTCACCAGCAGACCTAGTCAGATGGAGAGCATACTCCTAAGCACAGAGTAAGATTTTCTTGGGGGACACCAACTTTATTCTTCTATATTCTGAGAATGAGAGTTGGGGACCTCTGCCCTCACCACCTAGCTCCCCAAGTCTAAAATGCACTCACACAAACATAGATTTTAACTTGGAAGAAAACTTCAGAGTCCATTTAGTTCAACTGTTGCCTTTGGGTCAGAGAGTTCAAGTGACTTTCACAGGCCATTAAGTGAATGGTAGAGCTAGGTCTAGAACCCAGGCTCTCTGACTTCCATGAATTAGGCCCTCTTCCCACTCAAACAACTGCCTCTTTTAGCATGTTCCCAAATTAAAGACATAGTAATACTTTCCTATTATTGTTTTATATTTTTGTAAAATAAGATTTGAGAAGAGATTTGGGAATTCGAAGTTTGAGGGGTTTGCAGCTATGCTGCCACTGACCCTGAGTGTGACTTTGGGGGTTGGGGAATCTCTTTCCTTCCTTAGGATTAATTAAGTTTATATATCTGTAAAATCTTTGGTTTCATTAGTTACCATTTATCAAGTGTTGGGCAGAGACAGTGTTATAAGAAAAGCTATTATTCTGCTTTGCTTGAAGCAGCAGGCACTTTTATTGAAATAATGGCAACCCAATGCCAACTTCCCCATCGTTAATTATCTCTGTCCCTAAAACAATGACTGCTGGCATAGGATGATAGATTGAGAGCTAGAAAGGACCTTAGAGGTCATATAGTCGAGATTCTCCTCCTTTTGCAGAGGAAGAAGCTGAGACTTAGAGAGAGGTCAAGGGACTTGACCAAGGTCACATAGGGAGCTTCCCAAGAAGGCTGAGGGTGTATTATAATGTATATGTATATGTGTGTATTTTTTAAAAGGCCTGGGGCTTTTAGGCTTTGGGTAAGGGTGAGGTGGGGAGGTAACTGTTCATCCATATGAGAAGAATTCAGTAATTTGAAAGGAAGACAGTATGGTCTTATGTCAAGATGACCAACCTTGGAGTCAGCACATTCAGGCTCCTCTACTTCCTAGCTATGTGACAATGGGAAAATCATTTGACTTCTTTGAGACTCAGTTTCCTAATCAGTAAAATAAAATGGAGATGAAGGATTTTCCCTCCTCCCTTCCCTTCCAGGATTTTTGTGAGACTCTACTGAAATCATGTATATAAAATGCATTGGAAACTATAGTGTGCTAATAGAACTGTTAAAATCAAATGAGAGAATGTGTGCAGGGTAAATCTATAAGCATATCTAAGTGAGGGCCAGCAACCTGATGGAATATGGATTCCTGATAGAAAGGGCGCACAGGTAAAGAGATTAAGAGGGAAGACAAATAGGAATGTCAAAGAAGATGTGAAATGAGGCATCTGAGGAGGGAGAGAAAAAAAGAAAAGTAGGCGATTAAAGAACCAAGGACTCTTTGTAAGGAGAGAGGCTGACAGTCATATAATGGTTTCCAAAACACTTTGAAAACACTATCTCTTTTTTGCCTTTTTCCAACCCTATGAGGTCAGACCTATGAGTATTTTCATTTTCTGAAAGAGGAAACTGAGATACACAGAAGTGAAAGTACCTGTCCAGGGTTCCAAATAGCTAATTAAGTATGGAAGGTGGAATTTGAACTTGGTCTTCCGGGCTCCAAGTTCAGCAAAAGCAAACCACTCAAAGATTCGATGGGAAGAAAAGGAAAAGAAAGCTGTGATCATTAAGCTATAGGAAAGTTAGCAATGGAGCCTGAAAGACGCAGTCTGAGTAGGACAGAGGGGTCGCTAGTACCAGATTTTTCTAAGTAGCTGACAATACAGGAAGTACTGAAACTCTGTTACTGCTAAAGAGCTGTAGGATAATCAACAAGGTTGCAGAAGACAAAAGGTGCTTTGGGGACGCAGACACAAAGCCAAGATGTTCTTTTTTTTTTTTTGCCTTCCCCAGCCCCACAGGGGGAAAAAAAAACCCTTCCTTTTGTGGAAGCCTCCTGTAAATTCCTTTTTTTTCCTCCCTGTTTTCTCCTCCCCTTTCTTTTATTTGGAACAATGGTACCTCTGGGCTTATGCTAGGCTTCGTCCTCCTGCTGCCTGACCCCATTGTGTCCAAACAGGCTGAGCTTCCTGGCCTCATCTACACAGAGCCTTATTCAAAATCAAACATCTCCCAAACCAAGAGGCAGCATGCTGAATGAACGCCAGCTTGATGTTCACCAGGGATTCTTCACCGGGCACACTTTTTTCTGAGCAAGTTGATAGGTATGTTTGCGAATTTCGCTGGGTATTAGTTTCAAAGAAATACTTAAGTTGGATATCATCAACAAATTAGAAGAAAGAAAGAAAATGCCTTTCAGATTTCTGGACAGGGAAAGAGTTCATGACCAAACAAGGCACGGAGAAGATTACAGGAAATAAAGTAGACAATTGTGATTACACAAAATTAAAGCGTTTTTACTCAAACAAAATCAGTAGAGCTAAAATTAGAAGGGAAACAAGTAACTGGCAGGGGGAGGGGGGAGGGGAGAATTATAGCAATTTTCTCAGACAAAGGTTTCACATTCAGATATATGACGAACTGAATCAACTTATTGGTTCAAGAACTATCCCAAAAAATAGATAAGTGGTCAAAGAACATGAAAAGACAGTTTTGGATGGAATACAAGCTATCAACAAATATGAAAAAGAAATGTTCAAAATCTCTAATAATTAGAGAAGTGAAAATTAAAGGAACTCTAAAGTTCTACTTCATATCCATCAGATTGATTGCCAAAGATGATAAAAAAGAAAAAAAATGTGATTGTTGGAGGGGCTGCTGGACAATAGACACACTAATGCACTTTTGATGGAGCCATGAATTGGATTTGGAATTATGAAAATGTGCATATCCATTGATCCAGCTAGATCACTCCTAGACCCTAGATATAACCCAAGGAAAGTCAAGAAAGAAGAAAAAGATTTATAAGTATAAAAATATTTCTAGCATCTCTTTTTGTAGTGTCAAAGAACTAGAAACTAAGGGGATGCTCATCCACCTGGGAATAGTTAAACCAAATGCAGTAAGTGAAGGTAGTGGAAAATTATTACACTGTAAGAAATTACAAAAGAGATGGTTTTAGAGAACATTGGAAAGACTTGGATGAACTGATAAAGAGTAAAGTGAACAGAAGCAGAACAATTTTTGCAGTAACAACATTATAAATGCTAACAATGAAAGACTGAGGGATCAAATTAAGGCAATGACCAACCATCATTCCAGAAGACTGATGTTGAAGCATGATACTCATTTCTTGTCAAAGTGGTGATGGACTCAAGATGCAGAAGAAGAAATACATCTCTTAGACAAGGCCAATGGGAGAATTTGTTTTACTTATATATACATATATATGTATATGTATGCATGTGTGTGTGTATATATATATACATATATATATATATATATATATATATATATATATATATATATATATTTCACAAAGGCTTTGGTTTTTCTTTTTCCAATGAGGATGGGGGGGCAAAAGGGGAGAATAACTTAAAAAATAAATAAAAAATATAAAAAGAACAAAGAAAAGAGGGCCATTAAGTCATCTTTTTTTTAATGTACAGAAGAGAGTACAAGGAACAGTCAGACTGGACAGTCGAATTTATTATGTAATTAAAAAAGAAAAGCAAGTATATGTAATAGAAATTCAGGTTCTTTTTCTGTTTCTTTGTATATTTTATCATTTTATCTAGTGTTTATTAAGCTCAGAATAAAAATAGACATTAAAAAAAAAACTTTAACCAGTTGTGCTTTTTTTTTTTTTTAAAGCAGGTTTCACACAAGGTCAGACTCCCTTTTTTATTCCATCCAATTTATTCACAGCTGACAGTTTAGTCCATGACTCCAGTCAACAAACATGTCTGTATGCTGGTCTACCAGGGGCTCTGAATGGCAGCTTTCTAAACCCATGAGAGCCTCATAATATGAACCCCGAGGGGATGGAACAAGGTACAGTAATGATACTACTAGGCTTGGGAGTCTGGAGAATCTAATTCTCATTCTTTTCTACCTCTGACTCCAAGTATGACAAATTATTTATCCCCTATGGACCTCAGTTTCTCTATATGTAAAACAAGGGGAATGTATGCCAACTATGATGTCCTAGACTACAAGATTTTTTGAGAGGTAATCATAACAGAGTAGATAGAGCGCTGAACTTGGCATCAGGAAGATCTGGGTTCAGATCTCACCTCTGACACTTCGTAGCTGTGAAACCAACCATGAACAAATCACTTCATCTCTCTGAGCCTCAGCTTTCTCATCTGTAAGATGGGGTTAATACTCTAGTCACTGATCTTACAAGTTTTTTGTGAACTCAAATGAGATACAAAATGTTTTATCAATTTTCAAGTCATTTGTTAGGTGACATTTGTTAGCATTCTATCCCGTTATGATTTCTGTTCTTTGATGACCAGGCTCACTACTTCATGAAACTATATAGACTTATGATGACGTTTCCAAAATTTACAGATTTCAGATATTTTCCCAGTTAGGAGCCAATAACTTCATTCACTCTATGATGTCTGATTTATCATAGAAAACTTTTTTTAAAAAGGCCCCAGGAGATCTCTTGCCACTAGAAGTGCTCTGGATCTGCCCTGAGAGGTGGGCCTAGCCTTTGCCAAACTATCTGCCCTAATGAACTCTAGAGCTTCAGATACCTCCAGATGGGCACCAAGTGTGCTTACCCCATCTTTGAAATGAGAAATTCCTCATTATACCAAATTACAGATCCATCACCCTGCTGGCATTCCTTCAGGACACTGTGCCAGCTTTCTCCTTAACAATCTGAAGCACCTGATTTTCCAAAAACACGCCAAGCACAGCCATTCCACTCCTGGCTACTGTTAGGATCTAGTCCCTCTCACTATTAAGACAGGCTTTAGCAAGGAATTGTGGGAAGAATGCAGGCCTTAGGAGTCTCCAGATGGAAAGGTTCAAAACTAGACTCTTGGAAGTCTGTATCCTCACATGTCAGAATGAAGTTGGGAACTGGGAGGAAGCTCCTCCGAGGTCATCAGATCTAACCTCTTCATTTCACAGTTGAAGAAACTGAGTGCCAAGAAAGTTGGCTGGCTTGCCAAGGGTCAAAGAGCTAATAAGCATCTTAAGTAGGATTTGAATCCAGGTCTTTGTGACTCTAAGTCAAACCTTCCAATCACTATAATATTCTGCCTCTCATAATAACACTTGTTCAAAATAACAATCCTTTAACAACTTCCCTCTTAAGGCTATTATGAGGAAAGTGCTTTGTAAATCTTAAAGCAAAATCTAAGTAGGAATCGTTATTCTTATTGGTTATTACTGGCCTTGAATTCCCAAGATGGGAATTTCTTATGGTCACTGATTTAAAGCTCTGGCATAGCTCTTTCAAATGTCTCTTGAGCCTCAGTCACAATACCACAGCTAAAGCCAAATTGAATCGATAGGATTCAATTGAGTTCAAGAAATCTTTATCAAGTACTTACTACATGCAAAGCCCTGGGCTAGGCGCTGGTAAGACAGAGACAGAAAGCAAAAGTTTAAAGAAAGAACTTATATTCTATTGGTGTCTGGAGAGAGGGGTACAAAACGCAAACAGATAAGTAAAGAATCACCTGCGGATCTGGAGAGTTCCAACAACTAGGGGAGGGGTGTGGTGAAGAGGAAGGAAGAAGCAAAGGCCTGTTGTAGGAAGCTGAGACTTGAAGGGAGGTCAGTCTTCTAGGAGGGAGAGGTGAGATGGAAAGGTTTGCCAGGGATGAGGGATAACTTGTACACAGCCCTAGAATTCAGAGACTGAACATCAAATTTTCCTAGGAGTCAATATTTTTTTATGTCCAAAATACTGAGTAAGTGAAGGGGAGTAATATGAAATAAGTTTAGAAAGTTAAGATGGAACCGTATTGTGGAAGGTTTTTAATGCGAGGCTGAAGCATTTCTATCTTATCCTAGAGGTCCTAGGGAGCCACAGAATGTTTTGGAGCAAAGGAGCAACATGGTTAGAGACGGAGTTTAGGAAGATTACTTTGTCAGCTGAGTGGAGGATGGAACAGAGAGGTAAGAGTCTGAGAGCTGGGAGACCAACTAGGGGATTTACAATATGCTGGGCAAGAGCTAAAATCAGTAAGTCAGCCTAAAGAGGGTGAAGGAGGTGAAAGAAGAGTCAGAGCTAATTCTGAGGCTGTGATTTCCTTATTGGTGATACTTTTCATACAAGTTTGGAGGGCAGGGTGGGGAGGTGGGAGTGAGAATAAGTTCCTTTCTGTATTCATTTAGATAGAAATGCTGATGAAACAAATAAGTGGAGATTCAATTGTAAATTCAAATAGATGATAAACTCTCCCATTAGATTGTAAACTCCTTAAGGGACTGTCCTTTGCTTCTTTTTGTATCCTCAGTCTAAACACAGTGCCTGACAGATAGTAGGTGTTTAATATTAAATGTCTACTGATGGATTGGGGATTTTGAAGATGAGAAAATTGAGCCATGGGAGTTCTGACCTGCCGAGGATTACTGATGAGTTATTTTACTTTCTAATTTATTATCCTGGCTGTCTCCAATAACAGGAGGGTCACAGAGGCATAGACTCTCTGAACTGAAAGGACCTACAGTGGCCAGATAGTCCAACTCATACCTGAATAAAAAGTCTCTGCGAAACATATTCAAGGCAGGCCATCCCACTTTGGGATAGTTCTTGTTAGGAAGATTTTCCTTACTTTAAGCCTGATTCTGACCCTTAGCAACTTCCATCCATCATTCCCGGTTCTATCCTCTGAGGCCTATCAGAACAACTAGAATTCCTTTTCCATGTTACAGTGCTTCAAAAACTTGAAAACAGCTATCATGTGTCCCCTTCTGTCCCCCTCAAGTCTTATTTTCTAGGTTTTAAATCCTCAGCTTCTTCACTTAATCCACATATGATATGGTACTGAGGTCCTGCACAATCCTGATTGCTCTTCTCTGGACATTCTCTAGCTTACTGGTGGCCTTCCTGGAGTGTGGCACCTGAAATGAACACTCTAGATAGGGTCTGACAAGGGCAGATAAAGTAGGACTATCACCTCCTTATTATTGAAAGCTATATTTTTAACACAGCCTAAGATTGTAACTTTTATTAGCTGCTATATCACCCTAAGGTTAACTGTCTTTAATGCTCTATTACGTGGCTTGCATTCCACTAAAATTCCCAGATCTTTTTCAAAAAAGGGACTGTCTAACCAGGCCTCCTCCATTTTGCACTTGTTGATTTTGTGAATCCTAAGGATGACAAGCTTGCTTTCCATGCACTTGCTACCTAAAGAGTACACCAACTAGACCAATATCCTCTACTCTAGTAGAGATCCAATCATGAATTGAGTTATATATTCTAGGACACATCAAAGGTTCGATTCTAATATTGGAGAGATAGTTTAGCACAGAAATGCTAGGTAACCATTCTACCAGACTTTTTAAGCTTTATCTTTGCATTACTTTTTTTTAATGTTCCCAAAGATAAGGGGGTGAGCGTGGTCCAAACCAGTGATTTCATCCCTGTGGGTAACTCCCAGCATGAAAACTTCCCTTATAGGTGTAAATCAGCAACTTGTGTGTAACATCCTTAAGCTTGATCATTTTAGAGTTTCCCAGGAGTTCCCTGAGAGGTAGAGTGATTTGTTTGGGGTTGCAGAACCAGGATGTGCTATAGGCACATTAGCCCCAGATCTTCTTGACTCCAAAGCTCTTTAGCTACCATAACAGACTCCTTAAGTCATATTACCAGAAACCATGGATTGTAGACATTTCCTGCACTTGCCTCCTTCAGAAATAGCATATAAAACACACGTGAGTGATGGATCACTTCTCATCAGCTGCTCAGCTTGGTTTCATGCTTCCCTTCAGATAAGCTTCTCACCTCCTCAGCATTCTCAGTTACCTCTTCCCTCTGATTGGAGGGCTCAAAGCCTGCTCCAGGAATCTCAAGTGCTTACCAGGCTTAAAGTAAGGAAAAGCTTCCTAATAAGAACTGTCCCAAAGTGGGATGACCTGCCTTGAACATGCTTTGCAGAGACTTTTTATTCAGGCATGGATCGGACTACCTGGTCACTAGAGTTTCTTCCAATTCGGAGAGTCTATGCTTCTGTGACCTGGCAGCAGCTTCTCCCAACCCCCCAATCCCCTTTTTTCCTTATTAGATTATAAGCTCCTCAAGGGTAGGGACACATTTTCTTCTTATTATTCATATCCTCAGCACTTAGTACTGTGTATAGCACGTACTATAAATGTTTACTGACTAACATTATTCATAGACACACACACACACACAAACACACACACCTGTTCATTTTTTTCAGTATAAAAAAATCTATTTCTTTTCAAATGGGCATTAACTATCAGAAATGTTCTGAACAATACATGTGGAACCCTGATCACAAAATGCAAAGAAAAGGGAAGAATTCTTAAGTCTCATTCTGTTACCTCACTCTAGAGAAGAGGCTTAACCTGGAGACCATGAACTTGACTTAAAAAAAACCGTGTGATAGCTATATTTTAGTATAACTGACTTCCTTTGTAATCCTAAGTACTTGATTTTACACATTTAAATCATGATTCTGAGAAGGGCTCCATAGACCTCACCAGACTCTCCAAGGGGTCCAGGATCTCCAAAAGGTACAAAACCTCTGCTTTAGTAGATTATTCAAATGATCTAATGGACCAGTGGTCTCATCAATTTGAGGACATCCTCCAGTGACACAGATTTCAACCTATCCATGCTGCCCATCTTGTGTGACTCATCCATTTAACAGAGTAGGTTTAATGTATGACCAAAAGCTAGGGAGGCAGCATGGCATGGAAATAAGGCTATTGGGCTAGGGCTGGAGGGATTTGGATTCCAGTTCCAGCACTTACAACGTGGTTTGAGTTCAGTCCTCTCTGTACCTCAGTTTCTTCATTTGTAAAATGAGGAAGCTGAACTAATTCAATAAGTATACAGTAATTCAGGCATTATGCTAGATACTGGCTTCTGTGATATTCTTCTCCCTTCATTTTCTTGGTACCTATCATGCTACTCTTACTCAGTCCCCTTTCGGGATCATCACTGAGTATTTGTGAAACACTTGTTATATGCCAGGCACTATGTGAGATTCTGAGAATTTGAAGATAACAATGACATTGGCGCTGCCTTCAGTGAGCTTACATTCTAATAGGGAGGTAAAATGAACATAAATTAGTATACACATAACAAAAACAGGATGACTAGAAAGCTTCTGTGTGCATTTTTGCCAAACTCCCAGGTTCAATTCTAGTTGGGGTGGAGAGTATTAAATTCTCCAGGGAAGGCAAGAAGAATGAGAACTGAGGAAAGGTCATGAGGTTTAACAATAAAGATATTCTTAGGAACCTTGGAGAGAGCACTTTCAATTGAATAGTAGGGGTGAAAGCTGGATTGTAAAGGGTTGAGAAGAGAATGAGAGGTGATGAAGTGTCTATTTACAGACACCAAGTGACTATTTAGATACGAGGGGTGGTCATTTAAATAAATATTTATTAAGCACCTACTATGTTCCAGGCACTGGGCTTCTAGTTGGGGACATAAAAAGAAGCAAAAGATAGTCCCTGCCCTCAAGGGGTTCGTCCTCTAATGGATGGGGCAGGTCTTCAAAGGTAAACTTCAAACAAATCTGTGGTATTAAGAGCAACAACATATCACAACGTCTCTTCAAGTCACTGATATTTACCACACCATCTTGAAGCTCTTTTCATCACAACTCTGGGTTACTCTTCAGTACGTTGTCATTTCTTTCTTCTCTTTTCCATTAGAGATTTTTCTTTGCAGAGAAAAGTCACTTATACTGTTTGCATAGAATCAAAGGTGAGTTGTCAGCTTCAGGTAACAAAGGTATTGTCTCTGAGTTTCTGATTACATACATCCTGCCTTAGATAACATGTGGGAGCATGGACATGCACTCAGGCACTCACATGTCCCATACACACGCCCTTGAAACCAAAGTGCACACACAACACACACGCACAACATACACACAACACACACACGCACACACACACACACGCACGCACACACACACACACGCACGCACACACACACACGCGCACACACACACACACACACACACACACACACACACTGAAACTAAAGATGCCAGAGACCCAGATACCAGGTGAATCTGCTACACTCTATAAATAGCAAAGATAATAAGGTACTTCAGCTCTGCTAGTAAAACTTTATGTATGGTCTTACTGACTCAAATTATAGGCATTTAGAGTGTCAGGAAGGAAAAAATTTATTATAGTCAAATAGCACAGAGCTTGTCTCTTTGTAATAGCTATGGGTTTTTTCCCCTTCTCTTAAAATAACATGGTTTTATGAGCTTATATATAATACCTGCTGGAAAATAAGAGGACTGTGGCATTTTGCAGCTCATTAAGTGTTGATTACGTAAGTGTTTCTGGGTGAAGCATCATTTGAATTTTCTTCCAAAAGCAAACTGGACAGGTTTTCTCCGTCCCCTTTGTTATTATTTTCTCAATTACGTGTTTGCAAAGTGCGTAATTACTCTTGGCTATTATTTTGGGCATTCGTTTTCATAGTTGGGAACAATGCCGGCCTGACAAAAGTTTTCCAAAAGAAGCAGTCAGTCTGAATTAGCATTTATGAATATTTTAGTTAATTCTTCTCCAGCTCCTTTTTATTTGTGCCACATTCTTTCCTCCTAGCCTGGCTTCATCCAAATCCAGACGGAAATGAATTAGTTTAATTCTCACTTCAAGAACGCTTATGGAAGTATCATGATTGTCCATATAACTCAGAGGGAACCAGGGTGGGCTAAATCAAAAAAATAATCTCATTCCCACTGCCGGCAGTTACCATAGAGTCGAAGCTGGGCTGGCCTTTTGTACCTAGTGTGTAGGAGTGCTCAGGGAGAGCTGTATCTAACAGACACAGGTATCCTTCTGTGAATGCTTGGGCTGCTGGTGAAATATTTGTAAGAATCTTGTTATATTTGGTCCCCAAGTGTCATCCTGCTGGAAGGCAGCCGCTGAAGTAACAGATTAATGAGAGTGAAAAGATGAGGGCCAGGTCAGAGGGTCCAATTAAAGGAGACAAAAGGTGTAGCAAAACAAAGACCAGGACTGAGAAATGCAAAACAGTGAAGTCTCTCAGTGGGAGATTCAGGATGGTGCCTTTGCTAATCCCAATGCTTAGTGGTCTCAGGGCTGCTCTTAAGGGGCAGTGCCAGAGAGCTGTACTGGGAGCTGGAGAATGTGGCTTCACATTCCTGCCTCTGACACTTAATACCTGGACGACCTCTGAGCCTCAGTTTCCTCCTCCGCAAAACAATGATCTTAGACTTGAAGTTCCTCATTATGAAAGCTCTGATCCTTCTACCTTTAAGTGCCACTTCCATTCATGAGAACCTCTATAATCCTTTGTACATCAGAACGTACAGATATCAATAAATACATACTTATCACCAAGTACTCCTAATGGTGACTTTTTCTATTTAATGGCAATATATGCCTTTTTCCTTGCCTTGTACCATCATAAAATCATCTTTAAAAGATATAAAAATACTTAATGTAACCCCAAAAAGGCATGGCCAGAAAAAATTAGTTCACCTGAGTTGTTTATTACTTCAGACAAGGTTTTTGGTGTATGGGCCAGGTACTAAATTAAACATCTTTTGTTTCAAGATCATTCTCCAAGAGGCTGAACGGCAAACTGGCTGTGGTGGAATTAATATTATATAATTGTGCGAGCATTTAAGAACCTACTACTATGTACCAGGCAGTATGCTAAGTGCTTTTCTTCATTTGATCCTTATAACCCTATGAGGTAGTTGCTATTATTATCCCTACTTTACAGTTAAGGAAACTGAGGTAACCAGAGATCAAATGACTTGCTCAGTTTGTGTCTGTCTGAAGCCATATATGAACTCAGGTCTTTGTGACTCCAGGTCCACTGTGTGATCTTGGTGCCTAGGATGACCTTTTCCCCAGACCAGAAGTTCTCAAAGATTGGGTACAGAGCCGTGGAGGAAATGCCCTGCACTGACAAAACTACAGAGGTCAAACGCTTCCTCCCAACTGTAAACTGAGGATGTTGCCAAATCAATGCTGGAAGAATTGGCTGACAGAGGTCAGCCTGTCTAACCTTGACCTGAAGAAGAAACTCTTCTATGTTATCCTAGACAAGGGCTCATGCAACCTTGGCTTAAAGTTCTCTAATGAAGGGGGACTCAGTATGGTGCAGTGTCAAGAACACTGGCCTGAGAGTCCAAGGTCTTGGGTTCAAGTCTTCACTGTTATATTTTCTACCTGAGTGGCCTTGGCTAAGTCCTAAAAAATATAGTTTCCAATCTAATCAAAAAAATCCAGTCCAATAAACATCAAGCACCTACTCTGTGCCAGGCACCATACTGAGTGCTTTCCTGATTGGCCTGCTTCAAGAATCAACTCAAGCTCCACCTTCTGAAGGAGGCTCTTCCCAGGGTCCCCTGCTGCTAATGCCTTCTCTTTGCTATTACTCCTCCATTTAAACTTTACACATTTTGTATGTGAAATTATCTTCACATTAGGATTGAACTCCTTAAAGGCAGGGATTGTTATTCCCTTTATTTGTATCTCAGCCTTTAGCACTCTGACTGGCACACAGTAGGAGCTCAATAAATGCTAGTAGATTGACTGACTTCACCTACTGAGGCTCCAGTTTCTTCATCTTAAAAGTGAAGTGGTTGGACTAGGGGTGGGGAACCTGGGGCCTCAAAGCCACATGTGGTGCTCTGGGTCCTTTAGCCCTTTAGGGCAGCACTTGAGGACCTAGAGGATCACATGTGGCCTTGAGGTTGCAGGTTCCCCACCCCTGGTGTTACACTAAATGCCCTTTGAGGTCTGTCTGTTCCAGTTCTAGGCCTAGGGCCCTACAAAGCAGCCCACTCAACTCAATGTTAAGTCAGGAAGCTTTTCTTTATATTGAGTTGTGTCTCTTTAATTTTTGCCCAGGTTTTCTAGTTCTCCTCTCAGTGGACAAGCAGAACAGGAGTAAGACATCTTCCACATGATGGTTTTGTCAATACTTCAGACCTAGGCCCACTAAGTCATCTTTTCTCCAGCTTACCACCAGTACCAATCTACCGTCAAACTGCAAGGTGGTGAGGTCCATCATTGTTCTGGATCCACTGCTTGTATCTTCCCCAGCTGATCAATGTACCTCCTAAAATTGGTTTGGCACCTAGAACCAAACACAGTACTCCAGAATAGGGCCTGACTAGGCAGGGCAATGTCGCCTGCTTTCCCTAACAGAGTGTAGGACGGCATTTGTTTTTCTAGCTGCCAACTCATATTGTTGATTCATTTTGAGCTTACAGTGCCAGGTTGTGATCTGTTTCCCTTCCTCCTACCTAACTGTGTACTCCCAAGACAATATGCTTCCTGTTTCTCCCTTTCTTGAGTTTCACTGAAATACACTTGTCACCTTATAGATCTACTAATATAAGTGCAAATCATGCATATATATACATATATATGTATATATACACACTCATTTATACATATACATATAGATATGTATATGTATAAATACATATATACACATACATATACATATATATAAATAATATCAATCATTTAAATATATTATTTGTATAAAATACCAATACCTTTTACTCCTTCTATATTAGGCAAGGATAACTTAAGAGGTGTCAGATTCACCCTGATGGTTCTTTATACTTTGTGTATTTATTTGTGCACACATATCTGAAGCTATGGATTTTGATGCTGACTTTTTTTTTTAATAGTTTCTCTGGACCCAACATAGTGATAAGGAATAAATTCTTACCTGTGCATATGTCCTTTTATACATATGTTTGTGAACCCATGGGATACTATTACACCAAGCGTCTCATGAAATATTTTTAATCCTTTTTACTTCCCCTCATGTGAATTTCTGTGATGACAATGGACAAAATCAAGGATAGCGTAATACTAGGTCCTCTCCAAGGAGTTTGAACAATACAGACAAGCGATTCCCAGTCAGATTATTGTCAGGTAACAAAGAGAAAAGCCCAAGGAGAACTGGAAGATAACCTGCCTCTTCTCTGTGGAATTATGATAGCCAAGGTAAGATGTGGTCTTTCTACATTTATTTCTACATATTCCCTCTACCCTATTCACCTTTTGTTTGGGATTGATAATCTAATCAATAACACTATAGTTTCTTTGAAAAGTATGACAGTATATGTATAATTCATATCTATCTATCTATCTATCTATCTATCTATCTATCTATCTATCTATCTATCTATCTGTGTGTCTACCTATCTATCTACAGCTAGGGGGTTCAGTGGATTGACCACCAAGGTAGGAGTAAGGAAGACTCATCTTCCTGAGTTTAAATCTGGCCTCAGACATTTACTAGTTGTGTGACCCTGGACAAATCACTTAACACTGTTTGCCTCAGTTTCCTCACTTGTAAAATGAGCTAGAGAAGGAAATGGTAAATCATTCCAGCATTTCTACCAGCAACTATATACCTATATCTCTGTGTGTATGCATATGTATGTATGTATGTATGTATACACACAGATATATAAAAAGAGAGTAAATTTCCTTATCTGTGTGCATGGTGTTTATAGAATGTAAGCTCCCTAAGAGCAGAGACTGTTTCATTTTTATGCTGGCACATTGCACAGCACACAGTAGGTACTAAACAAATGCTTAGTGGATTAAAATGAAGAGTCATGACAATTATTCCTCCCTTCCTGCTGAAAGGCACAGTTGTCCAAGATGAATGAGGGATGACAAGATGTAAAATGTGTAGATGGCCATAGCCCAGTGGAAAGAGTTTTGGATTTGGAGTTAGAGGACTCAGGTTGTAATTTTCACCTCACTCCCTGTGGGACCTTTTACATGACACTTGCCCATATGGGCCTCAGTTTCTCCCCATTTAGACTAGATGATTTGAGGTCCTTTGCAGCTCTCTATATTTTCTCAAGACTAGGACGTCTAATATCCTCCCCTCCTTCCCTCACCCCACCGTTCTTCCAGGAGGCGATGAGGCAAGGGTGACTCAGAGTTCTGGGCCTAGAGAGCAGACGGGTCACTGCTCAGGACGCTGGTAAGTCCCTTTTAAGGACGATGCCATTCCTTCACTTCCGGAAGCGGAGGAGGCCTCACTTTCCCAGATTAGCATCTTCATGAGTCGGCCAACTTGGGGTGAGGGGGTGGGGAGGGAAAAGGTGTGGGATGAAGGGGTGGGGCCAGAAAAGTGACGTAACAAGATCCTATTGGCCAACCCTCTTGCCCCTCAGTTTGACCCTACAGGGCAACGTCAAATGTCAATCTTCAGGGGGCTGAGCCTAGCAATAACGTGCAGCCCTCTCATTGGAGGGCTGAGACGGAGGGAAAGGCCCAAGCCTGAGGGGAAGAGAGCTCCTGCCTCGAGACCAACGGCCATCGAATTGGAAGCATCTCTGCTGGCTAAAGCTGTAGACTCTCGTCGAGAAAGCTGCACTTCAGTAACGGTAAGGCTGACACTTGGGTTCCAACCTCACAAGTACATGATAGATGAAGCAGCCCCTCACCTTGGAAGAGCCCTGGGAGGGGGAAGGGGAGGCGGCGGCATCCTGGAAATTAATAATAACAATAGCTAGCTTCGATATAGCACTTAAAGGTTTGAAAAGCGCTTTGCAAATATTATCTCATTTGATTCTCATGATAGCCCTGGGAGGTAGGCGCAGTTATGGTTGTCATTTTCCGAATGAGGAAACTGAGGCTGGCAGAGGTGAAATGGCTTGCCCAGGTCACACAGCTAGGAAGTATCTGAGGCCAAATTTGAATTCAGGTGTTGCTGACTCCAGTCTGAGTCTAATTCTAATCACCAACTCTTGCTGGATAGGTTGAGGCCAGACTTCTTGGTCGGGTCCAGGTTGAACAAGATGGCGGCCTCCGAAGTGCATCCCATGTGCATCCCGTGTTTCGTACTTCTCCAGCGTTGACTCCTACTAGCACCCTATGTGAAATCTGTGCCATTCGGATTGTTCTCCTCACCATCCCTCCAAAAAATGCATGTGCATTCTCTGTATGCCTTTGTTTCCCTCTTTTGCTCTCTCAGTGCCTAAGCCCTTCCTTTCAAACTCGGTTTTAGTTCTGTTTTCTCTTTCTTCCCCTTTTTGAGCATCCCAACCCTTGTGATTACTTCCTCCTTTGAATGATTATTATCTACACAGCTTTCATTTTGTGTTCATCCCTCCCCTTCATAAAACACAGAACAGAGACTGTTACAGCCTGGGGGTCCTTAAAGATTGTTGAAACCAACCTCATTCAACAGAAGGGACCTCATAGCTACACAGTTAGACACAGAGCCAGATCTAGAACCCATATCTTGGTCCACTACAATATCATAATTTTTATTGGATTTTTTTCTTTTTATATCTATGTCCTTTCCCCCTAATTCTTCTGATCCCAAGATCAGTATATACAGTGCCCTTTCCACAGGCAGGTCATGATAAAGCTTTGTTGTTGATGAGGAAAATGGTGATGTAATAAATGACTAAAAGGTCAAGGAACACAATGAATTTCCTTCCCACTGACTGCCCCTATTAAGTGCCTGCCTCCCCTTGATATTCTTAAATGGTTTGGCAGACAGGGCTGGCTCTGGTAAAACTGCGAATTTAGCCAGATTTGTTTTTGGCATTCACAGGCTCACCTTAGTGTGTGTCCTTCCCACCCTCCCTCTTCTCTCTTGCACCCCTTTCCTCCCTTCCTCTTCACTATCTGTTCTTTGGAAAGGATCTGGATTACCCATTTCCATCTAAATACTAATATGTCCATATTACCTTTCCCATCAAAGCTTTGCATTTTAAGCCTGTTCTCTTATTATGGAAACAGATGCCCTTGTTCTCTAGTAAAGAAATTTTAGGGCTTAGTAAAGTAGCTCAGGAAGAATTTATTTTTTCATTTTTATTTTTTGGAGGGATGATGGGAAGGGAGAGTGCTTCTGGATGTCTTTGTAAATATAACATGTAGGTGGTTACATGCCTTAGTTACACTGAGATGCTAGAAGGATTAGATGGATTCTGCATGACTGATGATTATTAATGAATTTTATCATTTTGTTGAATTCCCCCTCCCCCAACAATAATACAGCTATTCATCACAGGTCAGTATTAGATTGTTGCAATATGTGATATTTGTTTATTGATAACCATAGAGCTAAGAGATGCAATGAGGTAGAAAAGATAGCACTGAATCGAGACTCCCCTCTTCCTCATCTGACTTCACTCAGACATATTCTTTCCTCCCCTCCCCCACCAACATTTCCTCTTTCATTCTGGCCTCAGATGAAGAGGTAGCCCTTCTTCTTGTCAGGATTAATCTCTTTCTATACACCCTTGATCCCATACTCTCTCACACTCTCCAGCAGATTGCCCCCATTATTATCTCCACTCTCTCCTCAATTCAGTCTCTCCCTATCTGCTGCTTATAGGCATACCTATGCTTCCCTATCCTAAAAACAGAACTATAAATAAAATTCACTTGATCAGACCATCCCCACTAGTTATCCTCCCATATATCCCTCCTTCTCTTCTGGTTAGACACCTTAAGAAAGTTGTGTATCACCACATTCTGTCCTCTCACTATCTGGTAAAGCCTCTGCATTCTGACTGTCCATAAACTATTTTTAAAAATATTTTATATTTTATACCTGTTTCAATATAATTAGTTTCCTTTGTATCCTATGTATTTCATATATTTAAAAACATTATTCTCAAAAGGAGTCTTTAGGTTTTACCAGACTACCAAAGGTGTCCAGGACCCTAAAAAAGTTAGGAACTCCCACCCTATACTCTCTCACTTGGTGAACTCAATAGTTCCCATGAGTTCAATGATCACTTCTATACAGGTGAGTCTCAGATTTATATAAGCATCTCTCTTCTCTCTCCTGAGCTACTATCCCACTTTCCCTGTATAGAGTTGTGCCTTTTCATGCTTCTTCATTGGAGCTACATATAGGTATGATTTCATAACATTCAGTTTTAAGTATTTTGTTGTTCTTGTATATTGTTGTAGTCATTGTGCATCTGTTGTCTTCTTGGCTCTGTTTACTTCACTTTTTATCCATTCATCAATGTCTTACAATGCTTCCCTGTATTAATCATATTCATTTCTTTCTTACAGTACAGTAATATCCCATTACATTGGTATACCACAATTTATTTAGTAGTCCTCAGTTGATTGGCATATGCTCTTTTCCAGTTCTTTACTACTACAAAAATGCTATTATAAATCTTTGTTATATATAAAGGTTTTTCTTTTTGTCATTGACCTCTTTGGAGCATATGCCTAGCAGTGGAATCTCTTGGTTAAGGAGTATAGGCATTTTAATAACTTCCTTAGTATATTTCCAAATCACTTTCTAGAACGTCAGGACCAGTTCACAACTTCTACCACCAACTTCTTTAGATCAGGATTTTATTTAACATTTTTGGATCAATATTCATTAAGGTTTGTATTTCTTCCTTGTACTGACTTGGGTATTAGAAGGCCATTTGACTCAAATGGAATTCAATAGAGCATTTTCTTTGTCCATTTTCAGAATAGTATTTTATAGTATATGTATGATAGAATTCTATAAATCCATCCAAACCAGGCTTATTTCCTTCGGTAGCAAGTCTCTAAGAGGTCTTCTCACCTCCAACTTATTTTTCCCTCCTCATTCTCACCTCCAATCCATTCTGCTTCCAGAATAATTGTTTTTATACTCCTGGTATTTTTGTCCCTAATCATATTCAGCATGCTAGGTTGCTTCTTGAATCAAGTTCAGTAATCATGGCCTGACTGATTGATACTCAAGGCCCTCCAGACTCAGGCACTAGCCTCCTTTTCCATCCTTATCTCATATTACTTCCTTCCACATATTCTAGGCTTCAGCCAAACTGAAGTACATACTATCTCCTGAATTCAAATCAATTCACTTCCCTAAGTATTTATGAATTTCTTACTATGTCCAAGGCACTAAGCAATTCTGGATGTAGAAAGACAAAAATAAAAAGTCCATACCCTCAGGCAGTTTATATTTTTTGTGGGGGGAGGGAAGCTGTGTACATAGACATAAATAAATGTCAAATATTTACATTAAAGAATGGGGGATATGTAAATACCTTTGTTCATGCTACCCTCTATTTATAAAATAGCTTTCATCCCTCTTTTTTTCTGTTGAATTCTTATCCATCTTGTAAAGCTCAATTCCAATGACATTTCTTTCTGAAAGCCTTGTCTCCCATTTCCACCAGGTCAGTAATGACCTTCTGCCTTTAACCCGTTTGGTACTTTGTTTTACACATCTCTACTCTGTGTACCACAAACTGGTAATTACAGTTATCTTTCTGCGTCTTTCCTCCTACTGGACTGTAAGGTTTACCTTCCCTAGTGTCTGCCTGACACAGGGCTCTATACACAGTAGATAAATAATGACAGAATGCAGAATCAATTATCTTCATCTCTCAAAGCTTCGGTTTTATCATCTGAAAAAATAAAAATGAAAATTCCTGTACTACCTAACTCATAGGATGGGAATGAGAGAGTTCTTTGAACTATAACATACTATAGAAGTATGATCTATTGGTAACATTATGTATAGTTTAGCTACATAAATAATTTGCATGGTAGGTTTGTTTGGCTTATTCCCACTGCATATTTTTCATTCCCAAGATCCCAGAACAACAAAGATGCAAATGTACATACATGTACATATTCAAAGATATACTCACAGTCACATTCATTGACTCATGCATTCATCCTGCAGAATATACACAGACACAGTCATCTCCCTGGTCCTGAGGGATTCCCAGTTTTGCATAACAGAAACTAAAACTGGAGCTTCCCCCAGGACAGAGACAAGACTGGATGAATTGGATTGTAGAATTTCAAAAAGGATTTCTCTTTGTATAAATGGGGAAACTGAGGACATCAAAAGGGGAAAATGACTTGCCCAAGATTACACAGTACATAGCAAAGCCTGAATCAAATCCAAGTACTTTTACCACATTTTGATTCCTGGAATAAAGACATACCATATATGTCCCAGAATGCAGAAATCATAACTAAGATTCCTAACTAACAGGCTCCTTCCCTGTACAGCCCCATCCCCCAACACACATTCACCTAAGAAACATCATCAGGCGCGCACGCGCACACACACATACATACACATTCACCTAAGAGTTATCGTCAGGCTTCCTGAGCTGTCCAAAGCAGATTCAAATTCTTTGTGATAGCACAGGCTAGCTCCATGGCCTGGCCCCATGAACTTTTGCCCAGACAGTTCCAAGGATGGAGTCCAAACTTGGTAAAGCAACAGAGTGGGAATGACCAGACACAAAGGCTCAATCCGTTAAAATTAACAACGTGAGCTAGAGGACGGAGAAGTGTTTCCCTTGGCACTGATGCATATTAGTTGCATGGGAAAGGTCACAAGACTGGGGTAGTTTATTGTTCAATAGGTTGGAAGTCTGATCTGGGATTCAAGCCAAGGTCTGGGTGCTGCCTTGTTGGAGAATACTTAGGATGGGCATTGATCAGTTTGTCACTACTTTTCTTTTTTTGGGGGTGGGATAGGGTGAGGGGGAAGGGAAAAGATGGCACTATAGCTCATGTGAACTTTTTAACTCCTTCCTTCCTTCAATGCTAGAATCACAGCCTATGGAATGTGATAAAGAATGCCAGATTTCCCATGACCTGGAGGAAGGTAAACTGCCACAGATACCCACCACCACCTAGTGAAAGCCTATACCTAAGGTCCCTTTGAGCTTTAAATCTAAGATCCCAGGAGCATGAAGAGATCTTTTAAAATCCACAGCTGATGAAATAGTCTGTATCTTGGATGATTACATATTTTGACCTAAGTAGTGGAATATGACACATATATCTTATGCAAAATATTTCAATGGATACTCTCCCTTGGGTTTTATTCCTCTTTCCTGAATACACAATAAGTCATCTTTCTACTTTTTCCTAAAGGGTCAAATTTGTCTTTCCATTTTGTTTATTTTTGTGATTTTTCAGTTGTTCAGGGGGAAAATAATCATGACAAAGCAGGGGGTTCAAGAGATTTTAATCACTATTTATATAGCACTTTAGAGTCAAAAGCCCTCATGTGTGCATGATATTGAATGCAGTCCTATGTCACTGAGGAGATTACCTGGCAGCTGAAGACTGGATTATTCTGCAACTCCAATCCCCATTTGTCCAGGGTCACTTAGCCAGTAAGTGGCCAAATGAGGACTCAAAGCCAGGTCTTGGGGCCAGTTAGGTGATGTTTCAGTGGATAGAGCACTGGCCTTGGAGTCAGGAGGACTTGAGTTCAAGTCCAACCTCACTTACTAGCTGTGTGACCCTGGGCAAGTCACTTAACCCCAATTGCCTCCCACAAAATAAAGAAAGAAAGAAAAGAAAAGAAAGGCAAGGCTCTGATTCCAAGACTCTTTCCACTCTATCGTGTGACCTCTCAACAAATCTTCTCTATCCCTTACTAGATCTAGACCTTGATTGTGTCAGGGTAAGGACCAGGAGTAGTTTATCTTTGTGTCTCCTCCAGTTCTTGAAACAATTCTGGACACATTCAATTCAATTTGACAAACATTTATTGAGTTCCTCCTCTGTCTGTGCTGGAGCCTAGTTGTAAAAAGACAAAAATAAAACCAGTCCCTATCTTCTAGGAGCTTACTTAATCAGAGCTTACCTTTGATAACTTTAAAGGTTCTTTAAGCATGTGAGGTTATTTGAGCCTCACCACAAGCTTGTGACAAAGGCAGCTTGGGTTCATTAACTTCATTTTCCAGACAAGGAATGAGAAACCAAGAAGTTAAGGGTCTCTCGGTTCATATGTGTGTGAGGCAAGGTCCTGCCTCCAAATCCAGTGCTCCATCCACTCTGTTCACTGCCTCTTTGGCTACCAGGAGATGTGATGTGTACTCAGATAGCTAGAATCCAAGGAGAACTGAGGAGGGAGAGAAAACCAACAACTAGGGAGATCAGAGGCGCTTCAAGGAAATTGGAGTCTGAGCTGAACCTTGAAAGAAGATAAGAATTCAGAGAGGCAGAGATGAGGAGGAATGTGGAATGGCTCATACAAATGCATGCAGAAAGATGGAGTTTCTAGTTTGAGAGAAGAGCCTTGAATGCCTAGCTAAAGAATTTGTATTAGGTGCTTAATAAATGTTTTTAAATGAATGCATGAATGAATGAATGAAGAAACCACAAAGTGGGGACAAATAAAAATGATGGACTCAGGTCTTGACCAGTGTGAGGACAAGTGAGCAATTCAGGAATATTCTTTAAAGTCAGGATGTGGGACAGCCTCATTAGAAAAAGTTTGGAAAAGTCTCAGAGTGTGTCCTTTTAATGAGTTGTTATTCAGAGTTAATCATTTGCATTTGTGTTTGATGTTCTCTGCAGAAACATCTGCCTCCTTAGAAAGTAAATGGGAAATAAAAGCCTCAAGTATTCTTTGGAGAAGAGTTTTCAAGAATGTCCAGGTGTGGCTAACAAGTCAGAGCATCATTGTGGGGAGGTGACTTGAGCCATACTTGTTATAATGTCTTTGATAATGTCACCGAACCTTTCCCAGATTCCCTTCCCTGCCTGCGGAATATAGATAACAATGCCTGCCTTTGAGGCACTTGGAGCATCTCCAGGGAAAGGGTTATTTAGTAAAGGCAGCTAGGGGAGAGATCCGGGCCAGTGCATTCTCACGACTCCATGCTCAGATTCTCTCGAACGTTTTCTTCCCTCAGCTAGCAGGCTCATCAGGTTAGAAAATGCTATAGCTAAACCAGAAGACGTTTGTGACAAACATTGGTGGTTAAAATCATTCTATCCTCCTGCCATAGCCTCTTAAGGTAAAGCGCACCTCCTTGCTGATTACTTATAATGCACTTAGAGTTAAATACTTTGTTGGCTTTCCGTGCTGCTGGTTGTTAAAGTCTTCCAGAGTTAGACACATTCTAAGAAAGGGAATTCACCATGTTCTTCCCCTTTAATGATTTGAAATCTGGACCTTTAAAAGCTCTCTGCTGTGTTATTCATTATTAATGCATGATAGTAAAGTTGTCATCCTGCTTGGTGCAAGTGATTTTGGAGACAGAGTGAATGTTTCATTTCTTATGGTATCGCAAAATTGTGACTTTGTAATTCGACCATCTCCTAATTCAATATAGATAAAATGTAGAAACAGAGAGATACCGATATAATAAATTCAGCAGAAACCTGAATATATCCATAAAATACTATTATGAAAGCAAGGTGCGTTGTCAAACCAATTCTTCCTGTTTTTTCCTATTATCTTACTCATTTTTTTGCTTTTTTCCTGACTTCCCAAACCATATTTAATGGTCTCAAACTTGATGAATTCCTAGGGGCATGCCCATGGATCATTTGCTCATTTAAACCATCTTCATAAGCTCTTGAACCTTGGGAACTATACAGAAACGCACCCAAGGCTTCCCAAACACTTGGATGGGGACAGTTGAGATGGGAAGATCTCAGAAGTCACCATTCAATCCAACAATCTCATCTCCAGGTGTCCCAAGAGGAGAAGTGATTTGCCCATGTCTACAGAGGGAGGTAGTGGCAGAGCTGGCAACTCGAACTTGGATCTCCTGAGTCACAGGTTAGTGTCACTACAGCTTTCTTTCAGACCCCATAGCTTTTGTTTATTCCACTCTATTCCAAAACACTATAAAAATTGTTTTAACATGTAATTGGGGAAACAAAATGCTACATTAAAAGGAGAAGAAAATACAGTCAAGTCACTATGAGACAAGCTGGCATTTCTATAATGTTTAGCACACGTGATCTCATTTGAACATCACAGCAACTCTGTTTTGTGGGTACTCCAGGTGTTTTATTCCCATTTTACAGATAAGGAAACTGAAGCTCAGAAATTCATCCATGATCACATAGCTAGTAAGTGTCACTGCAGAAACTGAGGCAGATAAAGGCTAATATAGAATAACATATTAATAATAATATATGATATAAAATAATACAATAATAATTAATAATATGACACCCATGATCACACAGCTAGTAATTGTTTTAGGTAGGATTTGAACTCTGGTCTTCTTGAATTCAAGCCCAGTGCTCTACCCACTGTGCACCCCGGATGCCTAGCAAGAACCCATTTCACTTTTATATACCTATGATTGTTACAACAGCTTTGCTCATACAAAGCCTCATATATCTGCCTCTCCTCAACTTCTGCACAGTGCTATGAGTTCTGCCTTCTGGGGCCAAGCCAAGTCAGTTTCTTCCTTGTTCATGTATCAGCCCTGCCAATACTGGAAGAAAGCTGCTATGTACTCCTTAGGGCTTCTCCTCTGCACGTAAAAGAGCCCTATTTCTTTCCACTGATAGTGGAAAGTGTAGTGTGTGGTCTCCAGGCACGTTACTATCCTGGTTATCCATCCTTGAGATGCTCTCCAAGTTACCCATGTCTGATGCCTCACACCCTTTAGCCAGCTTTCTGTCTAGCCTCCTACTCTCTCTGGAATCTGGCTTCCTAGCTGTATGTGAGCAGTTTCCTTCCTCCCCCAACATTTTTCTTTTTTAACGCTCTTGATCTGATCCACAAGTCTGGAGGCAAATATTTATATATATATATATATATGTATATTTATATATGTATGTATGTATATGTATATATATGTATATATACACACATACACACACATATGTACACACACATATCAACCAGAGCTTGCTAGATGTATCACATGCCTGACCAAAGGCCTGCTCTTCTATTTTAAGCTCTCTTTCAGAAGGCCCAATCCTTTTCATTCTGTGGTCAGAACATGATATCCTCCCCAATTCTGGTGCCCAGTGATCTCCCACCTCTCCATTCCAGGGGAACAAGAGCCCTCAGAGGGACCAGCTCCAGCATTTTCAACAACCCCGCTCTCTGGCGCTAACAATTCAGCACTTCCTTCATTCTCTTAGCTATCACTGGGCATCATTCCTGGAAAACCAGAGTGCTTTCCTCCATTTCTTTCCCCTTCTTCTCAAGTGTGGCAGCACTTTTTGCACTTGAAGTCATTACTTACAACGCCAGGAACCCAAATATATCCCCAAAACCTTTGCAGGTCATCGGAGCAATCCCCTTATCCTCCACATGGGCTAAAAAGAGGATCCTCAGTTCAATGTGGCTTTTGCTACTAAATCTAAATAGACTCTCTGTTTACGTGGCTCTTCCCTGGGGAGTAGAGGGAGTGGGAATGCAGGAGAGAGGGACAGTAGTTCATAAGAGGCAGCTTTTGAGGCAGATGGCTTTTGCACCCTTTTCCTGCTATCTCTGCTACCTGGCTCCTGTAAGTGCCCTAATATAATAATATATAGCTCCTATTATACACTAAGCACTGTTAGGCAATTTCCAATTATTATTTCATTGGGTTCTCACAACAACCCTGGGAGATAGGGGCTATTATTAACCTCATTTTATAGTTGAGGAAACTGAGGCAGACAGGGGTTAAGTGACTTGCTTGAAATCACATGGCTAGTAAGTCGGAAATCAGAGTTGAACTCAGGTCTTTCTGATTCCAGATCCAAGGTTCTGTGCTCTATTATCTAGCTGCATGATGTCAGCTAAGTGAGAGAGGCCTTCTGTAGAAAACCTGTTTCCCCACCCCTTCTTGCCTTTTCTTTTCTCTTTCCTTCTTCCCTATCACTGTTCCTCAGACTCCAGATGGCAGTCCACTTGGGCCTTGCTTCTTTGCTGCGTGGGTATTGTTTGATGATCCGGGGTCATGTAAAGTTTGTGAATTTTTAGAAAAAAACCCTAAATGTATGAGAATGATAAAGACAAGCTACCTTATGGATTGAATCTATTTTACTAAAGGATCTGGCCCACTTTTGAGGATTTTTGCACACATCTCCATGAGTGTATGTCCTCACACACACACATACACACATACACACACACACTCGAATAAATAATCTGTGATTTTGTGGGTGTGGTTCTTATTCAAAGGAACAAACAGAAATCCCTCTATAATAGAGAATCCACGAACTTGAATGTTACCATTCTCAAACTAAAATCTAGCACTTCTTTCAGTTATTTAAAAACATTAATCTGAAGAGTCCCTAGGCTATACCATATTGCCAGAGGGGTCCATGATACAACAAAGGTTATGAACTCCTACTCAATAGAGGGTCTTAGAGGGTTAAAAAAAATTTAATTGCCCAGTGACTACCCTGTCAATAAGATCCTTAGATATCTCCAGGTCTCTTCATATAACAATAATGACAACAATATAGATACACACACATTTATTTATATAAATATATAACAATATATTTATATATTATATATTTATATAAATATATTTATCTATGTTTGTGATATATATATATATATGTAAATATATATTCACTTAAACAAACTGAATGAACCTGAAAAGTATCTTTCCTAAAAGTACTTTATGCATGTATGCTACAAATAATCATGTCAGTGAAATGATTTTTTTGGCTTATAAATAATCATATACTAATAGCTGATACTTATATAGTACCTTTGGGTTTGCCAAGACCTTTTGGGCTGGCTTCACTCCTTTGCTCCTTATGAGAGCACTGTCAGTGATGGAGCCTCTTCCTTGGATTTGGCAGACTATGATCGATCCCCCATAGGCTGTAAAGGGCCTTGACATCCAGCACATGGTGTCATTTCACTTCCTAAAGATCAATGAGGTAGAAGTTTGTTATTGGCTATTGTCTGTGAAAAAAAGATGGAAACTCACAAATGTAAGACTCTAGGAAAGCTTTGAAATAACATGCTTTTTCCTGTCATCTTTCTGTGTCAAAATGAAAAAAAATTGCAGAAGGTAAAATTCATGTTAAGTGGAGAGCAAGTCTTGCAATCTGAAACAGCTTCAAAAAGAATATCTCAGGTTTTGTGCATTTTCTAACTGCTATGCTTTCCCTTGGTAGCACCAGTGGATAGCACTGGGCAAAGTACTCCATCTTTCCTGCTCTTTCCTCCCTTCTAGAAGCGGCGTAGCTGAACCTCACCTAGGCCCTGTCTACTTCTATCCTGCCCTATCTCCTTTCTCATCTGAGGCCTGAGGGGTAATTAGCCACACCCCTTGCTACAACCTGTAGTTCACTTTTTGCTTAGGGGCAGCATACTACCTTCAGGTCCCTGCAACTCCTTTCCCAGCTTTCCCTGGAGTTTATATCAGATGAAAATATTAACATACTCTCAATAGGACAGAGTCCCTGATTATAAAAATCACTGACATTAAGACAGAGGTTTGGCTTTCTGGCGTCACGTAAAGTTTTGTGCATCTTCCTAACCCCCTGGTGTCTTTTTTTTTTAATGTATTTATTTAACTTTTTACATTCATTTTCACAAAATTTTGGGCTCCAAATTTTCTCCCCATTTATCCCCCTCCCCATTCCAATACTCCGAGCATTCTAATTTTCCCGATCACCAATCTGCCCTCTCTTCTGTCATCCCTCCCTTCTCTTGTCCCCATCTTCTCTTTTGTCCCGTAGGGCCAGATGACTTTCTATTCCTCATTAACTATATGTCTTATTTCCTAGTAGCAACAACAATACTAAAGAGTTGTTCCTAAAACTTGCGTTCAAAATTTTCCCCATCCCTCCCTCCCCACCCATTCCCTTTGGGAAGGCAGGCAATTCAATATAGGCAATATCTGTGTAGTTTTAGAAAGGACTTCCATAATAGTCGTGTTGTGTAAGACTAACTATATTTCCCTCCATCCTATCCTGCCCCGCATTGTTTCTATTCTGTCTTTTGATGCTGTCCCTCTCCAAGTGTTGACTTCAAATTGCTCCCTCTTCCCATTGCCCTCCCTTCCATCATCCTCTCACCCTGCTTATCTCCTTCTCCCCCACTTTCCTGTAATGTAAGATAGGTTTTCATACCAAAATGAGTGTGCATTTTATTCCTTCCTTTAGTCGAATGTGATGAGGGTAAACTAATTGTTTTTTTCTCAGCTCTCCTCTTTTTCCCTCCACTAAAAAGTCTCCTGCTTGCCTCTTGAAGAGAGATAATTTACCCCATTCCATTTCACCCTCTTTCCTCCCCCTACCTTTCTCTCTCACCATTTACCTTAATTTCTTTTAAGATATGGTCCCATCCTATTCATTCACTCTGTGCTCTCGGTCTCTGTATGTGCATGCATGTGTGTATGTGCACACATGTACATGTGTGTGTGTGTCTCTGTGTATGTGTGTGTGTGGTCCCACCAACTACCCAGTTACTGAAAAGGTTTAAGAGTTACAAATATTGTCTTTCCATGTAGGAATGTAAACAGTTCACCTTTGGTAAGTCCCTTATGACTTCTCTTTGCTGTTTACTTTTTCATGCTTCTTCTCATCTTTGTGTTAGAAAGTCAAATTTTCTTTTCAACTCTGGTCTTTTCATCAAGAATGCTTGAAAGTCCTTTGTTTCATTGAAAGACCATGTTTCCCCTGAAGTATTGTACTCAGTTTTGCTGGGTAGGTGATTCTTGGTTTTAGTCCTAGTTCCTTTGACTTCTGGAATATCCTATTCCATGCCCTTCGATCCCTTAGGTAGAAGCTGCTAGATCTTGTGTTATCCTGATTGTATTTCCACGATACTGGAATTGTTTCTTTCTAGCTGCTTGCAAGATTTTCTCCTTGACCTGGGAATTCTGGAATTTGGCCACAATGTTCCTAGGAGTTTCTCTTTTTCGATCTCTTTCAAGTAGAGATCGATGGATTTCTTGAATGCTTATTTTGCCCTCTGGTTCTAGAATCTCAGGGAAGTTTTCCTTGATAATTTCATGAAAGATGATGTCTAGGCTCTTTTTTTGATCATGGCTTTCAGATAGTCCCATAATTTTTAAATTGTGTCTCCTGCATCTATTTTCCAGGTCAGTTGTTTTTCCAATGAGATATTTCACATTCTCTTCCATTTTTTCATTCTTTTGGTTTTGTTTGGTGATTTCTTGGTTTGTCCTAAAGTCATTAGCCTCCATCTATTGCATTCTAATTTTGAGAGAACTATTTTCTTCAGTGAGCTTTTGAACCTCTTTTTCCATTTGGCTAATTCTGCTTTTGAAAGCATTCTTCTCCTCATTGGCTTTTTGAACCTCTTTTGCCAATTGAGTGAGCCTATTTTTCAAGGTGTTATTTTCTTCAGCATTTTTTTGGGTCTCCTTTAGCAAGGTATTGACCCATTTTCCATGCTTTTCTTGCATCTCTCTCATTTCTCTTCCTAGTTTTTCCTCCACCTGTCTAACTTGATTTTCAAAATCCTTTTTGAGCTCTTCCATGGCCTGAGCCCACTGGACATCCACCTCGGATGTCTGGGATACAGAGTACCTGACCTCCACGTCTTTCCCTGATGGCAAGCATTGTACTCCCTCATCAGAAATGAAAGGAGGAAGAAACATCTGTCCCCCCAAAAAGTAGCTTTCTATGGTCTTATTTTTCTTCCCTTTTCTGGGCATTTTCCCAGCCAGTTACTTGACTTCTGACCTTCCTCTCCACCCCTACCTAGATCCATCCAGCTAGTGCTTGGGGTCTGAGATTCAAATGCTGCTCCCCAGCCTCAGGGCTTTCCGTGGTGGGCACGGGTGCTATTCAATGTGAGCTTAAGGTCTGGTGCTTGGGTCGGGGCAGTGCCACCTCCCAGGCTCAGTTCCTTCAGGGGGTTTATGCAGAGACCTTCAGTAATGGAGCGGAGCTCCTGCCACTGCCTTCTGAGGGGGCCTGAGTTGCGGAGACACCCCACTCCCCTCTCGACCAGTTCAGATGTCTCTCTCACTGACCTGTAGCGCCTGTGGGGAGGGAACTTCGCAGCCTCCGGAGATTCCATCCCTGAAGCCTGCTCAGATCTGATCCTCTCGGCTGCGTGGCCAGGGCAGTGCAGGGGTGGGCTCTGCGTCCAGTGCACAACGGACTTTTGGGGTCGGTTTTTCAGGGCTCTCTGGAACGGAAATCTCCTCCACTGCTTTCCTGAGCAGGGTCCACTGCTCCAAAATTTGTGGGGAGTTCTTTTTACAGGAAATTTATGGGCTGTGGGTTCCGGAGCTAGCATACAGTGAGTCTTTCTACTCTGCCATCTTGGCTCCTCCTTCCCCTGGTGTCTTTATGTTTGAAGGTAAATAAGGAAACAGAAAACATTTAGGCAAAAAAAGGCAGCAGAATTTAATATATTATCTGTTACTTGAGAGGCACAGGTGGGGAAGTTGGAGAAAAAGTCAACCTCTTGGGGGAACTTCCTTCAGGCCTTAAAGCATTGACTACAGCTACTAGTATTAGTAGGAATGCCTCTGGGAGATGCTCACTTCTCTCCCTCCCTTTGCCATGGCATCTCATCTCTGCTTAGTTTCTCCTTTCAGTTGTGCCTTGTGTGCCAGATCTTTCTAGCTTGGCTCCTTGAGCTCAGAATGGGGCCCAGGATGATTCTCTGCCCTGTTACTGCCATCTCCTACCAATTGTGGGGGTCCCTGTAAGAATTCCTCGGCTTGATTTAAGTTCAGCTTCTGGCTGAAAAATGATGATAGTCCCAGATTGCTCTCAGAGGTGAGAGGGAATGGCTTGTCCATCAGGAATACAAATGGCAGGCTGCTAGTCAGATCGCAAACCACTATTCCATCTTAAGAATATTACAATTCTTATAATAATAACTGACATTTATATCAGCCTTTAAAGTTTTCAAAATATCTTACTGATCTCATTTAAGCTTCACAACAACCCTATGAGAGAAGTATTTTTTGGCCATGATTTGATTTGTCCATGTCCATTTATTTAACCATGATTTATTCTGGCAATGCAGATCAAAGCTGTTCTCCAACTTAGGGATATTCTAGAGTTGTCTGGGATGCTGTTAGGTGCCTTGACCTGAGTCACATGGCAAGTATGGGTCATAGATCAGGATTTAAATGCAGGTTTAAAGGCCAATCCTCCCTACCCATCATACCATGCTCCCTCTCTCCTGTCATTAGTACTACATCTAAGGCCATCTCCTCTCTAAACCCCCTACTCTTATAACATGGATAGGGTTTGAAAACTGCGCCATGATTTCTGCTGAAGGCTTGGGGCCTTTCCTTACTATATTCCATGTGATGCCTCATCACAAAACAAGTACCCATGAACCATGTAGAGAGAACTATTCCAGTAATCCAAATAGGTACAATTAGGAAAAGTCTTTTGCATGATCCTTCACTTTATGTTCTACTGTAGGTCACTGGCTTTCTTTCCTCTTCTGACACATTCTTCTCTCTCAGAGTCTCAAGCTGGGATTTCATTTAAATTGTTCAACTTTAATTTTAGGTTTCAGTTTGCTAAAGCTCATGCAATAATGGGTGAGAACTCAAAACAGTTTTCTGTCCTCAGAAATCAAAGGCTTCTTGTAACCAACAGTTCCATTCACATTTGTAATTGCCTTGCCAACAGGGAGTCTTAGATTAAGTCCAAGAGAGTGTTACATAATAGGATGGGTGGAAAATGACCTTATGATCATGGTATTGGGTGATAGACTTTGCTAAAAAAGAAGTACCCATAAGTAACCCACCTCTGAAAATTAATCTGATTATTCTTATTCTTGTAACCCAGGATGCTCAAAGATTACAAGGTGATACTCATGAAAAAGATGATTTCTAACATGGATGATCAGGGAAGGCTTTATAGAAGAGGTGATGTTTGAACTGACCTTTTAAGGTAGGCACAATTTAGCAGACTCTAATACCTCTGATAGCTTCCGCATGGAGATCTTCAGATATAAGGATTCATTACTTCTCAGGACACTTCATTCCACTTTTGGTTCTTATAATCAAGGCCAAATTTTTCTGTAGGTATTTTTGGCCTGTTGCTCCTACCTCTGCCTTTTGATGCCAATCAGAGCATGTCTAGCTTCTCTTCCACTTGATATCCCTTCAAATACTTGAAAAGAGCTATTATATTCTCCTTAAGTCTTTGGATCATAGGATTATAGACCTCAGAGGCCTGCTAGTCCAGCCCCTTCCTTTTTACAGAAAAGGAAATGAATGTGAAGAGGCTTACCCAAGACTGTATATACTGTGTTTTCCTGCCCTAGTAAATATAGCGTAGCAAAAATATTTTAATGAGTTCCTTTGATGACTGAGGACTTCAGAGTCTGAACATTGATTCTCATAGCACAGTGCTATAGATGTAGAAAGTCTAGGTGATTGGGTTGAACATATGATAGAGCACATCCCTGGAAGGCATTTTATTTCAGAGTAAATTCAACAAATTTCACAAATAATTCAAGAAATATTTACTATGTGCATAGCATTGTGTTAGGCACTGGGAGTAAACATGTGAAATAAAATAAAAAGTTTACAGTAGAGTAGGGGAGATGGTATGTGTATAAATAACTATAATAAAAATAATCCACATGTTTGAGAGGTATAAGTAAAGTACAAAGAGTCATTCTGGGAGGGAGGTGGGGAGCTGAGAGGGCTGGAGGCCAGAAGTCACTTTCTACCATGAGAACGAAAGAAGACTTTGTGGAAAGAGGTAGAGTCTAAGTTTTATCTTAAAGTCAAGGTATGCCAGTACCTGGAAAACAATCCCCTCTACTAAATACCCAGCAAGTGTGTCATCTAGCCTGTGCTCAAAACTCTCTAGGGAGGGAGAACTTCTAGAGCAGCCTTTTCCATTTTTAGCCAACTATAATTGGTAAGAAGTTTTTCATGACATTGAGCCTATATTTGTCTTGCCAAATTTGCACCCCTGTACCTAGCCTTGGCTTTGTTTAATCCTCCTTTCCACACTTATCACACTTACCATAGTATCATAATTCTATAGCTGGAAGAGGCTTCAGCGGTCATCGAGTTCAACCTCCTCATTTCATAGATGAGTAAAATGAGGCCTATGGAAAAGGTGTGACTTTCCTAAGGTCCTACAAATACTAAATGGCAGAACCAATATTTGAACACAGGGCTTCTGACTGATCCAGCATCCTTTCCATTATGCTCTGACAGTACTTCAGATATCTGAAGACTAATTGATACTGTATGTCCCCCCCCAACCCATCCCAAAGTATAGTTGGATTTGGATTCAGATATCACCTCTGCAACTTCCTAGTTGTATAAACAAGGCCAAATCACTTAACATCTCTGAGCCTAGATTTATCTGTACAATAGGGATACTGATGTCTATGGTTCCTACCTCACAGAGTTCTTCTTCTCTCTTCCTTTAGCTCCCATTTCTTTTCCAAGAACTGAACTGACCTGAACTGACTATGCTCTCTTTTCCCTTTCTTCATCCTGCAGTGAATCAACTTAACTCTACTCTCCTGTGCCACCTTGTCCTATAGCCAGTCATACCTGGCCAAGCCCCAAGCCTGGATTACTCTTCTATCTACCTCTTTTGCTCCTATTTCACATACTGTTGAATGGATATATTGGAAAACATGAAATTGTGCAAATTGGGTCTTCTACAAATTTAGGTTAGCTAATCTCAGCTGTATTTTCCCTGCAGCAAGGCAGTCATCTTACTCCTTCCTAATTGATTTAGTATTCCACTCTCCAAACCTTATCTCTTTTCAAGTCTCCCATGGTAATTCTCATGTCTACCCTTGGTGCTATGAGTCTCAACTCATACTTTACTGAAAAAAAATTGAGGTTATTCACCAAAGATACCCTTTTTTCTTCTCCTCATCATATCATATTACTCGGACATATTCCCCACCACTATCTTCTCCTTCACTCTAGTCTTTGATGAAGAAATGGCCCTCCTGCTTGCCAAAGCCAACCCTTCCACATGTATCTATGAACCAATCCTCTTCTGTTTTTTTCCCCAGCAGATTTGCCCTCACTCTCTTATCTGCAGTTTCTTCCTACATACTGGTTCCTTCTTTGCTATCTGCCAACATGTCCATGTTTCCCCATTGTTTTTTTAAAAAAAGCCCTCACTTGATCCTTTCATCCCCACTATCTAATGTCCCCGATCTTTCCTCCTCTTCATTGCTAAATTCTTTAACAAAGCCATCTATGATTGGTGCCTCCCCTTCCTCTCCCTTCTCCTCTCAATTCTAAATGCTTTATGGTCTGGCTTCCAAACTCATTATTCAACTGGAACTGCTCTCTCCCAACTTATTAACAGTCTCTTAATTGCCAAATCAAATGGCCTTGTTTCAGTCGATCATTCTTAAACTCTTTGTAGCATTTAACACTATTGATCATCCTCTTCTCCTGGATATTCCTTCCACTCTTGTTATTAATGATACAGCTCTCTCCTGGTTCTCCTGTCAGACTAGTTGCTTCTTTCTAGCCCCTTTTCTGGATCTTTATTCCTGTCACACCCACAGATTGTGGGTTTCTGCCAAGGCTGTGTCCTGAGCCTTCTCTTTTCTCCCAATACTATCTCACTTGGTAGTGAGATTGTTTAGTTGGCATTGTTTCAAATAACATTTCTATGCAGATGCTTCTCAGCTCTATATATCTAACCCTACCTAGTTCATGGAATTGGTAGTCCTTTGTCTCTTTCTCTAAAATACATCTTTGAGAGTCCTATTAGTTTGTATTCTGGGTAATTGAGGCTTGACTGGACCTCTTTTCACTCAGTCATAATGTTGCTACTGCTCCGATCCCAGGACAAGGACTTTGCAGGTTTGAGTGAAGGAGGTAGTATATGAAATGCTATTTCATTGTGAGCAGAATGTTTAGACTCATGGATATGATTGGGAAAATGCTCAAATAATTTGTGGGTGTGGCTTTTTGAAATTTCCAAATCAATATGATTCAGGGGCATGCTGAAATGACAAAGAATGGGGATTCTCTCTGGAAGTTAAGATTTGAAGTGATAATCATCGGTCACCTGACTAGAGAACCACTTAATGGTGAGCATTGGTACTCTCAGGCTGCTAGAGACCTTCTTCACGCATACTGTGATTATGCCTTCATTATGAACATATGGTGCTCTGGGGTGCCATGATGCATATTCTGAAGCTCAATGGAGTAACAGTATCACAGAAGGGAAATAGAATGGGACCAGATGAATTAGGTCAATTAAATGGAGTTATTTCTGGGACTAGTTAAGTTTATCCACACCAAAATGCTGAGTTAGTAGAAGCCATATTTGACCAAAGCATTTTATTATGAGATCTTCATAGGATTTGGTCTCATCTGTATGAGAAGAGTTATGCTGTAAGTAACACAATTTGATCATTACTTCTTTTTTATCTATTTTTAAAATTTGGGGAAATAAACTCAGTAGTGAGATCCCTAGGTCAAAACATATGGACATTTAATGGTTTTTCTAGTCCTATATTGTTTTCCAGAATCATTGTACCAATTCATATCTATGTCAACGTTATATTAGTATGTTTATCAGGGAAGATAAGGCCTCTACCAATGACTAGTTCCATTTTTATAATCTTTGATAGGTAGGAGGTAAAACCTTAGAGTTGTTTTGATTTACATTTCTCTTATTACTAGTGATTTGTAGTATTTTTTCATATAGTAGGTGATTATTTGCTTTTTTCTGAAAACTCATTGTTGAGATCCTTTGACTGTATGCCTCTAGGGAATGGTACTAGGCCTTGTATATTCGTTACTTATTCTGTTGAGTGGCATCATTTGCAGTTGCTTGCCTTCCAAAGAGGATACTCCTCTATTTAAACTAAATATCCCTTAGGGCATTTGTTGTTGTTTATTGTAAAGCAATATTTTTTTTCTGATCATTAATTTGTCTTTGAAATTCTCAGTCCCCTAAAATTGGCATTTTAATTTGAACTAAAAATATTCAGCATCTTCCAGAAAGGTATTGGGTATAACTATGCCCATAGGCTTTTCTTGGGTACCTTATTGTCTCTGTAATCTGACTATGTGGGTACTTCTTCCAGTGGTGCAAATCACAGCCTAACCATGCCTTCTCATCCTGCCCATGTCCTCTTGTCTATGTTCTCCTATAAATCTTCCATGGGCAGTGCGGAGCAGGGGGGCAAGTTCCATATTCTGGAAACCTTTTCTGAATCTTTTGACACTGTAGCTAACAATGAAGGGTGGAAGTGATCCATTATTTATCCCAAATAAAGTCCAAATTCCTCAGCTTAGCATTAGAGGTCCTCTATACTTTTAGCATCATCCTACCTTTTTAGCCTTGTCTTACATTATTCCATTCCACATTCACTACACTCAAGCCATACTCAACTCATTGCTGTTCAATTAAACAGTTGAATTAAAGAACCATTTCCCGTGCTTTCCCACCTTAGATCTTAATCATTTCCAGTGCCTGGAGTACCCTTTAAGACTTACTTCCAATCCCTCTTCCTCTAGGAATCCACTGCTAACTCTGCCAGTCATAAATGAGAAAGGTTAAACTTGAATTCACCATACCTGAGTCTGTATCCAAGCTCTGCTATTACCTTGGACATGCAATTTAATCCCACTTTGACTTAGTTTCCTTACCTGTAAAATGAGCCATATGTGCTAGAATGGTAGAACTTACTGGGGCCTATGTTTCACTGGAATAGTCTTTAAAAATCCACAATGAAGCACTGACGAATAGGATAGTCTACAAAGAATCACAGTTGTGAGTGACCCAGTCAGGAATGGAGACACTTATGGGGAATGGAAAGTAGGAGTAGCTTAAGAGCCATCTTCCAGGAAATGTATGGTTGGAATAGGACGTGGGCTGGTGATATAGCAGAAGAGTGGACAAGAGATGACCAGATCAGGTGTTGTGCTGATACCCTTGGAAGGCTGAAAGGCCTGGACAAGTCTTCTAGCATATTGGGTAAATCAGATGTGAAGCATTTACAGGAGAATGGGGACAAGAAGTGTACAGGGTCAGAAGGCATGGGAGGGAGTGCAGTCTTCATCAAAGGATGGAATGTGTATATTGATGAGATCATGGATCCTTCAAAGTATTAAAACATAAGTACTTAGTAATAGGAGAAACAATGACTTCCTCCCCTTTTAGCAGCTAACTTCTCCTTCCATTGCTAAAAGCTGCTAAAAACTTCAGAAGTGGCAGTACTGCACAAGTAGAATCCCCTTCCTCTCTAATCTCTCATATGCCTGGGTAAACATAGCTTGGTATCGTCCAGCATGGCTTTTTAATCCTCATATATTGATAACTCCCCATGCAGCTATTGCCTAAAATGGACTTCATACTGTAAAGATTTGATTCCTGGAACTAAGGAATTTAATTTGACAGTAATCATATTAATGAACAAACTGTGACCTGCATATTCCCTAGTCTTTCATATATTACTGAGAAAAAAAATGGCCTGTCCTGTTTGAGAATATCAGTATTCATTAGGCTAAGTTAGTTTGGACTGGCTTCATCAAAGGAATAGAAGGTAGGTTTACAAATTAAAATACCCACCCATTTGTATTTTTCTCTTGTGAGCTTGGAACCATTATGCAATTTTCAATATATACAGGAAATAAGAACAATGAAATTTATACTTTACCATATACTCTTTTCCTTTCAATCATTGGTGATCAGTTGAATATTGGACTTCTCAAAATAATAGTAAGATAGGGACACAAAATGACATTTTTTGGATTCCCAAGATTGGGGAAATAAGCTCAAAATAGAAGGTGAAAAAAACCTTTGCATTTTTGAAAGGCAACAGTCTGAGAGAGAAAGTGGTGGAATTCAATTTCCAGATGACATGTCAAATTTGTCTTTAAGTCCAGCAAAGCACTAAATATTACCCCTTCATTCTAAATCATTCCAATGACCTTTGGCCTTGATCCAACAACTGCAAATTTAGAAAATTGGTATATCGTGAAAACAACCTGGAATACCAATTTATAGGTTTGGAGAAGTAGTTAGGCGTTAGGTTAAAGAGCATAGATTTCTGCTGCAAGAGAACTGGGTTTTAGCCCTGAGATTTAGGTTATTAGCTGTTTGACCTTGGACGAGGTACTCCCCATTCTGATCCTTAGTTTTCTCATGTGCAAAATGAGGGGGTTGGATGAGAATAGGGTTCCTTCCGGTTTAAATTTTCATATCATTTTACTTTGAATTCTGGTCATTTATAGCATATTAAATTCTAGTATTTAAAATTTAAAATTCAGTTCTACAGCAGATACTGTATTGGACACTAGAGCTCCAAAGATTAAAAATGGTACAGTCCCTGTCCTCAGGGAGTTTCCAGTATAGCAGAAGGCTTAAACCTAGGGTGCCTAGCACATCTAGGTAATGCTTCAGGGGATACAAGCCAGGACTCAGGAAAGCTCATCTTCCTGAGTTCAAATATGGCCCCAGACACTAGCTCTTTGATCCTGGGCAAGTCATTTCACCCTGTTTACCTCAGTTTCCTCATCTGAAAGATTAGCTGGAAAAGAGGATGGCAAACAATTCTGGTACCTTTTCCAAGAAAACCCCACATGAGGTCACAAATATTTGGACATGACTGGAAACAACTGAACTACAGCAGAAGGCTTAAAGCAAACACATAAATAAATATGATGAAAGGTAGTATGGAAAAAGACGGGCAAATTCTCCAAATCTCAGTCTCAGCTTTCACTATCATCTAATCCAACCTTGGAGCCAGGAGCCCCTATGTGGTGCTTTATTATTATTATTTTGTTTTCAGTGTTCTAAATCACTTCCATATATCTTAGATTTTTTCCCCTCCCTCCCCCTCTTCTCCCCTCCCTCCCTTCCCCCTCCCTGAAATGGCATACAATTTTGTATAGGTTCTACACATATATTCCTATTAAATACATTTTCACCTTAATAATGTTGCATAGAAGAATTAAAATGAATGGGAGAAATCATAAAACAAACTGAAACATAATACAAAAGAAAATGGTCTGCTACATTCTGCAACTGAATTCCATAGATCTTTCTCTGGATGTGGAAGGCATTTTGCCGTAAAAGACCATTTTAGAATTTTTTAAGTCCTTGCATTGCAATGAAGTTCTAAGTCTACCAGAAAAAATCCTTGCACACTGTGGTTGTTGCTATATGTGGTGCTTTTAAATCCTTCCAGTTAGATCCTTTTTTGGGAATGAGTTATTCGTGTAGGATTGCACTGTATTCTCGGGGTCTTTTGTTTAATGAGGGAGTGAGTGGGAGGAGGGGCAGCCTTTCTCTTCTAAAGGAAATCCCTAGCACTTTAACAGAGTGAGCATAACCTGGGAAACAAAACTCTCCAAAGTTCCAGTTGGAGTAATTTGGTTAAGTACCTAAATGAAGACGGATATCCAGAAAGGAACAACAAATGTTTTCCCTGACACTGTTCATCAACTTTTAAGCAATAGTGAGTTGCTGGGCATGACCAAGAAGAAAATGACTCAGTACTTCATTTTCCATGGTGCTCAAGGGTCTCCTTGGAAGATATTTGCAGAATTAAATTTCCCAGAAGGCTCTATGTCTGGCCAAAAGACCATATATTGCCCCCACGTAGGGACTCAGATTAGTAAGTAGTCTTCTGAAAGATGGAATGTTTAAAAAATGAGTCCATCATAGATGCAGGAGTAAGCAAAGTTGGCCTAGTTTTAGCTGTGCTTGTCTACCATTGTCCTTTCTCAGGTCTGCAAACTGTTGGTGGATATCCTTTAAGGAATCTGAAGCAGATTGCAAGGTAGACCCACCCCCCTGCTGTGAGGGCCTGGCCCATGGATGGGATTTTGGGGAAGATTTCTTTACTCTCTGCCTGGGGCTAGATTTCAGGTCCTTTTGGTCCCTCTGCTCCTTACAGTACTCCTGGGCAGACATTCAATCTATGGATAGATTTCTGTGATCTCTGCCAGAGCATACCCATAGGCCCCCTCCTGTGAACAACTGAATTCTGACTGAATTTGGGCTGTCCGTTCCCCTTTCTTGACCAGGGGTACACTATGTGGGTATCTTTGACCTAATTCTGGCTGTGCTTTTCCTTCATTAGACTTTCTAAGTTTTTCAGACTGTTGGTGGATGGATACGAGGGAATGTGGTCCAGAGTGCAGTGTAGGCCCCCCTGCTGTGAAGGCCTTTGGTTTGAATGGGATTTAGTGGAAGATTTCCTTTCTCTTTCCCTGGGCTCCATTTCAGGTGCCTCTGGTCTACTTTCTGCTTCCTCTGTAGACTGAAGGACTGTCTTGGGACCGTGTAGTTAGTGGAGACCTTTCTAAGGTCCCTTGTAAAGCCCAAGTAGCCAGTTCACTTACTACTTCAGCATGGGCTTTCTTGTGCTTTGACTGTTTTTGGCTAGGAAGCTGATTTAGGGGATTCTGGTTGAGATCCCATTGTCAATCATGAGTGAGGGAACATCGAACGACACAAGAACATTTTTTGACAGATTTGAGGGGATCTACTCTGGTCCGTGGCAGGGCCCCCTGCTGTGCCTTTGTGCTCAAACTCTGTGGCTTTCCCTCATATTCATCCTCTTTTGTTCCATGGCACATTTAGCAGGGAATTTGCCCCACCACTGATGCACCTTCATATCAGGAGGCTTTTCCCAGTACCTAGAATGTCCCCGGATCCATTTCTGTGCGGGTCCCTCACCATAGGCCCTTGCTTAGTCCGTTTGTTCCCATATGTATGTCAGTATGTCCCCTTCTGTCTGTGTGTCCCTATCTGTTCATGTGTCTCCTCTCTGTCCATCTTTCCTCATGTGTCTGTCCATGTGTCCCCATCTCTCTGTAAATCCCTCATCTGTTTGTCCATGTTTCCCTACCTGTCTGTGTGTCCACATCATTCTGTCGGTGTGTCCCTATCTCTCCATGCATCCCCATGTGTCTATGTGTCCCCATCTGTCCATGAGTCCTGTATCTGTTTGTATATCCCGAGTATGTGTCTCCATGTGTCCCCACCTGTCCACGTGTCCCCATCGGTCCATCACTAGAGCCTCTTGGAGGACCTCCTGCTGTGGCTGGTAGTACCTTTGATGGTTCCTGTACTTTCTTTTTCAGGGCATTGAGGCACATTGCTTGTGTTTCTTTGAGCATGACTCTTTGTCTCTAGTCCCTATCTAGACTGTGGCATAGCATCAGTGTCCCTGCATCCAAAATCTCTCTGGGCCTATTTGTTTTAACCATTTTATTACCGGGTTGGATTTCTTCCTGCACATTTTTCTCCTTTATCCCTGAGGAATTCATTTGGGGGATTGTGGCCTAGTTCCTGTGGTCCCTATTGACCAAGGGGCTATCTACTCTCAGAGATACTGTTCATGGATCATTTCAGTGGGTTACGACTGGAATGTCAGTTGGGACCCCATGCTGTGAATTGTAGATCTTCGATTTTTCTTGTGCAGATTCCTCTTCTATGTCCTTGGTTTCAATTTCAGACCATTGTAGGTGCTCTGGTCATTTCTCATGTATACACTGGAACCCTCTTGGGCTCATAGGCAGTCTGTGGATAGCTTTCTGGGTTGTCTGCTAGAGCCCATCCTTAACCCCCCACTGTGAGTGACTGAATTCTGCGTGCATTCTGGCTGTCTATTCCCTTTTCTTGACCAGGAGCATATTTTGGGGAGATTCGGGTCTAGATCTGGCTGTGTTTTTCCACTGTTGTCCTTTCTCAGGTCAGCAAACTTTTGGTGGATATCCTTTAAGGAATCTGGCCCAGATTGAAATGTAGGCCCTCCAATGTGAGGGCCTGACCCACGAATGGGATTTTAGGGAAGATTCCCCTACTTTCTGCCTTGTCTACATTTCAGGCCCTTCTGATGCCTGTGTTCCTTTCCTTATACACAGTGCAGTTGTCATGGGTAGACATACAGTCTGGATAGATTTCTGCTATCTCTGCCAGAGCCCATCCTCTGGCCCCCTCCTTTGAATGATTGAATTCTGGGTGCATTTAGGCTGTCCATTCCGCTTTCTTGACCAGGAGCACACTTTGTGGGTATCCTTTGCCTAGTTTTGGCTATGCTTTTCCTTCATTTGACTTTCTAATGTCTGCTGGATGGATGTGAGGGAATCCAGCCCACGCATGCAATGTAGGCCTCCCTGCAGTGAAGGCCTTTGATTTGTATGGGATTTTCTGGAAGATTCCCTTTATTTTTCCCTGGGTGTCCATTTCAGGTAACTCTGGTCTACTTCCTACTTTCCCTGTAGACCGAAGGATTGTCTTGGGACCATGTCTAGTCTCTAACGACATTTCTAGGGTCCCTTGTAAAGCCCAAGTAGCTGGTTCACTGATTGCTTCTGCACAGACTTTCTTGTGCCTTCTGACTTTATTTGACTGGGCAGCTGATTTAGGGAATTCTGACTGAGATCCTATTGTCAGTCATGACAATGACAATGACTGTTGTCATTCATGAATACTGAAGGTCACAAGAACATCTTTTGACAGATATGAAGGTATCTCTTCTGTGGCTCGTGGAAGGGCTGCCTGCTGTACCTTTGTGCTCAATCTTTGTGGCTTTGTGTCATATTCATCTATCCGCTTTTGTTGTATGGCACACTTGGCAGGGAATTTTCCCCACCACTGATGCACCTCCTCATGCAGGAGACTTTTCCCAATACCCAGAATGTCACCAGAACCATTTCTGTGGGGTTCCCTCACCATAGCTCCGTGGAATAGTCCGTGTGTCTCCATGTATATGGTGGTGTATCCCTTTCTATGTGTCCTTATCTGTCCATGTTACTCCTCTCTATCCGTGAGTCCTCATATGTCTGCCCTCGTGTCTCCTGTCTCTCTGTATATCTCTCATCTCTGTGTCCATGTTTCCCTACCTGTCCTTGTGTCTGCATCTTTCTGCCCATGTCTTGCCTTGTTTGTCTGTGTCCCCTTCTTTCTGTGTGTTCCTGTCTGTTTGTGTGTCTCCTACCTGTCTATGTGTCCCTATATGTCTGTCCTGGTGTCCCCATCTGTCCATGAGTCCTGTATCTGTCTATGTATCTCCCATCTGTGTCTTCATGTGTCCCCACCTCTCAGTGTATCCTCATCTGGCCATCACTAGAGCCTCTTGTAGGACCTCCTGCTGTGGTTGCTGGCACCTTCGACGGTTCCTATATTTTCCTTTTCAGGGCACTGAAGCCCATTGCTTTGAAGATGACTTTTCTTCTCCAGTACCTGTCTAGACTGTGGCATAGCATCAGTGTCCCTGCATCCACAATCTCTCTGAGCCGATTTGTTTTTAACCAGTTGGTTACTGGGTTGGATTTCTTCCTGCATATTCATCTCCTCTTTCCCTGAAGAGTTCATTTGGGGGATTGTAGCTTAGTTCCTGGGGTCCCTCTTGACGAGGAGGAATGTCTACTTTCCAGTGATCATTTTAGGATCATTTTAGTGGGTTGCTACTGACACCTCAGGTGGGACCCCCCCATGCTGTGAATAATTCCTTAGGTCTTAGATGTTTTTTGTACAGATTTCTCTTCTCTTTCCTGGGTCTCAATTTCAGGCCATTGTGGGTACTCTGGTCCTTTCCATGTAAACCCTGGAACCGTCCTGGGCTGATAGGCAGTCTGTGGATATATTTCTGAGGAATCTGCTAGAGCCCACCCTCAGCCCCCCATTGTGAGTGACTGAATTCTACGTGGACTCTGGATGTCCATTCCCTTTTCTGACCCCAAGGCATACTTTGGGTAATTCTAGTATGGTTCTAGCTGTGCTTTTTTTACCATTGTCCTTTCTCAGGTCTGCAGACTCTTGGGGATACCCTTTAAAGAATCTGACCTAGATTGCAAGGAGGGAGCTCCTGCGAGGACCTACCTCATGGATGGGATTTTGGGGAAGATCATTCTGCTCTCTCCCTGTGTCTAGATTTCTGGCCCTTCTGGTGCCTCTGTTTCTTTCCATGTATGCAGTGCAGTTGTCCTGGGCGGACATACAGTGTGTGGATAGATAGATTTCTGCTATCTCTGCCAAAGCCCAGCCTCAGGCTCCCTCCTGTGAATAATTGAATTCTGGGTGGATTTGGGCTGTCCATTCCCCTTTTGTGACATGGGGAATACTTTGCAAATACCGTGATCAAGTTCTGACTGTGCTTTTCCTCCATTGGATTTTCTAAGGTCTACACACTGTTGGTGAATGAATGTGAGGGAATCTGGCCCAGAGTGTAATGTAGCCCCACTCTGTTCTGAAGGCCTTTGGTTTGAATGGGATTTAGTGGAAGATTCCCTTTCTCTTTCCCTGGGTTTCCATTTCAGGTGCCTCTGGTCTACTTCTTGCTTTCCTTCTAGACTGAAGGATTGCCTTGGGACCACGTGTACTCAGTGTTGACATTTCTAGGGTCCAAGTGGCTGGTTCACTGATGCCTTCTCAGTGGGCTTTCTTGTTGTACCTTTTTTCTCTCTATAATTGGGCAACGGATTTAGGGAATTCTGGATGAAATCCTATCTTCTGTCATGACTGAGGGAATATTGAAGGTCACCAGAACTTCTTTTGACAGATTTGAGGGGATCTGTTTTATGGTCCATGGCAGGGCTCCCTGCTGTGCCATCAGGCACAGTTTGGGGCTTTGCTTCAGATTCTTTCTGTTTTGTTGTATGGCACACTTAGACAGGAATTGGCCCCATCACAGATGCATCTCATCCAATAGGTTTTTCCCAGTACCCAGAATGTCTCTGGATCCATTTCTGTGGGGTTCTCTCACTATAGCCCCTTGGCTACTCCATATGTCCGTGTCCTTATCTGTTAATGTGTTTCCTATCTATCCATGTGTCCTCAAGTGTCTATCTGTGTGTCCCCTCGCTCTCTGCCTATCCTTCTTTTGTCTGTCCCTGTTTCCCCACCTGTCTGTGTTCCCACATCTTTCTGTCTGTCCACAGATCTCTGTGTCTCTGTGTGTCTGTTTGTCCCCATCTATCCATGTGTCCCTTTCTCTCTGTATGTCCCCATGTGTGTCTCTGTGTGTCTACATCTGTCCATTTGTCCCCATGTGTTTTTCCCTGCATCCCTATCTGTCTGTGTGTCTCCTATCTGTGTCCTGTCTGTTTCCTCAACTGTCCTTGTGTCCCCATCTGTCTATGTGTCCCATCTGTCCATGTGTCCCCATGTGTCTGTCCGTATATCCCCATCTGTCTGTGTCCTCATCTGTCCTTTTGTCCCACCTGTCCTTGTGTCCACATATGTCCATGTGTCACCATGTGTCTGTCCATGTGTCCCCATCTATCTGTGTGTCCCCATCTGTCTGTGTGTCTCCTAACTCTCTGTGTGTCCTCATGTATCTGTCTGGATGTCCTCATCTGTCCATGAGTCCCGTATCTGCCTGTATATCCCCATCTGTGTCTCCATGTGTCCTCAAATTACTGGTGTCCCCATCTGTCCATCACTAGAGTCTTTTGGATGACCTCCTGATGTGGTTACTGGCACCTTCGATGGTTCTTGTATTTTCTCTTTCAGGGCACTGCGGCTCCTTGCTTGGGTTACATTGAGCATGACCTCTGTGGTCCCTCTCTATGCTGAGGCATAGGAGCAGTGTCTCTGTATCCAAAAATCTCTCTGGGCCTATTCTTTTAAGCAATTTATTATGGATTTGGATTTTTTTCTTGCACATTCTTCTCTTTCCCTGAGGAGGTCATTTGGGGGATCGTGGCCTAGTTCCTGGGGTCCCTATTGACCAAGGGGCTATCTATTCTTGGAGTGACTCTTCATGGATCATTTTAGTGGGTTTCTACTGGGATGTCAGCTGGGACTCTATGCTGTGAATCATTGCATAGATCTTAGATTTTTTTCTTGTGCAGATTCCTCTTCTATGTCCTGGATCTCAGTTTCAGACCATTGTAGGTACTCTGATCATTTCCATGTATACACGGGAACACTCTTGGGCTCAAAGGCAGTCTGTGGATAGATTTAAATAGTGTCTGGTACAGCCCATCCTCTGCCCCACCCCCCACTATGAGTGACTAAATTCTGGGTGCATTCTGGCTATCTATCCTCTTTTTTGACCAGGGGCATACTTTGGGAGAATTCTGGCCTAGTCCTAGCTGTGCTTTCCCACCATTTCCTTCCTCAGGTTAGGAAGCTTTTGGTGGATACCCTTTAAGGAATCTGGCCCAGGTTACAAGGTAGACCTCTTCCCCCCCACCTAGGAGGACCTGGCCCATGGATGGGATTTTAGGGAAGATTCTCCTACTCTCTGCCTGCGTCTAGATTTCAGGCCCTTCTGATACCTCTGCTCCTTTCCATGTACACAGTGTAACTGTCATACAATCTGTGGATAGATTTCTACTATCTCTGCCAGAGCCCATCCTCTGGCCTCCTTATTTGATCATTTGAATTCTGGGTGGATTTGGGTTGTCCATTTCCTTTTCTTGACCAGAGTCACCTTTTCAGGTACCTTGACCTAGTTCTGGCTTTGCTTTTCCATCATTCAGCTTTCTAGGGTCTGCACACCATTGGTGGATGGATATGAGGGAATCCGGCCCAGAGTGCAATGTGTGCCCCCCCTGCTGTGAAGACTTTTGATTTGGATGGAATTTTGTGGAAAATTCCCTTACTCTTGCCCTGGGTCTCCATTTCAGGTGCTTCTCACCCACTTCTTGCTTTCTCTCTGGACTGAAGGATTGCCTTGGAACCTTGTGTAGTCAGTTTTGACATTTCTTGGGTCCTTTCTAAAGCCCAAGTAACTGGTTCAGTGATGGCTTTTGCATGGGCTTTCTTGTTGTGCTTTCTGACTCTTTCGCTGGGCAGCTGATTGAGGAGATTCTGGTGAAGATCCTATTGTCAGTCAGGTCTGAGGGAATACTGAAGGTCACAATAACTTCTTTTGACAGATTTGAGCTATCTGTTCTGTGGTCCTTGGCACAGCCCCCTGCTGTCTCTCTGCTTCAAGTTTGGGACTTTGCTTCAGAATCATCCTCTTTTGTTCTATGGCACACTAAGCAGGGAATTTGCCTCAACACTGATGCACTTCCTCATCCAGGAGGCTTTGCCCAGTACCCTGAATATCCCCAGATCCATTTCTGTGGGCTGTCACCATAGTCTCTTGGCTACTCTATATGTGTGTTTATGTGTCCCCATCTGTGTGTTTCCTATCGGTCAGTGTGTCCTCATGTGTCTGTCTGTTTGTCCCCATCTCTCTTCTTTCTGTCCATGTTTCCCTATCTTTCTATCCGTGTGTCCACATATGTATCTGTCCATGTGTCCCCTTGTGTGTGTCCCTGTGTCTCCATCTATTCATTTGTCCCCATGTGTTTATCTGTGTGTCCCCATTTGTCTGTCTCCAGCAGTCCGTGTGTACCCATCTGTCCGTGTGCCCCTTTCTGTTTTTCCATGTTTCCCATCTATCTGTATGTTGCCAGCTCTCTGTGTGTCCCCATATGTCCCTGTGTCTCCTGTCTGTTCTTGTGTCCCCATGTGTCTCTCTGTGTTTCCCCATGTGTCCATGGGTCTGGTGTCTGTCTTCATATTCCCCATCTGTCTCTCCATGTTTCCCCATCTGCCTGTGTTTCCCCATGTGTCTGTCTATGTGTCCCCTTCTCTTTGTGTGTCTGCTTTTGTCCCTGTGACCCCACCCTACCATGTGTCCCAATATGTCTGTCTGTATATCCCCGTCTATCTGTGTATCTCCGTTTGTCCATGTGTCCCCATGTGTCTATCCGGGTGTTCTCATCTGTTTCCTCATCTGTCTGTCCACATGTGTCTGTCCATGTGTCCCCATGCATCAAGCTGTGGGTCCCTTTCTGTGTATGTGTCCCTATCTGTCCGCATGTTCCCCATGTGTCTGTCTGTGTGTCCCCATGTATCTGTGTTTCCCCATTGGTCTGTGGGTCCCCCATCTGTCTCTCCATGTTTGCTCACCTGTCCTTATTTCCCTATCTGGCTGTCTATGTGTCCCTTCCTCTCTGTGTCTCCCTTCTGTGTCCCCCCATCTGTTCCTGGGTCCCCATGTGTCTCTGGGTCCAGTATCTTTCGGTATATTACTTATTTGTCTGATGCATCAGGCTGTGGGTCCCTATCTGTGTTTGTGTCCCCATCTGTCCGCATGTCCCCATGTGTCTGCCCGTGTTTCCCCATGGGTCCATGGGTCCCCCATTAGTCTCTCCATGTTTCCTCACCTGTCTGTAGGTCCCCATCTGGCTGTCCATGCATCCCTTCCTCTCTGTGTCTCCCCTTCTGTGTCCCCCCATCTGTCCCTGTGTCCCCATGTGTCTCTGGGTCCAGTATCTTTCTGTATATTCCTTGTTTGTCTCCTCGTGTTTCCTCATCTGTCCATGTGTCTGTGTGTCCTCTATTGGTTTGTTTATCCTTCACCTGTCTGTCCATGTTTCCCCATCTGTTTGTGTGTCCCCATCTGTCTGCGTGTCCCCATCTGTCTGCATGTCTCCAAGTGTCTGTCCATGTTTCCCCATGGGTCCGTGGGTCTCCCATCTGTCTCTCCATGTTTCCTCACCTGTCCATAGGTCCCCATCTGGCTGTCCATGCGTCCTTTCCTGTCTCCCCCTTTCTGTATCCTCCCATCTGTCCCTGTGTTCCCATGTGTCTCTGGGTCCAGTGTCTTTCTGTATATTCCTTATTTGTCTCCCCATGTTTTCTCATCTGTCTGTGTGTCTCCATCTGTCTGTCCATGTATCCCAAACTGTCTATCTCCTATCTTTCCATGTGCGCCTCTGTCTCTCCCTATGTTCCTTTCTGTCCATGACCCCTGTGTCTGTATTTCTCCCATCTGCCTATCCATGCTTCCCCAACTGTGCCACCCCATCTATCTTTCCATGTTACCCCATCGGTCTGTCTGTGTGTACACATCTGTCACTTATTAGTGCTATTGGAGGACCACCTGCTATGGTAGCTGGAACCTTGCATGGTTGTTGTATTTTTCCTTCTCAGGTCACTGAGGCCCATTGCTTGCATTCCTTTGAGCATGACACTTGGTCTGTGGTCCATGTCTGGGCCCTGGCATAGCATCAGTGTTCCTTCATCCAAAATCTCTCTGGGCCAATTTCTTTTAACCAGTTTGTTGGAATTTTTCTTGCACATTCTTCTCCTCTTTCCTTGAGTTCGTTTGGTGGATTTTAGCTTAGTTCCTGGCATCTCTCTTTTCTTTATCTATCTATCTATCTATCTATCTATCTATCTATCTATCTATCTATCTATTTATTTATTTAACTTTTTACATTCATATTCATTTTCACAAAATTTTGGGTTCCAAATTTTCTCCCCTTTTCTCCCCTTCCCCCACCCCAATACCCCAAGCAATCTAATTTTCCCTATCTCCAATCTGCCCTCTCTTCTGTCATCCCTCCCTTCTCTTGTCTCCATCTTCTCTTTTCTCCTGTAGGGCCAGATGACTTTCTATTCCTCATTAACTGCATGTCTTCTTTCCTAGTAGCAACAGCAGTACTAGACAGTTGTTCCTAAACTTTGAGTTCCAAATTCTCCCCATCCCTCCCTCCCCACCCATTCCCTTTGGGAAGGCAGGCAATTCAATATAGGTCATATCTGTGTAATTTTACAAATGACTTCCCTGATAGTCGTGTTGTGTAAGACTAACTGAATTACCCTCCATCCTACCCTGCCCCTCATTGTTTCTCTTCTGTCTTTTGATCCTGTCCCTCCCCAAGTGTTGACTTCAAATTGCTCCCTCCTCCCTTTGCCCTCCCTTCCATCATCCCCCCCCTTTGCTTATCTCCTTCTCCCCCACTTTCCTATACTGTAAGATAGTTTTCATACCAAAATGAGTGTGCATTTCATTCCTTCCTTTAGTCAAATGTGATGAGGGTAAACTAATGTTTTTTTTTCTCAGCTCTCCTCTTTTTCCCTCCACTAAAAGGTCTCCTACTTGCCTCTTAAATGACATATAATTACCCCATTCCATTTCACCCTCTTTCCTCCCACTACATTTCCCTCTCACTATTTACCTTAATAATTTCTTTTAAGCTATGGTCCCATCCTATTCAATTCACTCTGTGCTCTCTGTCTCTGTGTGTGTGTGTATGTGTGTATGTGTGTGTGCGTGCATGCATGTACATGTGTGTGTGTGGTCCCACCAACTACCCAGATACTGAAAAGTTTTAAGAGTTACAAATATTGTCTTTCCATGTAGAAATGTAAACAGTTCACTTCTGGTAAGTCCCTTAAGACTTCTCTTTGCTGTTTACTTTTTCATGCTTCTTCTCATTCTTGTGTTTGAAGGTCAAATTTTCTTTTCAGCTCTGGTCTTTTCATCAAGAATGCTTGAAAGTCCTCTGTTTCATTGAAAGACCATATTTTCCCCTGAAGTATTACACTCAGTTTTGCTGGGTAGGTAATTCCCTGGCATCTCTCTTGACCAAGGGGCTGTCTACTCTCCAGTTACTGTTCATGGATCATTTTAGGGGGTTGTAAATGGCCCCTCAAAAGGGAACCCCTGCTGTGAACAGTTCTTTGTCTTTGACTTTTTTCTTACAGATTCTTCTCTTTCCTGGGTCTCCATCTTAGGCCATTATGGATACTGTGTTCCTTTCCATGTATACACCAGAACCATCCTGGGTTTATAGGCAGTCTGCGAATATATTTCTGGGGTGTTTGCTAGAGTCCATCCTCAGCCCCTCAATGTGAGTGATTGAATTTTGAGTGGATTCGGGCTTTCCATTCCCACTTCTGGACCAGGGGTATACTTTGGAGAAATTTTGGCCTAGTTCTAGCTGGGCTTTTCCACCACTGTACTTTCTCAGGTCACCAAACTTTTGGTGGATACCCTTTAAGGAATCTTCCCCAGATTACAAGATAGGCCCCTCTCCTAGGAGGGCCAGGTATATGGGTGGGATTTTGGGGGTGATTACATGATTCTCTGCCTGTGACTAGATTTCAGGCCCTTCTGGTGCCTCTGCTCATTCCCTTGTATACATGGCAATTGTCATGGGTAGACATACAATCTGTGAATAGATTTCTGCTATCTTTGCCAGAGCCCACCCTCAGGCCCCTTCCTGTGAACGGTGCAATTCTTGGTGGATTCTAGCTGCCCATTCCCCTTTCTTGACCACAGGTACACTTTGTGGCTACCTTGGCCTAGTTCTGGCTCTACGTTTCCTCCATTGGTCTAAAGTCTCCTCACTGTTGGTGGATAGATGTGAGGGAATGTTGCCCAGAGTGCAATGTGAACCTGCCTGCTGTGCTTATATTTTAGATGGGATGTTGTGGAAGATTCCCTTTCTCTGTCCCTGAGTCTCCATTTCATCTGCTTCTCTTCCACTTCCTGCTTTCCTTCTAGTCTGAAGCATTGCCTTGGGACCATGTGTAGTCATTGTAGACACTTCTAGGTTCATTCTACAGCCCAAGTAGCCGGTTCAATGATTACTTCTGCATGGGCTTTCTTACTGCTTTCTCTCTTTCTCTGGGTAGCTGATTTAGGGAATTCTGGTTGAGATCCCATTGTTAGTCACAATGAGGGAATATTGTAGGTCACAAGAACTTCTTTTGTGGGGATCTGTTCTGTGGTCCATGGACAGGCCCCCTCCTGTGCTCCAAGTTGGGGACTTTGCTTCAGATTCATCCTCTTTTCCTCTATGGCACACTTAGCAGGGAATTTGCCCCACCACTGCTGCACCTCCTTATCCAGGAGGTTTTTTCCAGTACCTAGGATGTCCTCGAATCCATGTCTGTGGGGTTCCCTCACAAGAGGCCTTTGGCTAGCTAGTCTGTGTGTTTTCATATGTATTATTGGTGTGTCCCCATCAGTCCATTTGTCCCCGTTGTGTGGCTGTGTGTACCCATCTGTCCGTATGTCCCCATGTGTCTGTTTTTGTATCCCCATCTGTGTTCCCATCCGTCTGTGTGTCTCCTATCTGTCCATTTGTCCCCATGTGTCTGTCCATGTGTCCCAATCTGTCTGTGGGTCCTGTATCTTTCTGTATATTCCCCATCTGTCTCTCCATGTTTTCCCACCTGGCCATGTGTCCTTGTCTTTCTGTCCGGTTGTCCCCCATCTGTCCCTCAGTAGAGCCTTGTGGAGGAACTCCTGCTGTGGTGTGGTTACTGGCACCTTTGAGGGTTCTTGTATTTTCCTTTACAGGGCACTGTGACCTCTTGCTTGTGTTCCATTGAGCATGACCATTAGTCTGTTGTCCCTCTCTCGGCTGGGGCACAGCACCAGTGTCACTACATCCAAAATCTCTCTGGGCTTATTTCTTTTAAGCAATTTGTTATGGGGTTGGATTTTTCTTGCACATTCTTCTCTTTCGCTGAGGAGTTCATTTAGGGGATTGTGGCCTAGTTCCTGGGGTCTCTTCTTTCCAAGGGACTGTCTACTCTCCAGTTACTGTTCATTGATCATTTTAGTGGTTTGCTACTACCACTTCAGGTGGGATCTCCTGCTGTGAATCATGCCTTAGTTCTTAGACTTTGTTTGTGTAGAATCCTCAATCAGTTTCCTGCATCTGAATTTCAGGCCATTTCTGTATTCTGCTCCTTTCCATGTATATACTGGAACCATCCTGGACTGATAGGCATTCTGTGGATATATTTCTGGGATGCTTGCTAGAGTCCTTCCTCAGCCCCCCACCATGAGTGATTGAATTTTGAGTGGATTCTGGCTGTCCATTCCCATTCCTTGACCATGGGCATACTTTGAGGGAATTCTGTCCCAGTTCTCTCTATGCTTTTCCACCATTGTAATTTCTCAGGTCTACAAGCTCGTGGTTGATCCCCGTTATGGAATCTGGCCCAGCTTGTAAGGTAGATGCCCCTGCTGGTAGGACCTTGCCCATGGATGTGATTTTGGAGATGATTCCCTGAATCTTTCCCTGGATCTCCCTTTCAGGTGCTTCTGGTCCACTTCCTGCTTTCCCTCTAGATTGAAGCATTGCCTCCCACCACTTGTAGTCAGTGGTGTCATTTCCAGGGTCCCAGGTAAAGCCCAAGGACCTGGTTCACTGACTGCATGGCCATTCTTGTTTTTTCTGACTCTCTTTTGATGGGCAGATGATTTATGGCATTCTGGTGGAGATTCTATTGTCAGTCATGACTGAGGGAATATTCAAGGTCACAAACATCTTTCAGCAGATTTGAGGGATTTGTTCTGTGAGCCATGGAGGGGCCCCCTGCTGTGCCTGTGTGCTCAATGTTTGGGGCTTTTCTTCAGATACATCCTCTTTTGTTCTATGCCATACTTTGTAGGCAGTTTGCCCCACCACCGATGCTCCCTTTTATCCAGGAAGCTTTTCCCAATCTCCAGAATGTCCCTGCATCAATTTCTGTGGGCTTCCCTCCCTGGAGCCTGTTGGAGCACTTTCCACCATGGCTGGTGGGACCTTGGGGAGTTCCTCCATCCCCCTTATGGGATATTCAGGCCCATCACTTTTGTTCCTTCCTGAATTACACTTCATCTCTAGTTCTTGTCTAGGCCATTCCATAGCATCAGAGTCCCTGCATCCAAAATCTCCCTGGGCCTATTTCTTTGAACCAGTGTGCTACCAGGTTGGATTTCTTCTTGCACATTCTTCTCCTCTTTCTTTGAGGAGTTCATTTGGGGGATTTTGATGTAGGTCCTGGGGTCCCTCTTGTCCAAGGGGCTGTCTAATCACTACTTACTGTTTATTGATAATTTTAGTGAGTTGGGACTGGCACCTCAGGTGGGATCTCCTGTTGTGAATCATGCTTTAAGTCTTACACTTCGTTTGTGCCGATTCCTCATCTCTTTCCTGCATTGCATAGCATCATTGTCCTTGCATCCAAAATCACTCTGGGTCTTTCTGTTAGAACCAACATATTACTGGTTGGATTTCTTCTTGCACATTCTTTTCCTCTTTCCCTGAAGAGTTTATTTGGGGTACTGTGACCTAGTTCCTGGGGTCTCTCTTGTCTACGGGCTATCTACCCTCCAGTTACCATGCATTGATGCTTTTATGGGCACCTCAGGTGGGATCCCCTGCTGTGCATAATTCCTTAAGTCTTACCCTTTGTGCATATTCCTCATCTCTTTCCTGCATCTCAATATCAGGGCACTTGAGGTACTCTGCTCCTTTCCATGTATATACTGGAACTGTCCTGGGCCGATAGGCAGTCTGCGGATATATTTCTGAGGTGCCTGCTAGAGTCCTTCCTCAGCCCCCTACTGTGAGTGATTGAATGCTGGTGGATTCTGGCTATTCATTCCCATTTCTTGACCATGGGCATACTTTGGGGGAACTCTGGCCAAGTTCTCTCTGTAATTTTCCACCATTTTACTTTCTCAGGTCTACAAGATTGTGCTGGATCCCCGTTAAGGAATCTGTCCCAGCTTGCAAGGTAGGTGCCCTTCCTGGTAGTACCTTGCACATGGATGGGATTTTGGGTCTCTTTCCCTGGGTCTCCATTTCAGGTGCTTCTGGTCCACTTCCTGCTTCCCTTCTAGTCTGAAGCACTGCCTTGGACCACGTGTAGTCAGTGGGGTCATTTCCAGGGTCACGTGTAAAGCCCACGTCGCTGGTTCACTGACTGTTCCTGCGTGGCTTTTTTGTTGTTTTTGCTGACTGTCGTTTGATGGGCAGCTGATTTATAGCATTCTAGTGGAGATTCTATTGTTAGTCATGACTGAGGGAATTTTGAAGGTCACAAAAATATCTTTTGACAGATTTGAGGGGATCTGTTCTGTGCTCCATGGAAGGAGCCTCTCTTTTGCCACTGTGCTCAATGTTTGGTGCTTTTCTTCAGATTCATCCTCTTTTGTTCTATCCCATACCTTGACGGCAATTTGCCTGACCACTGATACTCCCTCTTATCCAGGAAGCTTTTCCCAATCTCCAGAATGTCCCTGCATCAATTTCTGTGGGCTTCCCTCCCTAGAGTCTGTTGGAGGACTTCTTCCTGTGGCTGTGGGGACCTTGGGGAGTTCCTCCATCCCCCTTATGGGATATTCAGGCCCATGACTTTTGTTCCTTCCTGAATTACACTTCATCTCTAGTCCCTGTCTAAGCTATTCCATAGCACCAGGGTCCCTGCATTCAAAATTTCCTTGGGCCTATTTCTTTGAACCAATGTGCTATCAGGTTGGATTTCTTCTTGCACATTCTTCTCCTCTTTCCCTAAAGAGTTCATTTGGGAGATTTTGATGTATGTCCTGAGGTCCCTCTTGTCCAAGGGGCTATCTACTCACCACTTATCATTTATTGATCATTTTAGTGGGTTACTACTGGCACCTCAGGTGGTGCTGTGAATCATGCTTTAGGTCTTATACTTGGTTTGTGCACATTCCTCATCTCTTTCCCATGTCTCAATTTCAGGCCATTTGTGGTACTCTTCTCCTTTCCATGTATATACTGTAACCGTAATCAGCCAATAGGCATTTTGTGGATATATTTCTGGGGTGCCTGCTAGAGTCCAACCTCAGCCCCCATGGTGAGTGATTCCATTGTGGGTAGATTCTGGCTGTCCATTCCCATTTCTTGATCACGGGCATACCTTGAGGGAATTCTGGCCCAGTTCTCTCTGTGCTTTTCCACCATTGTACTTTCTAAGGTCTACAAGCTTGTGGTGGATTCCTGTTAGGGAATCTAGCCCAGCTTGGAAGGTAGGTGCTGCTCCTGGTAGAACCTTGCCCATGGATTGGATTTTGGGGATGTTTCCCTATCTCTTTCCCTGGGTCTCTATTTCAGGTGCCTTTTGTCCACTTCCTGATTTTCTTCTAGACTGAAGCATTGCCTGCCACCACTTGTCAGTGGTATCATTTCCAGGGTCCCATGTAAAGCCCAAGGAGCTGGTTCACTGACAGTTTCTGCATGGCCTTTCTTGTTTTTTCTGACTCTCTTGTGATGGACAGATGATTTTGGGTATTCTGGTGGAGATTCTATTGTCAGTCATGACTGAGGGAATATTTAAGGTCACAAACATCTTTCAACAGATTTGAGGGGAATTTGTTCTGTGAGCCATGGAGGGGCCCCCTGCTGTGCTTGTGTTCTCAATGTTTGGGGCTTTTCTTCAGATTCATCCTCTTTTGTTCTATCCCATACTTTGTGGGAAATTTGCCTGACCACTGATGCTCTCTCTTATCCCCGAGTCTTTTCTCAATTTCCAGAATGTCCCTGCATCAATTTCTGTGGGCTTCCCTCCCTAGAGCCTGTTGGAGGACCTCCCACCATGGCTGGTGGGACCTTGGGGAGTTCCTCCATCCCCCTTATGGGATATTCAGGCCCATCACTTTTGTTCCTTCCTGAATTACACTTCATCTCTAGTCCCTGTCTAGGCCATTCCATAGCACCAAGGTCCCTGCATCCAAAATCTCCCTAGGCCTATTTCTTTGAACCAATGTGCTACCAGGTTGGATTTCTTCTTGCACATTCTTCTCCTCTTTCTTTGAGGAGTTCATTTGCAGGATTTTGATGTAGGTCCTGGGGTCCCTCTTGTCCAAGGAGCTATCTACTCACCACTTACTGTTTATTGATAATTTTAGTGAGTTGGTACTGGCACCTCAGGTGGGATCTCTTGTTGTGAATCATGCTTTAGGTCTTACACTTTGTTTGTGCAGATTCCTCATCTCTTTCCTGCTTTGTATAGCATCACTATCCTTGCATCCAAAATCATTCTGGGTCTTTGTGTTAGAACCAATATATTACTGGGTTGTATTTCTTCTTGCACATTCTACCCCTCTTTTCCTGAGGAGTTCTTTTGGGGTACTGTGACCTAATTCCTGGGGTCTCTCGTCTACAGGGCTGTCTACTATCCAGTTACCATTCATTGATCATTTTTGTGGAAACTCAGGTGGGATCTTCTGCTGTGAATCATGCGTTAGGTTTTAGACTTTGTTTGGGCAGATCCCTCTTCAGTTTCCTGCATCTGAATTTCACCCCATTTGAGATACTCTGCTCCTTTCCATGTATATACTGGAAGCATCCTGGGCCGATAGGCAGTTTGTGGATATATTTCTGGGATGTTTGCTAGTCCTTCCTCAGTCCCCCACCATGAGTGATTGAATTCTGGGTGGATTCTGGCTATCCATTCCCATTTCTTGACCATGAGTATACTTGGGGGAATTCTGGCCAAGTTCTCTCTGTGATTTTCTGACATTTTCCTTTCTCAGGTCTACAAGCTTTTGGTGGATCCCTGTTAAGGAATCTGTCCCAGCTTGCAAGGTAGGTTCCCTTCCTGGTTGTAGCTTACCCATGGATGGGATTTTGGGGAAGGTTCTCTGTGTTTTTTCCTGGGTCTCCATTTCAGGTGCTTCTGGTCCACTTCCTGTTTTCCCTCTTTACTGAAGCACTGCCTTGGACCACGTGTAGTCAGTGCTTTGATTTCTAGTGTCACATGTCAAGCTGAAGTAGCTGGTTCGATGACTGCTTCTGCGTGGCCTTTCTTGTTTTTTCTGACTCTCTTTTGATGGGCAGCTGATTTTGGGCATTCTGGTGGAGATTCTATTGTCAGTCATGACTGAGGGAATATTCAAGGTCACAAACATCTTTCAGCAGATTTGAGGGGATTTGTTCTATCAGCCATGGAGGGGCCCCCTGCTGTGTCTGTGTGCTCAATGTTTGGGGCTTTCCTTCAGATTCATCCTCTTTTGTTCTATCCCATACTTTGTGGGAAATTTGCCTGACCACTGATGCTCTCTCTTATCCCCGAGTCTTTTCTCAATTTCCAGAATGTCCCTGCATCAATTTCTGTGGGTTTCCCTCCCTAGAGCCTGTTGGAGGACCTCCCACCATGGCTAGTGGGACCTTGGGGAGTTCCTCCATCCCCCTTATGGGATATTCAGGCCCATCACTTTTGTTCCTTCCTGAATTACACTTCATCTCTAGTCCCTGTCTAGGCCATTCCATAGCACCAAGGTCCCTGCATCCAAAATCTCCCTGAGCCTGTTTCTTTGAACCAATTTGTTATCAGGTTGGGTTTCTTCTTGCACATTCTTCTCCTCTTTCCTTGAGGAGTTTATATGGGGATTGTGATCCAGTTCCTGGGGTCCCTCTTATCCAAGGGGCTGTCTCCTCACCACTTACTGTTTGACCATTTTAGTGTGTTGGTACTGATACCTCAGGTGGGATCCCGTGCTGTGAATCATGCCTTAGTTCTTAGACTTTGTTTGTGTAGAATCCCCAATCAGTTTCCTGTGTCTGAATTTCAGGCCTTTTGGGTTACTCTGCTCCTTTCCTTGTATATACTGGAACAGTACTGGGCAGATAGGCAGTCTGTGGATATATTTCTGGGATGCTTGCTAGAGTCCTTCCTCAGTGCCCCACCGTAAGTGATTGAATTCTGGGTGGATTCTGGCTGTCCATTCCCATTTCTTGACCATGGGCATACTTTGGGGGAATTCTGGCCAAGTTCTCTCTGTGATTTTCTGACATTTTCCTTTCTCAGGTCTACAAGCTTTTGGTGGATCCCTGTTAAGGAATCTGTCCCAGCTTGCAAGGTAGATGCCCTTCCTGGTTGTAGCTTTCCAATGGATGGGATTTTGGGGAAGATTCCCTATCTCTTTCCCTGGGTCTCCATTTCAGGTCCTTCTGGTCCACTTCCTGTTTTCCTTCTAGACTGAAGCACTGCCTTGGACCACGTGTAGTCAGTGGTGTCATTTCTAGGGTCACTTGTAAAGCCCAAGTAGCTGGTTCACTGACTGCATCTGCATGGCCTTTCTTGTTTTTTCTGACTCTCTTTTGATGGGCAGCTGATTTTGGGCATTCTGGTGGAAGTCCTATTGTCAGTCATGACTGAGGGAATTTTGAAGGTCACAAGAACATCTTTTGACAGATTTGAGAGGATCTGTTCTGTGCTCCATGGAGGGGTCCCCTGCTGTGCTTGTATGCTCCGTGCTTGGGGTTTTCCTTCAAATTCATCCTCTTTTGTTCTATCCTATACTTTGTAGGGAATGTGCCCCACCACTGATGCTCTTTCTTATCCCACAGTCTTTTCCCAGTCTCCAAAATGTCCCTGCATCAATTTCTGTAGGCTTCCCTCCCTAGAGCCTGTCGGAGGACTTCCTCCTGTGGCTGCTGGGACTTTGGAGAGTTCCTCCATCCCCCTTATGGGATATTTAGGCCCATTAGTTTTGTTCATTCCTGCATTACACTTCATCTCTTGCACCTGTCTAGGCCATTCCATAGCACCAGGGTCCCTGCATCCAAAATCTCCCTGGGCCTGTTTCTTTGAATCAGTGTCTTACTCAATTGGGTTTCTTCTTACACATTCTTCTCCTCTTTCCTTGTGGCTTTCATTTTGGGGATTGTAGCATAGTTCCTGGGATCTGTCTTGTCTAAGTGGCTGTCTTCTTACCAGTTTCCATTCATTGATCATTTTATTGACAGCTCATGTGGGATCCCCTGCTGTGAATCATTCCTTAGGTCTTAGACTTAGTTTGTCTATATTCCTCATCAGTTTCCTGTATCTCAATTTTAGGCCATTTTGGGTACTCCGGTCCTTTCCATATTTTTTCTGGAAGTGTCCTGGGCAAATAGGCAGTCTGTGGATACATTTTTGTGGTGCCTGCTAGAGTCCATTCTCAGCCCCTAACCATGAGTAATTGAATTCTGGGTGGCTGTCCATTCCCATTTCTTGTCCACAGGCATACTTTGGGGGAATTCTGGCCTCATTGTTTCTGTGCTTTTCCACCATTGTGCTTTCTCAGGTCTACAACCTTGTGGTATATCCCTGCTAAGGAATCTGGCCCAGCTTACAAGGTAGGTGCTGCTTCTGATAGGAGGACCTTGCATGTTGATGGGATTTGGGGGATATTTCCCTCTCTCTTTCCCTGGGTCTCCATTTGAGGTGCTCTGGTCCACTTCCTGCTTTCCCTCTAGACTGAAGCATTGTTCCTTTGGTCCCTCTTATCTAAGGGACTGTCTACTTTCCAGTGATTGTTCATGGATCATTTTAGCGACTTGCTACTGGCACCTCCTATGGGATTCCCTTCTGTGAATCATTCTTTAGTTCTTAAGACTTTTTTCTTGCATATTTCTCTTCTCTTTCCTAGGTATTGTTTTCCTTTCATTGTGGGTACTCTGGTTCTTTCCATGTATAAATTGGAACCATCCTGGCCTTGTAGGCAATCTGTGCATATATTTCTGTGATATCTGCTAAGACCCATCTTTACCTCCCCACTTGGAGAATGAAATTCTGGGTGGATCCTTTCTGTCCATTCCTGGCCTAATTCTAGCTGTGTTTTTCCACTATTGTCCTTTCTCAGATCTGCAAACTTTTGGTGGATACCCTTTAAGGAATCTGGCCCAGATTGCAAGATAGGCTCCCCTGCTGTGACATCTTGGCCCATGGATGGGATTTTGCAGAAGATTTCTCTACTTTCTGCCTGGGTCTAGATTTATGGCCCTTCTAGTGCCTCCACTTCTTTTTATGTACATAGTGAAATTGTCCTGAGCAGAAATACAATCTCTGGATAGATTTCTGCTATCTCTGCCCTTCTATAAATGATTGAATTCTGAGTGGGTTTTGGCTGTCCATTCCCCTTTCGTGACCAAGGATATGCTTGAGGCACTTTCATGTAGTTCTGGCTATACTTTTCTTCCATTGGACTTTCTGAAGTCTAAGGACTGTTTTTAGATGGATGTGATGGAATCTGGCCCAGAGCTCAATGTAGGTCCCCCTGGTGTGAAGTCTTGTTGTTTGGGTGGGATTCTGTGGAGATTCCCATTCTTTTTCCCTGGTTCTCCTTTTCAGGTACTTCTATTTCCAATTCCTGCTTTTCCTCTAGACTGAAGGAGTGCCTTTGGACCATGTGCAGTCAGTGGGTCCCTCGTAAAGTGTTCCTTGTAATGCCCATGTAGCTGGTTCACTGACCGCTTTTGCATGGTCTTTCATGTTTTGTTTTCTTACTCTCTTTGGTTCGGCATCAGGTTTGGGGATTCTGGTTCTGATCTTATTGTCAGTCACCCCTGAGGGAACTTTGAAAGACACAGGAACATCTTTTGTCAGATATGAGTAGATCTCTTCTGTGGCCCTTGGAAGGGCCCCCTGCTGTGCCTGTGGGCTCCATGTTTGGGACTTTTCGTCAGATTCTTCCTATTTTATCTTAAGGGATTGCCCTACCATTGATGCTCCCTATTATCCAGGAGAGTTTTCCCAGTATCTAGAATATCTCCGGGTCCATTTCTGTGGGGTTCCCTCATTAGAACCCCTTGGAGGACCTCCTGCTATGGTTACTGGCACTTTCGATAGATCCTGTATTCCCTCTTTCTGGGCACTAAGGCCCATTTCTTGTGTTCATTTGAGCATGACACTTCATCTATCTTCCCTGTCTAGGCTGTGGCCTAGCATCAGTGTCCCTGTATTCAAAATCTCTCTGGGTCTATTTCTTTTAACCAATTTGTTACCATGCTACAGTTAAGAGAAGATACATGGAGGCAGGAATTTGCATAGGAGTGTAAGTCTTGCATCTCTAAACCCAAAGGTCTTGGTTGAATCCTGGTGATTCTGATGCTCAACTTAGGGTCTTCAACAGATTTAGCCTGTCTTGAGAGATTTCCCCAGGCCTCTGTGAAGCAGCTCAGACTTAAACCTATACTATTTTCATTGTGATCTGTCTTTGCAAGTTTCTATATAATTCTCCTTGAGACATGGAGATCGAGGGAGGGATGTTAGTGGATTTTTCAAGCATATTAGTGAGAATTAGATTATAATTACATATGAAGCCTATATGCAAGTCGCACCCATTTGTGCACAGGTGCAGAAAATGATTCTACTATTTGATTCCCTCTTGTTATTTACATTATATTTTATGTCTTAATGGAATTGCTTTGAAATAGATTTATGTCTTGAATGACCTTAAAATAGAGAGTATTGAATTGGTGGAGACTTGGACCATGATTTGGGAAGCTAACTCCAAACAGACCACTGAACCCAGGAAAGCACAACGAATTCCTGATCCAGCGTTCTCAGAGATTTTAGGGTCCTGGTCTTAAAACTATACTAATAACAAAAGTAATAAGAATACCTCCCATTAATACATTACTATAAGGTTGATAAAATGCTTTCTTCAGAAGCAGTTCCCTACATCCCAGAATGATTCAGATCCTGAGAAAAGAAATTGGAAATAGATTTGGAAATTAGAACCTGAAAAACACAAATGAGAATCATAGAACATAGTGATGGAAGGACCTTAGTGAACATCCAATCCACCCACAGCATCCCTATTTTGCAAATATGGAGATTTATCCTTAAGAACATTAATAGAATTCAATAACAAACCTTCATTAAGCACCCTATGACTTTTGTAAGGCACAAAACATGACAGCCCTTGTCATGGAGAAGCTCACATTCTAATCATTAAGGTTACTATTGCATATCTCACTATTTGCCAGCTCCTGTTGTCCTCAGGGGACCTATCAAGACTATGTGTTTGTGGGGTTACTCAGCTTGGATTCTATGAAATGGGACTGTCAGAGCAGCAGTCCTTCTCCTCCTTTTGTGCAAAGCCAGTGTTTTTTACCTCTATTCACAACAGATGACAGTATCTTGGGTCTCCCTTTGCCGAATCACAGAATGTCAGCATTTGGAGGTACCTCTGTGCCCATCTAATACAACTCTTACTTGATGGACAAGCCTCTTTGGGACATTATTGAGTAGTGGTTATCCAATCTTTGAAAACCTCTAGTGAGGGAAGCCTACTACCTGTCCCCTCACCCCCACCCCCACCTCCACTCCAGCAGCATTTTTGGATAGGCCTAATTGGGAGGAAGTTTTTTTTTTCCATATTTGGAAATCAAAGGGCCTTCTCTGCAATTTTGACTCATTCCCAGAAAGTACAAAGGCATGTAGAGGGGAGATGTTGTTTGAGAAACTGCAAGCAGACCAATCATTTTAGCTGGACTATAAAGCATGTGGAGGAGACTAAGATATAAGAGGACTGGGAAGGTTGGTGGGAGCCAGAATGAAGAGTTTTAAATGCTTTATATTTGATCCTGGAATAAGGAGCCACTGGAGTCATTGAGTGGGAGGGTGATGTGGTCAGATCTATAATTTAGAAAAATCTCCATGGCAGCCAAGTGGAGGATGGATTGAAATGAGAAGAGACTTGAGCCAGGGAGACTGATTAAAAGGTTTTTGCAAAATTCTGGACCAGAAGTGATGAGGGCCTCAACTATGGTGGTGAAGACTAGGATATATCTTACACATATAATCTATGCTGACGTGTGTGTGTGTGTGTGTGTGTATGTGTGTGTGTGTACACATATATATAAGTATTTATGTCTATATATAGGTATCTACATGTAGGAATATATGTATATATATACATACATATGTTCACATATATATATGCACATAGATATTGATATACACACACAGGAGATGTTGTGAAGGTAAAAATGACAAGGTTGGCAAAGGATTAAATATATAGGATGAATAAGATTATAAGTAGTCTGTATTTTATAGAATGTGCTCTCCTCTTCCCTTCTTTTCTTCCCTTTAAAAAACATCAAGACTCATCATGTACAAATAAGGCAGATGGTAAATTGGCCAAAATAGTTACACATTGTCTGTCCTCCATTACACTGTCAGTCCACTGTTTGTCAGGAAGCATTTGGATCTTCTCTATTAGCTTATATTGAGTATAAAACAAAGTGCTGTAATGCTGTCTTTCCTTGACCCCTAAATCAGACTTGGGACCTGACTTGATGAAGCATTGCAGCCATTAGCCAGAGTAGCTTTCATTGTGACCAGTGCACAAAGATGAGTTCTCTGTCGAGGTCATCAACTGCTCCCATCAAAGTGTTTTTAACATTCCTGACCCAGTAAGTGACAATCCTGTGGTGGATAGTGATTTACCATATGTTTACTTCCAATTGGGCAAATGTCCCTAGGCCAGTGAGGAGAGCTATTTCTACTCTGCTTAGTCCACAGGGTACATTGACTTGGAGATGCTGTGATTCTGCCCCACCATGTTTAGGAGTATAGATGTACCCTGGGGAGCTGACTTCCTAGGAGCCTTGTAATTTCCCTTTTTTAATAGTTTGTAACTGTTGCTTTTTCTATAAGGTTTTTGGTATCCTCCCAGAGACAGACAAACTTGAGCCTCTTGCGTCTCTTTTAGGAGACTTTCTGAGACTGAAACATATGGCTGCCAGATTGGGCTTTCTGATTCTCCATGCACAGTCATATATCTGTACCACTCACCTTTATATAGGTGAGGTCATGTTTTTTAAGTTTTTTTCCCCCAAGAACTCTATGTGCTTGGGGCCTATTTGACATATCGAATTGAAATATGAGGTTTTTTAGCTCCCTTATCTTCCTCTGTATATGAACCCAGATCTTCTCTATCCCTATAGTAACTATTAGTGGTTGGGTTCTTTCTCCTTTGCTTACTCATTTTTATTCATTTATTATTTTATTTTATTTTGTTTTTAGCAGCTATTAGTGTAATCAAGTTGTCTGGAAGTATGGGGAATGACACCCCAAGCCTCAGGTTCTCCTTACTGTTATTTTCTGAGGTATATCTTGGCACCCAACCTTGGGCTCTCCTCCCTACTCCTAAGGCAAAAGCTAGGGTCCCCAACCCCACTGTCCCCAAAATCATCTTGCTCCTTGCAGTCCCTCCAGTGGCTGCAAGCTGCAGCTCTCCTCTGTGCCCTGGAATCGAAACCAAGGACTCTGCTCCCCTGTGAGTGCCCACAGCTAGCAGAGTCCCCACCCCTGGCTACTGCACTCACCAGGTATGTGTGAGCTCATTCTTCGTGTAACCGCAGCCCGGGATGTGTGTGGTCAGCACGCTTGGCATCTCTTGAATAGTGAAAGATCTTTCAGCCTTCTCCTCAGCCTTCAGACCCCTATGTTGTCTGCAAAATGAAAGTTTCTAAGGCTGAAGCTAACTCTCAACCCAGCTGCCCCCAAGCCTTGTTGATTCTGCAAGTGGGCTGGGAGGTGTTTGCACTTTATTCAGGCTGAAACTCCTGCCCCTCGAGGTTAGGTCTTTCCTGGAGTCTTCTCAGATTGTCTTAGGATGACTACGCTTTTACCCCATGTTTATTTCTGCTGCTCTGAGGTGATGTTCTATCTTTTTTTGTGGAGGAAATTTGGAGAGCTGAAAGTTTTCTGACCTACTCTGCCATCTTCCCAGAATCCTCCCATTTTGTATTATTTCTTCAAGGATGTACAGTGTCATCAGTGTGGGTACCCCCTACATAGGGGCAGATAGCAACCCCTCCATACCATAGTACATGTAAGTTTAAGGCATTGTAGCCAAAAAAAATTTATAAAGCTCTCGTGAACTTAGCTAGAGTGGTAGAGGACAGAAGTACAGTCTGTTGCCCAGCAGAACTTTATTTGTGCTAATATCTAATGACTATCCACCCCCTTCGCTGATTTTCTTTTCTTTTTTTTTTGCCAACTAATTTTCTAGAGACAAAAAAGCCAGTCATATTTTGAGTTGGCTTTGATCCTTTGATCCTGGTAATGATGTGGGTGTGAGTGTGGGGGAGGGAAATAGCTGAATTTAGCAGCTTGGCGGTTTATATAGCAACTTTGACAGGATTAGAGTGGGAATTTTAAAGAAAACATCATTGTTTGAAGCTGTAGGAATGGTGGGGTGGGGATGCTTCACGTTAGCTGAGCTAGCCTAGCTCATAGTGATCCCTGGTGCAGAGAAGTCAGAACCTGGGTTTCATTCCAAGCTTTAAAATGTGTTACCATAAAGGAGTCTCTCTGATTCTCCAGATTAAAGAATAATATTCTGAGGGTAACTGATGAATTAATTAATGTAATACTTTCTTTTAAAATGAGTCATTCTAGTTTTGAAATAAATAAGACTCCAAAGTGTGAAAATAAAATTCAGTTGAGCTAAACGTTATTGGTGGTCCTAGTGAGCTAGCTTTTTCATGTGAATATCTTAGAAAGATACTCATGAGAGACAGTGAACTGGGCTCAGGGGTGAGAAATGGGAGGAGATGGTTTAGATGGCCTTTTGAAATTCAGCCACCCTTTCAATGCTTCCCAAGCAGCCACCTTTTAAACACTTAATAACCTCGAGTTTTAAAATGTTCTCTTTTATATTATATGGCTGCATATTGTAGAGTATCATACTCCCAGAAGAATCAAAATTACCAGTGATCCAATGGAAAGGCATGAATGTCAGTAGGCTATAGCATCCTTCCTAGTGTCTTACACAACAGACACCTGGATGACCAGAAAAAAGAAGTGGGCAGGTCATGTAGGACAGAAGTATCACATACATGGCCACCAGCAACATGTGTGCCCCCAACCAGATTAAAATATAATTTGGAAATATTTAACAAAATAAATAAAAATGCAATAGAAGACAGATAATGTTAATGCGTGGTTTTCTAAGTCAATATGCACCTCCAGGGATTTTTATGTACTAGACCCTATTTTTCCTTGAGTTTTAACTCCATTGGTACAAGGCAAAAATTGATCTATAGCTGCACTAATATCTCTTGTATATTAAAAGCATCAGAGGAAGGCATCCAGTGTGTTAGACAGATACTCTTTTAGAGAATTTATAGAAAGGCACAGACAATAATCACACAGGATATGAAGTCATGGAAGGAATGCAATCTTCACTGGTGAAGAGTTACACACACTGATGAAATCATGGATCAATCAAAGGACAAAGACTGACTGAGGCATTGCTATTCTTGTCTCAGCGTCTAATTTGGTTGCCTTTTGAATTCTGTGATTTTGACAAGGCCAAGTTCTTAGATTCAGAATCCAAATAGGTTGATCCTCAGGGCCACCAATTCCCATCCCACTCTCCCACTTGGGCTAGCTATGTCAAGAGAATGTGAGTGATTTCTTTGCGAATCTGTTACAAAGGCTGACAAAGCTACTCATCGGTGGCCAGCAGTCAACTTCCTAAATGTAACCCATCACTTTATTCTCAAATAAGGCATCCTATTTGGGTACCTCTTCTCCCTGTGGCTACAATGCCACTCTCTCCACATATAGATACCAGACCTCAAGAAAGCCTTCATCTTACAGAACCAGTCAGCTGACTAGAAACCCATTTAAATCTTTACCATTTCCCTCTGAGATTTGCAGGGGCAGCAACTATGACCACCTCAGGAGTCAATTCAAAACAATAAGATGGAGAGCAGTAGATTAAAGGCTATCTACATAGCTTTTGGGAGGACATTTCTGTTTCTTTTGGATCAGGAATTACCTGTCCCAAGAGTGTATCCTGATTCAAGGGGTATTCACTCTTTGGGCAAGGAAATGGCTATTAGCTAATGATTCAATGAGTAGTTCCATAGCTGGACCCACAGAAGTCCATCAGCAGTCTAGCACAGTGCCTGGAACATAGTAGTTGCTTGACAAATGCTTGACTGATTGCTAAGGATGAGGCTGGGACTGCAGTCCAGATGAATGAACTTTATGTCCACAGAGCCTGGGTAGGACATGGCCAAATTCATGGAGGGGTATTTGGGAAGGAAAAAAAGAAGCCTTTCTTCTTTGAGGTCAGATGGGAGCAAGATGCTTTGGGGCCCTAGGGGGAATCTTGGTGTTCTGGGGAAATGTTAAGGAATCAGTATAGTTTAGGAAGTTTGCAGGCCACTTAGTTTGATTGCTCAAGGAGATTATTAGATTTCTTTTGTTATTTCTGGATATACTCTTTCCTCTGTAAATAATGACTAGGAAAAAAATCACTTGTGGCTTGAATTATGTGATAGGAGGTAAGTGAAGGTCTAAAGAGGACTTTGCAGGAGTGGGAGCCCCAGATATATGGTGGCATCAGGTACTTTTCAGAGGTTTAAGGGCCACACAGGATCCAAGTAAGTCAGAATGTTCAGAGTTAGTTGGCTTACCTTCATCCAGCTAGAGAAAATGATTTCTTCAGAGGATAAGAAAGGAAGAAAGCCTGAGGCCAAGGGGGCAAGCAGGGTAGTAGTCCCTTCCTGGACCAAGTCATCTCCGAGAAACAGCTGATTCTCTGAGAACATGAGGCCCACAGGCTTATGGCCTAGGGCAGAATCCTCAGAGGCAGAAATGAGGGCATAGGCTCAAATCTTGAAGACCTGACTGTGTAGATCTCCCAGTCAAACCATAGCTTAATATTGGATGTTTTATTATTCTCTTGTAAAATCTTCCCTTTATGAACTGATTTTAGAATTGGTGTATTAATGGCATTTGGTTTTGAAAATCACAGCTGTCAATTCAACCAAAACTCAAAAAAGCATTCTGAAATTCCCTACTTTGCCCTGACTTGTAGCCTGAGTACTTTGGAGGGAGTGGTTCTGAGAACTAAGAGGAAATTCATATCCTACCTCCATTCATTATCTGCCTTTTCTGTGAAAACTGCTATTCATTAATGCCAGCTGGAGTAATAGATTTGGTAATAAGGACACTTATTTACCAAAAACTGAACTACAGCAACTACTTTTTAAAAATAATTTTAAATTAAACAGTTGTCCTCTGTACATGGTAAATAGTCATCTGGAACAGCTGGAAAGAGATGGGCTTCTCATGGTAGAACTCTGTTAGCAATGTAAAGGGTTAGTTTTAGCTAGCCCCCCTCATCATCATAAACAATTGCATCTATGGTATTCTGCCCTGCCCTGCCTCCTGGGGACCACTTGTACCCTGAGCTCACTGGGGAGAACAGCCTCCTTTTGTAATGGCTCTTAGAATCTCTCCCAGAAATGAGGTCATACTCAGCTGGGGTGGGAGGGAGAATCACTGGCCTGTAGCTGGGAGATTTACAAAATTTACATGGCCATATGGACATGATGGATGAAAATGAGTCCTTAGGGGCCATTGCCCTCTCTGAGAGAATCCCTAGAGGTGTTCTGACCTCCTCTCAGAATTCTGGAGTGCAGAAACAAAAACTCCATACAGACTGGTGATGCACTTTCAAGTGGAAGATTCACTCCCCTAGTGGTGTGGAAGATGGTAGAGACCTTCCTCAGCAAGTTTCTGATCAACTTCATCGATCAGATTCCATATTTGAATGGAATAGGCATTACATAAGGAAACATCTTAAGATATTGCCTTTATCCTTCCATATCTGTACCACTCTCATGTGTGTTTGTCTTGCCTTCTGTCTTAGAGCATAAGCTCCTTGTGGACCAAGAGTGCTCCTTCTGTGTCCTCTGAATCCTTTTGCTGCTGCCTCACACATGGGCTACAATAAATGCTAATGATAGACTGTGATGTTTTTTGATCCTGGTCCTTTACTAAATCAAATCAGTTAAATTCAGCAGATGTTTTTGACTGCCCAACACGGGAAGCCACGTAGTCAGACTACAAGAGTGGGAAGAAGCAGGTGCACCAGAAGCAAAGAAAGCCCTGCTTGTTTTCCAGGGGTAGCAGTTAGCCAGTGTTCTGAAACAGTGGGGAGCTCATGATGGTGATGTTGTTCAGTCCTTAATGTTGGCCACCAGAATTCTGTTGTCAGAAGTGCAAAAGGAGTAGAGAGCCTTACGTATTAGGTACTTAATAAATATTTGTTCATTTCACTTAATTGAGGAGGGATGAGCAAGGAAGGCTCCTCAGCCCAAGGGGCACGTACTGCCCACAAGCACTCCCTAGTGTGCCAGAACCAGGTTGAAATATAATTGGGAAATATTTCACAAAACAAACAAAATACAATGGAACATAGATAATGTTAATAGGGGGTTTTCTAAATCATTATACCCCTGTAGAGTTCCTTATGTACAGTTTAGTGACCCTGGTTTCTATGTGAGTGCACAGAGAGATATCCCACCTATGGTAGCTTGGACTTTTAGACCCTGCTAGGCCACCTACTACCTATGGAGGGCTCCCAATGGAGTGTAACTCATGTATGCCCCCTCTCATATATCTAGTATACTCAAGACTAACCTTGTAAGGACTATGTGTCCTGAATGATGGCATGTAGAACACCTATAACAAACTCACTATTGATGCCTGAGCTGAGATTTTCCAGAACAGGGTATACTTGTGACAGAGGTGGATGGAGGCTGGGGCTGGGGTGCGCCTGGAAGCATGAAACAGAGGAAAGAGCATTAGCTTCGCAATCAGACTACCTGGCTTCTGTTCCCAGTTTTAATATTAATTAATAGGGTGACAAGGCATTTCCCCTGTTGAGGACTCAGTTTTGCCCTCTATATAATAGGAGGGAGATGATGAAATGATCAGCTCTGAATTCTGTGATTCCCATCAGTACTGACAGAAATATGGAGATAACACAAAATATTTCTGTTATTCAAAGACTCAGCCAACAGATATCTGGCTGCCATGATCATCCCTTTAACCTCACAGTTTTATACCACTGCCTTTGAGAAGAGAATCCCTCCCAGGGATGGTGTTGCCCCATCTCACTTGAGCCCACAGTCAAAACCAGATCAGCAGTAGAAGCTGTTCATTAACAGGGCAATGATGTCCATGTCTAGGTAGAGGTGGGGAGGATGAGAGATTTGATAAGCTGGTCAATCAAGGAACTTAGGCACAAGAGAGGCTGCTGATTAATTACTTACACAGTTTAGAAGGGAAGATTCTGCAGAAAAGGGCTGCTCAGGACAGTCAACAAGCATTCAAGCACTTCCTATATGTCAGGCATTGTGCCAAGTGCTGAGAATAAAGAGAAAGGCAAATATTGGGTCCTTGCCTTCAGAGAGTTCCCATTCTAATGGTAGAGACAATTGTCAAAGAACTAGGTACATATAAGATCTATACAGTGCAGATGGAAGACACTGTGTATGTGGTGGGAGGGGTGGAGGAGGGAAGGATATGGTAGGATTTGAGCTGAGTCTGGAAGGAAGCCAGGGAGGCCAAGAGGCCAAGGTTAGGCATGGGGGGGGCAGGCACTGCAAAGATACAGAAATGGAGAAGCATCCAGTAAGTCAGCTTCACTGCACCGTAGAGTGCATAGAAAGTGGATAAAGTGTAAGGAGACTAGAAAGCTAGGAAGGAGCCTAGTTGTGGAGGGCTTTAATGAAATCCTATAGGGAACAAGGAGCCACTGCAGTTTAATGAGTTCGTGGGTGTGTGTGTGCGTGTCTGTGTGAATATGTGAGTATGTGTGTAGGCGTGTGTGTGTGTGTGTGTGTGTGTGTGTGTGTGTGGTGGGGGGTGGGGAGGGGACGGACATGGTCAGACCTGCACTTGAGGAAAATCACTTGAAAATCACTTGGATTTCATAGACTAGCCAATGGCAGTTCTTTTGAGACAGTATTAACTATCTATTGGCATGCCAGGGATGATGGGGAGCCATTTCAGGTGTGGTAAGCTGGTGATTGTAACACGAAAAGTCCCTGAATGGGAGTCAGGAGCAATAGAGGAGTTGCAGAGAAGCAGATTTTGCTTCACTATATTGGGCAGGGAGGGAGGGTAGCAGGTTGGAATTCATACCTCTAAGATCCATGCCACAGTGGAATGGGCTGTCTTAGGTTTCCCATCACTAGAGCTCTTAGGGCAAACATGTGATGACCCTTTGGTGGGAATGCTGCAGACAGCATTCTTGCAAAGTACAGGTTGAATTAGGTGGCCTCTGAGTCCCGCCCCCCCCAGGATATTCTGGAATTCTATGATATAGGTTCAAAGCCTTCTATGTCATAATTTTGCTGAACCTTAATTTCCTCATCTTTAGTACCCATGGTGCAGTTTGGAAGATTCTGACAGTTGGTTGTATTCATTGGGGGAGGGCAGGGGACGTGCTCTGGACCAGTGCTGCCCAGTACCATGAGGCCAGCTCATGATTCTCAAAGACTGATGTCATCTGGGTAATACAGGCTAACTGCCCACTGAAATGCCTTTCTAGAATGCCAATATTGGGGACAAGCCATTTAAAAATGCAATGATTTTTATTAAAAAATGATTATTTTATAGGCTAGTGGGTGTAATATACTCACTGATCTGTTTTTCTTACCTACCTGTCAAAACTCCAGTTGAGGATTTCATATCAAACTTATTTTAGCTCCAAAGAAGTAGCTGTTGCTATGGATGTCAGCAGGGAAAGAAACAGCAACGGGCTGACTGCTGAAATACTTTTGCATGAAAAACTCAACATATACAAAATGGATTGGAGCTCTGAATCCTAGTGAGAAAGATGCTACAGTGTAAAGCTCTGTTTGTTGACTTTGAGCTTAACAACCCATGTCAACACACACACACACATACACACACACACAAGATCATCACTTTTCAAAGGCATTTTTAAAAACTTCTGGTTTTAGCACCTCAGAAAATGATAGCACAGCCTGTAATGTTTACAGATAAAGTTATTTTCATACATATCAAACAATACCTTCCAGTCTTAAAACAGGACTGAGTAACACAAAGAGGGACTGTGATACAGTGAAAAAGAGTAATGAACTTGAAGGCAGGAGACTCAGGTTCTAATACTCTTTCTTCCACCCATTGCTGGCTGTGTGATCTCGAATAAGTCTTTTCTAGTCTTTGTATCTCTATTTCCATTTCTGTAAAATGGAGACAGTAATCAACTGCATCTAGAACAGGAAAGGAGCTTAGAGGACATTTCATCCAAGGCCATTTTCAGAGGTAGCCTGATATAACAGGCTTGGACTTGGGAATCCTTGAATTCCAATCTTTCTGTACACTGACTGGTTGGGTGATGTTGGACAACACACAGCCTCTTTGTGCTTCACAGAACTCCCAGAAACTTATCTAAGTAACTGATAGGTTGTGTTGTGTGTTGGTCAAAGGAGTTTTCTCTATGCTGAAGAAATTGCTGGTCTTTCTTCTATGTGAGTCATTGTTTTACAAAAGTGGGATTGTCACTGACCTTCAGATACCAACCTATTGCTACTGTTTCATCATCAGCCAAGTGGGTGTTTGGAGTTGTTTTCCTGTCACCACAGAGCCATCTTCACTCTCTTGGCCCAGTTCAGTTTTGATTGTGTAAACCCTCTGACAATCAAAAAACATTTATTAAGTGCCCATTATAGACCACTTACTGTAGACAAAAGTGAAACAGTCCATGCCCTCAGAGTGCTTACAAATCAACAGGAGAGACAGGCATAGATATACACAGATACATACATGTACACTTATGTAGACACACGTACACATAATACAGACAGATACACACAGACATAAACAACACATGCACATATACACGTGAACACATACATAGGTGTATATACATACACAAGATGAAGACACAATATTTTGGGGAGAGAAAGCATTCACAGCTTGGAACACCAGGGAAGGTTTCATGTGGAAAGTGAGATAAACCTTGAAGGAAACCAGAGATTCAAGAGATTGAGGTGAGAAGGGAATGCATTCCAGGCATGGGAGGCAAGGTGGGGGGCAGCTAGTTCCATGGCCCAAAGGTGGGACATGGACTGTTGTGTGGCATCAATAGCAAGTAGCTCAGTTTGTCTGGATCCCAGGATTCGAGGAGGGGAATGAGGGGCAAAAAGAGTGGAGAGAGAGGTAGGCAAGCTGTGAAGAGTTTGAAATGTCAAACAGAGACATTTATATTTGAACCTAGAAGCTCCAGGAAGCCAGTGGGGTTTATTAAGGAGGAGGAGGAGAGGGGTGTGTTATGTTCAGAAGTGTACTTTGGGAAAATCATTTTGGCAGCTTTGTAGAGGATATATTGGAATGGGGACAGGCTTGAGGTAGAGACACCAAAAAGGAGAAAATCTGAGAAATAATAAAACAGGGTTGGAGATGCCACCCATGGCCACTACACAGAGCAAGCCAGCTTGTGGTTGCAGGGATCATAGCTATGATTTTGGCCTTATGCTCTACAAGTGAACTAACCAGTCAATGGAGCTGAAGCTACTTCCGTGAAACTGTAACATTTAAAATGATGGGTTTTCTGTCAATTAACTTGAGAAGATTTTAATATTAACAATAATTGGAAAACATATTTCTTCTATGCCTTAATTTTTAATAATCCCCCTGGGTTCTTAAATCTGTTATGATTTCCAGGAAAAGACTATGAAATTCACTTTTTAAGCTAAAATGAATAATAAGGAGCTTTTGCACATATATTTAAAGATTTATTAAGACACTATTTTTAAAATTCCTAATTCAAGATTAAACCATTGGATTTATAGCACTTGATAAATTACTTTGATGTACTTATGCATCTATTCTTTAGGTATTCTTCTGGACCATAGGAGATGGAACAAAACATATAACACTTCAAATAAAATACTTACTTTGACATCACCTGAGTATAGTTCTAAAGATTTCTTATGTTTTAAGAATCTGTGATTTCCTTGCTGTGGTTAGTTCTTCGACTTAGTAGATCACAAGTCCTCTGAGACTTCAAGAGATGGTCTTCATGAGTTATTATGACCAAAAAAAGTTATCACCTGGTGGTCAAGCTGCTGGTGAAGATGCTCTGTGAACATGGCGAGGCTGGTCAGGGGACAACATTCCGTTGCCAGGTCCATTCTTGAGGCCTTTTCGCTTTAGAAGAACCTGCCAGAGCCTGTACTCCACTAACATAATCTTTCCCAGGCTTGCTTCCACACAATCCTGAGCAGGCCCTTGTGTAGGACATTGGCAGAGGCAGTTTTTGAAACATAGCAGAAAGTTGTTTCACTATTATATAATACAAAATAACTCTGTCAAAGACTCATGATTTCATCGGTTGGGGGGAATTTCAGTGCTCTTGATCAAGATTTTCAAGCTTCCTGAGGTTCTGAGAGGTGACTTATCCCTGGTTTGAAGGTTTAGAGGCATCAAAGGCAGGATAGAAGGCTTTTGGTGATCCTTTTGGCCCAAAGGCAGTCTAGCATTCCATGTATTCCACTCCACTCCACTGCTTTTCAAGTTACTACTAACATTTTAAAAAAATTACGCACACATATATTCGTGGCTTTCCTGATTATGATTTGACTACCGATTGAATTGGTTTCCCTTTCTCATTTCTGTCATTCTTGGCCCTGTATATCAGTGATTAGGCATTGACTGTGATCCAGCCTAGTGAACATTAAGGTGGTACCCCAAGCAAGAGCATGGCCTGCATTTAGAAAGGCTAGAAGTCCTAAAATCCGGTAAAGAACTATTTCCAAAACATCATGGAGCTTACAGCATAAAACATTCTCACATATGTTATCTTGTCTGAGCTTCATGACTCCCCAGGAAAGAAGATAATGTATGATGTAGACTAATACAATGAGGTATGCTGGACAAAAGCTTTGGCACTGAAGATGGGGCACCTGGTCTCAACTTCTGACACTGACTATTCATGCAAATCTATTTACTCTTCTGTGTTCCACTTTCTTCATCTTCAAAATTAGACCTCTGACCTATTTGGCCATAGAAGTCCCTTTCTCTTCTAGATCTATGCATTTTTTGCTCTCTTTTTAGAGGAGAGAAAATCGAGGTTCAGAGAAACCACTACTCCCAAGTCACATAGCCAGACTACAAGGGAGGTCTTCTGATGTCCAGTCCAGTGTTTCTTCCACTAAACCATCCTACCCTCTCTGCTATAGTTTCTTAGCATAAACCTTCCACTACAATATGGTAATCTCCTAACATACTTGAAGTCTTTCCAACTTGGGAGGTACTGTTAGAGTTTGTGTTCCACTGATCTAATAGCATCCAAGAACCTAGAGCCTCCTCCATGCCACAATGAGGCATTTTATTAGGATTTTAGGACTAGGATTAGTAGGACCAATTTTTGCCTCTCTCTTTGCACATGGCATGCCCTTTGCATAGGCCTCAACTTCCTCTTTGCTATTCTAAACAAACCCTAGCCATCTTTTAAGCCACACCTCTCCCATGAAGCCTTCAACCATTTCTCCAGTTCAAATCAATCTCTTGTCACCTCCTCCATGAAGCCTTTCCTGATTGCTTTATAGGTTAAGACCTTCTTCCACCCCCATGGCCCTTACGTAGGAATTTGTTCCATCCCTGTCCGATGCACTTATCAGAAAATGTGTCTTTTCCCCCTACTAGAATGGGAGCTCACTGAAGCAAGAACCATGTCAGCTTATCTAACCTTTCTCTCCCCACTATATAACACCTAGGAGTGAATGTACTGTCATACACACAACTGATAAAAAATAACTATCATGTGTAATTTATTTGTCTAATATTCAATTCAAATAAGCATTTATTTTGCACCTGCTGTAGGAAAAGGCATTCTGTCAAAAGCTACGGACACATAAACATAAATGATCCAGTCTCAGCCCTCAGAGGTCTTCATTTTTCCTGACGGGACATCATATTTACAAAAATGTGTATGTGCAAAGTATATATGAAGTAATTGTGTATGAGAGCAGTGACAGCTGGGAAGATGAGGGGAAGGGCTTATGCTGAGGTGCTCCATTAGCTGAGCCTGGAAGCAAACTAGAGATTTTAGGAGATGAAAGTGAGCAGGGAGAGCATGTAAGGAATGGCGGCAGTCTGTATAAAGACAGGGAGACAGGAGATAGAATTCAGTGAGTCTAGAACAGCGGCTTGGCTGGTATAAGCCCAAGTATAGATTGCTTGAAGGAGAGGATTTAAAATAAACCTAGAAAGGTAGATTTGATTCCAATTGTTAAGGGCCAAGAAGTTTACATTTTATCCTAGAAGCAATAAGCATCTTGAATATGGGAGAAACGTGATGATACCTGAACTTTAGGGCAATGATGATCTTGTCATCTGTGTGGAGAGTGGACTGGAGAGGGGAGAAACGACACGGAGGCTAGGTGAGACCAGATGTCAGGAGCTTCATTAGGATGTTGCATTAGTTGAAGCCAGAGGTAATGGAGGCCTGAAGGAAGATAATAGGTATGTGAATGGATAGAAGTGGACAGCGAGGTTATGTTATAGAGGTATCTCTTAGTCTTCATCACCCGTCCCCCCCGCAAAAAGATTGTAAGCTCCTCAAAGATGTCATGTATTTTTATGGTGTCTTTCACAGGATTCAGCATGGTAGTAAGCATAGAGGAGGTACTGAATCAAGGTTTATTAATAACAAAACAATAAAAATGAGCATGCTGTTAGCAGTGTTGTCAGCTGCAGTAACGTCAGTGTTGGATCAATTCCCAGAAATAATCTTGCCCGGTCATATGAAGCCAAGTCAAGTGTAACCAGTTCTGAACCATTTGTGTGTGTGTATATGTGTGTGTGTGTGTGTATGCATGTGTGTGTGTGTGCACTCTGTATCTTTTGTCTCTGGGATACTCAACAAAACAGATATACCTTGGTTCTATCACAGTACATTGTGCTTTAAATCTCTAAATTTTTCCGTGCCCCCCCCCCCACATACCTACATACCCTAGATTATGGGCATACGGATCAATGTGGAATTACACAATAATGTTCCCACTGGTATCTTCCTCCAGTATTTTATCATGGCACAGAGGTAGCCTCAGGTTCTTAAAAGTAATGGTAGAAAAACACAAACTATATCAGGATCTACCAAGATGGTAATGATTCATATATGGGTCTAGCAGTGGACTTTAAAAGTCCAAGAGACAGACTAAATTTGGGAAAGCTTATGCCTGGGAGGTTGGCCACCAGGGAATGAACATTTTTGGCCATGCCTACTCAAGCAGACCATCTACCAAGGCAATTGTGATCTTTGTTGGTGGAAGGAGTCACATTAATGAAGTCCAAGAGCTGTTGAACAAGTATGAGAAAAACGTAACATTTCTATAATGCTTTATGATGAATGACATCCTATTTATAACAACATGTGGTAGATAGTAGAAATATTATTGTCCTCATTTTACAGATAAGAAAACTGAGGCCCTGAGACATTAAGTGGCTTGTCCATTAGTCATACAACGAGTAAGTGGCAGAGGTGGCCTTCAGACTCTGATCTGAATTTAGGCTTAGCATGCTTTCTGATATATTTTGCTGATTTTCATGCCAATCCTTTAATTACCATTAATGTATAGAGAAATTTTTTTCCAGGAAAGTTTTATTTTTTAATTAGAACGTTAAGCAACTTTACAGGGAAAAAGAGAACCAGTGAATATTTAACTCTAAACTTTTACATTCCTCCAAATTCTCTTTTGTTCTTTGTTATAATATGATAATGCAGTCTTAGGTTTTAATGTTGTTACAGTTATAATCAGTGGGTACATGCTTTTCTTGTTAGTTTTCAGAAAGCCAGGAAGGCATCACTTTATGGTTCTTTAGCAAGGTCTCTTCAGCCTCCTTTAGCTCTTAATTAAAAAGTAGAATATGAATGTTCAGATAATAATAGCATCTTTCTCTCACCTAACTGGCAATATTAATTATCAACTAGTTCTAAGTAAATGATCTGTTGCGTAAATAAGCCCATTAAATCAGACATACAAGGCAGAGCAATTTCATGACTGTGCTTATTATACTTCTGCAGTGCCCCAATCGAGATGGGATTGACTTGGTGTGAGCACTCCTGCCACACACCCAGGCACCAGTCCCTCTCTCCTTTTCTAGATGGTCTTCATGACTACTCTGAACAAAGTACCTGGACACCTGAGGTGGAGTCCCCAAGTACCTAGCTAGGTCAAGCCCCAGATGACATGACAGATGTCTGCTCCTTATTCAGAGTTCCTCTAGCTCTTTAGGGAAGACCTGCCAGGGCTTGTGCTCCTCTGGCAGAGCCTTTGAGAAGGACTGGAGTACTTGGGTGAATGAAGTCCTTATTTCCCAAGTCCTGGGATTAGCACAAAAATCTTCATCTGAAGGCATATTAGTTCACTGGTTAGAGACCTCAACCCACAATAACTATTAAAGATGAATTTTAACATCAAAAAAGGGGATTTCTCAAAGTGAACTTCATATACTTTACGGGAAAGAGGCAGGGGTGTGCTGGAGTCAGTTTTAAGGGACTTGAGAGAATTGATTGTCAAATTTTCATTGTGAACCTTAAACCTCAGAAATCAGCACTGGTGCAAATCAGGCCTTGATTTATTAATGTTTCATTAATTCTTTAGCCTTTTGAAAGTGTTTCTAATGCATTTAAATTTAACAGTGTGTGTATAATTTTTTCCCCAGACAGCCTGGTAGTTAAACATTTGCCAGCACACCCCTATGTTGCTTAAACTCAGAAGGATTACAGTAGAATGAAGTCATCAACAGGTAACTACAAAAATAATTAATAGTAATAATTAAAACAGTAGGAATTAATATAATGCTTTAAGGTTTGTAAAGTGCTTTATCTCCATTATCTCATTTGAACTTTACACACCCTTGAAGTACCTCTCTTTAAGGTACTACTATGTGGTAGTCATAAGAACTATTTCCAGAAGTGGCTCTTACTTTCTGTGCAACCTTGGCTAAATTGCAAAAAAATAGATTTTTAGAATTGGAAGGGACAATAGAGGTCATTTAACGTATGACACGTAGGACCCGCAACATCTTCCCCAAGGTTGGATGAGGGCGAGCCATCCAGCCTTCTTTGAAAACCTCCAATGTGGGGGATTCACTCTTTCCAAAGGCCGTTCATTCCACTTTGACATAGCACTAATTGTTAGTGAGGCTTTCTTTCTTTCTTTTTTAATATAAGTTTATTTATTTAACTTTTTACACTTGTTTTCACAAAATGTTGGGTTCCAAATTTTCTCCCCATTTGTCCCCTCCCCCACCCCAATACACCAAGCCTTCTAATTTCCCATATCACCAATCTGCCCTCTCTTCTATCATCCCTCCCTTCTCTTGTCCCCATCTTCTCTTTTGTCCTGTAGGGCCAGATGACTTTCTATTCCCCATTAACTGTATTTCTTATTTCCTAGTAGCAAGAACAATACTAAACAGTTGTTCCTAAAACTTTGAGTTCCAACTTCTCCCCATCCCTCCCTCCCCACCCATTCCCTTTGGGAAGGCAGGCAATTCAAGATAGGCCATATCTGTGTAGTTTTGCAAATGACTTCCATAACAGTCGTGTTGTGTAAGACTAACTGTATTTCCCTCCATCCTATCCTGCCCCCCATTGTTTCTATTCTGTCTTTTGATCCTGTCCCTCCCCAAGAGTGTTGACTTCAAATTGCTCCCTCCTCCCATTGCCCTCCCTTCCATCATCCCTCCCATTCTGCTTATCTCCTTCTCCCCCACTTTCCTGTACTGTAAGATAGGTTTTCATACCGAAATGAGTGTGCATTTTATTCCTTCTTTTAGTTGAATGTGATGAGGGTAAACTTCATGTTTTTTTCTCAGCTCTCCTCTTTTTCCCTCCACTAAAAAGTCTCCTGCTTGCCTCTTGAATGAGAGATAATTTACCCCATTCCATTTCACTCTCTCTCCTCCCACTACATTTCTCTCTCACCATTTATCTTAATTTCTTTTAAGATATGATCCCATCCTATTCAATTCACTCTGTGCTCTCTGTCTCTTCATGTGCATGCATGTGTGTATGTGTGTGTACACACACGTGTGTACGTGTGTGTGCATGTGCATGTGTGTGTGTCTCTGTGTATGTGTGTGTGTGGTCCCACCAACTACCCAGATACTGCAAAGGTTTAAGAGTTACAAATATTGTCTTTCCATGTAGGAATGTAAACAGTTCACCTTTGGTAAGTCCCTTATGACTTCTCTTTGCTGTTTACTTTTTCATGCTTCTTCTCATCCTTGTGTTTGAAAGTCAAATTTCCTTTTCAGCTCTGGTCTTTTCATCAAGAATGCTTGAAAGTCCTCTGTTTCATTGAAAGACAGTTTTTTTCCCCTGAAGTATTATACTCACTTTTGCTTGGTAGGTGATTCTTGGTTTGAGTCCTAGTTCCTTTGACTTCTGGAATATCCTATTCCATGCCCTTTGATCCCTTAATGTAGAAGCTGCTAGATCCACAATACTGGAATTGTTTCTTTCTAGCTGCTTGCAATATTTTCTCCTTGACCTGGGAATTCTGGAATTTGGCCACAGTGTTCCTAGAAGTTTCTCTTTTTGGATGTCAGGTGGATTCCTTGAATACTTACTTTGCCCTCTGGTTGTAGAATCTCCGGGCAGTTTTCCTTGATAATTTCATGAAAGATGATGTCTAGGCTCTTTTTTTGATCATGGCTTTCAGGTAGTCCCATAATTTTTAAATTTTCTCTCCTAGATCTGTTTTCCAGGTCAGTTGTTTTTCCAATGAGATATTTCACATTCTCTTCCATTTTTTCATTCTTTTGGTTTTGTTTTGTGATTTCTTGGTTTGTCTAAAGTCATTAGCCTCCATCTGTTGCATTCTAATTTTGAGAGAACTATTTTCTTCAGTGAGCTTTTGAACCTCTTTTTCCATTTGGTTAATTCTGCTTTTGAAAGCATTCTTCTCCTCATTGGCTTTTTGAACTTCTTTTGCCAACTGAGTGAGCCTATTTTTCAAGGTGTTATTTTCTTCAGCATTTTTTTGGGTCTCCTTTAGCAAGGTATTGACCCGTTTTTCATGCTTTTCTTGCATCTCTCTCTCATTTTTCTTCCCAGTTTTTCCTCCACCTGTCTAACTTGATTTTCAAAATCCTTTTTGAGCTCTTCCATGGCCTGAGCCCATTGGATATCTATTTCAGATGTTTGGGATACAGAGGCCTTGGCTTCTATGTCTTTCCCCGATGGTAAGCTGTGTTCCTCCTCATCAGAAATGGAAGGAGGAAACATCTGCTCATCAAGAAAGTAACCTTCTAGGGTCTTATTTTTCTTCCCTTTTCTGGGCATTTTCCCAGCCAATTACTTGACTTCTGAGATTCCTCTCCACCCCCACCTATCCTAGATCTGTCCAGCTAGTGCTTGGGTTCTGAGATTCAAATGCTGCTCCCCAGCCTCAGGGCTTTCAGTGGCAGGCATGGCTGCTATTCAATGTGAGCTTAAGTTCTGGTGCTTGGGTGAGGGCAGGGCCGCCTTCCAGGCTCAGTTCCTCAGGGGGTTTATGCGGAGATCTTCAGTAATGGATTTGAGGTCCTGCCTGTGCTAGGAGCTCCTGGCCACCGCTGCCTCTGCCGCAGCCTTCTGAGGGGACCTGAGTTATGAAGACACCCTGCTCCCCTCTTGGCCACCCCAGAAGTTTCTCTCACTGAAGCCTGCTTGGATCTGCTTCTCTCAGGGCCACACTGCCGAGGCAGGGCTGGGCTCCGCTGTCTAGTGCGTGACGGATCTTTGGTGCCGGTTTCTCAGGGCTCTCTGGAACGGAAATCTCCTCCACTGCGTTGCTGCGCAGCTTGTACTGCTCCAGAATTTGTGGGGAGTTCTTTTTACAGGAAATTTATAGGCTGTGGTTTTGGAGCTAGCATATGTGAGTCTTTCTACTCTGCCATCTTGGCTCCTCCCCCCGACTTTTTTTCTCTTACAGCATTCTTAAATCTCCAGAATTTTTACCCATTGCTTCTCATTCTTTACTTCTTGTCAATCTTCTCTTCTCCAGACTAAGTATCCTCAGTATCATCAACTGTCCTGTTATGTCATGGTCTTATGACTTCTCAAATTCTGGCCATCCTTCTTTAGATGTTCTCTGGCATGGCAGTGTCCTTTGTAAAATGTGATGTCTAGTTCTGAACCCAGTATTCCAGATGTAATCTGACCAGGACAGAGATGTCACTTATTGCGATCTGGAAACTATTGTATTCTTAATGCACTGGCATTTTGACTACTATGTTGTACTGCTGATTGAGTTTTCAGTACATAATCATTTCTAACCCTCCCCCATCTTTTTTTCAGATAAAGTACTATGTAGTCGAATTTCCCATTTTCTCCTTGTATCATAGATCATAGTTTGATCATAGATCATAGTTTGATCATTGAGTCAGAGCTCAAAGGAGCTTTACAACTTCTTGTTGTTCTTGAGTCATTTCAGTTATGTTTTACTCACCAACATACTGGAGTGGTTTGCCATTTCCTTCTTCAGCTCATTTTGCAGACGAGGAGACTTGAGGCAGACAGATTTAAGTGACTTGCCTAGGATCACATGACTGGTAAGTGTCTGAAACCAGATTTGAACTCATGAAGAATAATAGTCTTTCTGACTCCAGGCCTGGCATTCTATCTATTGCACCACCTTGCTGCCTACTTTACAGTTCCCTGAGTGTGAAATCCTCATTTTGGGGAGTGATGGCCAGGGAAAAAATGTTTTGGTTAGGGAAGTCACAGGGATGGTATGGGGAACACTAGAACAATCCATTGACATGCCTTTTCCAAGAGATAGAAAGTGATGGTCATGTGTGAGGGGTACCCTTTCAGTGGCATGCTTGATCAAGCATGAAGTTCAGAGCTGAGTGACCTAGCTTATGCCATGTATTGGTAGGGTCAGGTTAACAAATAGCTGTACTTGTACTTAAACAGGGACTCACCAACCACTGTTACTCAGTTTTTGTTCTCACTTTTACAAAATGATGTCTTTCTTGATGTCACTTGTGGATCTGTATCATCATTCCTTCAAGCTCAAGAAATTTCTTCCCCTTCAGAAGATTTAGGTCCCCATTCTATAGGAAGAACTTTATACCTAGTATTGAAGCTGAGTTGTTCCCCACCCCTAGGGTCAAGATTTTGAAGGGAGTAAAGCCAGATCACAATAAGGGCAATGAACTTTCTTATATTCTTTCTAGGAATGTTTTGTTCTTCCCGAGAAGCTGCACACTGTAGAGTTATTGCTCTAGTATGTTTACCCTTATCTTCTAGAAAAGAGACCAGTGTGGAGTGTCTACCTAACAAGTTACCCTGCAGTGACAAAAAGGCATCCATGTGGCATTCTTTGCACTGCAAAATGCAAACTTTCTTTTGAAAAAAAATGCCTTATCACAAAATGGCACCACAAAATAAGAGCTGTTACTTTAGGACATCCTAAGGGGTATCCTGCCTTCCATTCTTGTTAGACAGAAGATCCTCATTCCTTAATCCTCCATCATTCTTCTTGGTAGCTTTTGTGGTCAACTTGTATTGGGAACTTCTTTGCCAAACTGCCTGATGGGCATACATCACTAGGTGCAGAGAGGCAAACCTCATTTGCACTGATCAGCCTGTCTTTTCTTAAAGAGGCAGCTCAATTACTTTTGATTGAAATCATCTTCTTGCCCAAATTCCAGGAGGAACACAAGCCAAACAAAGCTGATGGGTATAAACGGGTTTCTAAATTCAGTTACCAATCATCTTGAACCATTTCCTACTTCATCCAGTGATGAGTTCTTGAAAATCTCCTCCTTTTTTTTTCTACTTTTCTCTCATAGGCTTCAGTTCTACGCTCTGTAAAAGATCAGAGTTGGAATGGGCAACTTGTGAGCATCTTTTCAGGATGACATGATCCTATAATATCTGTAATATAAATAGTGGCATGTGAGAATAGAAGCTTTAGTATGACTAGGGGATTATTACAGTGAGATGAGAGCAAGTTGCAAAGTGGGAGAGGAAAGAGGGTTTTTCTACTGGGGAAGGTGATAAAATATTAGTTATGGAGGATGATAATAGAAGCTGATCTGTGAATCATCACATGTGGGGAGTCCTAGAAAGAAATTTTTAGTAGCATTTTTAATTACATTGAAACTTCAATAAAACAGGTGTAAGATGTATGCCTCACATTCATAGATTGGCTTCTATTCTCATCCTCCATAACTAAAAATTTTGTTGCCCTCCCCAATACATAGTACCTCATCATAGCATGGCAAGCTGGTCAGTGTTAAAAAAAAAGATAATGTCTATGTATTTCCCCAAAACTCACTGATTTTTCTCAGTGACAGTTTCCTTATATTTACATAGTTCCCTCTTTGAGGGCAGAGGTTCAGATGGCTAATCTTTTCTCTTGGGTTCCTTAGAGGCATATGAATTGAGAGGAGAAATCGAAGAGACTATATGCTTTTATTGAGTAATTATATTAAGCACAAGAGAAAACTAATTCCAGGCTCCATCTCACTGTGTTTTTTAATTCTCCTTCCTAGTGTGCCACAGGGACTCCATTTTCAGGGCCAATCATCCTCCTTCTTCACACACAAAACTAAAAGGGGTAATTATCCCCCAGGAGCACCTTAATTGTCCCAATTAACCTGACCACTTTTTGCAATCAAAGCCTAGCAAAAGAAGGGATTTAAAGTGATGAGGCCCCATTCTATGAGCCCTGTATAAGTTAGTGGTAAACCTTAGAGCATTTAAAGTACCCAAAGAGAAAACTTTAGACTAGAAAATGGCATTCTGAAACTTACAAAGTCTAGGATTTTTCTCTAACTAGAACTACTAGATAAAATGACATCTTAGAGAGATTAAATTCCATTGGAGGTATATACTGTCCAGTGCCATTGATCAGTCTGGAAAAATTATCATGTTAGGAGAAACCATATTATGAGGGACAGTTTGTCTGTCCTAAAGTAAAAGCTCTTACTTTGTGATAAGGTATTATTAAAAGTTGTTCTTCTGCAAAAGACCTCCTCTCCTGCCTCCTCTTGATGCGAGAGTGGCCTTGGGTTCTCATAGGCTGGACCAGGAAGGCACAAGCACTGTCAGGTCTTACTGAGGTAAAAATGCACAGAGTAAGAACTTAGGAGCACTAACCTGGGAAGATGTGATCAGCTGGCAGCAATTACCTCCCCTAAATATGCTTCTTTTCCCCAATATGATCCAAGCCAACAAGAATTTGATAACTGCCCACAACATGCCAAGCAATGTGCTAGGAATTGAGGAAACAATGAAAAATTGAAATTAGTCAGGATTACAGAGCTAGAGTTGGGAAAACCACCACAACCACCACCTTTAAAGTCATCTAAGGGGCAGTTACGTGATGCAGTGGATAGAGCAACCAGTCCTGGAGTCAGGAGGATCTGAGTTCAAATCCAGCCTCCGACACTTACTAGCTGTGTGACACTAGGCAAATAAATCACTTAACCCTGATTAGACATCTAAGACGACTTTATTTTATAGGTGAAGAAACTGAGAGGCCCAGAAAAATGAAATAGCTTGCCTCAGTACACACAGATAAAAAGTGGTAGAACTAGAATTCAAACTTGATATTGTAACTCCCAAATTGTCCAATTGTCCCATCCCCCCCTTCCCCCCTCCCTGAGATTTGAAGCTGCCTCTCAATCCCTGTCTTCCAGGAGCTTAGATAGTATTTGAATATAGTGCATCAGAAATGATAATCTGACAGTCATGAGGAGGAGGGATGAACGAGCCTGTTCGCTCACCTCTCTTTGACTTCTGTTTCCTACTATAGATGTATTGCATACAAACAAGTTTGTCTGTCTCCAAGCTTTCTCTGCTTTAGGAAATTGTAACAGTCTTTCATTGACTTTCTCTTATTTTTTTTAAGCGCTGAGCCCCTAGAAAGAGGCCATGTTCTGGAGGAGCACCTCAGTTTAGATCCTTTTTCTGAATTTGCTTTCCCCTTCATTTGCTTTTTTCATAAGTGTACCCATACTTGCAAGACATTTGACAAACACTGTTTTTACAGACAGATTAAACCTTTGAAGCAAAGTGAGGTAAACCGTTTTCTCCATGTCCAGAAGAAAAGATCTCAGGCTTCCAGAGAGCCAGAGGAGAGGGAGGCTTACTGCCTGCTTCTCTGTAGTCTAGGGCTGTTTCAGTACTTTAGCATTTAGCCTGCCCATTCTGAATCGTCTTGGCTTCCTTTGCTGCTCACCTTTTTCCCAGATTCTCCTTCTCTAGCTCTATGTTATCAGAAGCTGGCTTCTGCCTGGGCTGGCTGAAATGACTTCAAAAAGCTATCATTGTTCACCTTAGGGCACTGCTCCCTCTCTGTTTGACTCAAGGGATGTGTTCCCACTTCCCAAAGGGATCACCTGCAGTGCTTGTATTCCTAGTTAGTTTATATCCCTCTTCTATGTGATTAGGTTCTAGGATTTCAGGAGCCAACTCCTTTACATGTATGCAATTATTTGGGGAGAGACTATAGGATCAGCGATGACTTCCTAGGAGAGGAGGTGACCCATGCACTGAGCCTTGAAGGAAGCCAGAGTGATGAGGAAATGCGTGCCAGGTACAGGGGACAGACTGTGCAGGAGGAGGAGACAGAATGCCCACTTCAGGCAACAGTAGATTAAGCCTTGGAAGGCAGGTTGGAGCCAGATCATACAGTTTGGATTTTATTAGAGAGGCAATAGGAAGGCCACTGAGCTGAAATGGTAGCTGGTTAGTAAGTCTTGCCCTTTAGGGAGATCATTCTGGGAGCCACATGGAGGATATATTGGAGACAGGAGAAACTGGAAGCCAGGAACCTGATCGAGGAGATAGGCAGTGATAAGAGCCTCAGAGTGGCCATCATGTAAGTGAAGAGAAAGGCTAGGTTCAAGAAATGCTATGCAAATTTAATTGACAACATCAAGCAACTGACTAAATATGACTGGCAGATGGTGCTTTGAGGTGATGGTAGGCTTAATGAAGGTAAGGATCGGGAAGACCTGCTCATGTTTATTGGTAGCACACAAAGAGCTACCAAGAAAGGGACTGCTTGAAGATGAGACCCGACCCAATTAAGTTGAAGAAGCAAGGTCCCAAAGGAGAGATGGGGAGAGATGGGATCAAGAAGCCTTAACTGAGGCAAACAGAAGAAGGACTCCTGCTTTATCAGAGTCTGGAGCAAGGGAGGAGAAATTGGGAGGTGATGAGGTTAAGAACTTTGGAAGTGTGGGACAGGAGGAAAGTGAAAACTCAGAGCAGATGACTTCTACTTTCTTTGTCAAGGTCCTCTGCTGAGTGGGAGAAGGAAGTCCTAAGACTTGAGGGGACAAGGTTTCCAATAAATAGCCTTAAGAAGTTCCTGTAGCATAAAAAGTACCCAGAAGATCTGTTTGAACCCTGGCTTTGTCAATAGCTGTCTCTCTTTGGGAAAGTCATGTGACTTCTGTGGGCCTCAGTTTCCTCATTTGTAAAATGGGTATAATTCCTGCCCCTCTCATATCCCACAGTTATTGCTCAGAAAAATACATTTGATTGTATTGGTTAAAAGGTAAACTCACGTGAACTATACTTACTAGATTAGCACAGAATCACAGAATTTCAGCAGCCATCTAGTCTAGCCCATACTAGGGGGCTAGTAAAAGAAGACTCTGCTACAATAGACTGGAAACACAGGGAGGGCAGGGATCATATATCCAGAATGCCTTTCCTTCCTCTCACAGTGTCAAACACAGAACCCTGAACATAGATGCTCAGTAAATGTTTGTTGAATAAATGAACATTTTTCAAAATTTTCTCAGGGCTCATTGAGTCATTACTGGGCACAATTATCTAATTAAACATTTGGTGACTTAGTTCTACATCATCAATTTTAACTCCTTGACTTTATTAATCATTTGCATTGAAAGAATTTTTAAAAAGAGTAATTTGATTAATGCCATTCTCTGAGACATGATTGTATTCATTGAAGTATTTAAACTAGAAAGAATAGTCTCAAGTGATATAAAGTACTCAAGGGGTAAAGTCACTTTTTTCACTAAAGCTGAAATATCAAACAGCTTCACAAACTTCAGGGGGAATAGATGTTTATAATGAAACTGATCAATGACATCTATTCAGGTGGTACCTTTGTAATCATTCTAACCAATCACAAGCTCCCTGGCCATCTGCCTTTTGTGTCTACCTCTGTTGTAGCATTGAGGTGACTCTCCCTTCCCAAAGGCAGTTGTTCTGGAAGACCTTACTAACCTGGAAGGACTCCCAGGATGGACAATCAACAGCGGGTCCCATCAGAGCAACATCAGTGTCCATCATCATCAAAGGACAAGCCTAGTTTCAGAGACATTTCATAGCAGGAAGGTGATCAGAACATTTCGCTTCATAGGCATTCATCACATTGTCTCCTAAGGTGTGGAGGCTTCACCCTCTGAAACTACAATTGGATACCTCAACCTATACAGATTAGGAATTCATCTGTCTTCCTCAGTCTTCCTGACTCCATGATTAACCCGTTTGCCACTATGACTCTTGAAAATGAAGTGAGGCCTGGAAATGGAAAACAATTTCCCCAAGGAATAGGATCAAAAATGGGACTTCAGCCCCTTCCTGTTCTCTGATTCTAAATACTATGCTCTACCTCACATGCTGCCTTCCATAAGGCAGCTGGCCCTTTTATATAGACAAATGATTTTGCCAACAAACTTTCAGTAGAGCTTGGCTTTGGAGTTGTTTTCCAAAAGGATTTTTTTCTATTCCATCCCACAAACACCTACTTTTCTTCAGGATATAGAGAAAAAAATGGGAAGGATGAGGATTACGAATATGGTCATGGAAGGAAGCAAAACCAGGTGTTTCCTGTGCCTTCCTGCCATTGGCTTCATCATCTCTGTGTTCTCTCCCTCCAACTCCTCACAGAGCCTCAGCCACTGCTGGCATCCCAGGCTGTCAGCACCAGAGCGCCCTTTAGGTCCCAACTAGCCTAATGCCATCCATTTCCAGGGGAGGACACTGAGGCCCAGAGAAGAGAACAGTGACAGTTATCAGCAGAGCTGACACCAGAACCCAGGGATCCAGAATATTCCAACCCGGGTGGGAGAGGTTAATTGTTCTAATGCACAGGGCTGGGGGAGGAGAGCTGGTGGGAAGGCAGGTGTGCCCAGAGTCAGGACAGGTGAATGGCAGGGCAGCCCCTTGTATGGAGAAGTGGGTTTTTAATCAGGAGTTTATAAATCTAGGCTTGACCATGTTCCCACCTGTGACCCTGGGCTCTGATTGCTGAGCCTTATCCTGCCTGGTTTCAGGTTTATTGTACATGAATGTGATGTGTTCCATTTCTCCCAGGAGATCTGACCCTGTATCTCATTCTAGATCATTCGATCCTATTGTTCAGTTCAGAAATCCTATTGGACCCCTTAAAAATCTCCCGACAAGAGGCACTGATGTGTCCATACCATTTTTTTCTGCCCAGACTCTACTGAAGCCTTCTGCCCACCTCATCTCTTTTATCCCACCCTCCCTAATTCTTCTGTCTTCCCAGCTGCTCCCAGGCAGGCCTTTGACCCAGTTTGACCTCAACACCTCTCTTTGCTTCCTCCCTTTTTGATGTCTTTCTCTCCCCCACATGCCTGCTTATGACTACATATTGATTTACAAGAAGACTGGCTCCCTTTCCCAGGGCCTTGTAGGTCATCTGAGGCAGTACAGAGGTGAGCCCTGTGGTTGGCTGTCCATCCTTGGTGTCCCACTGCCCAGTGTCTTTGGTGGGAGCCTGGTGAAGAGAATTAAAGGGGATGGCTTTGGAAAAGAAAGATCTGGCTTCATTTCCTAACACTCAAATGTGGTGGTTTTTTGATCATGAGTATCCTCAGCGGCCACAAACAATTCTCTAAGAGCATCAGTTGATCACCATCATAAGAGGAAATTTCAGTAATGTAAATTAATCACCCACGAAATCAGAAAATTTCCCTCAGTTTCCAAATTCTTACTCCTAGTCATACTCTATCTTCATTATTATCTTCTGCTGGAGAACCTTATTCATCCTCCTGTGATGTGGTGTTCAGACTCCTAAGTCAAAGAAAACAGATGGAGACATGAAAGAAGGGAGCCCCATTGACCTCTCAGGGTTTTTCTCCTCCATAGTTTTGGAGGGACTGTCTGTTAGGGATCACATATTGGGAATATTAGCATCAGTGGTAATCGTAGAATAGTCCTGATTATTATTTCCATAGTCCTAGAGCCCAAGATAAACCTCAAAAAAGGGAGAGATTCACTTCATGTCCAACTTTTGGGTGATTAAAAGGAAATTTTCAAATTCAGGGATACATTCTAGTCTGTGGATTTGACTGTGCACGTAGTAGTAGTAGTTTTGGACTGGTATTTAATATCTTCTCATTTGTTTTCTTTGGAAAACTACTCTCCCATCTACTTTTTTCATATTGTTGAGGTTAATTATTTTATTTGGGGAAGAGGAGATAGGAGGGGCTTTTAAAAATGTCCTCATTGTAAGGAACTCACCACCACCACCATCACTAAGTTAGCAGAAATGCTGACAAACAATTATTGCCTGTAATTTCTAGTCTTCAAGAGTAAAGTCAGTGCCTGGGGTGCTCAGGGAGTTGCCTATGTTCCCACAACCAATATATATGTGCCAGAGGCAGGGAATGGATTCAACTCTACCTGACTGCAAGGCCAGCCCTCTAGCTACTACAGTGCTCAGAAGGAAAGGGAATACACATTCGTTAAGGGTCTGCTCTGTGCCAGGCATCCTGCACTTTAACAATTTTACAAACGGGGATTCATTTGATCCTCATCACTGTGAAAGGTAGGTGCTGCTGCCCAACCCTTTGAAGAAGCACTTCTCTTTGTTTAAATGATCTGTGTATTGGGTAGGGTGAAGCCTGTATTCCCCTGCTGGTGACCACTCCAAGAAGTAAAACTGACCTGGAGGTCACAGCAGCCCCCCACACCCACCAGCTAGAGCAGAGAGAGCCATGCTGGAGTTGTCCAGCCTCCACTCCTTCTCTTCTCCTTTCTCCCCTCTCCCCTTCTCCCAGCCCAGTGTCTTTTCCATTCACACCTCCTCCTTTTTGCCTCTACCTCTTTCTGTCCTTTTTAGCACAATCCTTTCTTCCTTCCCTCATAGTTTCTTCTCCTCCCCTCCTATTGCTTCTCTGCTTCCCGTGTCTCACCTTTCCTGTAATCCTCTCCTCTGTTCTCCCAGCCTTTATTTCTCTTTTCTTTCTTCTTCTTCATTTCTTCTCCTTCATTTCATTTTTTCCTTGATATACTCCATTCTTTCTTCCCCTTCCCTGTCTTTTAATTTTTTCTTCTTCCTCTACCTCCCCTTTTTCCATTCTTTCCTACTCCTTCCTCCCCAATCCCTTTGTGAGGCATTAGGGAGACCTGAATCCTATAGTGGACAGATCAGTGAACCAGGAGTCAGGGAACCCACAGTTCAGATTCTACCTTATCACCTCTGTCAGCTTGGGAATTGAGTTAATTTTCATGGGGTTCAGTAGCTTCTTCTCTATAAGGAAAGTTTGGATTAGTTGGTTCCCAAGGCCCCTTCCAACTCTAAATGTCTCATGCTATGATCATCTCCCCTCTCCTGCTTCCTCCCATCTCACTCTCCACCACCCTTTCCTTCTCTCCCCAAACTCTAATCAGTCAGGGTAGAGACTCAGGTGTCAGACAGCCCCGATTGAAATGCTGTCTTTGATTCTTGGTATGAGTGTTACTTACCTTTGCTGGGCTTAATCCTCTATAAGATGAGGTGGTTGAACAATATTGTGTCTAAGGTCACTTCCAGCTCTAAATTATCCCTTCTCCTCTCTCCAGCATTTCCTTCCTCTCACCTCTCCCACCCTTTTCCATCACCCACTCTCTCCTCCCCTTTCACTTCCCATCCTTTTATTTCTCCTCCTTTCCCCAGGTCACCATTCCTCCTCTTCCTCTTACCCACGCTTTCCTGTCTCTTTTTCTCTTCCATTTCCCTCTAAGAACTGAGAAGATGTAGACTCTTGGAATGAAAAGAGCAGCACATTGTGAATCAGAAGGCCAGGGATCAAAGCCCATCTCTTACCTTTACTACCTGTGTGGTCCCAGGCCATTCACTGAACTTTTTGTCTGTGAGAGGGTTGGCCCAGATGGCCTCTGGGGGCCCTTCCACCTCTCAGTGTGGGATCCTGTGATCCTTTCTTTTGACTTCTCTCCCTTCCCCGTTTCTTCCTCCTTTCCCACCCTCTTTTTTCCCCTTGTTTTCTTCCTTTTGCCTCCCCCTCTGATGGCACAGTTAGAGGGATTGTTCCACAGACCTTGGAAACAGTGATGTTGTCCTTAACAACATGGTGCTAGTTTAGGGGTCTGAGAATCTGCATCAGAATGATGACTCTGCCATTGAATTACTATCCATGTAATCTATACCTTAACCTTTCTGACTTAGTTTCCTCATCTGTAGAAGGAAAACCAGGAATATTCAGAATTTTGACGTTTGAAGCAAAATAAATCTTAGGAGCCTCATCTAGTGCAACTCTTTTATTTGGGTACTATTTGTTTTAAGGAGGGGAGGTGTGAGACCTAGGATTTCATTCCTCAGCCTATGGAGATCTGTAATACATCAGCTATTTCAACAGTGAGAGAGTAGCTTGGTGGAGGTGAGAGGTCAAATAAATCCCTTGTCCAAAATCAGAGACCTAGTTTTGCCTCCAAATCTCTTGATTCCAAGACTATTCCCTTATCTTGAACCTCACTCTGCCTCTTTATCCTTAACTTAGCAAATTGACAACCTGAGGCCTGAACAGGGAGAGCAACTTGCCCAAAATTACGTAGAGTTTGGGGGCAAATCTGGGAATCGCCTCCTCGACCCATGTATCCTAATCCCACCTTTGCTCTTTCTACCTCATCATGTTGCCTGTGCATACACAGACTTTACTAACATACTTTCAGTAGAGCTTGACTTTAGAGTTATTTTACTAATGGGTTGTTTCTCTGATCTATCCCACTCTCACACCTGCCTTCTTTCAGGATGTAGAGGAAACAAAATGGGTGGGATGAGTGTTAGGAAAGTGACTGCAGAAGAAAGCAAGGCCAGCTGGTCTCTGTGCCTTCCTGCTCTTGGTTTCATCAACTCTGTGTTCTTTCTATATTCTAACAGAACCTCAGCCACTACTGGCATCCCAGGCTGTCAGAACCAGAGGGACCTTTAGATCCCAACTAGTCCAATCCCATCCATTTCCAGGGGAGGACACTGAGGCCCAGAGAAGGGAACAGTGACAGTTATCAGCAGAGCTGACACAGAACCTAGGGCTCCAGAATATTTTAACCTGGGATGGGGATGCTATTTGCTCTAGTGCACAGGCCTTGGGGAGTACACCTTATTGGAGGGGAAGTGTCCCCAGAATCAGATCAGGTGAAGGGCAGGGCAGCCTCTTGTATGGGTCGATGAATTTCACATCAGGCTATTAGAATTCCAGGCCTGGCCCAAGATCTTCTTCCTGCTAACCTTGGATTTTGGAAGTTTGACAGTAACCTCTGTTGCCTCTTCTGGGTCAAGGAGTCTCCTTTTTCTGTACTCCCTGGCGATTTAGATTCAACCCTCTCGCTCTTTTGGGAGGGTGCCTTCCATAGGCCACTGGCTGCCCTCCTGTCCTCTCTCCACAAAGCACTGACTGTATTAATCATCACTTCTAATACTTGGCCAGAAGGGCCCACATCAGACAGGAATTTATTCCAGTTCTCCCAAGAGATCTCCCTGATCTCTTCCTAGATCATTTGATCCTTCTTTGAGTTTCAAGAATTCCACCACACTAGCCCCTTGAACAATTTCACCTGCACCCACTCTCCACTGCCCTGAAGGGAGGCATGTGGAGGAGTCCAGCTCTGACTAGAAGCCCAGGGTTGTCGGAAGCATCCTGTCTCCTTTGATCCCTTCCCTGATTCTCCAGCCTTCCCAGAGTCTCTCAGTCAGCCCTTTGGCCCAGCTTTTTCTCATCATCCCTCCTCGTTCGGTCTTCCTTCCTCTTTGGTGTCCCTCTCCTTCTCCCTCACCCCCATGTCTGCTTATCATGGCCTCTTCACTGTCACCCTCCCTGGGGGCTGCTAGGTCAGCTGAGGCAGTTCAGAGGGGAGCCTGTGGCGCTCTTCTTGGGCCCTGGCTATCATAGCTGAGTGTTAATCCTTGGGGTCCCACTCTCCAGTGTTGTATTGAACCAGCCGCCATATGTTCAACCAGAATGAGCCTCTTCTGACTTTCCAGGTTGGTACTTCTAGAAGTCGTCTTTATTGCTGCTGGGCCCTTCTGAGTCTCATGTGCGGACTAGAGGCCTACCAGGCAGAGCGCTACTGGAATGCTGGAGAAATGAGACCTCTGAAGGCCAATGCAGGCTGGAAAGAGTGAAGGAAGGGGAGGCGCATTGACTGAACACAGCTCTCTGTGAAGCACTATTCTGGGCTGGGGATGCTCCTAGCAAAGGATGTTCCCTGCACTCAAGAGGCTTAGGGCGGATGAAAAGGCCTTGACCTCCTAAGGGGCCCAAAATGAGGCCCAGAGCTCAGCTACTTTCTTGAGCAGCTCATAGAGCAGGGCTGGGGTTTAGAGGTGGTAGAGGCTGGGTAGGCTAAGGCCCAGAGAATGGCTCCCTCCACAGTTAGACCTTTTTTCTTCAGCATTTTCGGAGGAGATCCTGTCTTTTGTTAAGCTGGAAGAATTAGATTCATCAGTAATACTGTTATACTGTTAATTAGTATATCAAAAATCCTGGATCTTTAGGTAAGGGGGGTGACTTTGCCTAGCAGGGGGGATCTGAAGAGGAGTTGGGGGAACTAATTTTACCCAAGTGCCCTGAGAAAGGGTTGGGGTGGGGCTAACCTTACCTAACAGGGTAGTCTGTGAAGGGTTTGGACAGTGACCTTGCTCAGCAGGAGACCTGAGAAGGGGTTGGGGGTGGCTTTGTCCAGCAGCAGGGCCTGAGGAGCTGTTTGGGGGTGACTTTAACCAGCAGGGGGCCTGAGGAAGTGTTTGGGGAGCCAACAGCCCAGCAGAGGGATAGGAGGAGGGGTTAGCGGGGCTAACTTTGTATAGCAAGGACCCTGAAGAAGGGGTGGAGGGCAGCTTTAACCAGCAGGGGGCCTAAGTGGTTGGGGGAGGCTGACATTACTCAGCAGTTGAGCGTAAGAACAGGTTGGAGGGTGATTTTGCCCAGCAGGGGGGCCTTAGGAAAGAGGGGTGGGCTAACTTTGCCCATTAGGGGGCCTAAGGAGGAGGTGGGGTGACTTTGCCCAGCAGGAAGTCTTGAGGAAAAGTTTGAGGGACTAACTTTTCTCAACAGGGGACTGAAGGGGTGAGGGGCCCACTTTGGACTGCAAAGAGCCTGCGGAGTGTTAGGAGGGTCGCTTTGCTTAGCACAAGACCTAAGGAGGGGTTGGGGGGCAAACTTTTCCCAATAGGGGATCTCAAGAGGGATTGGGGGGCTAACTTTGCCCAGCAGGTGGTCTGAGGAAGGTTTGCAGGGGCTAATTTTGCTTTGCACAGGGCCTGGAGAGCAGTTGAGGTATGATTTTGCCTAGTAGGGGGCCTGAGGAGGGATTAGGGGACCTAACTTTCCCCAGCAGGGGGACTTTGGGGAGCGGAGGCCTCACTTTGGGCTGCGGAGGGCTCACTTTGGGCTACAGGGGAACTTTGAGGGGGTTGGGAAAATGGCTTTGCCCAATAGGAGGCCTGAGGGCAGTAGGCAGCGACTGACTTTGCCCAGCAGGGGGCCTGAATAAGAGTTGGGAGCAATCTTTGCCCATTGAGGGCCTAAGGGAATACAGGCTAAATATTCCCAGCAGAGGGCCTGAATGGGGTTCTGGGTGTGAAATCTCCCTTCATGGGGCAGGCAGATGCCTCCACTTCACAGTCCTGTCATGTTAGTTGTTTGAAGCACTCAAGGCACAGGGCCCAGGGTCTCACAGCTCCTATACATCAGAGGCAGCTTTTCAGACCAGGTTGTCCTCATGCCAGCCCTCTCTATACTAAGTCAGGGCACTTCTCAACTATTTTAACAAAAAATTCTAATTTTATTAATTTAAGGGGAGGGGGCTAGAGGGATAACCAAGTGTCCAAAACTTCAGGTTTCCAGATATTTGGCAGGTTTGTCCTTTGGTTTTTAGCCTTTGGCCATCAGGTGACTGACCTGCTGGAAGCTTCCCTGTCTAAGTGCAGGCTAAGCACTTAAGCAGAAGCAGTCTCCTCAGCACTTAGCCTGTGAAAGCAGATGGAGACTTAGAAGGGATAGATGCTGCCCTCCAGCTGAGGAGGGTAGGGTGGTGCAGGGGGAGATCATTTCTAAAAATCAATTAGAAACTTTTATTAAACTTCCCTCTGTGCCCTTCCTGGGTGTTACAGGCCATAGCAACTGCTAAAGGTCCCTTGGCGACAGGGGAATGTTGGGCCTCCCCCATTGGGCCTTGCCAGGAGTACTGTATAATGCAGGGCATTGTGAATGATCCTAGGAACCTGGGTGTGTCCTTACCCTGGGGCTTTATATGACAGCTCAAGGACCTTCTCTCTCCATTCCATTTCTCCTTCTGGCATGCACACCACCTATGCCAGCTACCTCTCTTTCAGTTCCCGGCTCTGAGATCACCGAAGAGAAGCTTCGCACACCTAGACTGCTTCAGTCTTCGCCTCCACCTCGGTCTCCAGTACCTCCATCCTCATCACTGCCATCTCTGACTCCATCTTCAACCCCGGCCCCAGCTCCGGCCCCAGCCCCCGTTCCATCCTTTGTGCTGCCACCTGCAGGTCGGACTCCATCTCCATCGTTTTTGCTGCCACCTCCCGCTCCAGCTCCATCTCCATCTTTTTTGCTACCACCTCTGTCTCCAGCTCCAGCACTACCTCCAGCTCCATCTCCATCCTTTTTGCCGCCACCTCCCGCTCCAGCTTCATCTCCGTCGTTTTTGCTACCACCTCTGTCTCCAGCTCCAGCACTACCTCCAGCTCCAGCTCCATCCTTTTTGCCACCACCTCCAGCTCCAGCTCCATCTCCGTTGTTTTTGCTGCCACCTCTGACTTCGGCCCCGGCTCCGGTGCCGTCTTCGACTCTGACTCCATCCTTTTTGCGGCCCCGTCAGGCTCCGACTCTGTCTTCTCTTCCACCTCTCATTCTGGCTCCAACTCGTGCTCCATTCTTTTCTCTTCCACCTCTGGCCCCCACTCCTTCCTCGTCTCTTCCACCTCTGGCTCTAGCCCCGTCCTTTTCTCTTCCACCTCTGGCTCTGACTCCATCCTTTTCTCTGCCACCTCTGCCTCTAGTCCCGTCCTTTTCTCTGTCACCTCCCGCTCCGGGTCCATCAGCTTTTCTTCAGACTCCCCCTCCACCTTCACCATCCCTTCCTCCATTTTCTCCTCGGCCCTCACCTCCTTCTTCACCCTAGTGTTCCTCTCCGCCTTGGCCTTCTCCTTGCCCATGCTGCTCCCCTCCCTTCTCCTCTTGCTCTTCGTCCTCCTGCCCCTGGCGCTCCTCTCCCTGCCATCCACCCCTGCTCCTCCACCACCTCATCCTCCTCATCCTCGTCGCTGCTGTCCTCAGGGTCCTCATTCTCCTCCTCCTCCTCGTCCCTGCCCTCCTGCCACCCTATTGCCTCTCCTGGCCTTCCTCATCATCACTGGCCTCTCCCACGTCCTCGGTGCCCCAGGCTTCATCGTTACTGCTCCTCCTGCTCACCACCCAACTCCTCATAACCCTCCTCCTCGTCACCCTTCACCTCCTGCCCTCCAACGAGCTGCTCCTCATCACCACCCTCCTGGTCTTCCTCGCTGTCTTCTGCCCCAGCCCCCGCTGCGACCAAGCATGAACCAAAACTACGACATCATCATCCTGGGCATCGGGCTGAAGGAGCCCTCGAGAGCTTCCTAGCCCAGCTTGGGAAGAGGGTGCTTCACGTGGAGCACAGTGCGCAGCATGGTGGGGACAGCGCCTCTCTCAGTCCACTCCATGTGGACTACCACCACTTTGGCGCACCCTGCTTGCCCCCTGCCACCTTGGGCTGCGGGTGTGCCTGGAAGGTGAACCTGCTGCCCAAGTTCCTTCTAGCCAAGGGGCAGCTGGTGAACATCCTGACCCGCCTGGATGCGCTGCGCTTCTTGGACCTCTGCGTGGTGGATGCTGGCTTCCTGTACAAGAACCATCACATCCACAAAGTGCCTGTTACTGAGACCGAGGCCCTGACCTCCGGGCTGTTGGGACTCTTTGAGAAATGCCAGTTCTGCAAGTTCTTCGTGTATGCCCTGAAATTCAAGGAGCAAAACCCCTGAACCTACAGAGGTGTGGATCCTTGGAAGATGAACTGCCAAGATCTCTTCCAGAGATTCGACTTGGGCCAAGATGTCAGGGACTTTGCAGGACACGCCTTGGCCCTAAGACGTACCAATGAATATCTGGACCGGCCCTGCCTGGAGACACTGGAAAGAATCCAACTCTACACCTTATCCTTGGCCAGGAATGGAAAGAGTCCATACCTCTACCCGCGATTCAGGATCGGAGAGCTGGCGCAGGCCTTCAGCCAGTTTACCAGTGGCAAAGGGGGCATTTTCTTAATGAACAAGTCGATAGAAGAAATACTCATCAGGGACGGCTGGGTGGTGGGCATCAGATTGGAGGGCCGAGTCACAAGGTGAAAGCAGCTCGACTGTGATCCCAGCTATGTTCCAGAACGGGTGTGCAAAGTGGGCCAAGTCATCAGAGCCATGTGCCTTCTTGTGCACCCCATTAGAAAGACCAACGGAGCCAACTCGGGAATCATCATCATCCCTGCTGCCCAGACAATCTGCTGTTCAGACATCTACATCTTCCTCACTTCATCAGCTCAGACCGTGGCACCACAGGGCAAGTACATTGCCATCGTGAGCGCAACTGTGGAGAGTAAAGACCCCGAAAAAGAACTACAGCTGGCTCTAGAGCTCATGGAGCCCATTGAGAAAAAATTCTTTTTTGTAAGTGACCTCCATGTGCCTAGTGACTTGGGAACCAAAAGTCAGATCTTCATCACCAGCAGTTACAATGCCAGTGCCCACTTTGAGAGTGCCTGTAAAGATATAAAGGAGATCTACAGAAAAATGACAGTATCTGAACTGAAATTTGACTAAAATTTGACTCTAGACCTTCTTATGGGGGAGAAATTACTAACATGCTACAAAAATAGGAGAAATTTGGATATGTGAGAAATAAAGCAACTCCCCCTGGGAAACATCGTGGAAATCTGTTGTATGAAATGTTATTTTCTTTCAGAGGTTGGAGTGAATGCTCCCCACTCACACCCTCCTCCCTTTTCCCCAGCTAAGGGCCCTTAGAATAGATAACTAGTCCCAACTCTGCCCTGAAATGTGTGAAATCTATTTTGCAACTTCTACTTGTTGAATTCACATCTGCAGAAAATGCTCTATCTTTATATAGTGACTAAAGGGTGAGGTCTGGGATTTGGGAGTGTGGAGGACCATGTATTTAATTCCTCATCTGATTCATGCAACCCTTCCCATTCTCTTATTTGTATGAGGGTAATATTATTTGTAGCATACTTCCTAGACTCAAATTTCAAATGACCTTTGCATGTGTATTTTAAATGCCAAAGTCAAAACTATTAGAGACTTCAATCCAACACTCTATTCTGCTAAAGAGTTTTGGAATTCAGATTCCTTAAAAATGAAGGGAACCAGGTGTCCCCAGAAGACCTGTATACCTAATCATAATCAATAACCAGGCACCATGTTAAGCAAATATTTCCTTTGATTCTCACAACAACCTGCCAGGTAGGTGGTGCTATCATCTCCATTTTGCAATTGAGGCAAACATCGTTAAATGACTTGCCCAATGTCATATAGCTGCTATCTGAGGCTAGATTTGAATGCAGAACTTCTCAATTCCAAGTCCAGCCTTCTGTCCTCACACTACCATCACTTTACCATATAGTTATCAAAGTATAATATCACGTGTACAGTCTGTTTTTTGACCCCTGATAACTGGTTTTGACCCCTGGTAACAAGGAGTACTTACTGCTTTCAAAGGCAATTTTGAACAGTTCCAATACTGAAGTTATTCCTCATCATTAAACCAATATCATTTCTGCGATTAGGAACACTTAAGATCTCTCCAAAGAAAGGACCACTAAGCAAAATGAGTTTAATCACATTTATTAACCACATGATATCCTTTACATACTTGAAAACATATGATATCTCTGTATCCTCCCACCCAGCCAAGAATTCCTTTCTGGTTTAGGATAAACATCTCCAGTTCCTTCAAATCATGTTCATTTGTCTGATTTCCAGGTCCTCTCACTATCTTGGCTGGTATCTCCTATAAACTTTGGACCCACCAAACTTTCTTCCTTGTGTCAGGAGGCATCTTCATCTGAAGATCACATTGATTACATAAGCTATTCTGGTTGCTGTGTCACACCACTGACTCCTACTGAAGTTTCAGTCACCTAACCCAAATCTCCTCCCCGCATTCAGCTTTCTTGAATTTTTTTTTTAATGTAGGATTTTTGGTTAGGAGCTAGTGAGCACAGTGGATAGAGCACTGGCCCTGGAATGAAGAGCACTGGAGTTCAAATTCTCAGACTCTTGATGCTTATTAGCTGTGTGACACCAGGAAAGTCACTTTAACTCTATTGCCTTAAAAAAATGATTGTGCATTTATCCCTAATAAATTCCAGCTCATTTGATTAATTATTTTAGCTTGTTGAGATCACTTTAAAAAAATCTGGATTCCATTACCCATCATGTTACCTGCTACTGTTGGCACTGCATCATTTTGCTGTGTTTTCAATTTCAAAGTGGACCACGACACCAGAGAAATGACGACATGACTTGCATTTAGCTTTCTGCAAGAAGAAATCCAACCTAGTAACAAAATGGTTAAAAGAAATAAGCCCAGAGAGATATTGGATGCAAGGCCACTGATGCTATGCCTTGGCCTAGACAGGGAACACAGACCAAGTGTATGCTCAATGGAAGACAAGTAATGGGTCTGAATGCCCTGAAAGGAGAAATACAGGAACCATTCAAGGTGCCAGCAGCCACAGCAGGGGGTCCTCTAAGGGGCTCTGGTGAGGGAACTCCCCCAGAAAATGCCCCGGGTCATTCGCCCTGGGGGAAAAGTCTCTTGGATAATAGGGAGCATTAGTGGTAGGGAAAATTCCCTGCTAAGTGTCCCTTAAGAGAAGAGAGAATGAATGAGAAGCAAAATCATAAACTTGGAGTCCATTGGCACAGCAAGGGTCCCTTCCATGGACCACAGAACAAATCACCTCAAATCTCCATCAAAAAATGTTCTTGGGACCTTCAATAATGCCTCAGTCATGACTGACAATAGGATTTCAACCAGAATCCCCTAAGTCAGCTGCTCATGAAGAAAAGTGAGACGGCACGTCAAGAAAGCCCATACAGAAGCCATCAGTGAACCAGGGACTAGGGCTTTACAAGTGACCCTACAAATGCTATCACTAAATGTACGTGGTTCCAAGGAAGTCCTTTAGTCTGGAGAGAAAGCAGGAAGTGGACCAGAAGCACCTGAAGTGGAGACCCAGCGAATCTTTCACAAAATCCCATCCAAACCACAGGCCTTCAGAACAGTGGGGACCTACGTTGAGTTCTAGGCTAGAATCCCTCACATCCATCCACTTTTGGTGTGCAGATCTTTGAAAATCCAATAGAGGAAAAGAACAGCCAAGTTACAATGGTTGACTGGTCAAGAAAGGGCAATAGACAGCTCAAATCCATCCAGAATTCAATCATTCACAAGAGGGGACCCAAGGGTAGGCTCTGGCAGAGATAGCAGACATATATTCATAGATTTTATATCTACTCAGGACAATTGCACTGTGTACAAGGAAAGGAGCAGAGGCATCAGAAGCACCTGAAATCTAGACCCAAGCAAATAGTGGAGGAATCTTCCCCCAATTGCCATCCATGGACCAGGCCCTCACAAGGCCTACCTTGCAATCTGGGCCAGATTCCTTAAAGGGTAACCAACAGGAGTTTGCAGACCTGAGAATTTCCACCACAATGGTGGAAAAGCACAGCTAGAAGTAGGCCAGAATTTCCCCAAAGTTTGCCCCTCGTTAAGAAAAGGGAATGGATAGCCAGAATACACCCAGAATTCAATCACTCACAGTACAGGGCTGAGGACAGGCTCTAGCAGACACCCCAGAAACATATCCACAGTCTGCCTATCGGCCTAGGATGGTTCCAGTTTACGCATGGAAAAGACCAGATTCAATGGCCTCAAATCTTAACGCAAGAAAGAGATGAGAAATCTGCATGAACAAATGCTAAGACTTAAGCAATGATTCACAGCAGGGGGTCTCACCTGAAGTGCCAGTATCAAGCCACTAAAGTGATGTTTGAACAGTAACTGGAGAGTAGACAGACTCTTGTTCAAGAGGTACCCCAGGAACTAGGCCACAATGCCCCAAATGAGCTCCTTTGGGAAATTGGAGAAGAATGTATAAGAAGAAATCCAACACCTTAACAAACTGGTTTAAAGAAATAGGCCCAGAGAGATTTTGGATGCAGGGGCACTGATGCTATACCACAGGCTAGGGGAAGAACACAGACCAAGTGTCATGCTCAAAGGAACAAGAGCAATGGGCCTCAGTGCCCTGAAAGGGAAAATGCAGGAGCCATCCATGGTGCCAGCACCCACAGTACGAGGTCCTTTAAGAGACTCTGATAAGGGAACCCCACAGAAATGGACCCAGGGACATTCTGGGTTCTGGGAAAAGTCTCCTAGATAATAGGAAGCTTTAGTGGTAGGGTAAATTCCCCACTAAATGTCACTTAAGATAAAAGAGAATGGATGTGAGGCAAAGCCATAAGCTTTGAGTTCTTTGGCACAGCAGGGGTCCCTTCTATGGCCCACAGAAGAGATTGCCTCAAATCTGTCAAAACATGTTCTTATGTCCTTCAATATTCCCTCAGTTATGACATACAGTAGTATCTCACCCCAGAAACCAGTAAATCAACTGCCCACTAAAAGAGATTCAGAAGGTACAACAAAAAAGCCCTTGTAGAAACTGTCAGTGAACCAGCTACTTGAGTTTTACAAAGGACTCTAGATATGTCACCCCTGGCTACACATGGTCCCAAGGAAATCCTTCAGTCTGGAGGGAAAGAAGAAAGTGGACCAGAAGAGCCTGAAGTGGAGACCCAGGGAATCTTCCACAAAATCCCATCCAAACCACGAGCCTTCAGAGCAGTGGGGGCCTACATTGATCACTAGGCCAGATTCCCTCACATCCATTCACCGACAGTGTGCAGACCTTTGAAAGTCCAAACAGAGGAAAAGCACAGCCAGAACTAGGCCAAGGTACCTGAAAAGGGTGAATCTGGTCAAGAAAGGGGAATGGAAAGCCTAAATACACCCAGAATTCAATCCTTCACAGGAGGGGATCTGAGGGTGAGCTCTGGCAGAGATAGCAGAAATCTATCCATAGATTATATGTCTACCCAGGACAATTGCACTTTTTACATGGAAAGGAATATAGGCACCAAAGAAATCTGAAATCCAGACCCAGACAGAGAGTAGAGAATTCTTCCCCCAATTCCCATCCATGGGCTAGGTCCTCCCAAGAGAGGGGACAGATTCTTAAAAAGGTATCCACCAAAAGTTTGCATACCTGAGCAGGGATCATGGTGGAAAAGCCAACATTCCCCCAAAGTATGCCCCTGGTTAAGGAAAGGGAAGGGACAGCTAGAGTACACCCAGAATTCAGTCACTCACAGTGGGGGCTGAGAATGGGCTCTAGCAGACACCCCAGAAATGTATCCACTGACTGCATGTGAGCCCGGGATAGTTCTATTGTACACATGGAATGGACCAGAATACCAACAATGGCCTGAAATTGAAATGCAGGAAAAAGATGAATCTGCCAGAACTAAGGAATATTTCACAGCAGGGAGTCTGACCTGAGGTGCTAGTATAACCCACTAAAATGATACGGGAAAAATTCCTGGAGAGTACACAGCCCCTTTCTCAAGAGGGACCCCAGGGATCAGGTCAGAATTCCCCAAATGAACTCCTCAGGGAAAGGGGAGAAGAATGTGCAACAAGAAATCCAACCTAGTAACAAATTGGTTCAAAGAAATAGGCCCAGAGAGATTTTGGATGCAGGGGCACTGATACTATACTACAACTAGATGAGGAACACAGACCAAGTGTCATGCTCAATGGAACATGAGCAATGGGCCTCAGTGCCCTGAAAGGGAAAATACAGGAACCATCCATGGTGCCAGAAGCCACAGTAGGAGGTCCTCCAAGGGGCTCTGGTGAGGGAACCCCACAGAAATGAACCCTGGTACATTCTGGTTTCTTGGGAAAGTCTCCTGGATAATAAGGAGCTTCGGTGGTAAGGTAAATTCCCTGTTAAGTATCCCTTAAGATAAAAGAGAATGGATGTGAAGCAAAGCCATAAACTTTGAGTCCTTTGGCACAGCAGGGGTCCCTTCCATGGACCACAGAACAGATTGCCTTAAATCTGTCAAAAGATGTTCTTGTGACATTCAGTATTCCCTCAGTCATGACCGACAATAGGATCTCAACCAGAATCCCCTGTCAGCTCAGAAGCTGTCAGTAAACCAGTTACTAGGGCTTTACAAGGGACCCTAGAAATGTCACTACAGACTGCACATGGTCCTAAGGCAATGCTTAATTCTAGAGGGAAAGCAGGAAGTGGACCTGAAGCACCTGCAATGGAGACCCAGGGAAAGAGACAGACTCTTCTACTAAATCCCATCCAAACCACAAGTCTTCACAGCAGGGGGCCTTACATTACACTCTTGGCCAGATTCCTGCTCATACATCCACCAACAGTCTGAAGACCTTAGAAAGTCCAATGAAGGAAAAAGGATAGCCAGAACTTGGCCGAAGTATACCAAGGTGTACCCCTGGTCATGAAAGTGGAATGGACAGCCTAAATATACACCCTGATCATTCATAGAAGGAGGCCTGTGAGTGGGTTTTGGCAGAGGTAACAGAAATCTATCCACAGATATGCTTGTCAGCACACAACAGTTGCACTGTGTACATGGAATGGAGCAGACCTGAAATCTGGAGCCAGGTAGAGAGTAAAGTAGTCTTCCCCAAAATCTCGTGCCTGGTCAGACTCTCACAGCAGGGGGCCTACCTTGCAATCTGGGTCAGATTCCTTAATAGGAATCTATCAACAGTTTGCAGACCTGAGGAAAGACAATGGTCAAAAAGCACAGCTAGATCTAGGTCAGAATTCCCCCAAAGTATGCCCCTGGTCAAGAAAAAGGAATGAGCAACCTGAATCTATGTAGAGTTCCATCACTCACAGTGGGAGTTGAGGATAGGCTAATTCAGTTGTGATCGTAGGCAAGTTGTTGCTCCCTCTCTAAGCATCATCTCTAAAACTGAAAACATTGAACAAGTTTATCTCTGAGGTCTCTTCCAACTCTGATATATTTTACAGTTCTATGAAAGATTTCAAATTGGGCCTTGATATATGCCATTTTTTTTTCTTTTGGTTCCTTTTTATTTTCCTTCCTAATTTGAAGGGAAAGATTCAGCCACATTCCTGCATATTCTCTTCTCAAGAACCTCTTCTGTTAGTTTTAAGGTAAGTATCTGGAGCCTGGGAAGGAATGAAACCCTGAGAGTTTATTATTCTGACTCAGTAATCTTAGAGTTACCACAAAGGGAGCTTTGAAATTTTCTCTACAACCTTATTCTTTACTAAGAGAATTGGAGCTTGGGGTAAAAAACCTAAATTCATTCCTATTCCCCTACCCCAAGACCAAGGAGGATACAGAAGAAAGTCATTTGGGTAAAATATTCCAGGTGGATCATTTTGTTACTCTGGCCCAACCAGAAGTCAAACTGTGTTAACTCTATTGATTCAATAAGACTTTTTACTCAAGGTTTGCATTTGAGGTAAGGAAGAAGTCAATCCATGGTTGACAGATTCACCTCTATTCAATAAGAGTGCCTATGTGCCAGGCACGGAAACAGGTGTCCTGCCTCTGACCCAGAGTCCGGGGGCTCAGTTCCCTGTTGGAAAACTGTCTGCATTTGGTTTCTGTGCCTCAGTCTTGGAAGAAAAAAGTGAGGGAAAGTGGCAAAAGAGAGTTTTTTTTAAAATTGGCTTTAGCCAATGAACCTTGTAGGCAGGCCCAGAGGCCAAGGCTGAGCCAGAGGTTGAGGTAGAGTGGGGGAGGTGGCGCCTGGATTACCATTGAAGTCCCATGGAACATGTTTTGACAAAGGTTGAGAATTCGGGCAGGAATTGTCTGGGTCAAAATCTCAGAGGATGGACGTGGTTTCACGTGTACAGGAGGCATGAGCTCAAGGGAGGGCAGAGTGTGACGGGCTGACCAGAGGTGGGGTGTCAGGTGGTTCTGCCTTTTCAACCCCCTCCCCCCACAGCTTTTTTTTCTTTTTTTGGCTAGGAGGGCAGCCTCAGGTCTCTGAAAGCTAGATTAAAAAAAAAAAAGAAACATCGTGAATTAATTTTAAAAAAAGACGTGAAGATCAGAGAGAGAGAGTGAGACAGAGAGAGAGAGACAGACAGACACACACACACACACACACACAGAGGCCACGGACCGTTTGGAGCTTTTATTTTCATGGCGTAAAACCTCGGAAATCTTTGAATGCTGGGCCAAAGTTTAATAGTTGGAGGAGGAGGAGGAGATGATTCATATTTTTAAAAACTCAAGGGAACGGGAGTGGGTGGGTGGGTTGGGGGTTAGGGTTAAAATGGCATCAGGGATCACGACTACACAGAAGATGCTGCCGCCGCCGCCACCACCACCACCCAGGGGGCCGGGTTCTAGGAAAATGAAGATCAAGTTTGCAGTTACGTTTAAATAATAAAGGGCGCGTGTGCTCGAGAGAGTGAGAAATGGGGAGCAGAAAGAGAAGGGGAAAGGAGGGGGGAATTGATACTGAGAAAAAATGAAGTTGATTCTTCCCTCAGGAAACTTACTGGAAACAAACAATATATACATTAAATAAGTAAACAAATAGCAAAATAAAATAAATATGCGCAGCTGTTTGGGAGGGAATCACTAATAACTGGAAAATTAAGAAAGGTTTCCTGTAAGGATATAGGGCATGGAGATTTGAGTTAACCCTTGAAAGAAATCCGTGATTCTAAAAATGCAGAGGTAAAGGGGAAGAACACTCCAAGTATGGGAGACAGCCATCACAAAACTATAGACATGGGAGAGGGAACACTTTGTACAGGAAACAGCAAGCTGGTCAGTTTGACTGGAATCTAATTGCAATTAGAATGTAATCCATTAGACTGTAAGCTCATCACGGCTGTCTTTGATCTTTTTTTGTATCCCCAGCTGGCACATAGTAGGTCTTTAATGAATATTGATTGATTGAATGTGAAGAATATGTGGAAAAGTAACGTGTAACCATGCTGGAAAGAGCCTGGAGCCATATTGTCATGGGCTTTCCAGTAGCTTGAGTCAGCAAAGGCTATACTCCTGAGCCAAGCAACCTTTAACATCACAAAGAAAAGCATTTGAGGATCACTAAACATGACAAAGATTTCTGATCCCGATTCTTCAATCAGACCATGGATAAGCCTTTCTGGGCATAAAGTTAGACAGTCAGGTTATATAATGATAGACCCTCATACTTCAGATATGATAGAACTTACAGGGATTAGCCTGTCAGGCCCATTTGCCTTGGGGTAGGATTTTTGTCAGAAGCAGATGATGAATACATAAGATAGGAACAATTCCAAGAAGTAATAGAGCAAGTTAATGCGAGTGGGAGTATGCTAAATCATGAAACAGACAACCTGTGGAAGGTACCCTGTGGAAGTCCGCCATGACCAGGTCCTCAGAACTGCTGCAGACACGTGATGACCAGCTGACCCACCCATGTTGTTCCTCATTTGGTGAGCCACATTACTGTTTTGTTTTATTTATTGCTGGAAACAGATTCAGTGCGTTCAGTTGAGTAACTAACTTATTACGTGTGCCATTGAAAGCCAGGGAAACTGTGTGCTAGACTAGATGCCAGAAGACCTCACTTTAGGTCCCAACTGTGCTGCTGCACAGTCAACTAGCTGCATGGTCTTACAAAAGCTCTGTCTATTCACTGGGCCTCAGGATCTAAAGGAGTACTAGTATTTTATATATTCAAGTTGTGACATCCTTTAAGAACAGAGATGAATCCTAGTGCTTCCTTCATCTCTACTTTTTCTAAGTGTGTGTTCCTCCTTCCTTGCTGAAGAAGACCATGCCATCAGAGAGATGATGACATGACTTGCACTTGACTTTGTTTTGAGTGAGGGAGGGATGTGCAGGTCACCAGCCTCCCTTCTCCTCCAGAGCCATCTGAATCCAGTGACCAGATATGTATCAGGATGACTGGAGTAGGAAACAAAGAAAGAGACACTGTGCTAAGTGCTTTACAAACATGATGCCATTTGATCCTCACAACAACCCTGGGAGGGTAGGAATTGTTATGACTTCTATTTACAGATGAGAAAACTGAGGCAGAGAGTAGTGAAGCAACTTGCCCAGGGTCACACAGTCAATAAGTGTCTGAGTCTGACTTTGAACTCAGGTATTTCTGACTCCAGGACCAGTGCTCTGACTCTACCAGTGCAGTCTCTAACTGCACCTATAGGAGAAACCAGAGCACTGAATGTATTTATTATCAGAGAACCTGGGTTTGAATCCTGCTTCTGACACACACTATAAGGATGTCGTTGGGCAAGTGACCTAACCTCTTTAAGTCTCATTTTCTTCCTAAGTAAGGTAAGAGAGTTTGATGAGATGAAGTCTAAGATCTCTTTCAAATCTAAAATATTTAGGCTTTGTCTATCATATTTTTCTTTTGAGCATTGCTTTGAATGTTAGTAAAAGTAATCAAAGCATGGCTTGCTGTTTCCTCTAGGCTAGCCTATGCTGCCTCCCTTCATTGAATATTCTCTTGTGGTGCATCTTTTTGGATTTGTTTGCTTGTTTTCTGTTGCCAGGTTCAAATGAAGCTCATTTGGTTGACTCATCCAATGTAAACTGACAAAACAGCTCATTCGAGAGTCAGGTGAATAATCCAGTCCCTTAGCTCATGCTGTGTTCTAGAGGCTCCCACTTTGTTTATCTAAGTCCAATTCTTAGAAAGTGAGCCTTGTCATTTTGAGGCTGTAAGAAGAGCTGAGATGAGAGCCAGACCAAAAGAAGGATGGATTGAAGTGAAACCTTAAAGGCTTCCTTTTGGCTAGCCTCTATAGGAGCTAACTGGTCAATTTCATTTGGCCTGATTCATCTCTACTCTATGGGCCATAATGACAGCCATCCCATTATCTTCTGGCACCTGGTCACAGGGGTGAAATTCACACTGCTCTTTCTAACTCTTCAAAAGGGACTTCTGTCACTTGTGATATCTGCAGGGATAGTGCTATTTATGCTGCTGAGTAATTTATGAATCAGCGGAGAAGTGACAGTGGCCTGGGAGGAGTACACTTGATATATGAGCCACCCAAAATGGAAAGGAGAAAGAAGTGCTTGCTGAGAGAAGCTCTGATATGCTGCCACTGTATCATCATCACAAGCTAACACTTAATGAGGGGCCATTTGCCATTATGTGAGTTTTTCTAACTGGCTACATGGATAAAAGGATAACACGGGGCAAATGATACGCAATAAGCTCCTGGATTTTTGCCAACAGGCTACTATTTAATGACGATTCTAGTAGGAGAATCTAGCATGTATGTAAAGCATCTCATAGACCTTGAAGAACCACACCATTGTCATGCTGTCATTCCCAACCATTTCTCAAGTGTCTACTATGTGCCCAGCCTTTGTGCTTGGTATTGGTGATAGAAAGACAAAGTGAAATAGTTCCTGCCTGCAAGGAGCTTACATTCTCTTGGGTGGAAACAAGATAAATAAATATAAAACATATGCAAAGTAGAGACAACATCATTTGTGGGGAAGCACTAACAACCTGAAGGATCAGGAAAGGTCCCATGTAAGAGAAACAACTTGAAGGGTGATAGTGAGAGTGGGAGTAGACTCGGAGATGGGAGAATAGCAAATGAACCAGTTGACCTAGATCTTAGAGAGTGTGATGGGAAATCATTTGGAAAGATAGGCTGGGGCAGACTGGGAACGGCTTTAAATGGGAAATAAAAGAGTTTGGACTTTATTCTAGAGGCAGTAAGGACTCACATAAGCTTCTTCTTCAAGAGAAATACCTCATCGGATCTAAGATCTAAGAAATCCAATTTGGTAGCTATGGGGAAGATGAACTGGAAAAAGGAGAGGCTGGAGGCTGGAAGACCAAACAGTAGGTTCTTGTAGTTGTCTGAGCAAGGAATGGTGAGGTCCTGAAGTAGCATGGTACTTTGTGGCTAAGGTGAGGGAGAAGGGACAAAGGTGAGAATTGCTGAGAAAGGAGAATCAACAGGACATGATGCCTAGTCCCACAGATGAAAGAACAACAAGAATGGAAGATGGCATGCTGTGAACCAGAGTGAAATAAAGGATAATGGTGCCTCTGAAGGAAATGGACATACTATTGGTAGTACTCAAAAGAAGTATTAAAAATACTTGGAACTGGAATGATGTTGCACAGGAAGAAAGGTTAAGAGAGGCTGAGGAAATCTGGTCACCAGCCAGAGATCACATAGAAATAATCAAGCTGGTTTATAACTGAAACCATTTGAGAGCAAAGCTTTGGATATTGAAGCCTCTTTTGAGAGAGTGAGAGTTCAGATAAAAATCCTCAGAGCTCACATGGGCATCCTTAATTCCTTTCTTCTCCAGGACATGGATGCTCAAAGGCCTTTTGGGAATCAGGCATCCATCCCACTGGAAATGTTTTGAATCAGACCCTCACTCTAAATCAATGCAATTTCCAAGTGACCCCATTTGGGAATAGGTGTTTGTGGACAGTAGGGAACTGAGGACATTGAAAGAAAATCTGAGCAACCATGTGAGAAGATGCTGTTTTTCTACTCAGATATCTTGGGAAATGAACTGACTGGTGTACTTTCCTGATAAATTGGAGTGAACAAAAACTAAGGATTGTCACAGAAACATTCATGGGAGATTCTTGCGGGCTACTCTAATAATAGCATTATCCAAATTGGACCTCCAGTTGAAATCTCATAATTGACATTGTACAGTTCTCCATAAAATTTAATAGAGAGGATATTTCTGGCTTCCATGGATATGTTCAGTGGTAGGTCTATAAATGTGAATATAATAATGATGATGGTAATATAATAATAATTATAGTAATCCCTTCAACTCTAATCCATAGTCCATGCTAGGAAGATTAGGAGCAATGACAAAATATAGAAATTGTCAGCCAGGGCAATGTAAGATAAGAACTGCATATGCTCCAAGACTGCTATGCTATTTGTGAAAGCCTGGTAGGAACCATGAAGCACTGGTCAGTGGACCCTGAAGATACTCATTGATTCAGTAAGCATACCTGTCACTGGGATACAACTGCTCTTAAAATTCAGAGAAATAGATGGAGTGGCATAAGATTGTAGGCTGGCTCTATTTGAAAGCATTATAGTACTCAGCTTGATACAGAGGATAACAGAGCAAATGCTCATGCATGGTCTTATTTGGCTCAGTCCAAGGCCTCCACAAGCACTATACAGAAATGTCTAGCCATACTTTCTCTTCCTGGTCCATTATATCTACCCCCACCCCCACAAGAAAATGGGATTCCCCTGAAGATAGATCTCAAGGAAGGCCCTTGAATAACCTAATCACCTGACTTCCTCAATGAACTTCTCTCCAATCAGATATCCTCAATGGTAAGCTTACTCTCAACCCTTGCCCCAGAAATTCTGAGCCATCAGCTACCAATGTACAAGCCATGTTCCCCTTCCCCACAAATCTACTCCCTTATGCCCCAACCCCTTCAACCCTATTACTCTAGTACACTATCCCAGATCTAACTTCCCTTTCCACTGTGCTCTCTAAGAGTATCTGCTTCTCAATTAACAGTCATTCTTTGACCTCTCACTTGCCAAATTGGGTGGTATTGTCTCAATTCTCATCCTTCTTCACCTCTCTGCAATATGTGACAATGTCAGTCACCTTTTTATTCTGGAGTCTGTTTCCTTTCTAGGTTTTTGTGACACTACTTTCTCCTGATTCCCTTCTGCTCTTTCTCAATCTCATTTACTGGATCATCTTTTAGGTTATGTGCACTGACCATAGTTGTCCTTCAGGATTCTTGGATCCTCTTTTCTTCTTCCTCTATACTATTTCACCCAATACATTCAATATTCATCTTTATACATATGATTCCGCGATTTACATATCCAACCCCAATCTCTCTTCTGAGTTCTAGTCCCAGGTCACTACCTGTTTCATACTGAATTTTCCATAGGTTTATGAAACTCAGCAATACGAAACAGAACTCATCATCTTTCCTTCCTCTCAAACTCTCCCCTCTTACCGAATTTCCCACCATACCATCATCTTCCCAGTCACCAAGACCAGTCTTGGCATCATCCTTGACTCCCCACTCTCATTTATCCTGAATATCCATTCCATTGCTCTGGCTTCTCATTTTTACCTTCACAACATCTCTTGTTTATCTCCTTTTATCTGCACTCCTTAGCCTCCACCCTAACCCATCACCTCTTGCCTGGACTATTGCAGTAGCCTCCTAATTGGCCTTTCTGTCTCAAGACTCCTGTCAGTCCAATCCATCCTCCACTCAGATGCCACAGGGGTTGCCTCAAAGCACGAGTCTGACCATGTCACCCTTACTCCAATATTAACTCCTGTTAACTTCAGGATCTTCTATTCGTTATTTAATAGATGGTACAATCTGGCTTCTTCCTACATTTTCACTTCCTATACTTGACTGCCCTTCATCTGACTCCACTGACCTTCATGTTGTTCCTTCCTCACATGCTATACTCCATCTGCTGACTCTGTACCTGTTCACTAGCTATTCCCCATGCCTGAAATTTGAGGAGCAAAATACTGGAGAACCCGAAGTCATTTAAAACAGTCATACAGCACAGACTCCAGAATTGTAATGAAATAGATGACATAAACAACACTGAGGTTTCCGATGATTTTGAAAATGACAATAGTCTTACTTAGACTGGAATTTCAAAACTGTTTGAGTTGGACGGTATGAATCCAACTAGTAGAGCAATCACATGAAAACTGAGTAATGTGAAAAAGCTATAATTTACTCTAACCCTCCTAAGTTCATCTTCAAAAGTATCTGTAGAATACACAGCAGTACATGTAGCAACCATAGCCACAATCAGAACCATAGGGGGAAAAATGGAGCTAGTTATTAAGCAACAACCCTACGGACAGGTATCTAATATGCCACCATGACAGAAGCAACTTGAGAGAGCTACTGAAGGTCTATATAAAGACCTAAATTGGGAGATTACATTAATGTCTCACTGGCACACGCAGTAGAACACTTGAATAGCATGCTGCTTATATAAGGGACACAAAAAAGAAACGTTCAGAAAGGAGTCAGGAATATAAATACATAGCAGAAAATTTAGATTCTTTCAGGCAAGACAGATCAAATGTCACACGATTGAGGAGAAAGCTGTGGTTGAATATAATAAGAGACTTATTGATACCCACTACTAAGAGCTATATGGGAGGAACATTTTTAAAGATACTAACACCTGTGCAATGCTAGCTTTAGTGCATATACTTTGGGAACTGTAAAATGAGCTATAACAAATACATGAAAAACCTATACAATATTAACAAAACAAGACGCTTAACCCTTAGGCAGTTGCAGTCAGATTTATAATTCTGCTAAAACAGGAAGAGAAATGATAGGTTGTCATCTTTTATAGTCAGCACCATCTACATTAAAGCATTTCCAACCAGTCGGTATTAATTTGTTTTGTTGATTTGTTATTGTGTATCTTTATTAAGTCAACAAACATGCGAATACTCTTTAGATATGGGGAGGTGCCTCAGGGAGCCTTCAGCAAAAGTTGAAGATCTATAGAGGCTTAAAGATAGAGACTAGAAAGATCAAGGACATCCTTCAGATGGAAAATAGTCATAATGTACCCTAAAAAAGGTAGGAAGCTCAAGTACCTTGAACTACATGTTGTAGTTATGTGTTCATCCTCCATTTTCGAAGAGGACCATGACATCAGAGAAATGATGACATGACTTCCACTTGACTTTGTTTTGAATGAGGGAGGGCTGTTCAAGGTCACCAGCCTCACTTTCTCCTCCTGAGCCATCTGGATCCAGTGACAAGATATTCATCAGGATGACTGAAGAACAGTCCAACACGCATTGGGAGACCTTGGCCTTTGAGACTAAGGTCTTTTCAGGTACTTACTTAAAGTGAGGTAATGCCCATTCAGTGAACAGGCCTCTTTAAAAAGTAGTCAGGGGCATGACTCCTTTAATAGAAAAGAAAATAAATAGATAAATCATGCTGGGAGGGGCAGGAGCGTCAGGGTTGTTGTTTGGAAGAGAAACTATTACGATTGACATTCACTATAAGCCAGGAGGGTCTAAAAACATTGAGCCATTGAGTGGAAGTTAGAGAACATTCTTTGTTCAATCCATGGGCTTCAGAGTGCACAAGGTCTAAGGTTTTAGCGGAGACAAGAAAGAAGGAAAGGGAAAGGAAGGGAAAAAATCTAGCCAGTGTACCCCAAGTTAACTGGCAGCTTCTGGTCATCAAAATTTACCATCTTTTGGAGAGGAGAAGGAAAGGGAGAGGGCTCTGAGTTACCCAGCTAGCTGGGTCCCGATTTAGAGGCAGCTTGGTCTACTCACAGATGGTGTTTATCTTTCATTTTCTAAGAGGACCATGACATCAGAGAAATCATGACATGACTGGCACTTGACTGTGCAAGAAGAAATCCAACACAGTAACAAATTGGTTAAAAGAAATAGGCCCAGAGAAATTTTAGATGCAGGGACACTGATGCTATGCCACCAGCCTAGACAGAGACTACAGATGAAGAGTTATATAGAAAGAAACACAAGCAGTACAGGAACCGTTCAAGGTCCCAGAAGTCACAGCAGGAGGTCCTTCAAGAGGCTGTAGTGAGGGAACCCCACAAAAATTGATCCAGAGAAATTCTGGGTACTGGAAAAAGCCTCCTGGATAACAGAGAGCATTGGTGGTAGGGCAAATTCCCTGCTAAATGTCACTTAAGATAAAAGAGAATGAGTGTGAAGCAAAGCCACAAACTTGGAGCCCACAAGCGCAGCAGGGGGCCCTTCCATGGACCACAAAACAGATTCCCTCAAATCTGTCAAAAGATGTTTTTGTGACCTTCAATATGCCCTCAGTCAGGACCTCCACCAGAATCCCCTAAATCAGCTGCCCAGGGAAAGAGAGTCAGAAAGCACAACAAGAAAGCTGATGCAAGTGGACCAGCAACTTGGGCTTTACAAGTGACCCTAGAAATGTCACCACTGACTACACGCAGTCCCAAGGCAATCCTTCAGTCTCAAGGGAAAGCAGGAAATGGACCCAAAGCTCCTGAAATGGAGACTCAGGGAATGAGAAAGGAAATCTTTCCCCAAATCCCCTCCAAACCACAGACCTTCACAGCAGGGGGGCCTACATTGCACTGTGAGCCAGATTCCCTCACATCCATCCACTAACAGTGTGCAGACCTTAGAAAGGCCAATGGAGGAAAAACACAGCCAGAACTAGGCCAAAGGACTCCAAAAGTATGCCTCTGGTCAAGAAAGGGGAATTGACAGCCCAACTGTATGCAGAATTCAATAGACTATATTCACCCAAGGTCCTTAGCCTTAAATCTACATAAGATTCCCTCAAGAGTATGTTAGTCACCTCCAAACACAGAAGAAACTTCGGGTTTTGAGAAAACACTCTATGGATTTCCATTCAATAAGTGCAGAATTAACCTATTAGATATAACTCAGACTTTTTTTATCCAAGGAAAGGGTTAGGTTAAATCAAGTAGCACCTTCATGAGAGATGCAGCCTAGGAGGCCTTTAAAATATCAGTCCTCCTCTTGCAGAATGTCATAGTCTGTGACCTTATAACATTTGATATTTTTATGAATGACTTGGTTGAAAATTGCATGCTTGCCAAATCTGTAGATTACACCAATTTGGCAGAGGTAACTCCTATGTTGGATGACAGAATCGAGATAAAAAATACCTTAGTGGGTTAGAATGTTGGAGCAAATTTAATACGATGAAACTTAGTAGGGATAATGGCAAAGCCATAGCTTTGGGATAAAAAAAAATCAACTACATAAATACACAATGGGCAAGACCAGATCAAATTCATTGATTATGAAACTAGACAACATTTCTGTGTAAAAGACTTTAGGTTTTTAATAGACTGCAAGATTAATATAAATCAACAATGCAACATGGCAGCCAAAAAGTGTTAATGAAATCTTAAGCTTCAGAATGCACCAATTCCTTAGCCAGAACATTTCTGGAGTACTTTTTCTTAGTTCTCAACATAATGTTTTAGGAAGAACATTGACAAGTTGGAGCATATCCAATGATGAAGATTTGGAGGATAGTTGAAGCCCAGTCATAGGAAAATCAGTTGAAGGAAGTAGGAACACTTAGCCTAGAAGACAAGACTCAGAACTATGAAAGCTGAATTCAAATGCTTAAAAGGAATCACTTGGAAGAGGGATCAGATTTGTTCTGCCTGGCTCCAGAATAAAACTAGGAGCAATGGTTAGAAGTTTCTGAGAGCCTACTAGAAGGTAAAAGACCAATTAGAGCTTCCCAAAAGGGCAGTGAGCTTCCATAAGGAGTAGTGGGATCCCCTCATCATGGCCTTCTAACAGCCTCTTGCCAGGGATGTGATAGTGGGGATTCTTGCATAGATATACACGGAAAAGATGGCCTCTAAGGGCCCTTCTGATACATAACTTCACATCCTCTGTTTTGCCTTCAAATTTCTCTGCCTTTTAAGATTACTTTCTTGATTCAGGGTCATTAATCTGCATTTGCCTCCATTGTTACAGAATTACAGAAACTTAGAAGCAAAAAGAATTAGGGATCTAGTTCACACACACACACACACACACACACACACCATTATACAGAAGAGAAAACTGAGGTCCAAAGAAGAGAAGTAATTTCCTCAAGGTTACAAAGCAAGTTAGGTCAGAGCCAGGATCAGAACTCCAGTTGTCTGGGTTCCTGGCTCGATGAGCTCTCTGCTATATGCCTTTCTGTCTGTTGCTATGTTCCACACTCTTGCTAGCCATGGTTTAAATTCAATCCCTGTATTATTGTAGACCTTAGTATGATCACAGAGATTTTACTAAAAAAAAGACAGATCTGTAGTTCATCATAAACGTGTTTCCACAAATTAACCATCCCCTCGCCCCAACCAATTTCAAGGCCACAGTAGTACCTGGGTAAGAAAAAAATGGCTGTTGCTACTTCAATGAGTGTACCCTGTATAAGTCTGTAAAACACTGTGTGGGAATCATCTATGTGTATAGAAAATTATTTGAAATGCATATGAAGCTTGGTGAGGGTCATTATACTGCACTACTTGGACTTAATGAAGGCATTTTCAGAACCAAATGATGTCAATAATTAGAATTCCTTCAGAGTTTTTTCTTCTTCCAGAACTTAAAATTACCATAATGGAGGGAAGAACACAGATCTTGCAGTCAGAAACTGAGTCTGAGTCCTGTTTCCCCCACTTCCTAGCTGTGTGACCTGATCGTCTCAGACTATAAAGTCCTAGAGGGCAGCAATGATGTTGAATTCAAAGGCACCCATTCTAATAGCCTGTTCACACAATCAGTGTTTGTCATGGAGTCCCCATTTCTATATCTCTGAAATGAGGAGGTTGGAGTACATCGTCGTTCACAGTCTACCTTTCCCAGTTAATTGAACATCACTGACCTTGGCAACTAGGGATTCTGTGAGGCTGAAGATAGAAATCTTAAGCCTGGGAGAAAGCCTGGCAAAGGGAGAGAGGCGGAGAATGGAATGACAAAGAGGTCAGTTTTCCTGGAATATAACTGATTATTATTGGTATCAGCATTATTATAATTCCTCGTAATAGCAAACGTCTATATAGCACATGAAGGGTTGCAAAGCTCTTACATATATTATCTCATTTAAGACAACAACCCTTTAAGTTAGGTACTATTCTTATCCCCATTTTTACAAATGAGGAAACTCGAACTGAGAAAGATAAAATTACTTGCCCAGTGTCACACAGCTAGAAAACATTCAAAGCAGGATTTGAACTCAGGTCTTCTGACTCCAAATCCAATGCTCTATTCACTATACCACCTATGAACTATCAAATGTTTTATTTCTTTCAAGTCTACATGGTAATTGTGGTATGGCTAACAAAGGTTCTTGAGTAGATAATTCAAATAAAATTAAAATTATTTGTAATATCCTTGTTTCTTCTTATGTAAATGGGATTCTATCCTTCAGTTTCAGCAAACATTAACTAAGTACTTCCCATGTCCACAGCACTGTCCTGGGAGAACAGCCAAAGTTTCAAAATGACAATGCCTGGAACTTACAGTGTCACAGTCTAGTAGGGAATAGGAAATATAAAAAGACAAGTGCAATGTATAGCATTTGGTGATTGGTGTGTTGGAGCAGTGCTGAGTACTATGAGGAAGTCAAAAGAGATGGTGTTTACTGACTGGATTGGAGGTAGAAGAGATCAGGGAAGGATTCTGGAAATAGGTGGCCTCAAATTAGGTTTTGAAGGACAAGTTGGAATTTAGCAGGTGGAGAGGGAGAAAAGGATGACACTCCAAATATAGGGAACGATGTAGATGTGAGCAAAAGTAATGAGGCACAAAAGCATGGGTTATGTACAAAACTAGTTGTACGACTAGTCTGGACATAATGTAGCATAAAGGAAGAAAAGTAGGAATGATTACCTAACAGGCTAGTGCCAGATTGTGGGGAGGGTTGAACTTTATTTGGTGAGCAATGGGGAACCACAGAGGGATCTTGAGCTGAAGGAACCCCCATCTCCTAGATCTATATATGAGAAAGAAGAGTCTGGCAGTGGCACCAAGGACTGCTGCTCACTTATAATCAGGTTTCTTATGCTTTCTTGCTTAGTACACTTTGCTCATAGGATGCACAAAGACAAAGTTCAACCCTGCCTCTGTTTGAACTGTAAACAATTCCTAACCTTTGGAGGCCAATCCATGCAGGCTTGAGTGTAACTCACATCAACAGAAGATGTCTATTATGATTTCAAAAGCAAACTGTCCATTGAATGTATTAAGAACAAAGACAGAGAAGGCAACCTTCTTCACCTGCCCTTTCAACAGAATTGACCAGGGCTTAATTGCCTGGCGTTGTTCCTCAATTTTATAAGCAAGAAATGATTTTATACATTAGGTTAAACTGGAGAAACCCAAACAGCATATGGTAGTGGAAAGAAACTGACTTGGGAAAGACTTGGTTATGATCCTTCAAATTCAACCATCATCTACTAAAGCCCAAGGCCAGGCAGCACACTCTCTACTCCACAAGGGAGAGATGCAGAGTTGAGATAAGGCATACTCCCTGCCCTCAGAGGCCAGTCTAGAGGCCTTCACAGATATATGATACACATAACAAGGGCATCCCAAAGGTATGAAATAAAGCACTGTGCGCCATCCTAAGGGGGAAGATTGTCATCCACTAAAGAAGGCTTTGTGGAGGAAGTGGACCATGCTTTGCACTTCAAGGGATGGATACAAATTCAGCTTATTAGCTATATGACCTTGGCCAAATTATCTCACCTCCTGGAGCCTCAATTATCTCCTCTGGGAAATGGAGACAATAATTCCTGCCCTACTTACCCCAGAGGATCCATGTAAGGTTCATATGTGATCATGGATAGGAAAGTACTTTGTAAGCTATCAAGCAACATGCAAGTTTAAGACTGTGCAGTGGTGGTGCTGGGGTGTGTGTGTAGGTAGGTGGTATGTCACAGGCTGGGAAGGTGCTTAGAAGGGAAACTCTTCTCTTCTTCCATTGAATAGCTTTGGTGAAGGCTGTATCCCATAGACCTTATAAAAGAATAGTCTGACCTTATTTTCTTTCTGCCATCTGATAGGCTAGGGATTACAATGGATAGAGTGCAGAATTCAATTGGGGAAAACCCCGAGTTTGAAGCCTCTTTCCAACCTTTATTAGCTCATTTGATTCTCATAACAGTCCTGTGAGGTGAGTATGATCATTAACCCTATTTTACAGATGAAGAAACAAGAGGCAGGCAGAAGTTTAGTGACTTGCCCAGGGTCACAATTGTCTATGTTGGGATTTGAACTCAGATATTCTTGACTTCAAGTGAAACATACTAGGGCCTGACCCGACTAATTAAGTAACTGACTGACTAACTAGCCTGACACTTCACTTCTCTGTGCCTCCAATAGCTCTCTAGGACTTAGCTACTAAGTCCTAGATAGACTGTGATCTCTTTAGGTGAAGTCCTCACATTACGCTTAGGCACGTGTTCAAAGCCTTTCTGGTCTGACAAGGCCCGCAAAACATCAGTACTCTGCCAAAGCCATAGCTTGGTCATATGTAAACATCGGCTGCTCTCATTTTTCTCTGCACCCAAAGGAAAACAGATCACGGAGATGGTGTCAGAGTATTTGCTCCCAATGGGCATCTCATTAATTCATATTCACCAGGACCATACAGGTCCAGAACCAGCAAGAGACAGTCTCCAATTTATCCACACCAGACAGGAACCTTTGAAGGTCTGCATCATTTCACACTAGCCACGTTGTGCATTTCAGGCCCATGAGCCCTGTGGTTAAATGTGTCTTGACAATTAGGAACTAGCTTAACTTCCCCACCTCTTTGTCCTCCTGCAGATCTCTCTCCATAGTGCTACCACATTGATCTTTCTTATCCAAAGATCTGGTTATAATAATTGCAACATTAAATCACATTTATATCTTCTAAAGTTTTCAAAGCACTTTAGCAGCATTATCTCATCTAGTCCTTAAAAGACCGTGTGAGCTGGGTGCTGTTAGTATGTCTGTTTTACAGATGAGGAAACTGAGACTGAGAGGGGTTAAGTAACTTGCCCAAGGTCATACAGCTGGAGCTGAACACAGTAATTAGCTGCCCTGGCAACTCTTTTCTCCCTTCTAGACAAAAAGCAACTACAGGCAGAGATATCTTTTTTTTTTAACTAAACTTCCCATCTTTCCCAGAGCCCAGTAGAGCTCTTCACTGAAGTAGGTGTTTAATCTGTGCTTATGAAATTAAAGATAAAACCTTTTGTTGAGGGTATGAGAAGAAGATAAGGTCCTATACAGGGCAAGTATGTGATATGATCCATCCCACAGGACGTTGGACATCACTTCAGTGGAATCCGACACTGTGCCCTCCCCATAAATGGTGAGAAAGCACGTAAGGGGGCATAGTCATCCAAGGAGACAACTGGAGTTCCCCAAGGCCTCCCTCTTTTTGGTCCCCCAGGCAGTATCTTGGCCTCCATCCTCAGCAGCTCTGCTTAAGCCTATGGTTCACACAGGAGGGACCCTTAGAAGTCCTCTAGCCCTGCTGACTCATTTTGCAGAAGAATTAACCAATGCCCTGACAGTAGAAGGGACTTATCCCAAGCCAGGCCCAGGCCATAAACCAGGTGTCCTGATTTCCAGGCCTGAGATTTTTCCAAACCACCACCCCACACTAGCCCATGTGTTACAATATAAGGTAAAAAAGAAGAAATGAGAGAGATACTGTGGCTGGAATGAAAACAATATGTATGTGGACATTAAGAAGGAAGCAAGAAACAACCTATTTGGTTGAGTTAATAGATTTTTTTCTGTTAGTCTTTCCCTCTCTCCTTTTCCTCTCTCAAATACTAGTTTACTATTTCTTCTTAATGACACCTCACATTTCCTTAGTACTTCTGGGTGAGCAATGTTCTTTCCTCACAATGACCCCATTAGGTAGGGAAAGCAAGATTCATCATTCTCATTTTATAGATGGACAGATCAAGGTTCAAACAAATCAGGGGGCTTGTTTGAGCTTAAATTGCAAGTCAATGGCCAAGCTGGGGTTCGAATCCAGGTTCTCTGGCCTCAAATTGAGTGCACTTCCTACTTCCACATAACTATAGCTCACAAGGCATTCTTCACCTCCCTAAAATGGTCTCTTTGCCTTTCCTGATCACTGCAATGGCCGTGAAGCAGATACCCCTTGCCACTCTGCGTTGAGAAAGACCAGGGAAAGTCACTGCAGCAGCAGCCAACGTGATTATCCTTTCCAGGTCAGTACCTGCTCAGCAAACCACATTCTTATCGATTCCAGGGAGACTGCAAAGATGGTATTGCTTGTGACAAATGGCAAATTATTCAAGATTTCCACTTTGACAATAGTGTGCTTAAAAATCCTCAGCGTGGGCCTCCCTGTCCGAGCCCAGAAAATCTCAGAATGCTGAATATGTAGGAAGATATAAATATGTAGGAGTGTAAAAAGAGTAGGAAGAAAAAGTCGTGGGTTTTATACTTATTTTGATTCTTGGTGCAGTGTGGCTGCTTTATAATATGTCAATTTATGGCATAGTCCCACTAAGAAAACAAATCTCTGTCCCTCCTCCTCTCTCTCCCTCCCATAAAATCAATTCAACAAAAACCTATATGTAGACTAAACGGAAGATTAGTATGGTCTTGATTGGATCAGATAACTATAGGGAACTTCTCTGCAAACACAGTTTAAAATTGTGATTCCATCAACATACTTCTTCATCTCCTGGGTAGATAATCTCAGACCTACCCAGGCTGTAAAAATGGAAATTGTCTATGGGTACTCAGGAGCCCTGCTACTACAGTCAACTTGGATATCTGGCCATTGCCTGAACTGGGAAATTTCCTTTTCAGCATTTCTCCTTTGATGACCTTACGGGTTGTAATGCTCTTAACCTTTTTAAGCACTTTTCCATCTGTTATCTCATTTTGTCTCTTTCACAACTAAGTGATATAGGTAGGGAAGGAAGGAAAAAGAAACAGATAATAATGAAACATTGAAATAAGTCAAACCATGAGAATAATATCAACAGTGTTTACAGTGATGGAAGGGAAAAGGAAAAGAAACGAAAACCAAATACTAAGCAATTATCAGGACCAATCTGGGTCTCTGAAATGAAGAAATGCATCTCCTTCCTTTCTTCCAAAATGTTGGGGCACAGGGATATGGAATGTCTCATACATTAGCAGACAGATCACTATGTTGGTTGATTTTGGTTAACTGCATTTCTTTATTATGAGGGAAGACCCATTGAGAAGGAGGAGAGTGTCCTCCCCAAATGCCTAAAACAAAAGGCTCCGATGAAATGGATGGAGAAAAGGTAAGAAACAGCTTTGGGCTGGGCTGCTTATTCACTCCTTCCAATGCTCTCTCACTTAATTTTAATGCTACCACAATTAGCAGAATGCAACAGAAAGCACATATTGGAGAATTCTGTTATTACTTCCCATTCCTACCACGCATCTCTCTAGATCAGTGGCACCGAATGTCTGAGTGGTAATAGCAGATGCCCAGAAATGACAGGATGGAAATTTCCATCAACCATCAGGTCAGATTCCAGCAGGGCTATAGCTACAAGGGGCCATTTGAGGGAATTACTCCATTTGGGCAGATCCAGGCCCAAATTGGAATCCCACCACCTGAGTAGGTGATAGTCTGGGTCCTGACTTGGACATACTGATATATCCCAGAACTATTTCCCAGGTCCTATTAGTACAGTATTCCTGCTAACGAACCTAAATTTCAGAAATAATTCATCTTTATCTATTTTCCCTACAGGCCAAAGATTTTAGCATACCATTTCTGCCCGTGTGTGTATGTATATATGTGTATATATGCACGTTCCGTATACCTATATATATATATATATGTGCACAGGGGCAGCTGGGTGGCACTGCAGCGGATTGACTGTTGGGCCTAAAGTGAATAAGACACTGTCTTGGGTTCAAATCTGGCCCAAGACACTTACTAGCTGTATAACCATGAGCAAATCATTTCACCCTGTTTGCCTGAGTTTCCTCATCTGCCAAATGAGCTGGAGAAGGGAATGGCAAATTATTCCATTATTTTTGCCCAAGAAAACCCCAAGTGGGATCACAAAAAGTCATATACAGCTGAAAGTGACTGAAAGTGTATACACATATATGTGTGTATGTATGTATATATGTGTATATAACATCTGTGATAGGCAGTGAGATGGCACTACAACGGATAGAGCACTGAACATGGAGTCAGGCATGGAGTCAGGTTTGTTTCATCCAACACTTCATAGCTGTGAGACTCTGAGCAAGTCAGTCTCTATGAATGGGCCTAGCAGTAGATCAAATGAGATAATGAATGTGTAAAGTGCTTTAGAGATGTTAGCTATAGTGCTGTCTTTCCCATGGTGGAGTGGAGAATGCAGAAGCTCCCTCAGAGAAGAAACTTTCACTTTTTCCTCTGGAGCCTCACAGGAAGTGGGGGCTTCATAAATGCCTGCTGATGGATTCCCATGCCTTGGCCCCTCCTAAATTGAATTTAACCATATTTGGCATGAGATAACAGGCTCCAAGTTACTCGCAGCTCTAACATCTTGCATGGTGGGGTCAAGTCATGGTGTTAAAACTGACTTTTTTGGCCTTAAATTTCCTCTCTTCTTGCCCTTGACGAATTTGGGGAACCTACTGGCTGGTGTCTGTGTCACGACCCCGCAGAGAGCATTTTAAATATGAAGCCTCTCCCCAAACAGGGCTTTGATCCAGAATCATTGGAATTTGCGGAGGGGCTCGTACATGTAGTCTCAATGTAAAAAACAAAACAAAACAAAACAAAACCTCCCTACAAACATGAGCTGCCCCGGAGTGCCCAACTTCTTCTTCTTATCTTTGTTGGTGAGGGAGATTTTCTCTTCCAGTCATCTTTTGCTGGCTTCTTGGAGAACAAAGGTGAGCCTGTGTTCTGGAAATTTCTGTCAAGGAGGGACACAAGCTCTGACTTGACCTGCTATGATGGATTCAGTTATCAGAGAACCAGTCAAACTTTCATCGACACTTCTCAGCCTGGCCACAGGATGATGAACTTTCTCAATCACAAAAACTCCTGAAGTCTATTCACTAAGTTGCAAAGGGGCTATATATGATCTACATTGGTGGAGGGATGACCCACTCCTATGACCTTGCAGATCCTTGAAAAGGAGGGGAAGGTGGTGGAAAAGTCATTTAATTTAACCCACCTCGGATTTCTTTAACCTTTCAACTTGCCCTCTGTCAACACAACCCCACCCACCTTCCCTCAATGGTAAGTGACTGGCTGCAATGGGGTCTATCACATCTGTGATGTTTAGCGTGCCTTCACATAGCCTATCTGATGGAACTCCCTGTTTTTCTACAAGAAAATCTCTGCTTTCAGGAGCCAGCAAGCAAAGGATTGGCAGAGGTCAGTTGGTCCTCACCCCCCAGCTCCTTCGTTTTTACTTCCTTATCCATTCTCCCTGGCTTGCTCCCCTCCCCCATCCTAGTTCCCATATGCTTCCATGCTTAATCTCTATTTCTGATCCTGAACAGATTGGGATATAAGAATTCACTTCTCCCACAATGCCTACAGGAATAAAATGTCTCTTCTCCGTGTATATACAATATAAATGACAGTACAGAGAAATAAGAGGATAAAAGAACCCATCATATTTCCTCAAGGAAAGGTAAGTCTCTTTTCCCATAAGATTTTGTAAGTAAAAAGCTATCGTAACTTTGGGGATATTTCCCCCAAAGCTTCTTTAGGGCTTAACAGTCTCTCCTGTTGAGGTCATCTCTTCTTTGGAGGCTTAAATTGACTGGAGACCTCGGGTCAATGACAAAGGCCAGGGCAAGAACCAGTTCAGGCCCAAGGATAGAAGACCTAATAATATACCTAGTAGTCTGAGACAAGTTGGAACAACTGCCCCTCTGTTCCCTCTCACACCCCTGGGTGGCAGGGGGCTAATTCTCAGGTAACAAGGATGAGAGCAGACTGGCTTGGTGAAGGGAGAAACTGTTATTTCGGTGAAGGGGAAAGCAATTTGGGGAAGGAGAAATCTTTTGTAAAGAACGATAAAGCAATTCAGAATTATGTGGGGAAAGGCAAGACACCCAGGTTTGCATACTAGCTCTGCCCCTTTCTCAGCTGTGTGACTGTAGCCACTAATTTCACCTCACTGAGTCTCAGTTTCCTTCTCTGCAAAATAGGGATAAGAATACCTGTGCCACCAGCCTCACAGGGTGGTTAAGAGGGAAGTCCCTTTTCAGCCTCAAAGTTCTCTCGATATACCATACCATATTAGCAAATGCTGAGGGGAGTACAGGGTAGAGGGGCGGTTCTCCGCTCTTCATAATAATCAGTCACTTTGGTCTATATCTGAAAGAGGCATTTTCCCAGCATCCCCTAACCTGCAGCGCCATGAACCTTCTATGCAGGAGGGAGTGCCACAGTGTCTGAGCCCTGAGTGAACAGAGCCTCAATCTCCAGCCTCCCATTTGAGCAAAGGAGAGTAACAGTCAGTCCCTACAGATCTTCCTGAGCCAATTATGGTGTTTTAGTACTGGGGCCATGAGTGCTTAACCAAATGTCTGTGGATGTGTTCCCCCCAGCCCCTAATTATTTTGAACTGTAACTATTTCAATTTACCTGGTTTCCTTTATTATCCTATGTATTTCGTTTTATGCAGTTAAAAACATTCTTCAGAGACAAGGTCCACTGGCTTCATAAGAGGCCTATCACACACCCACACACCCACACACACACACCCACACACACACACGTCCACACACACACACACACACACACACACACACACAAACACACGCCTTAAGAATCCCTGTACTTGGGTGGAAAGATACAATCCCCAAGCAGAAGGATACTGATTTGTGGCTCTAGTCCTCAGCATCTTTATTCCTACCCCATCCTTTTGAAAAAACAGAAGAAGTTGGTGGGATTGAATGCTGACATGGAGGAAGAAACAGAGCCTTTATAAAATAAGGCTAGTTAAGTTATATGCAAGGTAACATGGGTTGTAAAGTAGAAGAGAGAATATCTGAATCCAAGTCTTCTGAAAATCCAGGGCTCATTCCAGAATCCTTGGACTCTGCCATTCTTTGTGCAGTGCCAAGACAGATGAAATCCTGATTCCAAGCCAGAATGGGATGGCAACTACAACCTTGCCCAAAAAGCAGGCCTGAAATCTATTATCCCATTGAGCCCATAACAGTGCTGGGAAGACTGGATGGGTCACATGGCTGTTACCAAACAGTAACTGGTCAGAATAGGACAAACAGAGGTCATAAGTCAAGGTCAGCATCATTAGGCTCTAAGAAGAGCAGAATGGAAGGGAGGAACAATGACAAAAGGTCATGGGATGAGCAGGTACCTTGGGAGTGAAAAGCATCCAGTTGTCATAGGTCACATGCAGCAGATAGAGAATTGGCCTCAGAACCAAGGAGATGTGAGTTCAATAGTATCTTTGACACCTACTTGTTCAGTGAAACTATCCTTTAAACCTCTTAATGCTTTGGACAAATCTCTAAGACACTAGGTGGGCTTGAAATCAGACTCAGCTTCACGAGTTCAAATCCAGCCTCAGACAATTACCAGCTGTATGACCTTGGGCAAGTCATTTAAACCTGTTTGCCTCAGTTTCTAAGACACAAAATTATGATGCAAGGTACCTGTCTGCATTGGTAGAGGGAGTTTCCTTATATCGGAGTTCCTTGTGCCAGTGTAATCACAGGTTGACCACAGGATGCAGCATAGAGTCAGAAGGTCAAACAGAGCCTGGAATGAGTCCCCAAAAGTGAATGTTCTCTTAGGTACAAGTAAAAAGGGCAGTGTCCCAGAGGACAGAGCTGATTATCCTGCAATAATCTGCCCTGGCCACATCACATCTTGGGCATTAGGTTCTTGGAGGCACATTTTGGTCATGACACCTGACGAACCAGAGAGTGTATATACAGAAGGGAACAACCAGGGTGGTCTGTCAACTACATGGCTTGATTAAAGGGACTAGGAATGTTTTGTTATAGCCTTCAGAGAAGAGAAGATTTCATCATAGTCGATAGGCATTTGAAAGGCTGTCACGTTGTTTCCACATGACCCCAGATCACACAGAACTAGAAGCAAGGGGTATGGGTCTGAGAATTCCAGCAAAGGGGCGTCAGTGTGTTGTGCTACTGAAACCTCCCCTTTATGTCCCTGGCCCATGGGAGGTTCCAGGAGGGACACTCTCCACTGGTTACCAGCATGATGGCAGAAACTTTCTCTGTGTATCCGATATAAGAGTTAGCCTTGTCTGCATGGTCAAGGAAGTCTCACGGTCACAGGGTGGGAACCCTGGTGGCCTGGTTTTTATAAAGTGATTTGGTTATTATAAATGTGGAAGAGAAGGAACAAACCTATGGATGAGAGAACGGGTGAGCTCTGAAGCTGCAGAGGGTACAGAGGTATGAATGAGAGTGAGTTTGGTGGAAGGGAGAGTGTTGATCCTTGCCCCTTGCCAGTGCAGGGTTTCACTGTTGGGAAACCATACTGAGAAGCCCATTCAGACTCACTCCTCTAACTTCTCTGAATGGGAAATGTCTGAGCTTCCAATAGCACCTACAAAGAAAGTATTTTACAGAGGCATAAGAAAACTGAATCCAAGTTGTACAGAGGTGGAATGAGAAGAGGTCATGGCTTCTCTATGATTGGGGGGTGTCTTTGAACAGAGACTGAATGTCTGCTTTTGAGCTGTGCTGTAGAAACAGGTTTATTCAGGTATGTGTTAGACCTCATGGCTGCTGGGGTCCTTTTTCAACTCAGCGATTCTTCAGGCAAACTTACCAGATATCAAGGTAAAGCCAGGGGATCAGGGGGTCAGAAATTTCAGAGGTTATCTAGTCCAAACCTCTCATTGTACAGATGGGGAAACTGAGGTCTAGAAAGGTGAACTGACCTGACCAAGGTCACACAGGTAATCAGTAAGAGTTTTGTCTTTCTGAATCTCTCTGTGTGTATATGTGTGTAAGTGTGTGTATGAGTACATGTATGTGTGTATGAGCACATATGTATGAGTGTATGTGTATGTGAACATGTGTAGAGCATTATGTATAAGTATATGTGTATGAGTGTATATGGATAGGCATGTATATATGACTGTATGAGCATGTGTAGAATATGTATATGCACATGTGCATATGACCATACATGCTGTATGTGTATGTGTGTGTCTGTGTCTGTGTGTGTGAGTATGTGTCTAGCTGCCTTTTAACTCACCAGCAGCTCCTCTTTTCAATGCTTTATTCAAAAATAGCAAATGTTCAAGTGAAGGAAGCTGCCAGAAATCTCTAGCCAGGGAAGCAATAAAAACAGAGTCGATCTTTCCAAGCTTGCTTGGGGAAAGCATTGGGCCTGCCATATATACTCTGGCTTCCCTGTGACAAGGTACAGGTCTTTGCACTTCAGTCTGGTGGTCAGAGAATTGCTTACCCTGAAAGAAACCCAGTTGCCCATAGAGAGCAATAAACCTCTGCAGAGAAAGAATGTGCCAGGGAAACATTTGGGTGCTTCTTTTGTTTACAATTTAAGCCTGTGCTCTATCAGCTAAGAAGTCTTTGAGGTACCCATAATGAAGAAAAGTGAGTTTTTGCCATAGCCTGCAGAGCTCAAAGGTTGTTAACAGCTGCAAGGACACAATTTCCTTCTGAATTCCTATGGACATCTTTGAAAATGGAGTCCAGTGGAAATATTCCCACATTGGCAAAGTAGCAGACAGCAGGCATGGGGAAAGCTGAGGGACTCTTTCAGGGCTCAGACCCACTGAGAGCTTCCAAATCTAGGCACACCAGACTTGTTGCTCAGTCAATATTTGCAAGCCCAGCACTCCTTTGTTCTAACTGCTTAAACAGCTGTTTGACTATATGGTAATACTGAGAGATAATAAGAGAAATAAGTCTAAAGACTTCAGAAGGAGTTGATCATTCCTTCTGTGTAAGTGAAGTAGGAAAACCTGCAGGACTGAGAAGAGGGAGAGACCTGGGTTCAAATTCTACCATTGTAACATATTAGTAGGGTGATGTTCAACAAGGTATTAAGCCTCTCTGAGGCTCAGCTACCTTATCTTCCAAATGGGGATGATAGAACAGACAACAACCACCCCCAGTGTTGTTGGGGGGCTCAGCTGAGAATGTGGTCCTATCCTTGTTAGTTGATCTGGGCCTGTGATTTCACCCCACATAGGGTGGGGATTCCTTCCAAAGATGGGGCAATGATGATGATACTTTTGTGATCCCGAGACCAGTAATGATGCTAATTGAATTGCAGCATGACACAGTGGTGACAGCTTGGGATTTGGATTTAGGAGGGCTCACTCAGGATGTTAGTTACTAGCTGTGCTGATCATAGGCAGGTCATTTAATCCAAATCTACAAAATGGGAGCATAATACCTGCAGGACTCACCTCAAAGAGTGGTACTGAGGGAAACCCTTTGTACACCTTAAGCGACTTAAAAATAGAAATAGGAGTTAGGGCTGTCTTAAAGGATTATCTGGAAGACTAGGTGAGATCCATAACTTCATTCAGGTGGGTCCTCCTCCAATAGGGAGGTCACATCGCCTCCTCCCACCCCCCTTATGACTTAGTAGATGGTATTGCAGAGTTAGTGAAGAAGCAGAAACCTTGCACCCAACCCAGTGAGGAGCCTGAATTCAGGGACTGAATTCATCTGAGCTGATCCCAGGTGACAAACACATAGTTCATCTATCATCTAGGCCAAACTCAAAGACTCTGTAGCTTTGTAGGAACTGACACTGCAGTGATCTTGCTTTCCAGGGGACCCCAGTGTCACTGTCATTCCACACTGAGAAATAAGAGGAGGTTTTCAGTAGATCGTTATATGTAAAGTGCTAAGGAATTGTAAGTTACCGTAATTACTACTGTTATTAATAAAACTTAGGCATCATCCTCATTCTATAAAAAAAAGAAACTGAGGCCCAGAAAGGAGGAAGGCCATGTCTAAGATCATACAAGTAGTGAGACAGAAAGATTTCTGCTGTCCACAGATCCAAGGTCTTTCTCATTCTGTGGCTCCTGATGCTCCTTGCAATTCTAAGAGTTAAAGAAATCTTGATCGTGTATCTCCTAGGGTGTTACAACAACCCTGTAAGGGAGACACTACAGGCATTATTATCCCTATTTTACAAATCGGGAAACTGAGACTCAGAGAGGTTAGGGATTTGTCAGACCCTGGACTTTCACATTGCAAGTCTAGTAGTAATTGACTATTTCAGTACCATCTTGTTGGGGTGAAAAGCAGTGTTCCTCAAATCGTATCATTCTCTGGAACACTTCAATAAGATAGAGATCCCACAGCCACTTTCTCTGACAATGAGGGGAAAAAACCAAACAGACAAAACGAAATAAAAAAAATCGTTGATTAGAATTAGTCAAAAGGTTGGTTTCGGATAAACTAGCAATGAAGTCGGCTCAAAGGACAATATATAAAGGTCATCTAGCATTCACCCCCTTCTCCTGTTTTACATATGGGGAAACTGAAGTCCAGAAGTGACTACTTGCATAGATAATAACTAACAAAGGCAGGATTTGAATTCAGTTCCATTAAATTCCGAAGTCAGTGCTCTTTTCACTATACCCATGCTGCTTGGATAGAATTTAATATCTTAGGCAAATCGTTAATTAATTCAACAAAAGAAGAGCCATTAATACTGACAGGCAGCTAGGTGGTACAGTGGATTGGACACTACACCTAGAGTCAGAAGTATTCACCTTCCTGTGTTCAAATCTGACCCAAAATATTTACAAGTTGGGCAACCCTAGGTAAATCACTTCACCTTATTTGTTTTAGTTTCCTCACCTGGAAAATTAGCTGGAGAAGGACAAACCACTCCAGTATCTTTGCCAAGGCTAACCCCAAATGGGATCACAAAGTGTTGGATACAACTGAAAGCGACTGAATGACAGCAATAACTGAAAGGCCAGCTGCGGAAATCTCTTAGCCTACATTCTGAGTGAGAACTGCCGCTGGAGAGGCAAGTACACTGAAGTGGGGGAGGAAGGGGAGATGAGAAACCTGTCTTCCAGCATCTTGTTCTGCCAGTAATTAGCTGTGTGACTTTGAAGAAGTCACTAAATCTGTCAAATGGAAATGATGTACCTACAAGTTTGACTGTCTTCCTGGATGTTCTTTATGAATGTTGGATTTCGTGGAATGTGAACTCCCCATTTTCTTGTTTAACTAGGCTAGCAGATGGGGAGCAAATGACTGAAGAGATACAAAGTTTCTAGTTCAGCCAGATGGGGGAAATGTACTTCCTATGATACAATAGATGCCCACCTGAAAAGAAAGGTACTAGAAGTCCAGTTTATATTGGTCGATTTTCATTTGAAATACACCAGGGCACAAATGAATTCAGTAGAGATCTAACCTTCTGTGGAACTATTCATTATCTGGTTTACCAACCAATATCTGGTTACCACAACAATCTATAAAAAAGGTATACCTTAGGATTGAATTTTGAAATCTATTGAAGTTCAGGTTTGCAGACATGTTATAGAACAGGTGAATGGATAGTAGGGTTACCTCTAAACTGTGTGGAGGATTAAGATGTAAAGATGTACTATCCACACAAGTTTGTAATGATGGAATCATAAGGTGGAATCCAACAATTAAACACTCTTATGAATATGAAGAAATTAAATGTACCAGAGGACCTTATTCCTTAATGAGTGTTTTCATAAATCACACAAAATGTATACTTTCCCCACCCCACCCCTGAAAATCTGGGCTTCCATAAATCGCTATGCTTAAAGCATAGAATACTTAGGCCATAAATCCTTGTTACAGTGCCAGAGGACAAAGCTCACACTCATGGCCTTCTTAGTCACAGAAGCATATACCATACGTTATAATTACAGGAAGCTAGCTAGGTGGTACAGTGGATAGAGCACCAGGCCTGAAATCAGGAAGATTCATCTTCCTGAGTTCAAAGCTGGCCTCATACACTTCCTAGCAGTGTGACCCTGGACAAGTCATTTAACCCCATTTGCCTCAGTTTCCTCATTTGTAAAACAAGCTGGCGAAGGAAATGACAAATCACTCCAGTATCTCTGTCAAGAAAACCCCAAATGGGATCATGAAGAGTTGGACACAACTGAAAAGAATGACTGAACACCAACAGTTACAGCCTATAGAAATTCACCCATCCACCAACTCCACAGTGTCACATGTTTATTGTTTTTATTACTATTTGTAATAATAGTAACCACAGCATAGGTATGGGGTGCTTTAATATTTGTAAGACATCTGACATACAGTTCTCATTGGATCATCCCACTAGTGTTGTGCCCATTTTATGGATGAGGAAGATAAGACTCAGAGGGAAGCTGAGTGACTTGCCCATGATCGCACAGCCAGTCAGCATCTGAGGGCACCCCCTGGACACTATTTGATAACAGAGCTTTATAAGATGAAGCCACTAACCTTCTTGGGCTCTCACTTTCCTTGATATCATCAGAGAAAGTTAAATCTTAATCACAGAAGTTTAAATTGTAATCAGAAAAAAAGTTAAATAAAAATTTAATTCATCATAAATTTTGGTTAGTCATAAAGTTTAGCCTTAATCATAGAACTTTAAAACTAGAAGAGGTCACCTAGTCCAATATCAATACTTTATAGGGATCCTGAAGCCCGGAGAGGAAAGTAATTTGCCATTAGCCCTCTAGATCAGCACTTCTTAAACTATGGATCTCAACCCACAGTTGAAGAAGCGCTCCACGAGGGGAAAAAGTTTAAGAAGTCCTTAAGACCTTAAATAATCAGTGGCAAACCCAAGACCTAGAACTCAAACTCTTTGACTCCTAAGTGAGCTAGATTTCCCACAGCACCCTATTCCCTCTAGTTATCTATGAAATAAAATGGTTGAACAAGATGACCTTGAAGGATTTGTCCAGCTCCTGTATTCCCAAGTCCTTTCTACCTCCAAAAATCTATAATCTTCTGGCTTTCTGAGTCTCCTGAATAGACTTAGCCAAGCTTCTTTTATTTTTAGTGTTTGCTTGGATGACCATTTCATTGGGAACACAGCAAGTTTATTTGCACACGTCCTTTGCACTATCTTTCTCATTCTTTTTATGAGGGGACATGCTTTGATTATAAATTATTTTCAAGAAACTTTAAATAGAGTGATAAATTAAGTATATAAAATGAAGAATGCCCATATGGAGGCATCCTTTGCCTATCAAGTCATCTCCCCTTTATTGCTGTGATTCTATGATGCCTTTTTCTAAATGCAGATCAGAGAAACCTCTTTCTAGTGAAAATATTCTTCCCATAACCATTTGTCTTCCCATGCACTGTGCACTATACTGTTGTCTTATGATTCAGTCAAGTTAGTGTGCTGACTTCAAATCACCTGGACATGAGCTGGATTCTGAATATGGGAACATATGTACATTGCACTGAAAGTTCTACCCTGATTTATTTAGAGCCAAGGCTGGGACTTAGAATAGCTTAAGTTGTCTGCTGAATAATCTATATGTGGCTTCAGGGGAGCAGTAAGGCACAGTAGGAGTACAGGATGATCACCTACAGGGAATGTCTCAGAGGGGAAACTTGTTCCAAGAGAATGATGGAGTAAGTGGAAAGAGCATTGCATTTTGAGTTAGAAGTCCTGAGTATAAATATTGGCTGTGCTCCTGTCTGTGTGACCCTGGACAAGTCAATTTACCTCTATCTGTCTTAGTTCCTTTAGCCATAAAATTTTAATTCACATTTCTGTAATGCTTTAAAGAATTCAGCAGCACATTTCTTGAAACAATCCTATAGGGGTAAGTGACAAAAATTTCATCACCTTCCTTTTACAGATAATGAAACTACAGTCAGAGAGGTGAACCTGACCAAGGGTCACACAGCTGTTGACTATTAGAATGAGCATTTCAAGCCACCAGGTCCAGTGTTCATTCCATTCTACGATGCTGCCTCATTTGATGGGATGACTCTGGAAATGCCTTTCAATGAAACATGTGTTCCCTGATTTACATATATGAAACACGTTGAACGTGAGGGATCCCCATGATGTCAGTTCACCTCCACTATGTGATGACTCAGTGCATTCACAGGCTGTTGACTATGTGAAGCATCTGTTATTCAGTCAGAGTGAGAAATGCCCTGTATGAGAAATTCCTTCTCTGACTCCAGATTTCGATCCATCTGTGTGACTTAGGATATCATTCCTGAGTCTCACAAAGGTTGAAGGACTTGCCCAGTGTCACACTGCTTACATCAGTGGCAGAATTTAAAACTAGGGCTTCCTGCCTCTGAGCCTAGCTTTCTATCCACTGTGATAGGCTGCCTCTAACTTTTTAGCAAATTTTGTTTTTTATACTCTTCTCTAGGTTAAGGTATCTGGTATAATGTTCTCTACTTCCTCTTTATTACATCTCCTGAGCATACTGAAGCAGATATTTCCATTGACAGAGTAGGAAAGTAGTTTGTCCCTTTTATCTTTACTGATTCATGCTAGTACCTGTGAATAGACTTCTGTTCTGAAACCACATTTCACCATTCTGATTCTGAAAGAGATGTATTTTTTCTAATTGTTTCTAAATGTCAGGCACTGTCAACTGCCATTTTTAGCCCCTGTTGTTAGCAGGGGAGAGGACAAATACCTAATACTCCTAGCAATTTCTATGCACTACTATGTCTGCTTCATTAACTTCAATCAAAACACAGCAGGGGGTTCCTTGGTGGCAATCCATTTCCTTTGATACCTTCTCATCAAATATTGATCTGAATAATATTCAGTAGATGAGCACAGAGCTGGTTGGTATGATATTTATTTACTGAGTTCACTGAATACATTATTTCTTCCGGAAACAGCCAATTGTCTTTTTCCAAGAACAGGTCTGCCTTACGGTGACTTGTATTCCAAGCTTGTTTTATAGCCCTCTGCAAGACCTCATTCTTACATTCTATAGAAAACCTGATTTGCCAGAACAACACTTTTTTGTGTGTAAAATGTTACTGAAATTTAGGGGGTCAGTGATATATTCAACCACTTACAGAAATGTCTCTAAAGAAGAAAAAAATGGTTTTGAGATAGATCTCTAGCAGGAAAAAGCATGACACAAAGAAAGAGATAAGATAGCTTTCCTTTTTCCACAGTGTGAAAAACAAACCTAGATTTCTCATGGTTTTCACAGATAGCCAGTAAGTGCTGGGAATGGAAGTAGATAAGTCCCCCCAAAGCAGGTCTATCCAAATGGTATTTCTGTATCCTGAACTCACTTCAAGATAGTTTGCACTTATGGCTCTTTCTTCCTTTCTGATCACTCTGCTAAATAGATGGACTTGGGATATTTGCAGTTCTGTGAATGAAGCCTGACTCCAGAATGTGTGCTTCACCATAGATGAGTTACCTATTTTACATATTCCAGCTGGGGCCCTGTTAGTAAGGGTGAGCAGTGAACAGAATACAGAGCAGTAGACAAAGAGCATTGCTGAAGTACTGGGGAGCAGGGAATAAAGTGGAGTTCAGTGAATACGTTCTGACAGTCCTGGAGAATCAACAAGAGACAGAGCACTGGGCATGAAATGGGAATTAGGAGGCCATTTACAAATCCAAAATGGTAACCTGATCGGGAACTGAATTCCAGCACAGAAAGAAACACTGGGAAGAAGCAGGGCACATGACTTCACTGGTGATTGGAGTATGAGACCACAGCGGCCTTACAGAGAGAATAATAAGGTATGCTGTCTCGGGGGTGGGGGTGGGGGTGGCAATTGTCCAATTGTCCTTAACCAAGAAGGACAATTCGTTTTCCCATGAAAGTGAAGCAAAGTTTCTATTGAAATGACATGAATGAATGGAGATTCTATTGAAGTGAAGTCATTAGCAGCCTTGAGGAAATGAACTTCAAGAGGCAGCATGGTCTAGTAGAAAGAACTCTGAACTCAGAGTCAGGAAGCCTGGGTTTGAATGTGGCCTTTTAGACATATTCATCATGTAACCCAGAATGAATGACATCCTCCCTCTGAGCCTCACTTTCTCGTACTGCTAACCTCCCAGAAGTGCTGTGGGACAAGGGCTTTGAAAGGCTGATGGCAGTGATTATTAGGAGGTTGGCTGGAATGGGATATGGTGGGAGGGAGAAATGAGTTGGTGTTAACTGACAGACAGGTGGCTTTTGATCCAGGGATCTTTTTTTTTTTAATCATGATCAATCATTCTAGTACTTCACCCCTGGAAGTGCTTGTTGGCATATCTCATTTCAGCCACTGCTGCTATGTCAATACCTCATCCATATTGCTAACATCCTACTTTTGCCAGCTTTGGGAGGATTTTAATGTTTTTGCTTGTTTTCTGGATTATCTAAGTGCAGTTGACTTAATGAAAAAGGTTTGGAAATTGCAGCAGCAGCAGTAGGTACTCTTCAGGACTAAATATGGCTTACTGTTGAGCATCCATGAATTTGAGCAAAGACCATGAGCCAACTTTGAGCCAGAGGAAGTCACGGATGCCAGTGTACACCAATAAGTCAGTAACTCACAGGCTGACAGCACCATAGCATCTTAGAGATTGAAGGGATCTTAGAGAAAAGTTAGACCAACCTCTTCATTTTGCAAAGAGAGAAACTGAGACCCATAGTGGGCAATTAAAGGACAATTTGATTTTTCCTGTTTATTCACTTTATTTTTTCCATTCTGTTTTATTTTCACTTCCAGGTTCTTTCCCTTTTCCTTCTCCCAAATAAAACTCTTTACAAATATGAACTCATGCAAAACACATTTCCGCATTAGCCATGTTCTAGAAAAAAGAAAAAAAAAAACAAGAGAAAAAGAGAACATGGTTCAGTCTGCACTTTGAGTCCATTGGTTCTCTCTCTGGAAGTAGATGGTTTGCTTTATCATGAGTCCTTGGAACTTTGGTGGGTCATCGTGTTCGTCACAATGCCTAAGTTCAAAGGACAATTTGCAGTTGAGCGGTATTGCATAAGCCTTCTTGTTCACAGCCCTCTGCAGGCTCTTCCTAACCACCTGCTCCCTTCCTATTTGTCTCCTTTCACCTTTCTTTCTCCGTGCATTCTCTAGTCCAGCTGCAATATCCTTGCTGTTCTTGTAGCATGTACCCCATCTCCCAGTCTCTCACTATAGAGAGCTAGATAGATAGTATGCACACGTATATACATGCACATATACTATATATGTATGTGTGTTTTATTATTATATATTATATGTATGTGTGTATGTATGTATATGCACAATTTTATATATATATATTATATATTGCATATGTATGTGTGTGTGTATGTATGAATGTATATACACAGTTCCTCCAAGTCTTCCTGCGTTTACCTTCATTCCACATATTCATTGTTTCTTAGGCATGAGACTGAACCTTGTAATTTTATAGGAAACTCCCACATGAGGAAAATCCCTTTACTGATGCAAGTTGCTACCTTCTCTACAGCTCAGTGTTCCAAAGTTGCCTAGTTCAGTGTTGTCAAACTCAAAAAGAGATGGAGGCCACTAATCCATATGTAAAGATCCCAGGAAGCCATCTATTGACTTACTTTTAAAATGTAATTATTATCTAGGTTGTATTGCATTTTTATTTATTTTATTAAATACTTTCTGTTTTGCATGACTTTGCATGCATGACGGGTATCAGATTCCTTGCCTTCTCAGTGGGTGGGGAAGGGCTGAGAGAGGTGGAGAATTTGGAAGTGAAACTAATTTTGTAAAATAATAATAGAATATTTTGTTAAATATTACCCAGTTACATCTTAGTTGGGTTTGGTATGTTTGACCCCTCTGATATAGAGCACTAAGAGGTTAAGGTACTTGCACAGGGTCATTCAGCCAGTATATATCAGAGGTAGTACTTGAACTCAGGTCTTCCCGGTTTTGAGGACAGAAAACTCTCCACACACTACATTAGGCTGCCTCTCATCATTTTTTCTTCTAGTATAAATTTTCTTCCACCATGTTCATAAATGACAATTTATTTAGCCATTCTCCATTGGGACAGTTTTGGGACTGGGAGAGGTAATGAAGGGGGCTTTTAGCTCTGGAGGAAGGACTTGAAAGCACAAGGATTAACTTATGAAAGCTAATACTCTAGCGGTAGATTTTGTCACCTTAAGGGAAAGCGAAATGGGAAGCTCACTGTTTGTCAGTATACACTTATTCCAGAAATTGAAAATGTTTCTGAAAGGTCAGTGAAAATATATCATAAAGCCAAAAGGACTGTTGCTCTGCATTATGGTGCATAGTTGCTGATGTGATTCCGAACAAGGTGAATTCTGTTTCTTTTCATCAAAGTGTAATATCCTTGAAATAGGCCTTTCCCACATCTAGGTTCCCTTTGATTCCAGAGAACTCTTTCTAAAGTCAGAATGCAGGTTTCTGGGGTACTTTATCCACTCAGATGTTAAATGAATTTTAATTTTCCTTGGGTGACCAGGAGATTATGCACTACAATCGAACAATGCCTTAATGAATGTAATTTGGCATAGTGTTTATATCATCTTAAATTGGAACATGATTAGATATGGACAAAATGATTATCCTGTGCAGAAATAAGTCCTAAGATTTCACCTAATGTCAGAATTGGAAAGTCTGGTAGAAGTTACTCAGCCTAAACTGTATCTAGACAAGAATTCCTTACAACCTCAGAAACAAGTAGCATTGTAACCTTCTCTTGAGTATTAGTAGTAAGGGAGATCCCCATGACCTCTGGAAGTAGCACATCCCAGTCTGGGCCAGAAAGTTGTTTTGTTTTCCCTCACTGGTTTAAATAAAACTCCAGACTGATTCTATAGCTTTCCCCCTCTAGAGCATTGAGAGCTTAAGGGATCTACCCAGGGTCACCCAGCCACTATAAATCAGAGGCAGTGCTTGAATGAACCTAGATCTTCCTGGCTTTGAGGACAGAAAGCTCTCTACCCACTACACCAGGCTCCCTCTCATCACTGTTTCTTTTTGCACAAATTTATTCCATCGTATTCATCAGCCACAGTTTATTTAGCTATTCTCCATTGGGAGATTCTTTTTCATTCTACACTCCGGGGTCAACCAAACAAGTCTCACTCGTCCCCCTTTCCACACCAGCACATTGGTAAATACTTGGCAGTTCTTGTCTTCCTGCTCTCATTCTAAGCATTCCAAATTCGGTCCAACAGTCCCCTCACCCATGCTGGTCTCTCCTTCTAAGCTGCAGCCCAGGGCTGGGGATGAAGGGTGTACTCTCCCATCTAACACAATGGGGCCAGCGGCTAAGGAGTTACCAAGGCTGCCCACATGGGGTGTGGACTCAACTGGGAAAATTGGTCTTTAGCACCACCTGCCCTCATCTCCCTCTCCCCTGCCACACATGCAGACACATGGAACATATGCAGATAATTCTCTGTCACTTTCTCAGGGGACAACTTAAGGCCATACTGTAACTCATCACTAAGTCCCCTAATATGTCTATGGAGACAAAAACTGATGATGCAGGATGCTGTGAAATAGTCCACCAGAAGCATACAGGGTCGAATCTGTAGGGGCTGGGCTCACTTATTAAAGGGATTCCCCCCCAATACATTGGATATTTACATCACCTTCATTTCTGGATATATCCCTGCCCTCCTCCAGCCAGCCACCATTTGTAAAAATGATTAAAAAGAGAAAGAAGAAACAGGCCTGTAAAACCAACCGTCATCAGCCATGTTTGGCAATGTATAATATATGTTACATCAATAAGCCCCTGGCTCCACAAAGTTGTGTGTAGGAAACATGCACTGATCAGCTCTACTCCAGACCATGTAGTTTCATGGTTATATGCTGCCCATTTACCTTGATGTAGTCTAAATGAGGTTCACTTTTCAAATGAAAGTGTTCAGTGCTAGGGGCATACTACTTCTTGAATGGATCACCACTGACTGCACAGCTTTCAGCCATACTTTCCCTTCAAATTAACTCAGTTTATAAAAAGCTAACAACGTAAGCTTTTGAGGCAGGGACTTTTAACTGATTGTGTAACTGTCATTTTTAAATTTCTCATGGATTTGTGTTATTAAATCAATAGAATTAGACTCCAAATTAATTCAGGGAAGCAAACAATAGAAAACAAGGTCAGGATTGTTAGTGGCTAAGTAGACAAGGAGATTAATTGATCCATAGTCAGATTGTACAGGTTGGTCCCTGAAACCCAGGAAAAAAATAGGTCAACATTTTCCCTCTCTTAATTGCATGACCCTGTGCCTTTCCTCTTTGTTAGGCATATCTGCTACATAATGAATCAGCAGTAACCTGGGTCATCAGTTCCCTTAGCGGTGTTCCCTCTGTGTGTACCAGAATGGCCCATATTCCCCTCATACCCCCATACCACTCCATTGCAGATAGGTTGGGAAAGCCAGCTGGATGGCAGTGATCCAAGGATAGAGACAATACAATGATCATTCAAAGGACGAATGATGAAGGATGCTGTCTGCCTTGTGACAGACAGATGACAGATTCAAGATACAGAATGAGACACACATAGGGACAATGTGGGTCTCTCTTTTGCTTGACTATGCATATTTGTTACCGAATTTCCCCCCAGTGAATGGAAGGAGAAAGGTGAGCTAATAAGAAGCCTTGAACTGGTTGGTTAGAACATAAGAAAACCCGAGGCAAAGAGTGGATTATTAGACTGTTATTGACCTTGGACAAGCAGGTTATGTATAGGGAAGGGAGGTCAGAGGTAGCACCCATCCCCAAGAGAGTAAGAATTTATACCATGGAGACCAGGCCTTTGTCATTCTGATCATTTTTTTTCCTTTTTTTTAATGTTTTGTTTAGTTTTAGTTTTCAACATTCATTTCCACAAAATTTTGAGTTCCAAATTTTCTTCCCATCTCTCCCCTCTCCCCACCCCAACATGCTGTGCATTCTGATTACCCCTTTCACCAATCTGCCCTCCCTTCATACCCCTCCCTTCCCTTATCTCCATCTCCTTTATTTTCTTGTAGGGCAAGATAGATTTCTGTACCCCATTACCTGTATTTCTTATCTCCCAGTTGTATGCAAAATATTTCTCAACATTTGTTCCTAATACTTTGAATTCCAGCTTCTTTTCCTTCCTCCCTCCCTACTCATCCCCACTGAGAAGCCAAACAATTCAACATAGGCCATATCTATGTAGTTTTGCTAAAGACTTCGATAATAGTCATGTTGTGTAAGACTGACTATATTTCCCTCCATCCTATCCTGCCCCCCATTTCTTATATTCTCTCTTTTGACCTTCTCCCTCCCCAAAAGTGTTCACTTAAAATTACCCCCCTCCTCTCATTTGCCCTCCCTTCCATCATCCCCCCACCCCACTTGTCCCCTTCTCCCCTACTTTCCTGTAGTGTAAGATAGATTTTCATACCAAATTGAACGTGCATGGTATTTCCTACTTAAGCCACATGTGATGAGAGTAAGCTTCACTTTTTCCCTCTCACTTTCCCCCTTTTCCCTCCATGGAAAAAGGTTTTTCTTGCCGCTTTTGTAAGAGATAATTTGCCCCATTCCCTTTTTCCTCCCAATATATTTCTCTCACCCCTTAATTTTATTTTTTTAGATTTATGATAATTATTTCTTAAGAAAAGAAAAGAACACTGCATTTCATCAAGATGTTTATTTGCTAAGGAGCACAAAATGGTTTGAAATTCCCTAATCCAGCAAATGCTCAGAGTTTGAAACTTCACTGACTGACAAAACCACAGGGGTCCATTGAGTTCTTTCACCTTCGGTCACATTACTTGATTTTAATGGAGGGGAAGGTCCTGTAGAGATACAGTAAGAAGTGTATGGTAAAGGTGGCCTTGATTTCATAGATGAGGTCATGACTGGAGGATTCCGGCTCACACGTCTTTTCCCCCGTTTTGTTGCAATGTATTTTTCTCAATAACACTTCTGAGGCCCCCATATGGAAGTGTCTGATCCTGTTCTTGTTTACGTGAACCAACAGGATTTTGAAACTAGGAAAGTTCTGTATCATGGTGGGTGATCTTGGCCCTGGGAAACATTGGCACAGAGGTATGCCGTTGGAAGGCAAAATGGAGATGCAGCACGCTTCCACTGAATAATTGGGGCCCTAGCGTGACTTCACAGAGAGAAGCAACTTGAATATCTTTGTAGTCTCTTTGTGGATCAGGGCCTCAAGCCCATCAAGGAAAGCCATAACCATGGTGAAAAGCAATTGGTACTGAATGGCCCTTAGAATGACACTGTAGGCATCTTTCTGGACTAAAAGCACCATAAAATAGTAACCCCAATGACTCAGTCTGAGCAGAGTTTTGCCAGGATGTTTCCATGCAAATCTTAACAGCTGCCGGATGCTTGTGCTTGTCCAACAGAGCAGAATCTGAGTAGACTTCCAGAGCCATGAACATACCACAACTAGGATGTCCCTCAGGTTCATGACAGTGGGTACCAGCACTGACACATAGCACATCTTGGCCAAGGTATAGAAATGGTCCATGCAGGCCATGATGTAGAATGAAGCCAGGTTTATTATATACTGTAAGATCAGGTAGCTTTTAGCCCATAAGGCCTGAAAGAAGCAGCAGATTTTGTTTCAAAAGAGAGATAGCCACTGACTTGGGGCCCATCTTTGGTGGGACATCATCCCCTTGTGGGGGAACTGAGCCCTTCCCTCTTGGACTTCTCAGTGCCCAACCTCTGGTCTTAGGCGGGCACAATCGTAGACTGAAGCCTCTGGTTTGCTGTGCTCAACTTAACTGTTCTGTCAGCTGACCTAACAATTGAGATATCATAAAGACCCAGAACATCATTCAGTAGGATAAGTATTATTACTATAAGTGGTAAAATAGGCTTTAAAAGTAAGTCACCCTCAATGTCCATCATGTGCGTGACCTTGGGCAACTTTCTGCTCTTGTTTCCTTTCCTATAATATTAGGGGTGAGGCAGCAACATTGCAGATTAAGAATAATTCCTGCCCTAGGGTCTGTGCTCTGCAGATTCAATCTACTAAAGGGGAAGGGCAGTAAATAAGCATTTATATAGCACTTATGATTGGTTGAGCACCGTACTAAGCACTGTTGGTTTTTTTTTTTTACAAATATGATGTTCTTTGATTCTCACAACAACCCTTTGAAGTTACAATTCAGAAAACTGAGGCAGACAAAGGTGAAGTAACTTTGCCCAGGGTCATTAGTGTCTGAGACTGCATTTGAACGTAGGTCCTCCAGCCTCTAGATATAGCACTCTATCCACTGTGCCACCAGCTAAAATGCAGACAAATGTTCCCAGTGTCATGTGATAAAAGCCCCTACCATTCCTTCTTCTGACTTCTGAATTTAACTCTTCCTTCTATGATGTCTTGAGGTCAACAAAGTGCTTTTCTTGTGACAGCACTAAGGGATAGGTAATTATCTTGATTTAACTAATGGAGAAACTGAGGCTCTGAGAGGTCAGATGTTTTGTCCTGGGACATAATCATGAAGGTAGCCGCTGAGTGAGGTGGCCAAGATAGAAATTCATAGTTTGCTGACCCCACTTCCATTGCTCTGTGACTGAATCATTGATTGCATAAAACTAACCCTAATTAGTACCAATAACTTTTGTTTCTTCCAAGCCAAAGGAAGAAAGCAGCACCCAAATTCTTGATCCTCTGCTTACGTATACCGCTGCAGACACACCACATAACCCCTCTGGGTTTCCTCCTCTTGAGGGGATTGTACTGGATGACTTTTTACATCCTTTGCTGCTCCAAATCCAGGATCCTATGATTGAAGAATATTTCCCTGCACGAATGAGACGCAGAAACTTGACTTGGTAGCACCAAATGGGGAGAGGCTAGAGGACTTGGCATTTTGCTGGCCATTTTTCCATCCCTTGTATCCCTTCCCTGTTGGCAAGTGGGACATCATGCCTTCCCACTGGGCTGTTTGTTTCTTTGTCTGTTTTAAGAGGGATAATAATTCTGTTGCACAACAATTGGAAGATGGTTGATAAGACATTTGGAAAGCTATGAGAACCAAAGCTATGAGAACAAATAGGTTCCTTGGAGAACAGCTGCTTTTAAAGATGCTCAGATTTTGTCCAAGAATAGGAATCCTCTCCTCTTGGGTTATAGCCACTGCACAGTGTATAATGAAAACATGTTTGGAAAACAAGCAGATGAATTCAGTCAGCGGAGGGGCTGGTAACGGGCTCCTAATGAGCTGTTCTCAAAGTAGCCAGTTTGTTACTTTTCCTCCCCAAAAGTTTGGGGTGTGTGTGTGTGTGTGTGTGTGTGTGAGAGAGAGAGAGAGAGAGAGAGAGAGAGAGAGAGAGAGAGAGAGAGACAGAGACAGAGACAGAGACAGAGAGAGATAGACAGACAAAGAGAGACAGAGAGACAGACAGGCAAAGAGAGACAGAGAACGTTATAACTAGCCGTAAATTTGTCTTCGGATGGATGTGGCAACTCTATTCAGCAAAGGGAGATGTGCAATCACCCGGATATTTCCTTCCAACACTGAGTTAAGTACTCAAGGCGCATCTATACCTCTCTGAATGGAAATTCTCTTCAGACAAATGCCTCCTCTTTTCAAGCTGGTCCTGGATTCCTCTTTGTCTGTCACAATTCTCCATACTATGTGCACGGTTCAGTAACTTTTAAAGAGCAATATTTCTCTCCCTACCTCATTCCATGACTACCCAAACAATAAAGCTACACAACCAAAATATCTTGTCTTTAAACTTGAGATTTTTTTTCAGTCCAGTGGAAAATAAAACCTGTGACCTTCCCCGCTCCAAATATTCAGATGAGCCCATTGTGAGGTCAGCCTTCTAGGGACTCAACAGATTCAGAGGCTTTAATTCACTATTGACTCTGAAGTAATTTGTCCAGATCGGTTTTGTACAGTAAACATTACTTGCAGACATGCTTTCTTATTTCCCAAGTGTCCAGACCCCAATCACTGCCCAAGCTGTCTGGCTCAAACTAATTCAGTCTGCTTTCTTGTAGCCTCTGACTTAACAAAACGACAGGATTTTGGCAGTGTAGAATTTGGGATGGGAAGGCCTCGATTTTGGCAGGAATGTCATGGGTCATTTTGCAGGCTATAAGCCACAGAGAGATTTTAGAATCTGGATGCCTCCATATTAGATGACTCCCCTGAGTACTTTACAGCGTATCTATCTTGTGGATAGCAAGCCTCAGTGTTAAAAAAAAATACTACATATTCCATGAATACTGCTCTGAAGGTCAAGGAAAATACTCCACAAAGTCTCTTTAGTACCCACAGCTAAGCTTTGCACAGAGTAGCTTCTCATTAGTCATTTGTCTATGACATTGCTATAAAAATCATGAGATTTACAGGTTGAAAAAAAGTTTTCTAAGTCATTTCCAGGTATATCCCTACCCCCCTGCCCACAGTCAGCCTTCCCTTGTAGAAAGGAAAACAGTTAAGTAAATCTGTAGTTAATAGAAATCATACTCTCAGCTGCTATTCCATACAACACTCAGCACCTATTGTACTGACCACACCTCTCCAAGGAAAGTAAGGGAGAGAGCAGGATTCCTCATTTCCTCCAGGATCATACAAGATTTAAAGCTGGGAGGGACCTCAGAGATTATCTAGTCAAACCCTTATTACAGCAGAGAAAGCTGAGTCCCAGAGGGAAGGGAGTTGAATTGTAAAAGGTCTTATAGAGAATTCTGTGTATTTAAATAACTTGACACCTTTTATTTGACCAGGAGCATACATTGGGGGAAGCTGTGCTGTTCCACCACGGTTCTTTCTCAGGGCTGCAAACTGCTGGTGAATGCCCTTTAAGGAAACTGACCCAGATTGCAAGGTAGGCCTGCCAAATGTGAGGGCCTGGCCCATGGATGGGAATTGGGAGAAGATTCCTCTACTCTCTGCCTGGGTCTAGATTGCAGGCCCTTCCAGGGCCTCTGCTCCTTCCCATGTACACAGTAGATATACAATCTGTGAATAGATTTCTGCTAGCTCTGTCAGACCCCATCCTCGGGGCTCCTCTTGTGAATGATTGAATTCTGGATAGATTTGGGCTGTCTATTCCCCTTTCTTGACCATGGTCACCTTTGCAGGTCCCTTGGCCAAGTTCTAGCTGTGCTTTTCTTCCATTGGATTTTTGAAGGTCTGAATACTGTTGGTAGATGGAAGTGAGGGAAGCTGGCCCGGAGCTCAATGTAGGCCCCCCCTGCTGTGAGGGCCTGTGGTTTGAATGGGATTATGTGAAAAATTCTCATACTATTTCCCTGGTTCTCCATTTCAGGTGCTTCTGGTCCACTTCCTCCTTTTCCTCGAGCCTGAAGGATTGCCTTGGGAGCATGTGTAGTCAGGGGTGACATTTCTAAGGTGACTTGAAAAGCACCAGTTCCTGGTTAGCTGACTGCTTCTGCATGGGCTTTCTTGATTCTTTCTGACTCTCTTTCGCTGGGAAGCTGATTTACTGGACTGTGTTTGAGATCCCATTGTCAGTCATGACTGAGGGAATATTGCAGCTTGCAAGAATTTCTTTGGACAGATTTGAGGGGATCTCTTCTGTTGTCCTTGGACAGACCCCCTGCTGTGTCTGTGCGCTCCAAGTTTGGGACTTTGCTTCTGAATCATCCTGTACTGTTCTATGGCACACTTAGCAGGGAATTGGCCCCACTATTGATGCACCTCCTCATCCAGGAAGGTTTTCCCAGTACCCCAAAAAATCTCCTGATCCATTTTTGTGGAGTTGTCTCATCACAGCCCCTTGGCTTGTCCGTGTACCCATCTCTCCATGTGTCTCCTATCTTGTGTCTCCGTGTCTTCATGTGTCCCCAGTTGTCCTTATGTCCCATATCTGCCAGTATGTCCCCCATCTGTCTCTCCATGTTTCCCCACATTCCCATGTGTCCCCATCTCTCTGTCCATGTGTCCCATCTGTCCGAGTGTCTTCTATCTGTTCATGTGTCCCCATATGTCCCTGTGTCCTGTATCTGTCTGTATATCTGCCAATCTGTCTGTCCATGTGTCCCCACATAGCCATGCATCCCCATCAGGCTGTCCACATGTTCCCATCTCTGTGTCCGTGTGTCCCCATCTATCCATTATTTGAACCTCTTGGAGAACCTCCTCCTGTGGTTACTGGCACCTTAGATGTTTCTTGTATTTTCCCCTTCAGGGCACTGAAGCCCATTGCTTATATTTCTTTCAGTATGACCCTTAGTCTGGGGTCCTTCTCTTGGCCAAGGCATAGCACCAGGGTCCCTGCATCTAAAATCTCTCTGGACCTATTTCTTTTAACCAATTTGTTACCGGATTGGATTTCTTCTTGTACATTCCTCTCTTCTTTCCCTGAGGAGTTCATTTGGGGGATTCTGTCAGAGTTCCTGGGGGTCTCCCTTGACCAAGGCATCATCTACTCTTCAGTGACTGTTCATAGATCATTTTAGTGGGTTGCTACTGGCTCCTCAGGAGGGACTCCCTACTGTGAATAATGTCTTAGGCCTTAGACTTTTTTCATGCGGATTCCTCTTCTGTGTCCTGGGTCTGGATTTCAGGCCACTGTGGGTACTCTGGTCCTTTCCATGCATGCACTGGAACTGTCATGGGCCAACACAGTCTCTGGATAGATTTCTCAGGTGTCTGCAAGAGCCCAATCTCAGCCCCCCACTGTGAGTGATGGATCTGGGTGAACTCTGGTTGTCTCTTCCCTTTTCTTGACCAGGAGCATACTTTGGGGGAATTCTGCCCTGGTTCTAGCTGTGCTTTTCCACCATTGTTCTTTCTCAGGGCTTCAAACTGTTAGTGGATCTCCTTTAAGGAATCTGGAGCAGATTGCAAGGTAGGCCTCCCATATGTGAGGGCCTGGCCCATGGGTGGGATTTTGGAAAAGATTCTCCTACTCTCTGCCGGGATCTAGATTTCAGGTCCTTTTGTTCCCTCTGCGCCTTTCCTTGTACACGATACAGTTATCCTGGGCAGACATTCAATCTATAGACAGATTTCTGCTGTTTCCGTCAGAGCCCACCCTCAGCCCCTACTGTGAAATATTGAATTCTGAGTGAATTGGCTGTCCATTCCCCTTTCTTGACCAGAGTCACCCTTTTCAGGTACCTTGGTCTAGTTCTGGCTGTGCTTTTCCTCCAGTGGACTTTTGAAGATCTGTGCTCAATGTAGGCCCCCACTGCTCTGAAGGCCATGTGGTTTGGATGAGATTTTGTGGAAGATTCCCTGGGTCTCCACTTCAGGTGCATCTGGTCCACTTCCTGCTTTTCCTTGAGACTAAAGCCATAGGACCATGTGCAGTCAGTGGTGACATTTCTAGGGTCACTTGCAAAGCCCAAGTCGCTGGTTCACTGATAGCTTCTGTGTAGGCTTCCTTGTTGTACCCTCTGATTCTCTTTTGCTGGGCAGCTGATTAAGGGGATTCTAGATGTGATCCTATTATAAGTTACAACTGAGGGAATATTGAAGGACACAAGAACATCTTTTGACAGATTTAAGGCAATCTGTTCTGTGGTCCATGGAAGGGACCCCTGCTGTGCCCATGTGCTCAAATTTTAGGGCTTTGCTTCAGACATAGCCTCCTTTATCTTAAGGCAAATTTGGCGGAGAATTTACCCTACCACCAATGCTCCCTCTTATGCAGGAGACTTTTCCCAGAACCCAGAATGTCCCCGAGTCCATTTCTGTGGGGTTCCCTTACCAGAGTCCCTTAGAGGACCTCCTACTGTGGGTGCTGGCACCATGGATGGTTCCTGCATTTTCCCTTTCAGGGCACTGAGGCCCATTGCTCTTGTTCCTTTGAGCATGACACTTGGTCTGTGTTCCTCCTCTAGGCTGTGGTATAGCATCAGTGCCCCTGCATCCAAAATCTCTCTGGGCCTATTTCTTTGAACCAATTTGTTACTGGATTGGATTTTTTCTTACACATTCTTCTCCACTTTCCCAGAAGAGTTCATTTGGAGGATTGTAGCCTAGTTCCTGGGGTCCCTCTTGACAAAGGGGTTATCTACTCTCGAGGGACTGTTCATGGAGCATGGTAGTGACTTGATACTGGCACTTTTGGTGAGAACCCCTGCTGTTAACCGTTCCTTCGGTCTTAGAATTTGTTCATGTAGATTCCTTATCTCTTTCCTGCATTTTGATTTCAGGCCATTGTTGGTATTCTGGTCCATTCCATGTGTACAATAGAACTATCCTGGGCCGATGTGCAGTCAGTGGATAGATTTCTAGGGTGTCTGCTAGAGCCCATCCTCAGCCCCCTACTGTGAGTGATTGAATTCTGGGTGAATTCTGGCTGTCCATTCCTTTTTCTTGACCAGGAGCATACTTTGGGGGAATTCCGGCCTACTTCTCACTGTGCTTTTCCACCATGGTCCTTGTTCAGGTCTGCAAACTGTTAGAGGATGCCTTTAAGGAATCTGGACCACATTGCAAGGAAGGCCCCCCTGCGGTGAGGGCCTGCCCCATGGATGGGATTTTGTGGAAGATTCCTCTACTCTCTGCCTGAGTCTAGATTTCAAGCCCTTCTGGTACTTCTGCTTCTTTCCATGTAAACAGTGCAATTGTCCTGGGTAGATATTAAATCTGTAGATAGATTTCTGCTATCTCTGCCAGAGCCTACCCTTGGGTCCCTTCCGGTGAACAATTGAATTGTGGGTGGATTTGGGCTGTCCATTCCCCTTTCTTGAACAGGGCCACAATTTGGAGGTACCTTTGCCTAATATTGGCTATGCTTTTCCTCCAGTGGACTTTCTGAGGTCTGCAACCTGTTGGTGGATGAAGGGGAGGGAATCTGTCCTAGAGCTCAATGTAGACTGCACTGCTCTGAAGGCCTGTAGTTTGGATGGCATTTTGTGCAAGATTCCCTATCTCATTCCCTGGGTCTCCATTTCAGGTGCTTCTGCTCCATTCCCTGCTTTCCCTTGAAAATGAAGGATTGCCTTGGGACTACCTGTAGTCAGTGGTGACATATCTAGTAAAGCTTAATTAGCTAGTTCACTGACAGCTTCTGCAAAGGCTTACTTGTTGTGCCCTCGAATCTCTTTTACTGGGCAGCCGATTTAGGGATTTCTAGTTGAGATACTATTGTAAGTCATGACTGAGGGAATACTGAAAGACAGAAGAACATCTTCTGACAGATTTGAGGCGATCTATTCTGTGGTGCATGGAAGGGCCCCTGCTGTGCCAGAGGGTTCCAAGTTTGTGGCTTTGCTTCAGATCCATCTTCTTTTATCTTCAGGGGCATTTAGCGGGGAATTTCCACTACCATCAATGCTTCCTATTATCTGGGAGAATTTTTCCAGTACCCAGAATGTCCCCAGGTCCATTTCTGTGGGGTTCCCTCAGCAGAGCTCCTTGGAGTACCTCCTGCTGTAGCTGCTGGCACCTTCGATAGATCCTGCATTGCCCTTTTATGGGCACTGAGGTCCAATGCTTGTATTTCTTTGAGCATACACTTGGTTTGTGTTCCCATCTAGGCCATGGCTTAGCATCAGTGTCCCTGCATCCAAAATCTCTCTGGGCCTATTTCTTTTAGCCATTTTGTTACTGGGTTGTTTTCCTTCTTACATGTGCTTTTCTGCTTTCCCAAGGAGTTCATTTGGGGGATTGTGGCCTAGTTCCTTGTGTCTGCTTGGCAAAGAGACTGTTTACTCTCCAGTTACTGTTTAAAGATCATTTTAGTAGCTTGATACTGGTAGTTCAGGTCAGAACCCCTGCTGTGAAATATTGCTTGGGTCTAAGAATTTGTTCATGCAGATTCTTCATCTTGCCTGTGTTTTAATTTAAGGCCATTGTTAGGACTCTGATCCTTTCCAGGTCTACAATGCGACCATCATGGAATGACACACAGTCTGTTGATAGATTTCTAAATTGTCTGCTAGAGCCTATCCTCAGCCCCCATTGTGAATGATGAAATTCTGGGTGGATTCTTGCTGTCCATTCCCTTTTCTTCACACCAGGGGCACACTTAATGGCTACTTTGGCAAGGTAACCGCCGTGATTTTCCTCCATTGGACTTTCTAAGGTCTTCAAACTGTTGGTGGATCGACGTGAGGGAATCTTGCCAAGAACATAATGTAGGGCCCCTGCTGTGAAGGACTTTGATATGGATGGAATTTTGTGAAAAATTTCCTTTCTATATACCTGTATCTTCATGTCAGGTGCTTCTGGTTCACTTACTGTGTTCCCTCTAGACTGAAGGATTTTCTTGTAAGCAGCGTAATCAATGGAGACATTTCTAGGGTCACATCTAAAGGCAAACCAATGGGTTCAATGACTGCTTCAGCATGGACTTCTTTTTTGCACTCTCTGGCTCTTTTATACTTGGCAGCTGATTGAGGGGATTCTAGTTGAGATCTGATTGTCATTCACGATTTAGGGAAAATTCAAGCTCACAAGAACATCATTCACAGATTTGAGGGAATCTCTTCTGTGGTCCCTGGAAGGGCCCCCACTGTGACTGCCTGCTCTAAGTTAAGGGCTTTATTTCAGATTCATAATCTGTTGCTCTATGGCATTCCTAGCAGGACATGGGACTTCCACTGATGCTCCCTCTAACCCAGGAGATTATTCCAGTAACCACAATGTCCTTGTAATAATTTCTGTAGTATTCCCTCAAAGGAGCCCATTGGAGGACCTCCTGCTTTGTCTGTTGCCATCTTGGATAGTTCCTGGGTCCCCCTTTGGGGGCGTTCAGGCCCATCACTTGTGTTGAGTTGAGCAGAATACTTCCTCTGTGGTCCACCTATAGGCTGAGACATAGCATCATTGTCCCTCCATTCAAAGTCTCTGTGGGCTCATTTTTTTTAACCAATTTGTTCCAGTGTTGGTTTGTTTTTGACCATTCATCTACTCTTCTGTGAGGAGTTCATTTGGGGGATTTTGGCCAAGTGCTTGGGTCCCTCATGAACCAGGGGGTGTCCACTTTCCAGTCCTTGCTCAAGGATCACTACGGTGGGTTGCTGCTGGAAACTGGGGTGGGAACCCCTGCTGTGAATCATGACTTCCCTCAGCATTTTGTGTTGCAGATTCCTCTGCTCTTTGCCTGGGTCAGGATTTCAGGGAACTCAGACCCCTCTACTGCTTTCCATGTGTACACTGGAACTGTCCAAGGAGAACAGGTAGTCTATGGATAGATTTCTGAGGTGTCTGCTAGAGTTCACCTTTTCCTCCATCCCGATTGCTCATGATTGAATTCTCGGTGTATTCTGGTTATCCATTCCATTTTCGTGACCAGAGGCATATGTTGGGAGAATTCTGCCCTGGTTCTAGCTGTGTTTTTCCACCAAGGTCCATGCTCAGGTCTTCAAACTGTTGGTGGATACCCGTTTAGGAATCTGGCCCAACTTGAAAGGCAGGCCCCCTGCTATGAGGGCCAAGCCCATGGATGTGATTTTTGGAAAGATTGCCCTGCTTTCTGCTAGATTTTAGGCCCTTCTGATCCTTCTGCTCCTTTCCATGTACACAGTGCAATTGTCCTGGGTAGACTTTAAATCTGTAGATAGATTTCTGCTGTGTCTGTCAGAGCCCATCTGCAGGCCCCTACTGTGAAATATTGAATCCTGGGTGTATATGTGCTATTTTCTTTTCTTGACCAAGAGCATACTTTGCGGCCTACTTCTAAGGGTGCTTTTCTTCCATTGGACTTTCTAAGGTCTGCACACTCTTGGTGGATGGTTGTGAGGGAAAGTGACTCACAGTGTAATGTAGGTCCCCCTGGGGTGAAGGCCTGTATTTTGATTGGGATTTTGTGGAAGATCCTCTTTTTCTTTCCATGGGTTTCCATTTCAGGTGCTTCTTGTTCACTTCCTGCTTTTGCTGGAGCCTGATGGATTTCCTTGCGACCCCATGTAGTCAGTGGGGTCATTTCTAGGGTCACGTGTAAAGCCCAAGAAACTGGTTCACTGACTGCTTCTGCATGGGCTTCCTTGTTACTTTCTCACTCTCTTTTGCTAGGCAGCTGATTTAGTGGACTCTGTTTGAGATCCTATTGTCAGTCATGACTGAGGGAATACAGAAGGTCACAAGAACTTCTTTTGACAGATTTGAGGGGATCTCTTCTGTTGTCCTTGGAAAGACCCCCTGCTGTGTCTGTGTTGGGGACTTTGCTTCAGCATCATCCTGTACTGTTCTATGGCACACTTAGCAGGGAATTTGCCCCACCACTGATGCATCTTCTCATCCAGGAGGCTGTTCCCAGTACCCAGAATGTCTCCGGATCCATTTCTGTGGGGTTCCCTCACCATCACCTCTTGGCAACTCTGTGTCTTCATACCTGTCTGTGTCCCCATGAGTCCATGTGTCCCCATCTGTCTCTTTCTGTGTCCCCATATGGTAGACCTCTAGCTCTGGTAGCTGGCACCTTGGATGGTTCCTGTATTTTCCCTCTCAGGGCACTGAAGCTCATTGCTTGTGTTCCTTTCAACATGACCCTTAGTCTGTGGTCCCTCTCGAGGTTGAGGCAGGGTACCATTGTCCCTGCATCCAAAAGCTCTCTGGGCCTATTTTTTTTTAAGCAACTTGTGGTAAGCCACCTCATAGGGTGGAATTTTTTTCTTTCACTTTCTTCTCCTCTTTCCCTGAGGAGTTCATTTGGGGGACTGTGGTCTAGCTGCTGGGGTCCTTCTTGAAAAAATGGGCTATCTACTCTCAAGATATCATTTTAGTGGGTTGCTACAGGCACCTCAGTTGGGACCCTATGCTGTGAATCATTCCGTAGATATTGCCTTATTTTTGTGCAGATTCCTCTTCTATGTCCTGAGTCTCGATTTCAGACCATCGTAGGTAATCTGGTCATTTCCATGGATACACTGGAACCCTCTAGGGCTGATAGGCAGTCTGTGGATAGATTTCTTGATTGTCTGCTACAGGTCATCCTCTGCCCCCACTGAATGACTGAATTCTGGGTGGACCCTGGCTGCACACTCCCTTTTCCTGACCAGGGGCACACTTTGGGGGAATTTTGGCCTAGTTCCAGCTGTGCTTTTGCACCACTGTTCTTTATCAGGGCTGCACACAGCTGGTGGATCCCCTTTATGGAATCTAGACCAGAGTGCAATGAGGACCCACTGTGTGAGGGCCTGGCCCATGGTTGGGATTTGGGGGAAGATTCTTTACTTTCTACCTGGGTCTGGATTCTGGCCCCTTCCAGTGCCTCTGTCCTTTCTATGTGTACTGTGCTATTGTCTGCAGCAGACATACAGTCTGTGGATAGATTTCTGATACGTTTGCCAGAACACACCCACAGGCTCCCTCCTGTGAACGATTGAATTCTGGCTGAATTTGGCCTATCCATTCACTTCCTTGACCAGGAGCACACTTTGGGTGGATGTTGACCGACTACTGGCTGTGCTTCGCTTCCATTGGACTTTCTATGGTTTGCACAGTGTTGGTGGATGGATGAGAGGGAATGTGAACCAGAGTCTAATGTAGACCCCCCCTGGGGTGAAGGCCTGTGTTTTGATTGAGGTTTTGTGGAAGATCCCCTTTCTCTTTCCCTGGGTTTCCATTTCAGGTGCTTCTTGTTCACTTTCTGCTTTTCCTCAAACCTGAAGGATGGCCTTGGGACCACATGTAGTCAGTGGGGTCATTTCTAGGGTCATGTGTAAAGCCCAAGAAGCTGGATCACTGACTGTTTCTGCATGGGCTTCCTTGTTGCTTTCTGACTCCCTTGCTGGGCAGGTGATTAAGGGGATTCTGTGTCAGATCCCATTGTCAGTCATGACTGAGGGAATATAAAAGGTCACAAGAACTTCTTTTGAGAGATCTGAGGGGATCTGCTCTGTGGTCCTTGCAAGACCTTTCTGGCCCGGGTGCTACCACTTGCATTTGCCACTTACCTTTTGCAATTTCTTCCCACCTTCCAGCCCCCAAACAAACTCTGTCTCAGTTAGATACTCTCTCTGCAATAATCAGCTCCTCCTCCTCATGGCTCTCTGACTCCTTTGCCTAGAAGTCAGCTTAGATCCCATCCAAAGAAGCTTTGAAGATTCTGAACCATCTTTCTGGTTTGCTCAATGGGATCTGGTAGGACTTACCAAAAAAATCAAAGTTGGAAAGTTATTGGATAAACCTGCTACAGAAATGTTTGTTGTATTAAAAATCATTCTATATCAACAGAGGGGATATGGTATAGTGGACAAAATTCTGGACTTTGGGAGTCAGGGAACCTGAGTGTGAACTGAGCATGAACTGAGCCTCCCTTACTAGCTGTGTCACACTGGGCAAGTCATTTAACCTCTGTGCCTACATTTTCTCCTATGTTGAGTTTAATGGCCTGTGATATCCCTTCCCAGCTCCACACCTGTGATCCTATGACTGTGATGTTGTTTCCACAGGGCATTTGGAGGTTTTCCTCCCCCAAGCACACCCTTGAGTCACTTTTTTCCTCTCCTTTTTTCACCAATTAATATTAAAAAATTTCCTTGCAATTTAAAAGCCATTTATAAAGACTGGCAGAGGTGAATCACTGGTAATAGAGGATAACCAGTGGCCAAGCTAACAGCTTGGTCAGGATCCCTCCTTCCTCCTGGCCCTTTGCGGTTCCTGGTGACCTCTTTACTTTTCCCCTGTTTCTTTGCCATACACTCAGTGACCCATAGGGGTGTCATGTGTTAGTTACTAGGTCTGAGCCCTGTGGCTCTCCCTGGTACCCACCTCCTTCCCTCTCTCCTGCACCCTGTGTTCCCCTCCATCTCTCCACTGGCCCTTTGCTCTCGAGACTCTCCTCCTTTTCTCACCACTGTCTGTCCCAAGTCTTTGGCTACCCAGCTCTGAATGCTCTACAGACTCCCTCCTTCCCAATTCGGCCACCTCTGGCCCCTGTGGATCCCGTGGGAGAGGCCCTTCTTGCTCTCCACGGAGCCAGGAGGCCTTCTGTCCTTGGCCCTACCTCCACCGTGGCTGTGAATACAGGGAACCTCTGTCAGGTTCTTCTGGAATCAGTGGGATGTTCCATTGACACCCCTCCCCCGCAAAGCTAGGCCCCACACTCTGTTTGGTTCTGGTGCTGGAGTGAGCTCTGGGGGCCTCTCCCTCTCTCTCCTCTCTCCAGGCCTGTGTCTGGATTTGAGGACATTCACGACTCTCAGCTGGTCTCCATGCACACGCTAGAACTGTCCTAGCCAGACAGGCAGTCTGTGGATAGATTTTTGGGCTGTCTCCCTGAGCTCATCCTCAGCCCCTGACCTGTAAGTGACTGAATTCGGGGTGGATTCTGGCTGGCCATTGTGGTTTCTTGAACAGGAACACTAGTTGTAGCTGTATTTTTCCACGATTTCCCTTTGTCGAGTCTTCCAACAGTTGGTGGATGAAGGTTAGATTTCTGGGGTGTCTGCTAGAGTCCAGCCTTGTTCTCTGAACTAAGGGTCATTGAGGTCTGGGTGGATACTGGCTTTCTAATCCTTTTCTTCCCTATGGGAATACTTTTTGGGTACTTTGACAGGGTTCTGGCTGTGCTTTTTCTCCATTGCACTTTCTAAGATCTGTGAACAGCTGCTGGAGGAAGGTGAGGAAATCTGGCCCAGAGTGTAATGGAGGTTCCCCTGCTATGAATCCTGTGGCATGGCGGGCATTTTGTGGAAGATTCCCTTTGCCTTTAAAGGGGTCTCCATTTCAGGTGCTTCTGATCCACTTCCTGCTTTCCTTCTAGATTGAAGGATTGCCTTGGGACCAAATGTAATCACTGGAGACATCTCTAGGGTCAATGGTAAGGTCCAAGAAGCTGCTTCACTGACTGCTTCTGCATGGACTTTCTTGTTGTGCTTTCTGACAGTCTTTCTCACTTGGCAGCTGATATAGGTGATTCTGCTTGGGATCCAATTTTCAGTCAGGAGGGAGGGAATATTGGAGGTCCCTGGAACATCCTTTGGAAGATTTGAGGGGATCTGTTTTGTGGGCCGTATAGGGCCCCCCGCTGTGATGGCCTGCTCTAAGTTGAGGGCTTGGCTTCAGATTAATGATCTGTTGAGCTATGGCATTCTATAGCAGGGAATTGGCCATTTCACCGATGCTCTCTGTGACCCAGGACATTTTGACATTAACCGCAGTATCCTTGCATCAATTTCTTTGGTGTTCCCTCATAGGAACCACTTGAAGAACCACCTACTCTGTCTCCTGGCACCTTGGATAGCTCCTGTGTTCCCCTTCCTGGGCATTCAGGCCCATTGCTGTTCTTTTGACCAGAACACTTCCTCTGTGGTTCACCTATAGGCAGAGAAATAGCATCAGTGTCCCTTCATCCAAAGACTCTCTGGGCTCATTTTTTAACCAATTTGTTTCCAAGTTGGATTTCTTCTTGCACACTCCTCCTCTCCTGAGGAGTTCATTTGGGGCATTCTGGCATAGTCCTGTGGATCTCTCTTCTTTTCAGGGATCATTTTAGTGGGTTGTTGCAAGCACAAGTGGGAGCCCCTGGTATAAAGCATTACTTCTATCTTAGCTTTTTCTGTTGCAAATTCTTCTTGCCTTTCCCTGGCTCTGGATTTCAGGCCATTCTGAACCCTCTGCTTCTTTCCATGGAAACACTGGATCTGTTCTGGGATGACAGGCCATCTGTGGAAAGATTTCTGGCTTGTCTCTCTAGAGCCTGCAGCATAGGATAGAAATCTTCAGCATTGCCATTGTGGCTTCAGTTACCTGGCATTGTATTACCTTTCCAGCCTTAGTCATCACTATTTTCCTTAAGGGATAGTGTGCTTCTGCCTTACTGGACAATTCTTTATTCTTCCTGCCACTCTTTTAGCTTAGAGCAATGTTTCCTGAAAGCTTCCTTCTTCCTTCAAGGCTTGGCTTAACCCAGGCAAGCCTTTGCGTCCCAGTTGCTCCTGCTTACATGATGCCTTTCCCAATTTTTCCCCAACTTCCAGCCTAGAGTCAGAAATCACACTCAGTGAGACACGCTCTCACCAGCCATCAGCTCCTCCTGCTCAGAGCTTTCTGGCGACTGTGCCTGGAACTCTGGGTAGTTCCCATCCAAAGAAGCTTGGAAACTTCTGAACCATCTTTCAGCTTTTTCTCAATGGGATCTGGGAGAACTTACCAAAAAAATAAAATGTTTGGAAGTGATAGGATAAGCCTCCTTCAGAAAAGTTTGTTTTCTTAAAAATCATTACGTATCATTAGAGGGAGTGTCGTGTAGTGGATAAAAAGCTGGACCTGGGGAGTCAGGGGACCTGGGTTTGAATTTAGCCTCCCTTAGTAGCTGTGTCACACTGGGAAAGTCATCTAACTTGTGTGCCTGTTTACTCCTCTGTGATGTACATTCCCAGCTCCACACCTATGCTCCTATGACTGGGATGTTGTTTCCCTAGGACATTTTGGGGTTTCCCTCTCCCAGCAAGCACACCTTTGAGTCATGTATTTTTCCCCCTCTTTCCTTTCAGAAATTCATATTGAAAAAATTCCAGCAAAAATAGAAATCATTTATATAGACAGGCAGAGCTGAATCATCGGGGCCCCTTGGCCAGCCCATCACAGTCACCAGCAGTCCCCCTCCCGGGGGTCCTTGGCTATTCCCTGGGACGTCCTGACTTTTCCAAAGGCCCCCCAATGGTTCCTTGGCATTCCCTCAGCAGCCCATAGGGGTGTGATGCGTTAGTTATTAGATCTGATCCCTGTGGCTCTCCTTTGGAACCAACCCTTTCCCTCTCTCCGACCCTGTCATCCCCTCCACTTCTCCATTGGTTCTTTACTCTCCAGGCTCCACTCCTCGTCTCCCCCCTGTCTGGCCCAGGTCTTTGGCTACCCACCTCTGCATGCTCTACCCATTCCTTCTTTGTTGGTTTGGCCATCTCCTTCCCCCACCAGGGATCGCATGCACAAGTCACTTGTTTCTTTCCACAGACCCAGGAGGCCCTTTTTCCCCAGCCCCACCTCCACCTTGGCTGTGACTACAAGGGACCTGTGTCGGGGTACTCGATATGATTATATGTATAGCCCCTAAAAGAAAATTGTCTCCAGGGTTGTGTTGGCTCTCATGTTAGTGTGAATCCGTGAAAAACCTTTTCTCTTCCTTCCCTAAAGAACACTGAAAGTAGAACAAGTTCCCATCAATATGACATCCTCTCCACCAATCACCAAATGCTGATTCCTTCCATGGAGGGGTGGTCCTCTTAAGCTTGCTTTGCATATCCTGGACCTCTCTGGCACCTTGGTGAAGACTCAGAACACTTTCAGAAAAATATCCTTCAATGCAGAAAGTATATAGGATTACAAGAGGAACTAATTATGTTGAAATAAAGATGTATTTTCTTTTCTCCAGGAAATGTAATGGATGCCTTGAAATGCATCAGAATGATGCTTCCCTAGGAAATACTGTGTTGCAAGATAAATAAGGTCAGAAAGACAGATTTCCTTAGTGCTGCTTTCATGTTCACTTCCAGTCAGAGATGTTTTTATGGTGTGGATGTGGATGCCCCTGTAGAATGCCCAGCAGAAGCACTTATCTATCTTCCCTTCTGTCCCCTCTCTCCACCCCTGCCAAGTTATAGCAGTGCTTTAAAGACCTATGAGTCCACGTCACTGTGCAGAGACCAGAGTATTTATTTTCACAGCAATGGAAATCCAACTCTACTGTTATTTCTACTTACCAAAAAGATATCCTGCACTAACGAAATAGTTTACTGAGAGCAGCATAGTAAGCTTTCAAAGCGAGTGTTTCTTGGACAGTGCTTTTCTTTTCTTCCTGTGCTTTGGATCTGTGACATCATTCATGTGGAGAACTCTCAGGCTGAAAACTTACTCCACAGATGAACCTCACTTAGCAGGACTTCGGGAGCTTCTTGGTGAGACACTTGGCTGTTCAAGGTGGGAACTTACCAACCAGACCTGAAGTCACTTTTCTGATTCCTGGCCTGACCCCTCTATCGACCACTCCATGATCCTTTTGTCTTCTCCTTACAGCATGTATTTGAAAGGAAACAAAATACAGCGTCTATGCCAAAACGAGCCTTTTTGCTCTCAGTTGTGCTTGGCTCATTTTAAGATAGTGACCTAGGAAAACAAACCACAAAGTAGAAAATAGTGATGCTTTATTGCAGGTACGAAACTGGATCTTGGGAAACCTGTTCTCCATGTTGAATTGTGTCACTGTTTCCCAATTTTGTCTCTCTTTTCATGATTTCATGGGGACAAGATGCAGGGGCTGCAAATTTCAGTGGATCTGCTGGAAACATGTCATTCGATATGCCATTCCATGGAATGTAGAATTCCCTGGAAAACAAACTCCAGGCTTGATAGTTATGAAAAGAAAGCTAAAAGTTTAAAAGAAAGTCACTGCGATTTTCATTGAATTTCTACTGTCAGTTATGACTGAGTGAATATTGAAGGTCACAAGGGGATCTTTTAACAGGTATGAGAGGGTCAATTCTGAGGTCTGTGGAAGGGCCCTCTGTCTGTGTGTCCTCATGTATTTGTCCATGTGTCCCCATCGGTCTGTGAGTCTCCATCTGACTGTGTGTCTTCTACCTGCCTATGCGTCCCCATTGTTTGTCCATGTGTCCCCATCGGTCTTTGTGTCCCCATCTTCCTGTGTGTCTTCTGTCTGTCCTTATATTCCTATCTGTCTGTTCTTGTGTCCCCATCACTCTGTCCTTGTGTTCCCATCTGCCCTTCTGTCCCCTTCAGTCTGTCTGTGTGCCCTGTTCAGTGTGTGTGTTCACATCTCTCTGTGTTTCCCCATATGTCTCAGTAAAGTCCATGTGTCTGCTCTGTCTGTGTGTCCCACATCCATCTTTCCATGTTTACCCCCCTGTCCTTGTGTCCCTTTGTCTCGGTTCATGTGTCCCCATCTGTCTGTGTGTCCCCTATCTCTCCGTGTGTCCCACTCTCTCTGTCCACTTGTCCCCATCTGTCTTTCTGTGTGGCCATCTGTCCATGGTTCTCCTAACTGTCCATGTGTCCCCATATCTCTGTGTCCATATCGCTCCATTTATCTCCTTTCTGTCTATGTGGCCTCATCTGCCTGTTTGTTCCCAGCTGTCTGTCCGTGTGCCTGCATTTTTTGGTCCGTGTATCCCCAGTTGTAGGTGTGTGTGACCCCATCTGTCTGTGTTTCTCAATCTGTCTGTTCGTGGTTCCCCATCTGTCTGTGTGTCCTCTTCTGTCTGTTTGTATGTCTCGTATCTCTCCATCTCTCTGTCTGTGTTTCCCCATCTGTCTTTTCTGAGAAATCACAATGTCCTCAGATCAATTTCTGTGGGGTTCCCTCACCAGAGCCCCTTGGATGACCTCCTGCTGTGGCTGCTGCCACGTTGGATGGCCCCTGTGTACCCATTCCTGGGCACGGTAGGAATGCAAAGGCAATCAGGCCTTGGCTTGTGTTTAGTTGAGCAGAACGCTTCCTCTGTGGTCCCCCTACAGGCCGTGACATAGTATTAGTGTCCCAGCATCCCAAATCTTCCTGGGCCTATGCTTTTTGTTCCTGAGTTGGACTTGTTTTGGAAGCTTCTTCTTTTTTCTGAGGAGTTTGTCTGGGGAATTCTGGCAAAGTACTCAGGTCCCTCTTGCACCAATGGCTGTCTGCTCTACAGGTATTGTTCATAGATCCCATTAGTGAGTTGGTGCTGGACCCTAGGGTGGGACCCCCTGCTGTGAGCCTTGCCCCCCCCCCCTCAGATGTTTGTGTTGCAGATTCCTCTTCTCTTTTCTTGGATCTGGATTTCAGGCCATTCAGGCCCCTCTGCTGCTTTCCATGGATACACTGGATCTGTCCTGGGCTGACTGGCCATCTGGGGATAGATTTCTGGGGTGCCTCCCTACAGCCTGCAGCACAGGATACAAATGCTCAGCTTGGACTTCTATCACCTCTGCAACCTTCCATCATATTCTTTTTCTAGATTACAGCACCACTACTTTCCTTCAGCGATTCTGTGCTTCTGTCTTCCTGGGCATTTCTTGTTCTTCCTTCCACCCTGTGCCTGCCCTTGAGCTTAGACCTATCTTTACAGAAAACTTCCTTCTCCCTTTAAGGCTTGGCTTGACCCAGGAGAGCCTTTCTGGCCCAGGTGCTACCACTGGTGTGATTCCTTTCCCAACATTTCCCCAACTTCCAGCCCTGATACAGGAATCTGACTCCATTGGACCCTCCCTCTCCAATAATCAGCTCCTCTTACTCATGGCTGTCTGAGTCCCTTGCCTGGAACTCAGCTTCAATCCCATCCAAAGAAACTTGGAAGATTCTGATGCATCTATAAGGCTTTTCTCAAATGGGATGTGGTAGGCCTCAGCAAGAAAAGTTTAAAAGTTATTGGATAAAACTCCTATGGAAAAGATTATTTTATTAAACTCATTGTATATCATAAGAGGGAGTATCATGTAGTGGATAGAAAGCTGGACTTAGGGAGTCAGGGGAACTGGGTTTGAACTGAGCCTCCCTTGGTATCTGGGTCACACTGGGCAAGTCATCTAACCTCTGTACCTCTGTTTCCTCCACTGTTGAATGGAATGGCCTGTGCTTTCCCTTCCCAGCTCCATACCTGTGATCCTATGACTCTAATGTTGTTTCCATAGGACATTTCAGGATTTCCCTCCCCCATAAAGCACACCTTTGGGTCATGTTTTTTTTCCCTCTCTTTTCTTTCAGCAATTAGTAGTAAAAATTTCCCCCCAAATTTAAAAGTCATTTCTAAAGGCTAGCAGAGCTGAATCACTGGTGATAGAGACTAAGCCCTGTCGAGGCTAACCTCTTGGCCAGCAGCCCCCCTTCCCTGTGGTCCTTTGCGGGTCCAGGTGACCTCTTTGGTTTTCGAAAGCCCCTTCCCACCAGGTTCTATGGCATGCCCTCAGCAGCCCCTAGCTTTGTGATGTGTTCTTGACTAGGTCTCAGGCCTGTGGCTCTCCCTGAGAGCAATCCAGTCCCCGCCGTGTTCCCCTCTGTCTCTCCATTGGCCTTTGATCTCCAGGCTCCCCTTCTTGTCTCCTCCTAGTCTGGCCCAGGTCTTTGGTTCCCCAGCTCTGAATGCTCTACAGACTCCCTCTTTGCTGGTTCGGCCACATCCTTACACCTATGGATCGCTTTGGAGAGGCCCTTCTTGCTCCCCATGGACCCAGGAGGCCTTCTATCCCTGGCCCCACCTCCACCGTGGCTGTGACTACAGGGCACCTGTGTTGGGATTCTTCTGGACTCAATGGGATGTTCCACTGGCACCCTTCCCCGCCACAGCTCAGCCCCACACTCTGTTGGGTTCTGTTGCTGTGGTGATCTCTGGGTGGGGCTCTACCTCTCTCTCTCTCTCTCTCTCTCTCTCTCTCTCTCTCTCTCTGTCTGTCTCGCTCTCTCTGTCCCTCTCTCCGTATCTCTCTCTGTATTTCTCTCCTCTCTCCAGGCCTATGTCTGGATGTCAGACCATTCAGACCCCTCAGCTGGTTTGTATGTCCACACTAGAGCTGTCCCAGGCAGACAGGCAGTCTGTGGATAGATTTTTGGGCTGTCTCCCAGAGCCCATCCTCAGCCCCTGACCTGTGAGTGATTGAATTCTGGGTAGATTCTCTTTCCATCGTGTTTTCTTGAGCAGGAACACACTTTAGGGGAATTCTGGCCTAGTTCTAGCTGTGCTTTTCTACCCTTCCACTTGGTCAGGTCTGCAAAACTGTTGGTGGATGAAGGTTAGATTTCTGGGATATCTCCCAGAGCCCAGCCTCAGTCAGCCACTGTGAGTAGTTGAATTCTGGGTGGATCTTGGCTGTCCGTTCCCTTTCTTCCCCAGGGGGGGACACTTTTCTTGTACTTTGGCAAGGTTCTGGCTCTGCTTTTGATCCATTGCACATTCTCCGATCTGCGGATTGTTGTTGGACAGAAGTGAGGGTATCTGACCAGAGTGTAATGTAGGTTCCCCTGCTTTGAAGGCCTGTGGCATGGATGGCATTTTCTGGGAGATTCCCTTTCTCTTTAACTATGTCTCCATTTCAGGTGCTTCTGGTCCACTTCCTGCTTTCCCTCCAGACTGAAGGAGTGCCTTAGGACCACGTGTAATCTCTGGAGACATCTGTAGGGTCATTGGTAAGGTCCAAGTGGCTGGTTCACTGACTGCTTCTGCATGGACTTCTTGTTTTGTTTTCTGACGGTCTTTATAACTGGGCAGCTGATTGAGGAGAGTCTGGTTGAACTTCCACTGTCAGTTATGACTGAGTGAACATTCCGGGTCACAAGGGGATCTTTGATTTGAGGGGGTCATTTCTAAGGTCCATGGAAGGGCCCTCTTCTGTGAATGCCTGCTTTAAGTTGAGGGCTTCCTTTCAGATTCCTCCTCCTTTGTTTCATGGCATTCCTTGCTGGAAACTGGCCCTTCCACAGATGGTCTCTCTAACCCAGGGGATTTTCCCAGTTATCACACTGACCTTGGATCAGTTTCTGTGTTGATCCTTCAAAGGAGCTCCCTGGAGGACCTCCTGCTTTCTCCGTTCCTGTGTTCCCCTTGCTGGACATTCAGGCCCAGTGCTTGTGTTCAGGTGAGCAGAACACTTCCTCTGTGGTCCACCTACAGGCCCTGATGTAGCACGAGTGTCCCTCCATCCAAAGTCTCTCTGGGCTCATTTTTTTTAACCAGTTATGTCCTGGGTTGTATTGTTTTGGAATGTTCTTCTCTTTTTCGTGAGAGAGTTCTTTTGGGGGATACTGACCTGGTACTGAGGTCCCTCTTGAACCAGGGCCTGTCTACTCTCCAGTCATTGCTCATGGCTCACTTTAGTGTGTTGGTGCTGGAACCTCTGGTGGGACTCCCTGCTGTGACACATGCCTTTCCTCTTAGCCTTTTGTGTTACAGACTCCTCTTCTCTTTGCTTGGGCCTAGGCCCCTCTGCTGCTTTCCATATATACACTGGAACTGTCCAGGGCCAACAGGCTGTTTGTGGATAGATTTCTTGGGTGTCTGCTACAGCCCATCCTCACCCCCATCCCTACTGTTCGTGATTGAATTCTGGGCGGATTCTGGCTGTGCCTTCCCTTTTCCTGACCAGGGACACACTTGAAGGGTACATTGGGAAGGTCCTGTGTACTCTTTTCCTCAATAATACCTTCCAAAATTTGTGGACCGTTGCTAAATGGATGTGAAGGAATCTTGTCAAAAGAATTGCATAGGACCCCCTGTTGTGAAGGCTGGTGACTTGGATGAGATATTTGGAAGATTCTCATTCTGTTTCCCTGGGTCTCCGTTTCAGGTGCTGCTGGTCAACTTCCTGTTGGAATGCTTTGGGAACACATGTAGTCAGGGGTGTCATTTCCAGGGTCAGGAGTAATGCCCAGGTAGCTGGTTCACTGACTGCTTCTGCATGGGCTTTCTTGATTCTTTCTGACTCTCTTTCCCTGGGAAGCTGATTTACTGGACTGTGTTTGAGATCCCATTGTCAGTCATGACTGAGGGAATATTGAAGGTTACAAGCATTTCTTCGACAGATTAGAGGGGATCTCTTCTGTTGTCCTTGGAAAGACCCCCTGCTGTGCCTGCGTGCTCGAAGTTGGGGACTTTGCTTCAGCATCATCCTGTTTTGTTCTACGGCACACTTAGCAGGGAATTTGGCCCACCACTGATGCACCTCCTCATCCAGGAGGCTCTTCTCAGTACCCGGAATGTACCTGGATCCATTTCAGTAGGGTTCCCTCACTATCGCCTCTTGGCAACTCTGTGTGTTCCTATCTGTCCTTGTGTCCCCATCTGTCTGTCCGTGTGTCCCCATCTGTCTGTCCGTGGGTCCCCATCTGTCTGTGTGTCCCCATCTGTCTGTTCTTGTGTCCCCGTCTGTCTGTGTGTCCGCATTTGTCTGTCTGTGTGTCCCCATGTGTCTGTCTGTGTCCCCATCTGTCTGTCCATGTGTCCCCATCTGTCTGTCCGTGTGTCCCCATCTGTCTGTGTATCTCCATCTGTCTGTCTTTGTGTCCCCATCTGGCAGTGTATCCCCATCTGTCTGTGTGTCCCCATCTGTCTGTCCATGTGTCCTCATCTGTCTATGTGTCCCCATCTGTCTGTCCATGTGTCCTCATCTGTCTGTGTGTCCCCATCTGTCCGTCCATGTGTCCTCATCTGTCTGTGTCCCCATCTGTCCGTCCATGTGTCCTCATCTGTCTGTGTATCCCCATCTGTCTGTCAGTGTGTCCCCATGTGTCTGTCACTGTGTCCCTATCTGTCTGTCCATGTGTCCCCATCTGTCTGTCCGTGTGTCCCCATCTGTCTGTGTATCTCCATCTGTCTGTCTTTGTGTCCCCATCTGGCAGTGTGTCCCCATCTGTCTGTGTGTCCCCATCTGTCTGTCCATGTGTCCCCAACTGTCTGTGTATCCCCATCTGTCTGTCCCTGTGTCCCCTTCTGCCTGTGTGTCCCCATCTGTCTGTCCATGTGTCCCCAACTGTCTGTGTATCCCCATCTGTCTGTCCCTGTGTCCCCTTCTGCCTGTGTGTCCCCATCTGTCTGTCCATGTGTCCTCATCTGTCTGTGTGTCCCCATCTGTCTGTCCATGTGTCCTCATCTCTCTGTGTGTCCCCATCTGTCTGTCCATGTGTCCCCATCTGCATGTGTGTCCCCAACTGTCTGTGTATCCCCATCTGTCTGTCCCTGTGTCCCCTTCTGTCTGTGTGTCCCCATCTGTCTGTCCATGTGTCCTCATCTGTCTGTGTGTCCCCATCTGTCTGTCCATGTGTCCCCATCTGTCTGTGTGTCCCCATCTGTCTGTCCATGTGTCCTCATCTGTCTATGTGTCCCCATCTGTCTGTCCATGTGTCCGCATCTGTCTATGTGTCCCCATCTGTCCGTCCATGTGTCCTCATCTGTCTGTGTGTCCCCATCTGTCCGTCCATGTGTCCTCATCTGTCTGTGTATCCCCATCTGTCTGTCAGTGTGTCCCCATGTGTCTGTCACTGTGTCCCTATCTGTCTGTCCATGTGTCCCCATCTGTCTGTCCGTGTGTCCCCATCTGTCTGTGTATCTCCATCTGTCTGTCTTTGTGTCCCCATCTGGCAGTGTGTCCCCATCTGTCTGTGTGTCCCCATCTGTCTGTCCATGTGTCCCCAACTGTCTGTGTATCCCCATCTGTCTGTCCCTGTGTCCCCTTCTGCCTGTGTGTCCCCATCTGTCTGTCCATGTGTCCTCATCTGTCTGTGTGTCCCCATCTGTCTGTCCATGTGTCCTCATCTCTCTGTGTGTCCCCATCTGTCTGTCCATGTGTCCCCATCTGCATGTGTGTCCCCAACTGTCTGTGTATCCCCATCTGTCTGTCCCTGTGTCCCCTTCTGTCTGTGTGTCCCCATCTGTCTGTCCATGTGTCCTCATCTCTCTGTGTGTCCCCATCTGTCTGTCCATGTGTCCTCATCTGTCTGTGTGTCCCCATCTGTCTGTCCATGTGTCCTCATCTGTCTATGTGTCCCCATCTGTCTGTCCATGTGTCCTCATCTGTCTGTGTGTCCCCATCTGTCTGTCCATGTGTCCTCATCTGTCTATGTGTCCCCATCTGTCTGTCCATGTGTCCTCATCTGTCTGTGTGTCCCCATCTGTCCGTCCATGTGTCCTCATCTGTCTGTGTATCCCCATCTGTCTGTCAGTGTGTCCCCATCTGTCTGTCCATGTGTCCCCATCTGCATGTGTGTCCCCAACTGTCTGTGTATCCCCATCTGTCTGTCCCTGTGTCCCCTTCTGTCTGTGTGTCCCTATTTTTCTGTCAGTGTGTCCTCATCTGTCTATCCGTGTGTCTCCATCTGTTTGTGTGTCCCCATCTGTCTCTGTGTCCTCATCTCTCTATGTATACCCATCTTTCTCTCTGTGTGCCCCCATCTGTCCCTCACTAGAGCCTCTTGGAAGACCTCTGGCTGTTACTGGCACCTTGGGTGCTTCCTGTATTTTTCCTTTCAGGGCTCTGAGGTCCATTCCTTGTGTTCCTTTGAGCACGACCCTTAGTCTGGGGTCTCTCTCTAGGCCAAGGCAGAGCATCAGAGTCCCTGCATCCAAAATCTCTCTGGTCCTATTTCTTTTAAGTAATTTGTTACCAGATTGAATTTCTTCTTGGACATTCTTCTCCTTTTTCCCTGAGGAGTTCATTTGGGGGATTGTGGCCTAGTTCCTGGGATGCCTCTTGACAATGGGGCTATCTACTCTCAAGTGACTGTTCATGGATCATTTTAGTGGGTTGCTACTGGCACCTCAATTGGGACCCCATGCTGTGAATAGTTGCTTAGGTCTTAGACTTTTTTTCATACAGATTCCTCTTCTCTTTCCTGGGTCTCAATTTCAGGCCATTGTGGATACTCTGGTCCTTTCCATGTATATACTGGAACTGTCTTGCGCCAATAGGCAGTGTGTGGATAGATTTCTTGAGTGTCTGCTACATTCTGGGTGGTTTCTGACTGTCCATTCCCTTTTTTTGTCCAAGGGAGTACTTTGGGGGAATTCTGGCCTCATTCTAGCTATGCTTTTCCACCATTGTAATTTTTCAGGTCTGCACACTGTCAGTGAATACCCTTTAGGGATTCTGGCCCAGACTGCAAGCCATGCCCCCTTTCATGAGGGCTTGGCTCATGAATGAGATTTTAGGGAAAGTTCCTCTACTCTCTTCTGGGGGTGAAATTTCAGTTCCTTTTGGTCTCTCTGCTCCTTTCCTGTACACAGTGCAGTTATCCTTTGCAGCCATTCAATCTGTGGATAGATTTCTGCAGTCTCTGTCAGAGCCTACCCTCAGGTCCCTACTGTGAAAGATTGAATTCTGGGTGGATTTGGGCAGTCCATTCCCCTTTTTTGACCATGATCACGTTTCACAGGTCCCTTGGCCTAGTTCTAGCTGTGCTTTTCCTCCATTGGTCATTTTAAGGTCTGAACACTGTTGCATGGTTGTGATGGAATCTGTCTCAGAGTGCAATGTAGGGCCCCCTAGGGTGAAGGACTGTGTTTTGATTGGAATTTAGTGGAAGATTCCTTTTCTCTTTCCCTCGGTTTCCATTTCAGATGCTTCTTGTCCACTTCCTGCTTTCCCTGGAGCCTGAAGGATTGCCTTGGGACCATATGTAGTCAGTGATGTCATTTCTAGGGTCATGTGGAAAGTCGAAGAAGCTGGTTCACTGATTGCTTCTGCATGGGCTTTCTTGTTACTTTCTGACTCTTTTTCAATGGGTAGCTGATTTAGGGGATTCTGGTGGATATTTTTTTTTGTCAGTCATGATTGAGGGAATATTCAAGCTCACAGGAGCTCATTTTGGCAGATTTCAGGGGATCACTTCTGTGGTCCTTGGAAGGGCCCCCTGCTGTGCCTGCAGGCTCAAACTTTGGAGCTTTGCTTCAGTTTATCCTCTTTTGTTCTGTGGGACACTTGGTGGGGAATTGCCCCACCACTTATGCACCTCCTTATCCAGGAGGCTTTGCCCAAGACCCAGAATGTCCCCAGATCCATTTCTGTGGGTTTCCTCACTATCGCCCCTTGGCTGGTCTGTGTGTCCCCATATGTCTGTCTGTCTGTCCCTATCTGTCTTTGTGTTCCCATCAGTCCATAAGTCATGTATCTGTCTGTGTCTTCCTCATGTGTCTGTCCATGTTGTCCCACTTGTCTGTGTGTCCCTATATGTCTGTGCATGTTTCTGTCCATGTGTCCCCATCTGCCCTTGTGTCCTGTATCTCTCTGTATATCTGCCATCTGTCTCTCCATGTTTCTCCATATATCAGTGTGTCCCCATCAGGCTCTCTATATATCACCATCTGTATGTCTCTGTGTCTCCATGTGTCCATCACTAGAGTCTCTTGAAGGAGCCCCTGGTATGATTGTTGGCACCTTGTATGGTTCCTGTATTTTCCTTTTCAGGGCACAGCGGCCCCTTGCTTGTTCTCATCTCATCATGACCCTTAGTCTGGCATCTCTCTCTAGGCAGAGGCATAGCACTAATGTTCCTGTATCCAAAATCTCTTTGGGTCTATTTCTTTTAATCAATTTGACAACGGATTGGATTTCTTCTTGTTCATTTTTTTTGATCATGGATTTCAGGTAGTCCCATAATTTTTGAATTGTCTTTCCTGTATCCATTTTCCAGGTCAGTTGTTTTTCCAATGAGACATTTAACATTGTCTTCTATTTTTCATTCTTTTGGTTTTGTTTTGTCATTTCTTATTTTCTCATAAAGCCATTAGCTTCCATCTGTTCCATTCTAATTTTTAAAGAACTATTTTCTTCAGTGAGCTTTGGAACCTCCTTTTCCATTTGGCCACTTCTGATTTTTAAAGCCTTCTTCAATCCTTATTGGACTTTTGGACCTCCTTTGCCATTTGGGTTAATCTAAAGGTGTTATTTTTTTCAGTATTTTTTAGGTCTCCTTTAGCACACTGTTGACTTACTTTTCATGATTTTCTTGCTTCACTCTCATTTCTCTTCCCAATTTTTCTTCCACCTGTCTTACTTGATTTTCAAAATCCTTTTTGAGCTCGTCCATGGCCTGAGACCATTACATATTTATTTTGGAGTTTTTGGATGCAGAAGCCTTGACTTCCTCTGATGGTATGTATTGTTCATCTTCATCTGAAAGGAAAGAAGAAAATACCTGTTCACTAAGAAAATAACCTTTTACAGTCTTACTTTTTTTCCCTTTTCTGGGAATTCCCAGCCAGTTACTTGACTTTTGAATCCTCTGTTAAGAGGAGGGTATACTCTGGGGACCTGTAAGTTCTCAGTTCCTCCAAGGTGGTACCATCAAGGGAGAGGATTGTACTCCTCTCCTGGCCTGCACACTGGTCTGGGAGCAATAAAAAACTTTTCTGCCCAGCATCTACAATTAGAATTCCCTTACCACAACTTCCTTGAGTTCCACCAGCCAATTCTCCTCCTTACCCCAGCATGGAACTCAGGGCTGAGATTCAGATCAGAGGCTCAATTCCCCCAGAAGCTCTATGCAGAGGGCCCCCAAAATGGAAGCTGCCACTGCAGTAGCTACTGTGGGAAGTCCAGGGCATGTTCCTGTCTCCTGGGTGAAGGAACCCTCCCATTGACCTTTGAAGCTTTCTGTGGCATTTGTGGGTTGAGCAACCTGGGAACTGCTGCTGCCAGTGGCTCCCTGAAGTCTGTTCTGAGTCCTGTCCCTTCCAAGCTATGTGTTGGGCTGTGCTATGATCCGTACTCCCATTCTTTTTTGACCAGGGGCATACCTTGGGAGAATTCTGGCCTAGTTCTGGCTGTCTTTTTCCACCATTATCTTTCCTCCAGTCTGTGAACTGTTGGTGGATACCCTTTAAGTAATCTGTCCCAGATTGCATTGTAGGCTCCCCTCCTGGGAAGACCTGGCCCATGAATGGGATTTTGAGGACAGTTCCCCTACTCTCTGCCTGGATCTAGATTTCAGGCCCTTTTGGTTCCTCTGCTTTTTTCCATGTACACAGTGAAGTTGTGCTGGGCAGACATACAATCTCTGCATAGCTTTCTGGTATCTCTGCTAGACCCCATCCTCAGGCCCTGTATTATGAAGGATAATGAATTCTCAGTGGATTTAGGCTGTGCATTCCCCTTTCTTGACCAGTGGCATACTTTGGTGGTACTTTATCCTAGTTCTGGCTGTGCTTTTCCTCCATTGAACTTTCTAAGGTCTTCACACTGGTGGTGGGTGGATGTGAGGGAATCTGTCCCAGAGTGCAATGTGGGCCCCCCTGTTTTTTGGCCTGTGCTTTGGATGTGATTTTGTGGAAGATTCTCTTTCTCTTTCTCTGGGTCTCCATATCAGGCACTTGTACTCCACTTCTTGCTTTGCCTCTAGACTAAAAGATTGCCTTGGGACCACATGTAGTCGGTGATGATATTTCTAGGGTCACTTGTATTGCCCAGGTAGCTTGTTCACTGATGGCTTCTGCATGGGCTTTCTCTTGGTGCCTTCTGAATCTCTTTCAATGGGCATCTGATTTAGTGTATTCTGGATGAGATCCTATTTTTAGTCACAATTGATGGCATATTGAAGGTCACAAGAATGTCTTTTGACAGATTTGAGATCAGGTCTGTGGTCTTTAGAAGGGCTCCCTGCTTGGCCTGCCTGCTCCAACTTTGAGTCTTTGATTCAGATTCATTTTCCAAAGAAAATTCTATAGTATACTTATCAGGCAATTTGCAGTACTGCCATTTCCCCCTCTTATACAGGAAACTTTTCTCAGTACCCAGAATGTCCCCAGAACATTTTTTGTGGTTTTCCCTTACTACAACCCCTTACAGGTACTTCAGCTGTGACTGTTGAGTTCTTGGATGGTTCCTGCATCCTTTTTATGGGGCGTTCAGACCCATTGCTTGTGTTCCTTTCAGCATGACCCTTCGTCCATGGTCCCTGTCTAGGTCATGGCATAGCATCAATGTCTGTCCATTCAAAAACTCTCTGGTCCTATTTCTTTTATTCAATTTGTCACCACATTGGATTTCTTCTTGCACAATGTCAAGTACAAGTTATGTCATCATTTCTCTGATGCTATGGTCCTCTTCAAAAATGAAGCACAAACACAACAAATGGAGATGCACTTAAAGGGGACCCTGCTAGCTCGGTAACTCAGAGCCCTCTCCCTTTTCTACTCCTCTCCAAAAGATGGTAAATTTTGATCACCAGAGTGTGCCCAGTCAACTTGGGGTACATTGGCTAGATTCCTTCTATTCCCTTCCCTTTCCCTTTCCCTTTTCCTTCTTTCTTATGTACCCTAAAACCTTAGATCTTGTGCATTCTGAAGCCCATGGATTGAACAAATAGGGGTCCCTGCCCACTCTCCACTCAATCGCTGTTTTTCAATCCTCCTGGTTTAGAGTGAATGTCAGTAGTAACAGTTTCTCTTCCAAACAACAACCTCGTGGTTCCTGCCCCTTCCAGCATGATTTATCTATTTATTTATTTTTTCTTTTCTATTAAAGGGGCCATCCCCCTGATTACTTTTAAAAAAGGCCTATTCACTATATGGACATTACCTTTTTTTAAATGAGTACCTGAAAAGGCCTTAGCCAAAAAGTTCAATGTCTTACATTGCATCCTAGGCCGTCTCCAGTCATCCTGATGAGTATTTTATCAGTGGATTCAGATTGCTCCAGAGGAGAAAGTAAGGATGGTGACCCTGCACAGCCCTCTGTCATTCAAAACAAAGTCAAATGTAAGTCATGTCATCATTTCTCTAATGTCATGGTCCTCGAAATCGAAGGACGAACACAACCTTATACTATGAACTTGAGGCCCATCACCAGCCTGTTTTCCCCTCTCATTGCTCTCCAGCTTAGCAAATATTTTTTTAAAATGTGGTACACAGAACTGAATTAGTACTCCAGATATGTTATGCACAGGGAATCATGCTATGGGATTATCACTTCCATATTTGGTAGTTTTTATATTACATTCACTTAAAAAAATCCTTCCTCTACCCCCAATCCCAAACCATCTCTTGTAACAAACAGAAGAGGGGAAAAATCCTCCTCAAGCTTATGCTAATGAAATTGATTTTTTTAATCCAGTTGTACAACTTTATATTTATTCCTAGCGCAGTGTTCATTGTACTGCATCACCCTGTCATTTCAGCTGGTTGACCATCATGATTAATGATAGTCTCATATCTATAGTACTTTAGGGTTGCTTAACAACCTTATCGGGTAGCCCACACCAGTGTATTGCCACTAATTTACAAATGAGGCTCCTGTGACTCAGCGAACTTAACTGACTTGCCCACAGTCCCTGGTGGCAGAATCAGAACCCATGCTTCCTTACTCCAGTCCTCATTCTCTTTCCACTATGCCATGCTAAGTTGCTTCTACTTCTATTCCTATCAAATAAAAGAAACAAAGAGAAAACACACCAAAAGCAGCATCAGGGTCATTAAAAGCTGATGAATCAAACTTGAGTTTTAAACCCTTCCAGCTGAATGTCCTTGAGCCTGACTGTCAACTTCTTTCTAAAATCTCTACTGTCCTGTGACGACTCCTGTGTGGCCAAGAGGTTACCCTCATCCTAGCCCTTTATCGAACACGGCTGCTCAGTAGAGATGGGACATAAGGGATCTCTTCATTCCATCTCACCAGCTTCATAGGACACTGGAATATCATTGTCCCCCAGAAGCCAAGTTTGTTATTAGCTGCATGGTGGGATTAGGGTGAAGATGTATTATCTAACTTACTAGTCAGGCTGAAAAGAAGTATGTTTCATAGAGTAACTAGTGGTTGCTTGGAAACCACAGTTCTTATGATGTTTTTTCCATATCCACCGGTGTCCGGTGGCTAAAATGAGAATTGTGTACATGTGTGTGTTTCAGTTGTTAACCTATATTTATTCAGTTCAAAATGATTAAAGCTGATATTAATGAAGGTTCTGAACTAATGAAACTTCCACATTGCATTTAATTATGAGTGAGTGTGGGTGGTTTGGTGTACAGCTATCACATTATTAGAAAAATTACCCCCTCATGTGCACTTCAGGTGGTAGCTCATTAAATGATTTTTACATATCAAGAGCAGCAATTTTTTTACCATTACATGAATCTCTGTTTGAATAATAAACTTTTTTTTTCCTGATCAGTGACATTACTAATATTACAGATCCTGGTGTACTGTTTGAGAAATTAGAAGTGACATTAAAGCATACTGAGACAGGAAGAACAGCTAGAACATGTCAAATATATACCAAGCAAGGACATGCTGGGAGTTGTGACTGAATTAAGAGATCAATTTTCAATATTTCATTGAAGGGGAAAAAAGCTTATTATTGAAACAGAGATTCATATTCCAGTGAAAAATTTGCTGTCCCTTTTTGTCAGTGATGTTGTGTGAATTCCATCAAGTCTTGGAACATTATAGAGCTCTCAAAATTAGGTTCCCAACCACTGAAAATTGTTTGCCTGACCTATTCCACAGAGTATAGCACAAGTGGAGAAAGAATGCTTAATGTCTAGACTAGGGATGGCCCATGATCTGGTCAATCTGTACATAGATCTTGGATATATATTACAGCTAGAAAATGATCCAAGCCAGAATTGAATACAGTAAAAGGAACAAACTGGATTGTTTCTTGTGGAAATGATGAAGAACTTTCAGTGACCCCCTAGATTCTCCCTGAAACAAAAACCTGTATTTTTAACACCAGTATTCTTCTGTTGATGCTATGTGGCTCTGAATCATGAAATGTGACAATCTTTGAGGAATCACGATTGTGACTCACCCAAAGACCAGCAGAAAGACATATGTCAGGTATAAATAGGATGCAAAATATTACTAACAGTGAAAAGTGAGCCAGAAGTGGTATAAAAATATCATCAAAGAGATGTGTGACCAGAAAACTATGAGGGTTGGTCATATAGTAAGGGCAAGGGATAACAGGGGGATAGTCTGTCCACTGCACTTGGTACCCACATAATATTAAGCTATTTAAAGGAACATCCCTACCTTAATAGATAAACATTTATGGGAGTAAATGGGCAAGAGTCCACTGGAAGAGAAATCATGGATGGGTCAAGACCTGTGGCATTTTGATGGAAAGCCCATGTCAATGAGATCACAGAGACATTGAAGTGTTAACTTCTGTTTAAAGACCTTAATTATTTACAGGAGACCTTCCATATGCAGACACATACATGCATGCAAATTCTTCTACTTGTCACTGGGATCTACCTTAAAAAAATAAAGCAAATCACTGGGTAATTCCAGTTTTCTGGGAGAAATTATTTGTGTTACATTCTTAATAGCTCTGGTTATTATAAATCTGTGCTCTGATCTAAGGACATCCGCATAATGATGAGTTAGAAAACTGTCTGATAACTGTGTCACTTTGTTTTCAAAGCAAAATATCACACTTAATTTAGAGATCTGAAAGATACTCCACTATTGCCAGGAAACTCAGGTCTCTGACACCATTATCATCTTTTTATGCTGTCCAAACTCTTCATAAATTTATACTAGTAGTTTCCATGTAGTTTTTTCCCCTAATCAATTCACAAACCTGGCAGAGAGTGAATGGCAATCTATGGCAGTTGTCCAGTTAAGTGTTTAGTATAGATGGCCAAACTAGATCAACCAGGCCCCAAAGTTGAACATCTACTCAGGGTAAAGGTTAAACACATAAATGTACAACTGTGGGGAAAATGGCAACATATTTCTGCTCTAAAACCCTACAATATTCCATTTAATATTAATTTCCATATACTATTCCATTTAAAGGTCTGAAATGTTCTTGAAAAAGTTGGTTTCTTTAAAAATAAGCAATCTGTCTTATCCTCAGCTAATATCTCAACATGATCACTTTGGATTCTGGGAGACTATGCCAATGGAGCATAGGCTCTGTCATAGTACTCTAATGTGTGCCCTACTCTGTAGGTCACCCTGTATCCCTTTAGGCAATTCTTCCTGAAAAGGGAACGAGAATCAGATGTCCCTTTTTTTCTAAATCCCCACTCTCACCTATTAGTTTATCATTATGTTGGGATAGATGATGGGGGATCTAGGACAAAGATCACCACCCTCTCCCCATATACAACCTCTCTGATTCGGTCTCTGTGCACAGTTCACCACCATAACATGTGCCCCAGTACACAATGGGTCATTAGCTTACTCTTCCACGTACAACCACTGAATTTCTCTGGCATGTACCATATTCTTCGACTACAAAGCCTTCAATCTCTAAACTCTAAACTTCAGTCTCTAAACACCAGCTCTGATGATATGTTCCTATGCTCTTAAATAGCCCTATAAAATCTGAGACTTCTATTTCCATTCAGCCTCTCTCATCCCAGCTCCTATCAGATCTGATAGGCTGTATCAAAATGGAAAGGTCTGAGAACAAACAGATCGCAAACTAGAGAGAGGCTCATTACCAAAAGGTTGATCACCAGATGACAATTTTTTGATCATAAAAATTCATGAAGACCTTTCACCAAAGTGAGAAGTGATTGTAATCTACAGAGGAATGTTCACACTGGCAGAAATCTTGATCCTTGAGATCCTCAAGAAATGTTTATGTGAAAATGCAGGATTCAAACATGGCAGTGCCGCTAAAGGAAATGAAGTTGCCCATCAGAGATTGCCACTTAGTATATGGAGATCTCCCTTATAACCCTGGTTCTCTCACTAACAAGTGGGGCCATATTTGAAAAGTGACTTGCCCGTTTGTTAAAAGTTAGCAGCACATACCTTGTTGCCTGAATCTAGTGGGTTTTATTATAGTGCTGAAGATGTAAGTGAAAATTTTTATTTGAGAAAACCAGAAATGGTGGGTTCTAGAGCTTCCTCATTGGTAAAAGTTCCAGAAATTCCTCACTTAGGGTCTCATACAACTTATTGTCCAGTAGTAGTAGAAAATCACAATAGGTGTCCTGAGCCTTAATCTGAAATTTTTCAAGGTGACGCTGCCTTGGAGCAGGAAGGAATGCTGGTTTATTTTGCTATTGGCATATTTCTTCTAATGTATATGTGTGCTAATTTGTGGCATCCATTTACTCATTCATTCACCAAGAATGTATCAAGTGACTAATAGGAGTCAGAGAGCTAATAGTCTAGCTTTGAACCAGAGGACTAGGGCTGTGGGAGTGGAGAGAAAGGCATGAATGTGAGAATTGTGGGAGATGTAGAACCAGCAAAATTTGGCAAGCATGGGGCAAAGTGAGAGACAGTAAAGAGTTGAGGATGTCTCTAAGTTGAGGAAGCTATATAACTAGCAGTGTGGTGAAATCCTGCACAGAAATAGGGAGGTTAGAAAGGGATAACAGTATTGCGGGAGGGGAAAAGGAAGGACATATTTAGTTTGAGGTCACTATGGGACTGGATATCCAGTTGGAAATGTGTAATACACAAGCAGTGAGAGTGAATACACAAGAGTGAAGTGAGGCTGGACCTTGGGAGAGGGATTGAGTCTGGATGTGCAATTCTGCCAGTCATTTGCAAAGCATCCCACTTGCCCCTATCTTAGAATTTTAACTCTGGCCCCTAGGAACCTGGGTTCTCCTGGGTGAGATTCTGCTTTATTTTGCTTAGGACCAAGCCTCCACATGACTTCTAGGCTATTTCCAAACGATGTCATTGGGCCCATGCCTTCCTTACTTTTTCTAATTCCTTTTGATGTGTTGTCTGCCCCCAATAGCATGTAAGCTCCATGAGGGCAAGAATTGAATTTTCTATATCCCCGGTGCTTATCACTGTGCTTGACACAGAGTAGGAGCTTTAGTTTTATAGATACTTATTCATTCATCTGAATCATAGCTCTATAGCTAGAAGGGATTTCAGAAGCCATCAAACCTAAAGTTCTTTCTTACAGATGGAGAAACTGAGGCCTAGTGACTTCACTTTTTCCCTCTCACCTGCCCCCTTTTCGCCTCCATTGCAAAAGCTTTTTCTTGCCTCTTTCATGAGAGATAATTTGCCCCATTCCATTCTCCCTTTCCCTTCCCAACATATTCCTCTCATCCCTTAATTTTATTTTAGATATCATCCCTTCCTATTCAACTTGCCCTGTGTCCTCTGCCTATATATATATATATATATATGTGTGTGTGTGTGTGTGTGTGTGTGTGTATATGTATGTATATAATCTCTCCAACTACCCAAATACTGAGAAAAGTCTCAAGAGTTACAAATATTATCTTTCCATGTAGGAATGTAAACAGTTCAACTTTATTAAGTCCCTTATGATTTCTCTTTTCTGTTTACTTTTTCATGCTTTTCTTGATTCTTGTGTTTGAAAGTCAAATTTTCTATTCAGATCTGATCTTTTCATCAGAATGGTTGATAGCCCTTTAATCATTGAATGACCATTTTTCCCTGAAGTATTATACTCAGTTTTGCTGGGTAGGTGAGTCTTGGTTTTGATCCTAGTTCCTCTGGCTTCTGGAATATCCTATTCCATGCCCTTTAATCCCTTAATGTAGAAGCTGCTAGATCTTGTGTTATCCTGATTGTATTTCCACAATACTTGAATTGGTTCTTTCTGGCTGCTTGCAATATTTTCCCCTTGACCTGGGAACTCTGGAATTTGGCTGCAATATTCCTAGGAGTTTTCCTTTTGGGATCTCTTTGAGGAGGTGATCAGTGGATTCTTTCAATATTTATTTTACCCTCTGGTTCTAGAATATTAGGGCATTTTTCCTTGATAATTTGATGAAAGATGATGTCTAGGCTCTTTTTTGATCATGGTTTTCAGGCAGTCCCATAATTTTTAAATTTTCTTTCCTGGATCTATTTTCCAGGCCAGTTGTTTTTTCCAATGAGATATTTCACATTGTCTTCTATCTTTTCATTCTTTTGGTTTTGTTTTGTAATTTCTTGGTTTCTCATAAAGCCATTAGCTTCCATCTGCTCCATTCTAATTTTTAAGGAACTATTTTCTTCAGTGAGCTTTTGAACCTCCTTTTCCATTTGGCTAATTCTGATTTTTAAAGCATTCTTCTCCTTATTGGCCTTTTGGACATCCTTTGCCATTTGGGTTAATCTAAAGGTGTTATTTTTTTTCAGCATTTTTTGAGTCTCTTTTAGCATGCTGTTGACTTGCTTTTCATAATTTTCTTGCATCACTCTCATTTCTCTTCCCAATTTTTCCTCCACCTCTCTTACTTAACCTTCAAAATTCTTTTTGAGCCCTTCCATGACCTGAGACTATTGAATATTTTTTGGAGGTTTTGGATGCAGAAGCCTTGACTTCTATGTCTTCCTCTGATGGTATGCATTGTTGTTCCTCATTCGAAAGGATGGAAGAAAATACCTGTTCACCAAGTAAGTAACCTTCTGTAGCCTTTTTTTCCCTTTTTTTTGCATTTCCCAGGTAGTTGCTTGATTTTTGAGTCCTTTGTCAAGTGAAGGGTTTACTCTAGGGACCTATAAGTTCTCAATTCCTCCAAGGTGGCACATCAAGGGAGAGGAGTTTACTCCTCTCCTGTCCTGTGCTCTGGTCTGGAAGCAATCACAAGCTTTTCTGCCCACAAACTGTGAGTAGGATTCCCTATCCAGAGCCCCCACCAGCTCCACCAACCAGTGCTCCTCCTCACCCCAGGATCAGCACTCAGGACTGAGATCCAGATCAGGTGCTCAATTCTCCCAGGGTCTTTAGACCCAGGGCTCCAAAAATGGACACTGCCACTGCCTGGAGCCAGGGCTAGGGCAGGACTCTGCTCCCTTCTCACTTATATGAAAGAGCTTTCTCACTGACTTTGAAGCTATCTTTTGCATTTGTGGGTTGAGAAATCTGGAAACCACAGCTGCTGCCTATGGTTCCATGGCCTGAAGCCTCCTCCAGTGCTATCCCTGCTGGGCCACACAGCCAAGGCTGGGGTGCACTCTGTGGACTGTACTCTTCTCTGAGACCTTTGCTGTTGGCCTTCCAGGCTGCCTTGGACTGGAAATATTTTTCACTCTGTTGTTTTGTGGCTTCTGCTGCTCTAAAATTTATTTAGAGTCATTTTTACAGTATTTTTTGGGCTATGGGAGGAGAGCTACAGCAGGTCTGTCTTTCTACTCTGCCATCTTGGCTCTGCCCTTTTGAATATCAACTGAGGCCTAGTGGGATTGACTCCTTGTCCAAGTTTTCACAGACAGAAATGATCAGAGAAAGGATCTGAACTCAGGTCCTCTCACACTACAGCTAGGGCTCCTTTCACTCAACAGCATTGCCATCTGCATAGATGAGACATTTAAATGTATGGTATTGTCCAGAAGGGTTAGGCATGCTTTTGCAATGCTAGCTTAACTCCAAGTTGGAGGCCTGACCTTACCTAAGTTACAGGACTTTAGGGTCATAGATTTGCACCTGAAAGAGATGTCAGAGGTGATGTGATCTGACCCTCTCATTTTATAGGTGAGGAAACCTGAAGCTCATAAAGTGTGACTTGCTTACAATTGCAAAAATAGCATAACCTTGCTTCAAACCCAAGTCCTTCAACTTCAGATTCCAGCATTCTACTATATGGCACTCTGATCAATTCTCTGAGTTTTAGTGTACCCATCTGTAAAATGGAGACAAAAGTCCTGTTAGGACTATAGTGAGGATGGGATGAAATGTTATAGATGAGAGCCATTTGTAAACTTCCAATCACTCTACAAATATAGGGTGGTATTAGGCTATGTTTACAAGATGGCATCTAACTGGTGGGGAGAGCTAAAAATTAGTGGAAGAAACAATGGAGATGGCAGTAGTGGTTGGACCTCCCCAAAGCTTTTTTACTAATTAGGCTGGTTGTTTGCCTTGATGAAATTGACCAGGAGGTACAGAATTCCTGTCATTCAGCACATGGCACCTTTATGAAGTGAAGGAGCCATGGAGACCTGAGCAGTACGTGTTCTTCTGCATTGACAGTAACAAATTACTTGTTTAGTTTCTTTTCAATCATTGGTGACACACAGATTACAGGACCCATCTTCTTGATTTTTCTCTTTCCAGCTCTTGAGATGAATTGTGGTGGTATTTTTAGGCACTGTTAAAGTAAGGGTTATTTGGAACATACCAATTCTTTTCCTTTCCAGAAATTTGCACGGATCCTAATTATTTTTGCTATTCAGGTGTTTCAGTCTGACTCTTTATGACCCTATTTGGAGTTTTCTCAGCAAAGATACTGAAGTGGTTTTCCATTTCCTTCTTCATTTGAGGCCAACAGGGTAAAGTGCCTTGCTCAGGGTCAGATAGTAAGTGTCTTAGGCTGGATTTGAACTCAGGAAGTGGAGTCTTCCTGACCCTATCCACTACAGCATTACTGAGCTGTGCTTAATTTGAAGTATACCAGGGTGTAAGCTAAATAGTTGTCGATTCACTATACTGTTGCTGTTCAAGAAAAAATGATATTGAATAGGAATACATTTTTAAAGTGAAACTTGAATTTGTTTTTGCCATCATTTATGTAATGCTTCTATTAAAATATTTCTAGCATGGAAATGCCCCTGGGTTCTCATGGTCATCCCAGGGGAACACAAGCTCTGGATGGTCCTACCATGATAGGAACCATGATGAGGATAGTCCACACAGGGTTTTGCCTCAGGATAGGGAATTGTCCAAAGCTAAAAAATTTTCCAAGGATAGGAAATTTAAAGGGCCAGTGACAAGTGATTACATTTCTCTATGGGGAAGATGTCAGGGAGAGGACCTGGTGGTAGCATAGGAGTGGAGTCATAGCCAGGAGAGCTGGTGGCAGTATTATGAGAGGAGGGGTACAAAGGAGGTCTGATGTAAGGGATTGTGCCTGAGCTGAACTTTGAAGGAAGCTAGGAGTGCATTCTACGCATATAACACAGCCTGGGCACAGGCAGAGAGGTGGGGAATGAACACTTATGTATAAGTGATAACAAGTAGGCCAGTTTAGCTAGAATGCAAAGTACATGGAGGGAAGTATTACGTAAGAAACATCAAAAGATAGAATAGTGTGTGATTGTAAAAGGTTTTAAAGGTAAGATATAAGAGTTAAATGGTAAATAGCAGCAGCTAGATGGAGCAGAGGATGGAGCTCTCAACTTAAAGAGACCTGAGTTCAAATTCTGCCTCAGATACTTACTAGCTGGGTCACCCTGGAGAAGTCACTAAACTTCTTTCTGCATCATCTTTCCTCATCTGTAAAATGGGGATCATAATAGCATCTGTGTCCCAGGATTACTGTTAGGACCAAAAAAGATAATGTATGTAAAGAGTCTTGTGAAACTTAGCTTATTCTATTAATAAGTGCTAACTGTTATTATTTATAGAGGAAATAGGAAGCCATCAGGGTCTTTTGAGCAGGAAAGAATCATGGTCATTTCTGTGCTTTAGGAATATTACTTTGGCATATGTCAAAAGTGGCACATGTGTCACATTTGTCCCTTGTGTCACATGTGCCACACTTGCCAACTGTGTCATATTTGTCACATTTGTTACACTTATCACACCTGTCACAAGTGTCACATTTGAAACATTTGTCACATTTGTCATGAGGCTTGGCTAGGCTAGGTTCAGCTAACCTAAGTTAGGCTAGGGTAGGTTCAGCTAGTTTAGGTTAGGCTAGGCTAGGCCTGCCTGGGCAAGGCTCAGTTTGTCGAGACTTGGAAAGGTTCAGCTCTCCTAGGCTTGGGTCAGCCAGGCTAGGCTTAGCTTGGCTCATCTAGGCTTGACTTGGCTTGGCTAGGTTTGGCTCAGTTCAGCTTGGCTCTGCTAGTCTCAGTTTGGGTAGGCTAGGCTCGGCTCACCTAGGCTAACCTCGGCTAAGGTCAAAATGACTAGGCTCAGCTAAGCTCGGTTTGGCTAAGCTGAGCTTGGCAGAGCTAGGGCTAGGTTAGGCTTAGTTCTTCTGATCTTGGTTTGACTAGACTAGGCTTGGCTTGCCTAGACTTGGCTCTCCTTAGCTAGTCTCAGTTCAGCTAGGTTGGTCTCACCTCAGCTCGCTAAATTTGGCTTGACTAAACTCGTTAGCCTAGGCTCAACTAGGTTAGGCTTGAGTAAGCTCAGCAAATAGGAAACACATTTCCATATATTGATATAATGTTACATCACGTATGCCATGTGTTACATATGGCACAGTGTCACGCATGACATATATGGCATGTCACACATGCCACCTATATTACTAATTTCACTTTTGTTGCATTTGTCACTTGTGTCACATTGTCACATTTAACACCTATGGTGTATGTGTCACTTGTGTCACTTCTGCCACATGTACCACCAGTCACATTTGTCACTTGTGTCACATTTGCCACAAGTGTCACTTGTCATGAACATCACATTTGTCACATTGTCATTTTTGTCACATTTGTCACCTATATCATCCATCTTTTCCACATATACCACAGGTGCCACCCATATCACATGTCACATTTGTCATTTCTGTCACATTTGTCACCTATGTCCCTTGTGCCACCTGCATCACATTGCCACTTGTACCACCCATGTCACATTTGTCACTTGTGTCGTAATTGTTAAATTTATCACAAATGTCACCAATGACACATTTGTCACTTGTGTTCCATTTGTCTCATTTGTGGACATGGGTGGTACATGTGTCATATGTGAAAAAGTTGGCAGAGGGGCTCTCACATGTGTTGCATGTGTCACATATATCATGTGTCATGCTTGTATATGTCACATGTGTCCCATGTCACATGTGCCAAGCATGTCACATTTTCCACATTTGTTGCATGTTTCACATATGTCACATGTGTAACAAAGCTCACCTAGGCTAGTCTAGGTTCAGCTAACCTAGGTTTGGCTAGGGTAAGTTCAACTAGATTAAGTTAGCCTAGGCTAGGCCTGCCTAGGAAAGGCTTGGCTCATTTTGATTTGGCAAGGCAAGGTTGAGTTCAACTCTGGTAGGCTAGACTAGGCTCAGATCATCTCAGCTAGGCTAGATCTAGGCCAGGCTAGGCTAGGTCTAGGCTAGGCCAGGCTTGGGTTGGGTAGGCTCGGCTCAACTAGGCTAGGCTCAGCTAGGTTTGACTCAGAGAAGCTTGGCTCAGGAAACAGGATACATATTTCCATTACACTCATTCAGGCAAGCGGTGATGAGGTAGTTGGTGGTTGTGGGTGAAAAGAAGTGTTGTGGTGGGAGAATTGCTAAGACTTGGTAACTAAGGAGACATGGAAGGTGGGGGGACAGGAGGATGAGAGGATTGGGGGTTGGGGGAAAACTGAAGGGTAGAGGATGATTCTGAGGTTGCCTTGGTGACTGCATGGAGGGGTAAGCCTCACCATAAACTTTATGTCAAGTATGTGTACACCTACATGTATAGAAATCCATGAAATGTAAGAGAAAGTAGGGCAGAAAGCATCTGGGTAAGGGAAAATGGAGAGGGTAGCAGAAATGATATCACTGTGGGAATATTCTATAGCTCTCCCAGACGAATATAGGATATGAACAATACTTTCCTAATATAGATTACAAAATGAGCACAGAAACAGATATATAGTAAGGATAGGAGATTTCCACTATGTGAATGTTCTGCTAAAGAAGGCATGTGATCTATATTTGACTTGAGTGGCTGGGCATTTCATCACTTAGGAAGTCATAGAAGCAATGAGGGCACTGTTGGTTTGATTTGATTTGATCAACAATGAAGAACTGATTGGAGATGTGATGTGACTATTGCAAGAAAATGACCATGTCGTCTTGGAATGCATGATAGCAAATGAAGGAAATGCTATTGATAGCCAAGGATGAAAACTGAGTTCAAAAAGTTGAAATGCTGTTATTGGAAATGCAAAATTAGAGAACGATAGAATCTTAAAATATGAAGGGACGCATAGTCATTCAGTGAAAGAATTTCTTTTAATCCCTGTTGTATCCCTGAACTTTAAACCCTTCCAGTGACAGGGAGCACATTGTTTTACAAGACAGCTCTTTTCACTGTTGGACACCTGTAATTGTTGGAAAGTCTGATGTCTAATTGAGTGAGCATGCAGGGTCTGTCCTTGGATTTGAACTGTTCAACATTTTAATCGACAGCTTGGATAAATTCATGTATCGATGATGTGCTTATCAAATTTGCACATGAAACAAGACTGGGAATAGTAGGGAGTATATTGGATAGCAGAGTCAGGATCAAGGAAAGTTTTGACAGACTAGAAAATTGGGCCAAATCTAAGAAGAAATTTAATAGGGATTTGGAAAATTGGACTCAAAAATCGAGATACAGCTAGAAAATAGTGACTGAAAACAGCATGCTGACTTTAGCAGACTTGAAATTCATTATGAGACAACAATGGAAAATGGCAGCTAAAAAAGGCCATGCTATATGAAGGTACACTGAGAGAACCATAGGGTTCAGAAAAAGGGAAGCAATGGTTTTGCTGTACTCCGTCCTGCTAAGATTTTTATTGTTGCTGTTGTTTCGTTGTGTCTATCTTTGTGTGACCCCATTTGGGGTTGTCTTGGCAGAGATACTGAAGTGGTTTGCCATTTCTTTCCCCATCTCATTTTCCAGATGAGGAAACTGAGGCAGACGGTGAAATGACTTGTCCAGGGTCACACAGCCTAGTAAGTGTATGAAGCTGGATTTGAACTCTGTTTTTTTTTTACTCCAGGTCCTGGACTCTACTGCAGCGCCACCTAGCTGCTCAGGCTATATCTAAACCCTGCTTAAGTCACATCTGGTATATGATATTCCATTCTTTTATTAAAAGATAACCAAGAGCAGATCTGTTGAATGAACTAAAGATATGAGGAAACCCTCACCTGGAGAAAAGAAGACTTAAAAGGAGACTAAGAGCTATCTTCAAGCATTTGAATGGCTATTATGTGGAAGAGATATTAGTTTGCCTGCCCCTAGAGAGCAGATGTAGTAGTTAGTGGAAGTTACAGAGGGAGGAGAAGCTAGGTGGTGCTGCAGTGGATAGAACACCAGCCTTGGAGTCAAAAGGAACTGAGTTCAATTTCAGCTTCAGATACATACTAGTTGTGTGACACTGGGCAAGTCACTTAATCCCAGTTGAGAGAGAGAGAGAGAGAGAGAGAGAGAGAGAGAGAGAGAGAGAGAGAGAGAGAAGAGAAGAAATAGAAGTCACACATGGGTTGATTTAAAGCTAATGTAAGGAGAAGTTTTCTAACAATTATCATTCTCCAGAACAGGAAGGGATGCCATCAGGAGTCATTATTTTCCTTTCAGTGGAGATCCCTGAGCAGAAGTTGGATAGTTGCAAGGAGTAGGGGGAGGAGAACGATGGAAGCGTGAGGTGGACTTTGAAAGGCTCTTTCAAATTTAAAAGAACTTTATTCTGTGCTTCTGTTACCTGAGTTTGAATTGCAGCAATGTGTCCTTGGCTAAATCTTTTTTTAGAGCCTTCATTTTCTCTAATCCATAAAATGGAAAATAACAAAATTTGTAGCAAATAATTTGTCTAAAGCTACGAGCCTCCCTTGTGATAATGTATGTAGAGAACTTTAAGGCACTACATAAATAAAACCTATTATTAGTATTATTATTAGAGCTCTGAGATGACATCATTTTATTAAGCATTTTGAAAAGGGCTTCATGTGCAATAAATGTCACAGGGCGGCTCTTGTGATTAACTTAAGCATTGATTCGTTATGTATTTTGACATAGGTAATTCATCAAAGAGACTCAGAAGTTATCAAGGAGAAAGTTGTAAGACAGATTCATAAAATAGTGATGTTTCAAATTGGCTTGGGGTCACTGAACATTCATTCATTCATTCATTCATTCAACAGACAATCAAGAATAGGGATTTTATTACGTTACCTCTATAATGTAAAGGAATTAGGTTTTGTCGTGGTTTTAGGGCTCCTCCAAAATGTTAAAAACCCAAATGGTCCTTTGCAATCTGAATATTTGGAAGGTTAGCTTGCTTCTAAAGGATGAACATCTCTGGATGATGTATGCATCTTTTCAACTCAGATTGAACTGCCATCGGGTACTCAACTAGAGAATGACATAAATGGTGAAGGTGACACATAGACCACAGATCATGATCCATAGATCATTAGAGCAGGAAAGGTCCTTAGAAACCACCTAGTTGAATCCCTCCATTTCTAAAGTAGGAAAGTGAAGGAAAAGAATGGATATAACTTGCCCAAAGCCACACAGTCAATTTGCAGCTAAGCCAGGACCAGCCCTTTGGACTCCTCATGCAGGATTCTGTCTCTGGCAATATGTGTGCTAGTTATGCTCAATGTCCAGGGCATGGAGACAAATCTCTGAGAGGGAAGACACTGAAGAATCTAATATTTTGGCGTCTGGCTTTAGGTCAGTGATTCCTGGGGATGTGGGGCTCTTGGGACCACAGAGTCTAGGGAGTATTGAGGCCTAAAAAGGTAGTGTCAGTGATGGAGGGGAAAGGGAGAGTGTTGTGTGGAAGTACAGAGGAAGCAGGAGCTATGGAGGGAAGGGAGGAAAACCCTGAGCATGGCAGGGCCGTTAAGATGCTCCTCTGTAGTTACCCAAGTTCTCTGAGGTAAGTATCTTTCACCACATTCCAGCACTGCACCAACAGCATACCATCAAAAGAGCGTGAATTCCCTTCTGAGTTGAAAGGGATATTCAAGTGATCTTGGAGGTAGGAGATCCAGATTTCCACTTACCTAAGCAGTTGACTTAAGTGTGAAATTCCATATTCTTGCAAAGTATGGATCAGAGGCAATTAATAGGATCAGGGAAGGGGTAAAATTTGATTGCAGTACCATAGAAGGATAATAGACAAACAACAAAAAGACTGACTTCGAGAAATCCAAGAGATGAATATCATCACCATTTGGCTCGGAATGAACAGGTGCTGTAATCAATGAAAAAAGAATATTAAGCACTTATATGCCTGTGTGCCGAATGCTGGGGACACAAAAACAAGGAGGAAAATCCTTACCTTCAAGGAGCTTATATTCAGATGGGGGGGGTGGCGATGGGAATGGTTTGGAGGTGTAGTTTGGAGCTGGGAGCTGAGAAGTGATGAGGTTTGGTTTGGGGCAAGAAAATGTGAATACTCCTCTCTCAGAGCCCAAGATGGTTCCAGAGGCAGAGCCTTGGTTCTGGTGGGAGAGCAACAATGATGATGATTGCCAAATAGCATGAGGATGCCATATAATGTGTAAGAAACCTAAAATTTAAGAGTCAGATGAGGCCTTAGTGATCATCAGATCCAAGCTTCTCCCTACTCTCTACTCCCTTTCTATTTTTATTTTGTTACAGAACAGGAAACTGAAGCTCAGATGAGAAAAGCCATTTCTCCCAATTTCAAAGTTAGGGGAAGAGATTTCTGGGCATAGATTTGGCTGGTTCCTGCCTTCTTGGCTGGGAGATGTGAAGATCTGTCAGCTGCGATGCTACTACCATTGTTGGTAGCTTTTGTGGGTGGCAGCTCTTCATAGCAGTGCCCAGAAGCAGCCAATCCTGCCAAATTCAGTCAAATCACAGGTCTAAATGAGTCTTGACATCTCCTAGTGGGGTTTCCCCAGAGGCAACTCTAGTTGGCAGTTGTCCAGCTTTCTCTTTCTTAGCACCACCCGTAGGGGGCAGCTCATAACAATGTCCTAATTAAGTGGCACCATTTTTTAAAAATAATGATTTGTATTGGTGTCTTTTGTCATCATAGAGTCATTATTGTAAGGGGCATTTAGGTGGTGCAGTGGATAGAGCACCAGTGCAGGAGTCAGTACTTGAGTTCAAATCTCACCTCAGACACTTGACACTCACTAGCTGTGTGACCTTGGGCAAGTCACTTAACCCCAATTGCCTCATCCTGGGTCATCTCCAGTCATCCTGATGAATACCTGGTCACTGTATTCAGATGGCTCTGGAGGAGAAGTGAGGCTGATGACCTGCCCAGCCCTCCCTCACTCAAAACAAAGTCAAGTGCAAGTCATGTCGTCATTTCTCTGATGGCTTGGTCTTCTTTGACAGTGAAGGGTGAACACACACACACACACACAGTCATTATTGTAGTCACTATCATCATAGTCTTTTCAAGATATACCCCTTCTACTCTCTAATAGAGCTCTGCCTTGCAAAAGGACAAGCCAACCAATATAAAGGCTGTGTATGCCAATGTATCCAACATCTTCCCTTTTCCCCTTCCCTTCCCCCCCAGGTTGCCTGTCTCTTCCTGAAAAGGGAAGAGATGCAGTTCCTCTTTATTCTCCAGGGTCAACATTGGTCATATTGATAACTTAGTGTGTATTTACTTTTTAGTAATATTTCCATCTACATGACTGTAGTTATTGTAGATATTATTTTCCTAGTTCTTCTACATCACTTTCCTGGTTTATCCTCCATCAATTCATGTACCTTCCAGTGTTTCTCTGAATTTGTTGGATTTGTTATTTCTTACTTCATTGCACATATTCCATCATGTACCATTATGTATTTGTTCAGCTACTCCGCAGTTGATGGGCAACTCCTTTTGTTTTCACTACAATTCGTCACTACCACAAGAAATGTTACTATGAATATTCTCATATATATGCAAGGTTGTGCTGGAGCCAGCTCATACAGGCTTACCAGAGTCAATCGTTAATTTTTCAGTTACATCTAGGAAATTTACACCTAGGAAATCAGCAAATACTACACATCAGGGCTTGATTTATTGTTTTGTTGATATCTGAACTTGAAAAAGTGGTGGATGGAATATTAATTTTTTAATATAAATTTATTTATTTGGCTTCTTACATTCATTTTCACAAAATTTTGGGTTTCAAATTTTCTCCCCATTTGTCCCCTCCCCCCACTCCAATACACCAAGCATTCTAATTTTCCCTATCACCAATCTGCCCTCTCTTCTATCATCCCTCCCTTCCCTTGTACCCATCTTCTCTTTTGTCCTGTAGGGCCAGATAACTTTCTATTCTCCATTACCTGTATTTCTTATTTCTTAGTAGCAAGAACAATACTCAACAGTTGTTCCTAAAACTTTGAGTTCCAACTTCTCCCCATCCCTCCCTCCCAACCCATTCCCTTTGGGAAGGCAGGCAATTCAATATAGGCCATATCTGTGTAGTTTTTCAAATGGCTTCGATAATAGTCATGTTGTGTAAGACTAACTATATTTCCCTCCATTCTATCCTGTCCCGCATTGGTTCTATTCTCTCTTTGATCCTGTCCCTCCCTGAGTGTTGACTTCAAATTGCTCCGTTCTCCCATTGCCCTCCCTTCCATCATCCCCCCCCCGCTTATCCCCTTCTCCCCCAATTTCCTGTATTGTAAGATAGGTTTTCATACCAAAAAGAGTGTGCATTTTATTCCTTCCTTTAGTCGAATGTGATGAGAGTAAACCATGTTTTTTTCTCAGCTCTCCTCTTTTTCCCTCCACCTAAATAGTCTCCTGCTTGCCTCTTCTATGAGAGATAATTTGCCCCATTCCATTTCACCCTCTCTCCTCCCAGTACATTTCTCTTATACATTTACCTTAATTTTTTTTAAGATATGATCCCATCCTATTCAATTCACTCTGTGCTCTCTGTCTCTCTGTGTGTGCGTGCATGTGTGTATGTGTGTGTACGCGCACACATGAACGTGTGTATATGTGTGTGTAATCCCACCAACTACCGAGATATTGAAAAGCTTCAAGAGTTACAAATATTGTCTTTCCATGTAGGAATGTAAATAGTTCAACTTTGGTAAGTCCCTTATGACTTCTCTTTGCTGTTTACTTTTTCATGCTTCTTCTCATTCTTGTGTTTGAAAGTCAAATTTTCTTTTCAGCTCTGGTCTTTTCATCAAGAATGCTTGAAAGTCCTCGGTTTCATTGAAAGACCATATTTTCCCCTGAAGTATTATCCTCAGTTTTGCAGGGTAGGTGATTCTTGGTTTGAGTCCTAGTTCCTTTGACTTCTGGAATATCCTATTCCACACCCTTCGATCCCTTAATGTAGAAGCTGCTAGATCTTGGGTTATCCTGATTGTATTTCCGTAATACTAGAACTGTTTCTTTCTAGCTTCTTGCAATATTTTCTCCTTGACCTGAGAATTCTGGAATTTGGCCACAATGTTCCTAGGAGTTTCTCTTTTTGGATCTCTTTCAGGCGGTGATTGGTGGATTCCTTGAATACTTATTTTGCCCTCTGGTTCTAGAATATCAGGGCAATTTTCCTTGATAATTTCATGAAAGATGATGTCTAGGCTCTTTTTTTGATCATGGCTTTCAGGTAGTCCCACAATTTTTAAATTGTCTCTCCTGGATCTGTTTTCCAGGTCAGTTGTTTTTCCAATGAGATATTTCCCATTATCTTCCATTTTTTCATTCTTTTGGGTTTTTTTGTGATTTCTTGGTTTCTCAGAAAGTCATTAGCCTCCATCTGTTACATTCTAATTTTGAGAGAACTATTTTCTTCAGTGAGCTTTTGAACCTCTTTTTCCATTTGGCTAATTCTGCTTTTGAAAGCATTCTTCTCCTCGTTGGCTTTTTGAACCTCTTTTGCCAATTGAGTTAGCCTGTTTTTCAAGGTGTTATTTTCTTCAGCATTTTTTTGGGTCTTCTTTAGCAAGGTGTTGACCTGCTTTTCATACTTTTCTTGCATCTCTCTCATTTCTCTTCCCAGTTTTTCCTCCACCTGTCTAACTTGATTTTCAAAATCCTTTTTGACCTCTTCCATGGCCTGAGCCCATTGGATATCTATTTCAGATGTGTGCGATACAGAGGCCTTGACTTCTGTGTCTTTCCTTGATGGTAAACATTGTTCTTCCTCATCAGAAAGGAAAGGAGGAAACATCTGTTCACCAAGAGAGTTACCTTCTATGGTCTTATTTTTTTTTCCCTTTTCTGGGCATTTTCCCAGCCAGTTACTTGACTTCTGACATTCCTCTCCACCCCTACCTCACCAGTGCTTGGGGTCTGAGATTCAAATGCTGCTCCCCAGCCTCAGGGCTTTCAGCAGGGCAAGGGGCTGCTATTAAGTGAGAGATTAAGTACTACTGCTCAGGTGGGGGCAGGGACGCCTCCCAGGCTCAGTTCCCTCAGGGGTTTTATGTGGAGATCTTCAGTAATGGACCCGATTTCCCTTCTGCTCTGTGGTGGAGCCCCTGTCCACCACCTTCCCCGGCACTTCCTCCCGAGGAGGCCTGGGCCATGGAGACAGCCTGCTCCCCTCCCGACCAGTCCAGATGTCTCTCTCACTGACCTGTAGCACCTGTGGGTGGAGAGACCTTTGCAACCGTGGGAGATTCTGTCCCTGAAGCCTGCTTGGATCTGCTCCTCTTGGGGTCATGTGGCCAAGGCAGGGCTGGGCTCTGCTCTGTGTCCAGTACCCAACGGACCTTTGGGGTCAGTTTTTCAGGGCTCTCTGGAACAGAAATCTCCTCCACTCCATGCTGCACGGCTTCCACTGCTCCAGAACCTGTTGGGAGTTCTTTTCATAGGTAATTTATGGGCTGTGGGTTCGGAGCAAGCATATGTGAGTCTTTCTACTCCACCATCTTGGCTCCTCCCCTGGAATATTAATTATAGAGATTAAACTCAAAAGTATATCATGGATATACTTTTTCTTAGCAAACTGGTTGTTAAATATTAACCAGCACACTCATATATGTATGCATATATGTATGCATATATGAAAATGACCTTGTAAATGCTTTGCACACATTACCTCGCTTGATGCTCACAACTATTTGGGGAGGTAGGTGCTATTATTATCCCCATTTTACACATGAGAAACCTGAGGCTTAGAGAGATTAAATGGTTTACCCAGGGTCTGACAGGGTTCACCCAGTGTCTAAAGAAGAATTTGAACTCAGGTCTCCCAGATGCCAGTACTCTTTGCATTGTGACATCTAGCTGCCTATAGCTTTCATTATTCTCATATTAAAATCTAAGCTTGAGGGCAAGGATTGTCTTCCTTTTCATATTTGTATCCTTGGGGCCTAGTATGGCATCTGGAAGATGCTTTTTCATTAATTTATTCATATTCCATCCTCAATCTGACAACTGATATATGTCTTCTCTCCTTTGGGCCTTAGTTTCCTCCTCTGTAAAATAAGGGTGTAAGATTAGGCAGCCTTTGAGGTCTCTTCTATAGATCTATCAACCTATGTGTGACCTTGGACATGTCACTTAACCTCCTTGGACCTCAGTTTCTTCATCTGTAAAATCGGAGGAGTATGGATCAGGGGTGGGGAAGGTGTGGCCTTGAGGCCACATGTGCCCTCTAGGTCCTCAGGTGTGGCCTTTTGACTGAGTCCAAGTTTTATAGAACAAATTCTTTTATTAAGGGGATTTGTTCTGTGGAGTTTGGACTCAGTCAAAGGGTTGCCCTTGAGGACCTAGAAGGCCACATGTAGCCTCAAGGCTTCAAGTTCCCCACTCCTGGACTAGATAGTCTCTGAAGGACCTTCTAATCCGAGTTGTAGTTTCCTACATATATTTGTGGAGGGAATAGCAATGTGTTGGAATTTTCCCCAATATGTAACTCCAGATTATGTTTTTTTCTCATCTCTCCAGATTGAGAATGAGCAATGAGTTGTGAATGAGTCTGCTGAAGCAGTCAAATGAAGGGAAGTTGTTGGTTGAGAAAGTATAACCAACGATCACACAGATTCCCCTATATTGGAAATACTAGCCACTCCCCCATCTCAAAGACTTAATGAAAAAAAGAAAGTGGTCAAGTAAATTCACCCTTTAATTCATTATCAACCAAAAGGTGGGATTTTAAAGTATAGTGGATGGATTTCCTTTTTCATTTGAGAGTACAGAGATATCTGCTTAGAAATCTCTGGTGTGTTAATGCAATCTGAATTTGGGGAAAGCATAGCCAAATGCAATTTATATCAGTGCTTGGAGAAAATTGATTGTGGTATTATTTATATCATTTCCCCCTGCATTCAGTTCTCAATGCATGCATGGAAAAATGTTACTTTCTAATTCATGAGCTATAGACACCATAGATAATGTGAAATTGGTCATACATTTAAAATTTTTAGCATCTTAGAAAAATCATGTCTTACACAGTGATCCATCTCAAATAAAAATATCCATATCAAGAAAACCAATATCTCTTGTGCTTTCACTACTCATGCATTATCATGGTATGCATTCTAATACATTCTAATCACTAGCTACTGAATAATGGTATGCACCCATTACTAAAAGCCATAAATATGCAGTGGAGAAAAATGGATACTGTGTGTACATGTGCACGTGGGTGGCGTGGATTGGGCCAAGGGTTTTTGTAGAGGCATGTGTTGGGAGGGGGGTGGTAGTGGGAAAAAGAGAAAGCCCTGATTGTGTTGGTGGAATTGCTTCTTGCCCTAGTGGTGTTTTTGAATTGGACCATCCTAAATGCAGCCAATAATCTGAGGAGGGTTGGAGCTGATGGTATTCAAGACAAGTTTTTGTTTAGTGAACTTCAAGTTATTAACAGAGAGAGAATGGTGCCCTTAGTAGACTTACTCCAGGCATGTCTAGGGGTTAGTTAACACTACAAGAGATGGTAAAGGGTGAGATAGTGAGTGCCCAGACAGTTCGAGGAGGTCATCCCCTTGCTTCGTTCTGGTGTTTAATGACTCCAAGGCTGCACTAACCCTGGAGTCAGTACAATTCCAACTCCTTCATAGCTCCTCTTGGACATTTGGCATCTCTAAGGTCCTGGGAGACTACCCACTCAGACTGTCTGACTACCTTCTCATTCTACAAATCATAGAACTCCAGAGCTGGGACGAACCTCAGGGGTCATCTGGTCTAACACAAACTGAACAAAAGAATCACGTCTCCACCCTTCCTGAAAGTGGCCATCCAGCCTATTCCTTATGACCTCCAGTGAGGGGGAATATTCCATGCCACCTGTGGACAGCTTTTAGTGATGATGTCAGTCGTTTTAGATAACTCTCATGTCCACCGTCCTTCCTACCCAGTGTTCTCTTCAGGTTAAAGACTCCCAGTTCCTAAATGTTAAGATAGAATGAACCTGAAACTTTCTACTATGTCAAATGCCCTCCTCTGGACATTCTACCTACTATCATTACTGATATTAAAATACTATACCCAGGTTCACAAGTGAGAGAATGGCTGACCAAATTATGGTGTTTGAATGTAATAAAATATTATCATGCTATAATGAATAGAGAAGGGAATTGTTTTAGGGGCATCTAGATGACACAGTCGATAAAGTGCTAGTCAGGAAGGCCTACCTTCAGATCTGGCCTCTGATACTTTCTAGCTATGTGACCTTAGATAAGTCACTTGAACACAATCTGTCTCAGTTTCCTCTTTTGTACCATGGGGATAATAATAGAACCAACCTTAAAGAGGAGTTTGTTGTGAGGATCCAGTGAGGTAATGATTGTAAAACTTTTTGCAAACCTTAAAGTGTTCTATAAATATTAGCCATTATTATTATTTCAGAGAAGCCTGGGAAGACTTGAATGAACTGATACAGAGTGAGGTGAGTAGCACCAGAGGAGTAATTGACACTATAGCAACATAATACAAACCACCTTGAAAGTTTTAAGAACTCTGATCAACCAAAGTCCCATAATGATAATGAAAAATGCTTTCTGACACAGACTTGATAGATTAAATGGGCAGAATGAGGCATACATTTCTGGACATAACTAATATGGAGATTTGCTTTAATCTGACTCTGCATATTTTGCTGCAAGGGTTTTGTTTTTCTTTCTTTTTAAATATCCCTAGCGGCAGGGGATGGGGAGGGGAGAAAAACCAATCCTTGTTAATTAAAAAATAATAAGAATTTATTTTTAAAAATACTGCAAAAAGTAGCCCTCAGACTGTAACACAGTATCCTGATGTGGTCTGACTAGGTGTTACTACAGCAGGAATGACTCCTTCCTAGTGCTTCTCTTTAAACAGCCTAAGATTTCATTCATCTTCTTAACTGCCATATTATACTACCAATTCATACTAATCTTGTAGTTCCCAGATCTAACATTCCCAGATCTTTTTTTCAAATTGCTGTCAAGTAACAACACCCACCATATTCTATATTTGTGAATTTGATTTTTGGAGTGCCAGTTCTATGACAGCATATTTCTTCTTATCACATTTCATCTCAGATTCAACCCAATGTTTTACCCTATAGAGTTTTCTTTAATACATCATCTGTTTGTTCCCTTGTTTCAGGTATAAGCACAGTCTCAAAATTATCACTTATTATTCCTTATTTTTCTTCACTCTTATTCCTGGTCTTTCCCATGTACATATATCTTCTTTTTTTAAAAAAAAATTAATAGATATGTTTTATTATGTTCATAAACTGCATTTCCTAGTATTTTCCTTTCACTTCTCTTCCCATAAATCCACTCCTTATAACAAAGAATTAAAAAAAGAAAGAAAAACAGTCCAACAAAACTAACCAACTCATTAAAAAGTCTGACATAACATGTGATTTTTGCCTTTTTTATGTTCTCAGCTCTTAGCACTGTGCCTGGAACATAGTGCTGTTTAATAAATGCTAGCTGATTGGGTGATATGCAATGTACTACATTCATTGTCCCTTATCTCTGCAAAGAAAGATGCCTTCCTGCCATGGAGGTGCCTTCTTACATCTCTTTGACAACTGTATTTTCTATGCCTTCATTTAAATAAAGTTTTGAATCGTCTAGGAACTTGGACAGACAGATAAGATCACTGTTGAGTTCCACTAGAGGCATCCCACCAAAGTCGCATTGACTATTCACTGAGTTTAGTCATTTAACCAAATTAGAATCCACCCAGTGTATACCAGCATTTATCCCACCTACCTCTGTCTGATTCACAATGGTGTCAAAAGTTTGCTGAAATTCAGGTATAAGATTTAACCAGTATCCACTTAATCTACTACTCTAAAATCTTGCCAAAAAATAATGTGGACAGGTTAGCATGATTTACTCTTGACTGAAGCTATACTGGCTTGCTATTTTCCTTTTGAAAAGTTCATGATTAATGCCTTTAATAAAGCATTCTCAGCTTCTTCAAGGAACCAATCAATCTACAGGCTCTCCTTTCCTGCTCTTCCTCCTTCTCCTCCTCCTCCTCTTCCTTTTCCTCCCCCTTTTGAGATTACTTACCTTTCTCTTGGCTTACAGCACCTCCCACATTCTCAGTAATCTTAGAAGTTATCACCAATAGTAGATCAACAGTTATATAAACTAGCTTTTTTCAGGATCCCAGAAGGAAGTTCACCTGACTTTGATAGGCTCTCTCTTATCATCTATCTACTTCTTTGGGTTTCAGTTCCTGGTTAATCATTTTTATTTTGTCCTCATTTTATTTTATCTCATTTACCTTTGCAGAGAAAACAGAAGCAAAGGCATGAGTAGTTCAGCCTTTTCTTTTTCATCTCTCATCATTGTGTCATCTAGTTAAAAAAATTGGTCCAATGCAGTATAATGTCACAAAAGCATACTCTCCTTAGAATTTGTGAGCTTCAACTGGTTCAGAGCTTTTGCACTCCTAACTGTGGCATATTTTGAAATAATGGGATACCATCTCATGCTTTTGCATTCATCCTCTGCTTTCCATTTTCTATCCATATTTTTTCTACTTTAAAAGATGAGTTGGTTGATGAACAGTTCTTTGTATAGCCACATTATCTCTTTAAATACCACTCCTTTTCTTTCTTAATGGAGTGGTTTCATGTCTTCAGAATTTCAATATTTATTTCATTAACAGTTTCCCATCTTTCTTGGGGTCATTTTCTCCTGTAGAATTATAGACACAAGTACCCTACTTAATATTTCTGTGAAATCCATTATTCCCAAATCTAGGGATTACTTCAAACTCTACCCAATTTTAGTTGCCTTTTCCATCATGAATTCTTAGATAGAATGATTACCATCCCTGAAGGTTCCCATCATTTCTGCTTCAGCAAATGGTTCCTTCTTTCTTGTCAGAATTAGACCTAGAATCACAGTTCGCCTTGCTGCATCTGTCAGATTTTGAAAAATGAAACTAGAATTATGATAAGTCAAAAATTTATCAGGGGATACAGAGAGAGACTGACAGACAGACAGACAGAGACAGACAGAGAAGGAGAGAGGGGAGGAGAGGGAGAAGGAGAGAGAGGAGGATAAGAAGGAGGAGAGGCAGACAGACAGACTTTAGAAGCTGTAAACATGTAGGGGAAGCCAGCTCCTGAACGTGTCTCTGATTTCCAGCTTGCCTTTCCAGAGATTTGGGAGAATTTCCCTAGGGAAATTAAACTGATTAACCTGAGATCTTATCTTACCTCTTTATAAAGAACGCTTTTATTCTGTGTATTTTCTGGTATATTCTAATCTATATAACATCTCTGATTTCTGTTTACTATTTAACTAGATAAATGCGTTTACTCACTGCTGACTATTTGGGATGGTATTTTGTGCAATGAGCAATTGTTGGGAAGGAGTCAGACTGGTGAGTGGAACCTAAAGGCTACCAACTCTCTCTCCTTTAAGGAAAATGGTTCTGTTTTGAACTTATGTACCCCTAGAAAGCAACATTTGGTGGGGGTGTTAAGAAATATTATTCTACTTCAGTTCCTCTCTCAGAAACTGATGGAAAGAATGCTTTCCTTAATATCACAATACTTGGTGGGATAGTATCTCTTTTTGCCCTTAACATTTCTTATCTTGTTAAAGGTGATTCAGACTTCAGATCTCATCTATCCTTTGAGTTGCTCATATATGCGATTAGATAACGATTGTAGCTGTCTAATAAGCATAATGTTTTATACACACATATATTTATATATATATAAATATATATATATAATATATATATATATATATATATATATATGAGAATTTGATGCCCAAAATAAATAAGGGGATAATGATATTGCACCTAATGGATTCAAGTCATCATGCCAAGATGAACTATATTATGTGGTTCTGAAAAAACTTGCAAATGTGATTAATGAGCCACTGGTTTAGAAAGATATCATGAAACAGGAAAGGAGTGGAAAATTTGAGGCAATAATGTTGTCCAAATCCTATCACCCTTTCTCTAGATACGTCACTGAAATGCGTGCAGGAAAAACTAACACTAGAGAGCATTTGGATCAACCCAGAAACTCCAGGTATTTGCCTAGCTCTGAAAGCTTTGAGAAGACTTCCTTAGAGAAACAGAGATGATCTTGAGGAAATGAGAACAAGGAGAAAGGCACATGGTTCCAAATTCCATTCTTAACAACTTAGCAGGGAATACAGCGATAATCACGTGAGGACAGAGGAGCAATGGAGATTGGGAGGGAAGTGAGTGAGAAAAGTTAAAAGAAATTGAGACAACTGTAGGCATGGTAGCAAAAATAGTAAGTACTGCCCTTTTGCTGTTTTTCAGTCATTTTTCAGTCACATCCGACTCTTTGTCCCCATTTGGAGTTTAGTTGGCAAAGATACTGGAGAGGTTTTCCATTTTCTTCTCCAGGTTATTTTTTTTAAAATTTATTTATTTATTTAAATTTTTTACATTCATTTTCACAAATTTTTGGGTTCCAAATTTTCTCCCTTTTTATCCCCTCCCCCCACCCAAATACCCCAAGCAATCTAATTTTCCCTATCTCCAATCTGCCCTCTCTTCTGTCATCTCTCCCTTCTCTTGTCTCCATCTTCTCTTTTCTCCTGTAGGGCCAGATGACTTTCTATTCCTCATTAACTGTATGTCTTCTTTCCTAGTTGCAACAACAATACTAAACAGTTGTTCCTAAAACTTTGAGTTCCAAATTCTCCTCATCCCTCCCTCCCCACCCATTCCCTTTGGGACAGCAGGCAATTCAATATAGGCCAAATCTGTGTAGTTTTGCAAATGACCTCCCTGATAGTCGTGTTGTGTAAGACTAACTGGATTACCATCCCTCCTAACCTGCCCCTCGTTGTTTCTCTTCTGTCTTTTGATCCTGTCCCTCCCCAAGTGTTGACTTCAAATTGCTCCCTCCTCCCTTTGCCCTCCCTTCCATCATCCCCCCCCTTGCAATATCTCTTTCTCCCCCAGTTTCTTATACTGTAAGATAGGTTTTCATACCAAAATGAGTGTGCATTTCACTCCTTCGTTTAGTCAAATGTGATGAGGGTAAACTTCTTGTTTTTTTTTTCTCAGCTCTCCTCTTTTTCCCTCCACTAAGAAAAACTACCTGCCTCTTAAATGACATATAGTTACCCCCTTCCCTTTCCCTCCCCCTACATTTCTCTCTCACCATTTACCCTAGTTTCTTTTAAGGTATGGTCCCATCCTATTCAGTTCAATCTGTGCTCTCTATCTCTGTATGTGTGTGCATGTGTGTATGTGTGTGCATGTGTGTACATGTGTATGTGTGGTACCACCAACTACCCAGATACTGAAAAGTTTTAAGAGTTACAAATATTGTCTTTCCATGTAGGAATGTAAACAGTTCACTCATGGTAAGTCCCTTAAGACTTCTCTTTGCTGTTTCCTTTTTCATGCTTCTTCTCATTCTTGTGTTTGAAAGTCAAATTTTCTTTTCAGCTCTGGTTTTTTTCATCAAGAATGATTGAAAGTCCTCTGTTTCATTGAAAGACCATATTTTCCCTTGAAGTATTATACTCAGTTTAGCTGGGTAGGTGATTCTTGGTTTGAGTCCTAGTTCCTTTGCCTTCTGGAATATCCTATTCCACACCCTTCGATCCCTTAATGTAGAAGCTGCTAGATCTTGGGTTATCCTGATTGTATTTCCACAGTACTGGAATTGTTTCTTTCTAGTAAGATTTCTTGTAAGATTTTTTCCTTGAGCTGGGAGTTCTGGAATTTGGCCACAATGTTCCTAGGAGTTTCTCTTTTTGGATCTCTTTCAGGTGGTGATCGATGGATTCTTTCAATACTTATTTTGCCCTCTGGTTCTAGAATGTCAGGGCAGTTTTCCTTGATAATTTCATGGAAGATGATGTTTAGGCTCTTTTTTTGATCATGACTTTCAGGCAGTCCCATAATTTTTAAATTGTCTCTCCTGGATCTATTTTCCAGGTCAGTTGTTTTTCCCATGAGATATTTCACATTCTCTTCCATTTTTTCGTTCTTTTGGTTTTGTTTGGTGATTTCTTGGTTTCTCATAAAGTCATTAGACTCCATCTGTTCCATTCTAATTTTGAGAGAGCTATTAAATTCAGTGAGCTTTTGAGCCTCTTTTTCCATTTGGCTCATTCTGCTTTTGAAAGCATTCTTCTCCTCATTGGCTTTTTGAACCTCCTTTGCCAATTGGGTGAGCCTATTTTTCAAGGTGTTAATTTCCTCAGCATTTTTTTGGGTCTCCTTTACCAAGGTATTGACCTGTTTTTCATACTTTTGTTGCATCTCTGACATTTCTCTTCCCAGTTTTTCCTCCTCCAGGTGATTTTACAGGTGAGAAACTGAGGAAAACAGGGTAAAGTGACTTGCCCGGGATCACACAGCTAGTGTCTGAGGTCAGATGTGAACTCAGGAAGATGAGTTTTCCTGATTCCAAGACAGGCGCTCTATCCACTGCAGCGCCACCTAGCATGGGTATGTAGCACCTTTGGTGCTAATGTGCACCCCACTCACACATATTCTGGGTAGGATGTGGAAGAGGAGGACCCCCTGCATCCAAGTTTACATTGATAAAAGAAAAGGGAAGGGAGATGCCAACAAAACTGATGGTTTTTTGGCTGGAGAAGAGGAAACTTTGAGGTAGAATTATTGAAGAGCTTGATTATTGAACAGCTAGCAAATGAAAGAGGGTTTAGACCTGAATTCATCTAGCCCAGAACTAAGAGCAATTCATGGAAGTTAGAGAGGAGCAGATTCCATTTTGATGTAATGTGAAATTCCCTCTCCATTAGCACCATTCCTAAGTGGCATACACTGCCTCAAGAGGTTTCTGGAACATTTTGTTTGTCCTGAGAGTGTGGAGCATAGTCTTTTGAATCTCCCCCACACTGGCAAGTCATTCTGTTTTGAGAATGGATATGACTTGAAATATGCCAAAGTCATTTGGAGTCAAGGCCAACCGATTTTTGTCAAAATAATGTGTGACATAATTAAGTAAAAGAAGTGACTTTGTTGCATAGCTCTGAAGGCCATTCCCAAATAGCAATTTCATCAGTAGTTTGAGCAACTTTGGAACAGGTGTGCATCTCCCTGGGGGCTGCCTTAATTGGTGACATGTCTTTGAATGCAGGCATTATTTTAGGCATATTAACATATCAGCTTATAAAAAAAAGGAAGGATGCCAGGAACATACCATAATACTCCCCAAACTGCTCTATACTTCAGCAACATCTTTTGAACTTTAAAGTATATATCACACCAGTTCGAGGGCCATTTCCTCAATTCTCACTTACATTGGTGAGAAGATCCCCAGAGGACAGCTACTACAACTCTCAGGTTCTTGATGGGTGAGCCTGAGGGAATGAGTTTCTAGTACTATCATTTATGAGCCCCCCACCGATGTATTTGCCATGCTATCATCCAGGAGCCTCAATATCCTTTTAGCAAAGGGTATTTACTGAGAACATATTGAAGAACAGCATTAACAAAATATTCTTCCAAATGGTTGGCATAATTTTTCCCCTGTGTGCACAAGGGCCCAGGGGAAAGTTGGTCAGTCATTAAACATTTATTAAGTGCTTACTGTATGCCAGATAGTGTGTTAAGTACTGGAGAATACAATAAAAGGCAAAAAATAGTCCCTAGCATCAAGGAACATACATTCTAATTGGGAGACAACATGTAAATAAGATATAAATAATAGTAATATAAGTATAAATACATACAAAATATTTCCAAAGTAGATGAATATAATCAGAAACAGGAAGGTAGAAAAGGGATTCAAAGGTGTAGAAATGGGAGATGGAGTGTTATGGTCCAGAAACTGCAAGTAGACCAGCTGGATCACAGCATACCTGGAGGGAATGTATGGGAAGGCAGTCCTTAAGATGACTGTTTCCTTACTGATCTGCAGGCATTTCCTCTGTCATTCCTTCCTCTGCTTCCTCAACTACCAGTACTGCTTCCAGTCACTGGTAGAACTTCCACTGGAACCTCTGGAATTCCCAAACTCACATAGTTAACTGGAGGTAGAGGGGCTTAGATGGAGCACCTCCACTGACCTGTATGATCCATAACTGGCTTGCTGTTATGGTATCATCCAACAATCAAAGCGCTTCATTGTTCTCTAACTGATTCAGGACTTGTTCCCACTTATTTTATACCTTTGATTGATTCAACCAAGATGTCTGGGCCTTCTGTGACTACATTAATTATGGTAAGTAAGCAAGTAAGACATGATATTTACTGAAGACAAGTAATGTGTTATTTAAGTTCCCATAGCGTTATATAAGCACTTTTATTCTCCTTAAAATTTAAAATTCCATTTGTTTTCTACCTGTAATGGCTAAGGCTCTTAAAAATAAGAGAAGCTCAAATATACAGAGGGAAGAGACCAGAGACTAACTAGGTGGCAGCAATCAGGGCTTCCAGCAGGGCACCCAGGCTTTAAAGGATAGATATAGGTTTTGAATCCAGGCCTTCGGGTGCTAAACCCCAGAAGCCTTTCCACTGGGTCCCATAATCTTTCCAGGAAAGATCCTCTTGAAAAAGCATCATACAACTTATTGATACTGGATGTAGCCCCTCTTCAAGAAGAATTACATCTCCTTCTCTTTGACTGTGACTTAACATATAACATCTGTTCAACATAGTCTTTTGATTAAAGGGAGAAGGACTTGCAGTGAATTTACATGCCTGTCAACACATGGATTTACTTTTCCTTTTCCTTCAGTTAGGTTCTCTAAAAATTCAATTAAAAATAATCTTTATAATTTCATTCCTGCCCATGGTGATAGAGCTTCATTTGGGAACTTTTTAAATTTTTCATCTTTTGGAATGGGTTATCTAAATACCAAAAAAGTGCAATATTAAAAAAAATCATAGCAATGCCCTCACAATTAAGATATGTATGATGGACATGGGAAGTCACGATTTCTGAAGGGTTAACAAAATTTATAGCAGAGTCTTGGTTAGGAGGAAAAATGAATAGAATGGATGCTCTAGTTTGCATAAAGCAAGAAAGTGGTAGCTATAAACAGTTTTGGATCTTGCATTTGGCAAAATTCTCAAAGGGTAGGCAACATTTCCAGACTTAACTGAAATGGTATCATTTATTGAATTCAAACATTTATACAACAGTTTGAAAAATATATAATTCAGCTCTCAGATGGAAATTTGAGCTATACTACAATTAAATATCTGGATATTTATATATAGACAATGGACCGAAGTCTTCACTTTCGCCTGAAATGAACGGACTTTCATTGTCTAACAATTTAAAGTGCTGTTGTACCCAGAAGGATTATGGGCATTCACCACATATGTAGTCTGTACCAGTCCATTCTAGGGGAGCCTGGCCACAAAAAAGACTATTCAGGTTCCTTTTCTCACATTATTTGACTTGTTACTCCCCCACTCCCCCTTGGGAAAAACATTTCTTAAAGCTGAAGTTTGACTTGTATCTAGGGGCTCCTCAAAGGGAATAGTAGAAAAGCACTAAATGTACAGTGTAAATAAGGTTTGGGACAGGTATTTATTTCCCCTACCCAAAAGAAATACTTAGCAAAGAAAATTCTCCCAAGATCTTTTTGATGAAAAAAAAACCTTGAACAAACAATATTGAGTACTGTTGTATTCTCTTGGAAGGTAGATACTTAAACATTAGAATGTGAAGCAGTTTGAAAGGTTAGTTACGGTTACATTTGACATCAGCTTCTTTTGGATTCAGGGCTTGGATGTCCTCTAGCTGGTGTTCTTTTTCTCCAGCAGCAGAGTTCCCCCCTCACCTTCAGGTGGAAACCAAACTATCCTGAGTTAGCCTTTTTTCCCCATAGTTCCACTTAGCACACAGTGCTACCCATACCTTTCCTTTACCCATATGTTCTCCTTTCAAGGCAAAGGGCCATCCCAACAGAACTTCTGACAAATCTCTCCAAAGGTTTATGTAAAACAGAGGGCATCCTACTTTTTTCAGTGAACCCCAGCCAATGCAAAGGCCAATCCAAATGGAGGTTCAAATTCACCTGATAATAGCACAAGCAGGCTTAGTTCAAAAGGAAAACAAACCATTCATTCATAATATACTTTGATGCTCTGTATCCTTGAAGGGATCCAGTTATAAAGATTCTCCATCCAGGACTCTCCCTCCTTCCTCAGTGCCCTAATATTGTAGGAATAGCTAGAGAAGAAATAGCATTTCTCTCTAGTGTTTGTTAATATTTTTGTGTGTCATGGACACACTGATGAAACCCATGGACTGCTTCTCAGTTCTACATACCTGCATAGCTATCTTTGTCAGGTTAGAGCTAGAAGTATCCTTAGATACATTAGGATGTAACTTTTTCATTTAAAAGAATTCAAATAAATTTATATTTTTGGTTATGAACTTGTTAGTCATTAATAAACATCAACAATTCCATTTGTAAGGACCAGAAAAAGATTACATATGAAACCATGAGTCTACCAATGCAATTCAATAAATACTTGTTTAATATTTACTGTGTGCTAGGTACTGTGACTCAGCACTGGAGATTTGTTTCAATTTAATCAGTTGTTCCTGACTCTTTAGGAGGTTTTCTTGGAGTTTTCTTGATAAAGATACTGGAGTGGTTTGCCATTTCCTTCTCCAGCTCATTTGACAGATTAGGAAACTGAGGCAAATAGGGTTAAGTCATTGGTTTAGAATCGCACAGCTAATAAGTGTCTAAGGTCAAGATGTGAACTCAAATCTTCCTGATTCCAGGCCTGGCCCTCTCTCCTCTGCATCACCTAGCTGCCCCAGCACAGAGGATATAATTAACAGAAACAAAAGAGTCTGTGTCCTTAAAGAGCTTACAATCTAATGGGGGAGGAATGCAGGGCTGGTTCAGTAATAGGAAAACTATCTGTATAATCGATCATATCAAAAACAAAACTAATAGAAGCCATATGATTATCTCAATAGATGTAGAAAAAAGATTTTGACAAAATACAGCACCCATTCATATTAAAAACACAAGAGAGCACAGGAATCAGTGGAGTCTTCCTTAAAATGATAAGTAGCATCTACTTAAAACCAGCAGCAAGCATTAGTATGTAATGGGAATGAGCTAGAAACATTCCCAATAAGATGAGGGGTGAAAGAAGGATGTCCATTATGATGACTGTTATTCAATATGTTACTAGAAATGTTAGCTTTAGCAATAAGAGAAGAAAAAGAAATTGAAGGAGTTAGAATAGGCAAAGAAGAAACTAAGTTATCACTCTTTTGAAGATGATATGATGATATGTCATATAAGTACATGATGATATACTTAGAGAAGCCTAGAGAATCAAGTAAAAAAGCTATTTGAAATGCTAAACAACTTTAGCAAAGTTGCAGAACATAAAATAAACCTTACATAAACCATCAGCATTTCTATATATTACTAACAAAGCCCAACAGTAAGAGATTGAAAGGGAAATTCCTTTTAAAATTACTGTCGACATTATGAAATATTTGGGAGTCTATCTGCCAAAACAAACCCAGAAACTATATGCGCATAATTACAAAATACTTTTCACACAAATTAAATGAGATCTAAATAACTAGAAAAACATCAATTGCTCGCAGATAGGTCGAACTAATATAATAAAAATGACAACAATCCAATGGGGGAGGGTAACACACAGGAAAGCAGGAGGAAGGGATGCCGGGGGCAGCCTTCAGAGGCATCTTGTTCCATGGCGTTGAGACCAGGAAGAGCCACAGATACAGAGCTAGGGGAAGAGTCACATATAATATGAGGTGTTTGCAAAACCAACAATGCCCTTCCTTCCTCTGAGTCTTTTTGAACATCCTTCTGATTTCTTTTGTGCATTTAAAAAGTTCCATGGGTGCTGTTTTCTTCTTCTCTTTCTTTATTATCTTCTCCTTCCTCTATCCCCTCCTCCCCAGCCTTGCAGGTGCAAGGCTGCCTCTACAAAGTGGGATCCTAAGGCTGTATTCTCTCACTCTGGACTAAAGGTCTAACTTAATATTTTACAAATAGATGCAAAATGCATGTCTGATTCCAATAATCAGCATTCCCTTCTTGAGGAATGCATCTCATAAAGCAATCAAGGCTTAAACAAACCTAGCTTGCCCATTACAAACTAATTGTGTATGGTTGTAGGAACATTCCTTAATATCTAGTATTTCATTGATTGTTTAATTGAGACACCTGAGCCTGCTGTGATTATCTTAATTGAGGTGGGGCTAGAACCTTCCATTACTTACATGCAGTATTGAGCAGAGGCAACAGGTGGTCCAGGGAGTGCAGTACCAGACTTGAAATTAGAAAGATGCCAGTTCAAATCCCATTTCAGATGATTATTAGCTGTGTTACTGTGGACAAGTCCTCTCTAAGCCTCACACAACTCCAAGATTTATCTGGTAAATTGTAGAGGGATCACATTGGCAGTTAGTATAGGAAATTTCCCATACCTAGGAGATGATGGATCTTGAAATATCAAGGTATAAAGGAATACAGATGAATTCTAGATCAGAAAAAAAGGAATTTTACTCATAGAATCTGAGTAGTTTGACAGTCTCATATTAAAGATACATGATGTTCCACATCTGCTACTTCTAAAATGGTGTATTTATTTATTTAAGGTTTTATTGAAGTCTTTCATTCTTACATGACAGTCCTACTTCCCCTTCCATCCCCTAACCCAGTGAATATCCTCTGATAACAAAGAAAAACACTTAAGCAAAATGAAATAACTGAGTGACCACATCAGATACCATATGCAAAATTCTGCACCCAGAGTTTCTCACTTCTTCAAGGATAACAAAGAAATGTTTATTTCCTCATGTCTTTCCTTGGGCCAAGATTGATCGAAAATGGTTAATTCAGATAGACCTTTGCTTCTGTGCCAGACAGTTGTGAATTGAGAGCTACTAAAGAATTTTGAACTATCTAGAGATGATATTATACAGATTTTGTTATTGTCATGAATGAGGGGTTATTAGCTTACAATTAGCCAATGGACATGGTCCACATGCATCTTCCAATCTTCTTATGGTTCTCAAAAGGAAAAAAAAAAACAACACCTTCCTTATGCATACATCTGATTATTACTCCTTTGCTAAGATATTTCTTAGTGGTTCTTTCTTGCCTATAGTTTGATCTTCCATGATGGGGGCATTCAGGGTCCACCAGGATGGGATGTTATTGCACCTTTCCAGTCTTCTGTCATATTGTTCCCCTTTAGGTCCACTATACTTTAGCCAAAGTTGTGACTCTCATCCATCAAACACTACTTTCTCCCACCTCCATGTCTTTCCTCGCATTGTTCTCAAGTACTGAAATTATTATTTTCCCTGGTCAGTAGCAATCTTCATTCCTCAGACTTAAATGCAGCACTGTTTTGCAAATCTTTAATGCTTTTATCATGTGATGATGACTGTTGTTATTGTTATATATATTTGTGTTTGTCTTGTATCCCTCTACTAGACTACAAGTTCCATGAAAGCCAGAACTCTAACTGAACTCAGCTTTTTGGTTTCCCTGACACCTTTCTCTGTACACAGCTGGCAGTCAATAGAGCTTTTCCTTAAATCTAAACCAGTCAACTACAACCCAGTGAACATCTAGGTTCTTTCTTCATGTAAAGCACTCTGTGCTAAACACAGGGACAAAATGAACACAAAAACAGTCCCTACCCTCTGGGACCTTCCATTCTACAGAAGCAATGCAGCATGTAAAGGGAAAAGCACATACAGCATCATATATCATCTGGGCAATTAACATGTTGTTTCCTATCAAAATAAGAAAATTCATCATTTTTGCCACAAAGTTCTTTCTCCTCACAAACTTGCTGGTACATATAAACACACACACACACACACTCTGTCTCTGTCTGTCTCTCTCTCTCTCATACACCCACCCCCACCCCCCCCCACCCCCCCCCCACACACACTTTAAGCTGTAAAAGCAAAGAACTGTCTGGAGGACACTATCCTCTGTGAGAAATGTTGCTGAGTGCTTCAGCACACACTGTGATCTCATCAACTAAACTATTATTATAAAACATATTTGATAGATTAAGTACGGAAAACTTAATATATTATTCTAACTCTGACTATAAAATCCGTAAAAATTCAAGACAGAAAAGTCTGTCATTAATCTATTTTGTTCTGCCTCAGTACAAAAGGACATATGTTCCATCTGAATCTTACAGTTCTAAGATATGCCCAGGATGTGAAATCCTGGAGCTAGATTTGTACATAACTTTGTTTTCCCTTTTGGGAATCTCAGAAGAGAATATCTAAATCATTAAGAATATTTACTTGTATCTGCATTGCTGCTGTAGGGGCATATACAATTACATCTCCACTTGGCAGATGGAATCCAAAGGTGAACTTCTGATCTCAGGTCAAGACAGAATGGTTTTGGTTTTGCTGCAGAGCTTACAGAGTCAAGCATAACTATAGTGTGATCTTTAGAATAAATTAGAAAGATCAAAGCAAAGTTAGAGTGCATTTCTGACTGCAAGAAGAGGAATTGAATACATTAAAGGATTCATCCAACCAGTACCACATGGTTTTAACTGTTGCATCTGAAGTAGTTTTAGTCTCAGTTTTCAAAGCTGGTAGGACATGTGAATTGGAGAATGAGAAAATGCCTGAGTTGGGAGGCAGGAAGCTAGGAGGTTGTCTAGTGTATGGCACAACTGACTAGGAATTACCCCATAACATACCTGATAAGTGGTCATCCAGCCTCTACTTGAAAAGCTCTGGGTAGGGGAAATCCTTTACTTCTAGAGGCAGCACCTTCTGCTTTTGATTAGTTCTAATAGTTAAGATTTTATTTACATAAAGATGAAATATGACTTCCTGAAGCTTCTACCCTGCTTGTTCTGCCCTCTGGGACCAAACAGAACAGAGGTGATACTGAGTCCACATGGTAGCCTTCAAGACGTTTGACAACACCTCCCATAATCCCACTAAATCTTCTTTTCTCCAGGCTAAATACCTCAAGTTCCTTCAGCTGTTCCTCCTATGCTTTGTTCTATAGTTCTTTTACCATTCTGGTCAGAGGGTTATAGAATCATACATTGAGACCTGGCCAAATCCGCCATTTTTCAGATGAGGGAAATGAGTCCCCAGAAAGGTTAAGTGACTTTCCTTAATATCATATGGATTAGGATTCAAAAGCAGGTCTTCTGACTCTATAACTCTTATCAGAGTCATTGCTAAAGTATGGTGCCCAGAACTGAACACACTAACCCCAATCCTAATTCCTGAAAATGCAGTCCAATCAAGTCAATATATAGCAAAACTGTTACTTCCCTTATTATGAGTACTACATGTCTACTACACAGCCTAAATCAAAGGCACTAAATTCTTACTTGGATCCTTCAGCAGATGGTAGACATTCAGTCCATTGCTGGGTCTTTGACACTTGGTATGATCTGCCAGAGTGTATGAATCACCAGCTAAGCCTTTGAGAATGCAGCGTCACCTCTTTACCACGATGAAGCATTGGAGGAGGATTTTAACAATGGATTTTACAAAGGATTTAACAAAGGATTTTAACAATTTTAAACAATTTTAACAATGGCCAAGTGAGAAATAATTTCACTACCAAACAAGACAAATTTAGGATAAGGGTTAGAGTCTATCAGAGGAGTTTCCCCGATCAATTTAAGTGCACCTCTTCTCTTGTTGAGTGTGGGCATGCACACTGGTGCCTTTCTCCAAGATGATTGGCTGCCTGGGATTCAAGAGCACAGACCTGATAGAGCAGCTTCCTTTCTTCATGTTCTCCAAATGATCACCTGAGTCTTTTGTGTCTTTCATTTTTTTCCTGTTCAGAAGACAAGCCAGAGTGCAACTTGGGTCTGTATTTTGGAGGGATGGGGATATGCCTATGAATGCATGATCTCCTAACCTCCTACTCCCAACTCCCACATAAATCGATGATGGCTCTTGCTGGTGTTTGAAGTACAATTTGATTTAGAAACAGAAGAAAAGCGTTCTGTATTGCGGAAAATAGTTGCTGTTAACATTAGGGTTCTCTTTATGCCCAAAGGGATTTAAAGCCATGCATACCTTTTGATCCAGCAATATCACTACTAGATCTGTAACCCAAAGAGATTTTAAAAAGGGAGAGGGAAGGACTCATTTGTACAGAAAATATTTATAGCAGCTCTTTCTGCAATGGCAAGGAATCGGAAACTGAGGGAACAACTGAACAAATTATGGTATATGATTGCAATGGAATATTCTAGTGCTACAATAAGGGATGAGCAGGCTGATTTCAGAAAACCCTGCACCGATGCAAAGTGAAGTGAGCAGAACCAGGAGAACATTGTACATAGTAACAGAAATACAGTATGATGATCAACTGTGAATGACTTAGCTCTTCTCAGCAATACAGTGAGCCAAGACAATTTCAAAGGACTCATGATGAAAAATTCCATTCACATCCAAAGAAAGAGATGATGGAGACTGAATGTAGATCAAAGCATATTTTTCCACTTTTTTTCATGTTTTTTTTTTCTTTTTTGGTCTGTCTTCTTTCGCAGCCTCACTGATAAGGACATATGTTTTGCATGATTGCACATGTATGACCTATATCAAATTGCTTGCCATTTCAGGGCAGGGAGGGGGGAGGGAGGAAAAGGATTTGGAACTCAAAATTTTAAAAATTAATGATAAAAATTGGCTTCACATGTAATTGGGGAAAATATTATTAAAAAAAAGAAATTGATGATGGCTACCTTAGGGTAGAAGTACATGGGAATTATATGAGCTTGTCCACACAGCCTGAGAAGAGATGACAATAGCTGAGGGCGCTAGTAGAATTGCTGCAGAAGCAAATGGCAGAAACAGGTAAGTGGACATCCACTTGGTGTCACAGGTGAGTTCATGGACAGTGTTTCTGAACCTCAACTTCTTATGCAGAGGGAGAGATTTTAATCTCCTAGACATCACATTATAATAATATATCCACCTAGTCCAAGGAGAGAGATTTTCCGGGCAGTGTTGGTCCTTAGGTTTGCCTCATCAGTGGCCCCAAGTTCAAGAATTCAGGGGCATGATCTTCTAGAGAAGGGTGATATCCCAGATGATGTAGATCTTCAAGAAAGAAAACAATGATCCATGGGAACCCCATGACCAAAGGAACAGGGATAGGGATTTATTACTTGAGCAAAGGACTTAGATCTTGCTGCCTCCTTCCCCTCACTATTACAGAGAGGGATTCCTACAATGCAAGTGTAATGGGATGGGGTATTCTTTGTTCAACATCCCCCAAATATTACTGCCCTCTGGGGTTGTGATGAGGGCATGAGCTATTGGCATGCCTTATGGGTTTTTATATTCATTTGTGGATTCTCATGAGTTGGTATCTTCTGAGGCTTTGGGGTGAAATAAAGCTTGTCCCATGCCCAATTTTCATTTGTAATTTTGAATGCTAACATGGGAGATGGGGAACCTGTTACTCACATCTGGGGAAACTTAGATGTGTTATATTGTATTGCATTATAATTTTATTATATCATAATATACATAAGGTCTATGAGGAAATTTACTGGAAGTAAACTCCAAGCATAACAAAACAAAGAGAAGAAAAGACCTTCTTAGACAAGCCTTCAAGATGAGACTGGGTCTGTAGAAGCCCAAGGATTTCAGGGACCTTGGACCATAGATTATGGTTACCTAGATACTTTATAAAATGACAATCCATCCTGTAAAGCAACAGTAGTGGAAAAGGGTTGGCTTTTTTTTTTTTTGCCAACTCAATTTATCTTAGTGTAGCAGCAACAGCACATCTGTGACCTCCTGAATCTTGGTCACTGAGCTTTCTAATGCAGAGGCAAACCGAAGTGACTTCTCTTCTGTTTCTCCAGTCCCCAATCTGGCACCCCCAAGGCCCAGCAAAAGACCCATCTGTGTAGTTAAGCATGTGCCTCACGGATGTGGGAGAATTAGCAAGTGTTCAACCACAGAAGTGAGTCTGGGCAAAGAAGAACTAAATGCATATTTCTGCAACTGGTACATTTTTAAAACAGTCATTTAAAGATGGAATTGGCAAGATCTCCAGATGCAAAATATTTGTGTTGTGATTCTATTCCATCCTTGTATTAGCTATGGCAAGCCTGGGCTCTTCAGCCCCCATCTTCCGGGCTCCCACTTTCAGTAGATGACCTTGTTTCCTGCTTTTCCCCAGAAGATGGGAGATTCCCATATGCCCTCTTCTCCACTTTGCAACCCTTCTCTGCCTGCCTTCATTTTTTCCTTTCTCTCTGGAGCTGAGAAGATTTTACTTCCACTTGCTAAAGGAGTAAGTTCTGTGGCAGAATGGGCTGGAGAAGGAGAATTTGAACTGAATAAGGAGAAGGAAAATAAAGTGCAAGTGATTTGGAGGATTGGCGGGACTCTTCAGGAAGGCCAGAGATTGATTTGGGGGAGCAGAAACTGAGGGAGGGACACTGGAGGAAAAAGCGAGTTGGTAGGAGAAATGGATTCAATCTGAAGGAGGAGTGAGGAAGAGGAGGAAACCTGGAGGAGAAAACAAAAGGGCTAGGAAAGCAAGGGGATTAGTGAAAGGAAATGCAGGCAAATTGATAAGACAGTCAGAAATTAGCGTGGGACGGTGGAAGGCCGTTAACTGTGGTTGTCTAGCAGGCCAAGGGCTTCTAAAGAGGCTGTTAATTAGAGGCTAAAGGGTGACTGATACAGAAGTCAGTTGGAAGACTCCTGATCTCAGTAAATACTGAGGGATTGGGGAATTTCTCGGCGATTTGCATTGGAGGGTGTGATGATATCTTTCCTTCTGCCATGGTCAAGTGACTTCAGTCTATGCACAAAGTGCAGGCTGGTCTTCCTAGGGAGAAGAGGATGTAAGGTGGCTGCAGGGAAAAAGATGAGCTTTCTCCAAAAGTGGAAGATAAGTAAAAGGATCTGAGGAAGCTAAGAGGAGTCCTGATCCAAATTCAGGGCAGGAAGTTGGAGAATACAAAAATGACACCCTAATGAGGAAGTGGAAAAGGACCATTGGACATATGGAGAGGAGAAAAAGCAAACTGGAGGCTCTTTCCGAGAAGGTGTGAGAGAGCTGGCTACTGAGGAGGAAACAGTTGCTTGTCCTCAGGATAGGTAGATCTGCAGGTGCTTTCAGGTGAGAGATCTGGTAAGAGACAGAGGAGGAAGTACTTTTGGTTGACATCTGTCTCCTTAATGAGTGGATTTGTCTATCTGATGATAGCAACAGAGAGGCCGAATGTTTTTCCAGGGCATGTATCCAAGGCTTGACAGAGAAACTCCCAAGGCTCCTTAAAACAGATGACTACTCCTTGCTCCTGGTGATCCACATGGGCACAAATGATACTTCCGGAAGGAACTTAGAAACCATTGCCAAAGAATATGAAGTCACGGATGAGAAGCTGAAGAGCACAGGGTCACAGAGAGTGTTTTCATCACTGATGTCCAGCACAAGTTAGGGAGCAAGAAGAGAAAAGCAGACATGGCAAGTGAACACCACGGCAAGAAGATTCTGTCTGAGAATGGGATTTGGATTTCTGGACCACAGCATCGAACACAGAAACAACAGGCCAAGGACACACCTAACAAGGGCTGGTAAGAATATATTTTCCCAGATTTTCTTAAAAATAAGAAAGAAGATAACTATCTAAGGATATTCACTGAGTTAAATACCAAAGAGACTAGGTACAGCATATTAAGATGAAAAGCAGCTGAAGCACCCACAAGTTGACAAAGTCTAAGAAAAAGGAATCAGGAGTAACCCTTCCTCTTCCCCACCCCCTGCCTAAAACAAATATAGACAAATGTGCAAAGTTGAGGCAATAAGTAAAATCAACTAGAGGTTCTGCTTGGAAATGGCAAATATGACCTCATAGATCTCCCTGACCATGGTGATTTGATACATGTAAATAAGATATGGTTTTAAATGGATATTCTGTTTTAGAAAAATAAGACAAATTAAAAAGGGCAGGGTAGCCTTGTTAATTAAGAAGATATACTTATGTGAATACATCTCAGGAACCAGAGGGGATGCTCTGTTTAGAGTATTTGATGACAGATCATTAGTGGCAGAAACAGAAATGATTTATCACCAGAGAATGCTACCAATCACCTGGACCAAAAAAGGGAACAGATGAGGAGATTGGAAAATCAAACACAAATCTGGCAGGGAAACACAAAGTAGTAGTTGTAGAGTATTTTAATTATGTGGATACCTGTTGTAGCTCTCTCTCAGCCAAAATACCTTTTTAACTTGCCCTCAGGATGAGGTGGAGGGACCAACAAGGGCAGCATTCTATTCTGGGTCTCAATCCTGCTAAGAAGGGAGGAATTGGTTGCTAAGGGAGGTTTAACTGTACAGTTAGGATCTCAAAGCTGTAGCACTTAATGGTTCACAAAGCCTTTAATTCATAATGACTCAACAAGTCCGGGTTTTGTTTTTCATTCATAATGACCCAATGAATTCCAGCTGTCTTGGTATTATTTGTTCCCATTTTATAGATGAAGAAACGAAGGCACAGCAGAGTCAAGTGATATGCATCCCTAGGGTCACACAAATAGGAGTTGGGATTTGAACCCAGGTCTTCCAGTTCCCAGGTTCTGGACTCTTTCAGCTATACCCTACTGGCTTAAAATTACAAATTGCTACAAATCCTTTGTGGCAATGTAATCTTGTTTATGATTCCAGTGTTCTTTGGAGCACAAGCCTCAACCTGCAGTTTCATTTATCAGGACCAGATGACCTGTCAGGAAGTGCTTTACGGGAAATGCAAGGGCCATCACTACAACTGTGGGTTACTGAGTTAAAATGAAATTCATCTCAATCTGTGCTTGAATTTTGAACAGCTTTGGACTACGAGAAATGGAAGAATCATGCTGTCCATTCCAGACTGAATTATTCTTTACTCAGAGAGGGGATTGTCTTTCAAAAATGAAGTTTCATCTTGACTACTAACACTGAAGTAGCAAAGCTGCTCACTCACACCCCTTGATTTAAACTCTATCTCTACACAGGTATATGAAGTTGGGAAGAAAAATGGATTTCACCAAACAGTTTCATCCAGAATTATTGAGGGTTTGCCTCCTTTTCAACCATTCTTATCACCATCTGCTTCAACCAAAGGGGTGTTATATGTAGATAACAGTTTCTGATTCCTGGTTCCAAACCTCCTGAAAGTTACTAGAAACACAGAGTCCTTGAAGCTAGAACATACTGGTGTCATAACCAAATACCAGAACTTAGGCTCCTAGAAATCCTATGGCCAAAAAAGCCTCTTGCCTAAATTTCCATTTTATTACAAAGAAATATATAGGACATTTAAAATCAGCACTGATTCACATACTTCAGCTTGAAATGGAACTGATTCAAAAAGCCCACAAAACTGAGTTGGGCAGTACAATACATACTTCTATTCTTCCATGGGTCTTTGATCATTCCATAGGTGTCAGTCACAATGTGTTTTCACACCTTCTGTGACTTTCGTTCATGTCCTCCCCAAATCCCTCCATAAGAGGTGTACCCATTGTTCTGGAGGTTTTCCTCTCTGTGGTATAATGTTTCTTGAACACCTATGGTGTGACAACTTTTGTCCCTCACTCTCATGATGTGACTGGTCCACGTCCTTTTTCTGATCATCAATTTCCCTGATTATATCCTTTATCCCTGAGGTGACAGACACATGGTCTGTAATACTCTTGAGTGTGGCCCAAATCAGATTAAAATGCCAGTGGGTAATACTTAACAAAATAAATAAAAACATGATAAAACTTATTACTACATTTGAACACTAAGTCAATATGTAGCACACAGGGATCCTCATGTCGAATTCAGCAGCCTCCATTTCTGTTTGAGTTCGATATAATTGATTTGTGCTATTTATTTCATGTAAGTTCTCCTTGGTATTTTCATTCTCCCTTATTTTTTTAAGCAGTGTTCCATTTTTCCTAATTACCTATAAAGATGTATTTCATCCTTTCTGAAACTTATAGTCTTAGGGCATTGCCTAGAACATGGAGAGGTTGGTTGTGACTGTTCAGAGTCAAACAACTGGGATGAAAGAATGGGAGCAGAATAGTGAGGAGACAAAGAGGCAGAGGAGAATCCCAATTTGTATCAGGAGGTTGGGTGATAGAAGAATGTGCCACAAAGGAGGAAGGGAAGAAAGACAAGTGAACATTTGAAGGGAAATAATAACTATGAGAGTCTTCCTGTAGAAAGAGGGATGCAGACTATTTTAGGAAGATACAGAGGCTTAGTGGACTTCAAGGTGAGAGGTCATCCAGTAAGGATCAGAGGAAGAAGAGATGAGTAATAGTGACTGGAAACACTCTCCTAAGGGTTACCAAAGCCCTTTCATCAACTTTGACATAAACAATAGAAAGGGTCTACCATGTTCCCAGGACATGGATCAAGGATGTGGTGGGGAGCCTCTTGAAATGTGTTGAACCTTACTGGGCATAACCACTATGTACTCAGCCTGTATAAGTTACATGAGAACAAATGATGTTACCAGGAGGAACTGAGAAAGTATTGTGCAGAATTGGGAAGTCTTGGGTCAAAACGCAGGAAGACCTTTGGAACGCAGGTGGTATTTTCATCAGTCCTGCCAAATGAACATAGAGGTTTCAAAAACGAAGGTTGGATTTGGAAAATGAACACTTGGCTAAGAAGATTATGTCTGAGAAAGGGATTTGGATTTCTGGATCACTGCTTAAGACATAAGAGCAATGACGTTTTGGCTAGGGATAGAGTGTACCTAATTTGGGCCGGTAAAGATACATTTTCCTGGAGCCTTGTGAATCTGATTAAGAAGGCTTTAGACTGAAAAGGGAAGGGAGAGGAGGAAATTGACTGAATATATCTGCCAAGCCTGAAAGAAAATAGAACCTACAATACAGGATGAAGACTACCAGAAGAAATATCCAGTCATTCACAGGGGACAATATTCAGGAGGAGAAGCAGTAATGAATCCGATGACCTCCGGTGGGCTAGGGATCAGGTTTGTTATTTCATTAGCACAAGGAACTCCATATGTCAATTTATGCCAGAGCTTTCTCTGCAAATTAACACCTTAGAGAGATGCCTAGAACACTGAGAGGCTAGTTAAGTGACTTACCCAGGGTCACACAACCAAAATATGTCAGAAACTAGACCTTCCGGGCTCTGATACCAGTTCTCTCTATCCACAACACCATGCATCCTCTCACCCTCAAATATGCATGCATGCATACATACATACATATACACACATACATGCATACATACATACATACACACATACACATTTTGTTTTGGTTGTTCAGTTGTTTCAGTTGTGTCTTTTCTAAATGACCTCATTCGGGGTTTTCTTGGCAAAGATACTGGAATGGTGCACCATTTTCTTCTCCAGCTCATTTAACAGATGAGAAAACAGAGGCAAACCAATTTTTCCAGGGTCACAGAGGTAGTAAGTGTCTGAGATCAAATTTGAACTCCAGACCAGTACTTTATCTACCACACCATGTAACTGCTCTAATATATGTAATGCTATATGTGCAGGTACATATATCTACATGTATAATATACGTATACCTATATACACGAGTGTAACATTTGTGTGTTAAAGTTTGCAAAGGGCTTTATGTGTTACCTCATTTGATCCTCACAACCCTAAGCCCTATTAATATCCCCATTTTACAGATGTGGATGGAGAAACTATATATATATATAGATATATATATATATTTCCACATATGTACACACGTATATATGTTTATATATATATATAATATATGCATATGCACGCAGTACTGATACAAAGCAAGGTAAAGCAGAGGGCCTAATGTAAGGAGGCAAATTTGACCTCATTGTCAACAGTCAGACTTGGTGGGATGGCACTCATGACCAGAATATCACTCTAGAAGGGTAAATTTTATTTAAAGAAAAGGAGAACAGATAAGCACATTAAGAAGATATACTCAGGGGAGGAGATCCAACAACCTAAGAAACATAAATGAGAGCATTTGAATAAATATTAATGGAGTGAGAAATGGAAAAGATATTACTATTATTGAAGTTAATTATATTTGTTAATAATATGAATTATTATTAAAATTAATTCTGTCCACCTGGACAGAAAGAGTAATAAATAAGGGGATTTGTAAATTAATCCCAGTGCTGACATGAAGGGGGAAGGGGAAGGTAGCAAGCATTTACTAAGCACCTACTATGTTTCAGGGACATGGGGGACATCATCATCTGGCAAAGCTATCTTTCGATCCAAAGTAAACAAGCTGATAAAATTTTTGATAAAATTTGTCATTTGCTTTAATTATAATTTCATCCTTCAAAAAGTTTGGAAGCAACAAAGAGAAATTCATTTCTGGGCCTGATTCTCAGCAATAAGAAGGATGCTTAAGTAAGAATGACGACAACCTTGGGATCAAGTGGCCATTCCTTATAAACCTTGGGATTTATTGACAAAAAAAATCTAGGCAAACACTGGATTTTAGGAAAGTAGATTTTGACAGGTTTAGAGAAATAATAGGTAGGATGCAATATTCAATTGTTTCTTCTGGGAAAGCCAGCCTGTGAAGGATGGAAAGTTTTTAGGAATGAAATACTCAAGATGTAAGCAGATTTAATTCTGATGTGACTGTAAAAGAGAAACTGATACGACTGCAGCAGAAATTCGTCAAATAATTCAGGTTTAAAAAAAGACATGCATAGAAGGAAACATAGCAAAGTCCTATAAATGTACTACCAGGAGTACTAAAGGCAATATAGGTTAAGTCAGTCTAAGAAGAGTAAAGACAAACAAGGATTTTTAAGTGTGTAGGAAGATGCTAACTGCCAGTATTTACAAGGCTCAATTACATGGTGTATAAATTACTCGGGATGTACAACAATTTTGTGAAACCAATGCTAATAACTTATAAACTATTGATGTAAAACAGTCTAATTAATCTCCAGAAACAAGCAAAGATCTGGAGAGGGAACTGACAGCTCAACAGATTCTTCCAAATGTTTGGCAGAACATTAAGAAGACTAGTAAAGATACACAGACAAACACCTGCTAACTGTTTCTATGCAGAAGAAACAATGCTTGCCATAGGCAAGAAAATACAAAGACTGGAGTACTATATAGATTGTGAAAAAAATTACTGATGACACTCCCTTCATTTCAGACTGTTCCTAAACCATTATCAGAAGAGGTCTAGGTGAACCTGTAAGCTCTGGGGCCTTTTCATCAAATTGCAAGGCATCCACCCTCTAAAAATGTTTTGGACCTGGAAGTCTTATCTCCAGTGAGAGAATGATGAACTCTGAAAAATGTACTAATATACTAAGAAGTAGAATTGTTCCAGAATTACAGATATTCACAAATAGAAATTGAATACTGCAGTACGACCCTATACCATGCCATACATCATGAATGGTTAAGAGACTGAGCCAAAAGATAGAGCTAGACAGGCTTCATCAGCCTGGGAATTCGCCTGATTTGAACCATATTGGAAGCCTCTGGGTTATAATTTAGGCTATACTTGTGAAAATAGACAGTTTATGGAAAGTACACTTAATATACAATGTGATAGAATTATAGTTTTATGACGAAGCACTAAAGTATATGTGTCAAAATCTTGGAAACTTGTAAAATAAGTCATTGCAGCTAGATGAGGACATATTGCACACTAAAAGGTTTTTTAAAGATGAAGAAGTTTAAAGGTTTATGACAGGGGTGCAAGTTCCCCACCCCTGGTTTATGATTTGTTAATAAATTTAATTATTTCACTTTGTCCCAGTTAATTTACGTAGCAGCATATACTTTCTTTTCTCTTCCAAGGAAAATGATGTTTAGACTGGGAAGGATAGAAAGAAATGGTCCAAAGTTGCAACTGTTAGTACTGGAGTTGGAACTGAAGTCAAGTGAAGAGATAAGAAGGTACTGAGCTGTGCTGGATGAGTTGAAGTGATCAGGCCCAGAAAATAACCACATAGTAGGGTCCTAAAGGAGGTAAGAACGAGAAGTCACACTTCAATAATAATATCTTTTCCATTTTTCACTGACAAGAAGTAGAGAACTGGAGAGAGGAACATGTCCCAGTGTTCAAAAAAAGGGGAAACGATGTCTGAAAACCATGGGCTTCTGAGCTTGATTTCAAAAGCTGGCAGCATTCCAGATTACATTACAAAAGAAATAGCTTGTTATCACTTAGATAGGGACCACTAAAAGCCAGCATGACTTCATCAAGAACAGGTCATACTACACTAAGTTCATTACCTTTTTGACAGGGTTTCTAGATTAAAGGGATGGTGTAGATTTAAAAAAAAAACTGGATTTCAGCAAAGTTCTGAGATGGAGAGATGGAAGCTAGATAATAGCAGAATTATCTGTATATGGGATGGTTTAATGGCTAGAGGTCATCTTGAAGGGAACTCTCTAATAGAATACTCAAAGATCTCTTCTTGGGCCTGGGCTGTTCAACATTTTCATCAACATGAGATGAAGACGTAGACGGTATGCATCACAATTTTCTGATAACAAGAAACTGGGAGGGGTAGTTAACATGTTAGATGAATCAGGATCCAAGATGATCTCTGAAGGCTGGAATTATGGAGCAAATCCACTAAGATTAAACTGAATCGAGATCAATGTAAAGTCCCCTGACTTGAGTTTCAAAAATAAACCCCATAAGGACAAAGTTGGGGAGGGTTTAGTAGGCCAGTGATTATTGTGAAAAAGATCTCGAGGGGTGGTATTCAGTGGATTACAAGCTGAGTATGAGTGAATGGTGTGACAAGAGAGTCCAAAAATTTATTGCATCCTGTTGTCTTATTACCAGCCCATCTTTTGTCCCAGGCCTACATTTCTCTCTTTTCACCACTTCTCAGTTCCAACTATATTTACATAACTATGACTAATTACTGACTTCAAGATGTTCCTATATCCAAGTCTCCATTATTAGATACAAATAGGAGTTTACGGAGGCAGGTAAGCAAGTCATGTGGATAATTCTTAGCAAAACAGAAGGACGAGTGAATATTTGTAAGAAAATATAACCCACCGGAAAACCTCAATCCTCTTCCATAGTAATTTCAGGCAGTTTTCATGATGTTAGTGCTGTGCTGTCCCAGCAAGAGGAAGATGATACGGTTGACATCTCGTCATTTCTGATTTTGCCAGTCACTGGGCTAGGAGGTGCTAAACCCTCCAAGCTCTCTGGGCCAGGTCCCTATAGACCACCAGTCTATGTGTGTGTGACATGGCTGGCTGGGCCTAGGGGTGCAGGCTGTGACTATGGAAAAAATAGAGCTAAATGGCCTCGATGGGGATTGAGGCTGCAACCTTGGCCTCATTAGCAGAACTCTTAAACCATCTAGCAAGACAGGCACAAAGCTTTCCAACTTTCCAGGCCCACCCACTTGAGTTTTCAGTGACTGACTTGAGACAGTTTTATTTTGGCATGACATGCACTCCCAGGTGCATGTGGCATTTGAGGTTACTTTCAGTGAGGAGTAAAAAGAGTGGAGCTGTGTTTATAAACAGATTTTTAAAATCCCAGATGCACCTACTTCTTTTCTCCACTGGGAACCAAGAAAGTTCAATTCCAAGTGAAGGAGTGTTTGGAGAGCAATCTTTCAAAGGGCTACTTCTCTGGAAATGGGCAGGTTTTACTTGGAGCCCAATTATATGTCCAAGTGCAGTGAAAGGTATTTGAGCTTTAATAACTGTCCTTACATTTCTTTCCATCGAATTGAGGGATGAGCACATTTGATTTTTGGTCATTTGTCCGAAAAAGGCAACTTGCATTTATCCTGGACGTAAACATGAGTTTCAGTAACTTGAAACTCAAGACTTTCTTCAAGTATCTGAAAGACTGTCTTGTGGAAGAGGGATTCTACATTTCTACTTGGCCCCACAAGGCTGAATGAGGAGCGGGGTGCAAGTTGCAAAGAGGGAGATTTCGCCGCCACAGATGGAAAAAAATTCCATTACAGTGATTGAAACCCAAAAGTAGAATGAACTGCCCCAGAGGTCATTAAGCAAAGACCAGGTCATCGCTTGTTGGCTGTGTTGGAGAGGGAATTATTGTTTCAATACTGACTTTGAGAGAAGTAGAAGGAAGGCTTTGGCCTCATGAAATGACTTTTTCCCATGTTACTAGAAAAATGGAAACATCACAAATAGATTCACTGCAAATTTATTCCTGCTTCAGACACTTCATAGTTGGGTCATCTTGGGCACGTTGCTTCACCTCTGTTTGCTTCAGTCTTCTCAACTGCAAAATGGGGATAATAATAGCCACTTACCTCACAAGGTTGTTGTGAGGGCCAAAAGAGCTAATTGTAAAAGGTTTTTAGCATAGTGACTGGCATAAAATAAGTGCTTAATCTCGTCCCTCTTCCCTCCTCCTTTCCTCTTCCCTTCCCATCTCCTTACAAGTTTCTAATGGAGCACAGAAGCACTGCTTTACATTCTAGAGTAGGAAGAGCATTTGCTGACCTTCTCATCTGCTCTAGGGTTGTGTTACTAGTCTACCTTTGAGAGATGTCTCGTTGTTGATAAGCAAAAGAAGCTGCCAAAGATAGAGCATATATTCCTAAAGCAGTTCCTTTTCTTATCAACGGTCTCTGTCCTGCTCTGAATAATTAGTTAGCTCTTACCAGGAATTATTTATGAAATACAGTAGTTTTTAGGTATATGGGCTCCAATTGCCTGTACATAAGTTGAATCAGTAAACAAATATATCCATTTATTACAGAACCTTGCAATCTGAATGTCATAGCATCTCCACATTGACCTCTGACATCATTCACATAGTTTTCCCATTATATGCCTGAAAACAGTCTATTTATTGTTCATCGTATCTTCTACTGCCCTTGTGTAATTCCATTTTTAATCTTCTCCCATTGCTTTCACTGACAGATAATTCTCTCCTTCACCCACCCAGAGGAACAGAAGAGGCTCTTTCCCCTTCTGCATCCTAGAAACATAACAGAATTCCACAAACTAGAGGGGATCTCAAAGACCCACTAGCTGACTATCTCAACCCTGTCATTTTAGAGATGAGGAAGCTGAAATCCCAAGATGTTCAAAGGCTTGCCCAAGGTCCATCTCTCAAAGGAAATTTACTGATGAACCTGAATATAATGCCCTATTTAGCAACTATTTCAACCCAGGGTCATAGAAAAATTTCCAGTTGTAAATTATTTCAGTCATATGGGAAAATGAAATTAAAAAAAAAGACCACATGGAAGGTGGTGTCATCACATAGGCACTAGTAGGAGATGGGAGGAAGGAAGGAAATATTTATTCATTGCCTATTATGTGTCAGGTATGGTCCTAATCACTCAAAAAATATTATCACTTTTGATTCTCACAATAACAACCTTGGGAGGTAGGTGCTAATATTATCCCCATTTTATAGTTGAAGAAACCACACCATACAAGTTAAAGATTTGCCCCAGAGTTAGTATCTGAGACTAGATGTGAATTCAGATCTTCTTTACAGATAACTTTACTCAAGAATCTATTCAGCAGAAAATTAGGGAAGGATGGAAAGTGCATATTGTACAGATCATGTTATACAGTTTGATGGACAATCCATTGAGTTGGCTCATCAGTACATAGTATTAGGACAGGAGCTCAGGTGGACAATTGGATTGCAATTGGGAAACAATTGGGTGATCCTGAGATAGTCTCTTCTATATAACCCCATTTTATTAATCTTGACATTCTCCCAGTACTGCCAGCTAGTAGGCTGTGACCCATGGACCATGAGGGGCTCTGAATAATCATCGCTGATATTTATATAGTGCTTTAAAGTGTGCAAAGAACTTTACATGCATCAGCTCATTTGAGGCTCAGAATAACCCTGTGAAGTAGATACTACACGTATTATTACCAGCATTTTACAGACGAGAGAATCAAGGCCCAGAAATGCTAAATGATTTGTTTGTGGTCACATAGCTAGTAAGTACCAGAAGAGAATTTGAATCCAGTTCTTTCAGACTCCAAGTCTACTTCATTAAGTTTGGTTGCAGGTGACCCAAGGGGCAAAAGAACATTGCACTGTGGGTATAGTAAGCATATTAACAATGTTAATCTACATGAGAAAGGATATACATTATCAAGGATGTGGAAGACGTAAATGCCACCTCTTACACAACATTTGTTTTGATTCTCCCCCATTGTAGTGTGACCTCCATCTTGAAATTTATACTTTTGCTCATAATTTGCAGTTTTTATTGGTCCCATTAGAATGTAAATTCCTTGAGGGCCCGCATATTTTACTTTTGTCTTTGTATGTCCAATGCCTAGCATTGTGATAAGAACATAGTATTTACTTAACAAATATTTGTTGAATTGAACTGAGTCGAATAGAATTTAAATTAACCACCAGAAGAGGAGATGGGCTAGTTATGTAGTGAAAGAAAAGGCCAGGAGATAGCCAGCCAGGACGCCACTCTGGGAACCCCATCTAGCAAAGACCTGGAGGCAAGTCTGGGGCATGCTAGGCATGCTACTCCCCCTCTTATAAAGAGATGGAAAGGTGGGGGCACCCACACTAATGAAGTCATAGACCCCCTGAAATTGCAAAGTGTTTACCACCAAACGTTCCTAAGGGGCCTATGTGTAGCCTTAACTCCTTTATTCCATTACGCTGGAATTTAGAGGTAAGGTCATTGCAACTGTCGTTACACACACACACGCGCACGTGCACGCATGCACACACAATCATTTCTGCTTTTGCATAGATTGATGAGTTTGATCATATTCCATATTATGAGATGTCTCAACAGAAGCTTTAGGCAACCTATACACTGATAACACATTGTATAACCCCAACCATGAGATATGCAAGCCTATGTTTGCTTTTTAGTTAAAACACATGCTTTGGAAAGTCTGGAAGCTTGATGAGTTAAAAACATACTAATCAGTCCCCAACACATAAAAAATATACGTGGCCAAGTATTCAATGTTTCCATTTTACCGGATAATCAACCATGTCATTGGAGGAGGTATTGAAAAGCTTTTCCTCTTAGAACTGGGTTTTCAAATTCTGCCCTTGCAAGGTCTGTACTAAAAATCATTGCCAGTATTATTTATGCATCATATAAATTGTATATCTGCCTAAGAGATGAAAAATATGTTTCTTTGAAAACTATGTTAAAAACACCTTTTTACCATTTCTTTCACATTTTTCTTCCTATAAAACTCCCATTTTCCCAGTCATGAAAAGGAATGCAGTTGTCAGGAGAGAGTGGTGAGTGTGAATGCATAATATTTTAAATTATTCAAAGTAAATGTTCTTTTAGGGAAGAAAAACATTAGAACAAACTGCCGTATTTCTCCTAAGAGCACATTCTAAACATATAATCAGAAACTTTCATTTAAAAGGCAGTCTGTGAAAGCATGTCAGCTTCAAACTGATGGCATTAGATCTGAATTCAAGTCTTGGTTCTGCTATTAACTAGCTGTATGACATTGGGACGGTGACCTCTCTATACCTCAGTTTCCTTCACTGTAGAACAAAGAGCCTGGACTAAATGGCCTCGGATGGCACTTTAATTGTTAACATCTTATGATTCCATGATTTTTATGTATTGACTAGAAAAACGTAGGTAGTTGTGAATAAATGACAGAGGTGTGCTGGTAAATATTTAACAACCAGTTCTCTTTAAAAAAATAATTTGTGCACCATGGACCTTTAAGTTTAATATGTATTGCTAGCATTTTCCCCATTATTTTCTTATGTTCAGATAGTGAAGAAAACAACAAATCAACCTCTGACTTGTAACATTTGACATTTTTTGAGGTCTAAACATTCTCACTAAAAATTGAACAATTGGCTCTCACTGACCAGTATAAGCTGACTCCAGCATACCCCTACATCAACAACCAAAAGTCTTGCTAAAACATTTTTTACCCTGGTAATATCTATGAGGAAAATGCTATACAGTTTTGCTATCATTACTACTAATGGATTGCTTTAGTAGTCAGTCAAGCAATAAGCTGGGCATTGTGCTAAGCACTAGGGATACAAAGAAAGACAAAAGACAATCCCTGCTCTCAATGAGTTCACAATTTAATAGCAGAGCCAACATAAAAACAATTCCATGCAAATAAGATCTGTACAGGATAGTAATAGTAATAATAGCTTATAATAATAGTAATGATGTAGGACCATGAAAAAAATAGGCCAGTCACATAGCCAGAATGAAAGGAGAACTGAAGCAGGATCTTTGTACTCTACTGTATAGGGAAGGTGAGTTAGGCAGAACCCCTTAGCATCATACAGTCCAGATAGACATGATAGATTGCATGGTTGGAGGGAAGAGACCCCTTAAGGAGACCCAAATCTACTAGAATGCTGCAATTATACTACTGCAGACAACCAGAACAACAAGAGTAGTTTGCTGAGTTTTATGTAATAATTTTTAATGTAATTTTGTTTTATTTTACTTTTTCAACTTATAAATATTTATTCTGTTTCCCTTCCATCTTCCTCCTCCCCCCCACCAGCAAGGGGGTAAGAAAACTAGAAACAAATATAGCTATTCTAGCAGAATGCCTTCTTATTTAGAAAATACCTTACAGACGTGATCACAACTGACCCTTATGACAATTGTGGGGCAAGGTACAATAAATATGAATCCCTTTTAAAAATTTATAAATGAGGAAGGTGAAGGCCCCAAGTTAACTTCTCTCCTACCTAGTACACGTCAAAGCCAGGACTCCAACCTAAGGCTTCTGATTCTGTGAACATTTTCTGTTCAAATATGCCTTTAAAATGTTAAGGAAAGTGAAATAAAAAGGGGGCAACCTCTTTAATAAGGCCGCATACAAGAAGGAGCGATCTCCAAGGTAGCTGTCAGAGAAAGCTTGCCTGGTGAGGGAGGAACAGTCACAAGGAAGCATGGGCAGCAAGGCTAGGGATACATACATCCATGATCTTTCCTTTCCTCATGGCTGGTCCTTCTTTGGAAGAGTAGAAAGTTTATCTCTCCTGTTTACAAAAACAAGTTCAGGAAGAACCAGTTAGAGAAAGAGGCAACTGACATCACTTTTGGCTGCCGGGCTAGAGGTATGAACTGAGCTACATGCACCAGCTCCTAAAATACTGACAATGTATTATTACCACAGTGAGTCTAGCCCAGAAGGCATCTGGCCCCCAAAAAACTTCTAAGTGAGTTGTTTACTGGACTTTAAAAGAAAAACAGATTTGTTAAGCGATGCTGTTTTCATTAGAATGGGAGAAAGAATTGAAATTGTACCTAGATGCTAATATTTCTTCCAATCTTGCTCTACACTGAAGTTTTCGTTAAAAATTATGGTAGAAAATTAAGTGGTTAGTGTTTAGTACATAATCATGGTGTCGTTTCTAAGTTTAGTTTTGATAGAATTGGAATTTCAGAATCATTTTTTTGTTTGTTGTTCAGTCGTGACCAATTCTTCATGACCTTTTTGGGAGTTTTCTTGGCAAAGATACTGGAGCAGTTTGCCATTTCCTTCTTCAGCCCATTTTATAGATGAGGAAACTGAGACAAATAGGGTTAAGTGACTTGCCCAGGGTCACACAGTTAGCAAGTGAGGTTGAATTTGAATTCAGGTCTTCTTGACTTCAGGCCCAACATTCTATCCACTGACAGACTTGTAGTGTTAGAAGAGACCTCAGAGATCACATTGTCTAACACATACCTGAAGCAAGCATCATCTTTACAACATCTCCAACAAGCGATTATCCAGACTGTTCTGGAATATCTCCACTGCCAAGGAACTCATCATTTCCTGTAGTTATCCATTACACCTTTAGATAACTGGAATTTGGAGGACAGACCTCCTCATATTGAGCTGATGTTTGCCTCCATATAGTTTTCACCCATTAGTTTTAGTTCTGCCCCTAAAGAAGGACAAATTTAAGCCCTCTTCCCTGTGGCAAACCTTCAGATAGTTGAAGGCAACAATATCTTGTTACCAATGTCCTTATTTCTTTCCAAGTGGCCCTATATTCTGCTACTGTCACCACCAGCCTTCTAGTCACTCAAGTTCACAACCTTGGGGTTATCCTTGACTCTTCTTTCTCTCTCTGATCAGTTTCTAAATTTTGCTCATTCTGCCATGACAATAATTCTAGTGTCTATCACCTCTCTGCTCACATGGCTTTCACCCTAGTGCAGACCTACATGACTTCATGTCTATACTATCGCAATAACTCTCTAACTGTTTCTAGGCTGGGGGTGGGAAACCTTTGGCCCTGAGGCCACATGTGGCCATCCAGGCCCTCAAGTGCGCCCCTTTGACTGAGTCCAAACTTCACAGAACAAATCCTTAGGGAATTCTTTCTGTTTGTAAAACATAGATATGACTATGTGACTTAACCCTCTGTTCACAAACACAGGCACTCTAAAATCTTCAGTGGCTCTCTATTACCTCTAAGATTAAATACAAAATCCTCAGTCTGATATGTAAAGCCCTCCAGAAAATGACTCCTACCTACCTATCTTCCCACAACCACATTTCCAAATACATAAAGCAAAATACATAGAATTAAAAAGAAAACCAATTTTATTTAAACAGTTATCAAAATACTTTTTAAAACCTAGGTCAAAGACTGCAAGGTAAGAACCTCTACTCATTATCAACTCAATTATCATTATCCCCATTGTGGGGATCCCAATGGAGGAGTGTGGACACTAATGGACCACATCAGCTTCCCATTGGCTGCTACTCTTCACTAGTGTTACAGGACCAGCCCATGTCCTTTTCCAGTAGCTCACCTATTATTCTGATGACATCTTTTATGTGGCCACCTCTGTACAAGTATCTGCCAACAATGTGTCATAACCTGTTCAGGCCTATCGTGTACCTCTCCAATGCCCTTTGGGTGACCTGCAACTTTAATTTTGCCATAACTGCAGCATACCAAAACTAGCAGCCACACAGCATCATTGGAAGAATACCGAAGTTAAAAAATCCAGACCTTTATTACAGAGGAAAGTTTTCAGTCATTAAAAGCACTGTGCCATTTCCCAAAGGCAATCTGATACACTCTCAGGAGTCACAAGGTCATAGAGTTACAGCTTTAAGGTAGGAAGGAACCAGAGAGGTCATATAATCCAACTGCCTCATCTTCCATATGGGGAAGCTAAAGCCCAGAGAGGATAAGTAGATCACTCAAGGGCACACAGCAATGGGATCCATAAGCAGGTCTTGGTAATCAAAATTCAACAGCGCTCTGTCCACTATATCATATCACTGCCTTCCTCTGTTCAACTGAGGACCCAGTTCCTTGCCAATCTACAGTCTCTCCAAAATATCCATGCCACCATCACATTGTGCTAGATATTCAGAGCTATTCTCAGCTTTGGCAATGTAGCCAAGTCCCTCCCATGTCTAGCAGGGAAAGAAAAACTCATGTGATTGATTACACAGTGGGGAAAGGATTGTAAGAAATTACTGCTTCTTGTGCGCAGCAATTGACAATTTCAAATGTATTGAAACACAAACAATACACAAACACTTAATAAGTGTGTTTGTTGAATTGAACTGAATTCAAGAGAAAATCGAATTGGAAGGGAAGCTATACATTCTTGGGAAACTGTGTGAATTTTTCACCACCTTCAGAGAAGCAGACAGCTAGCTGCCTCTTTGCCCAAGGAGTGTGGAAAAGAAGACCTCCAAATTACTTGTGTGCACAAGAGCCTTTTGTCAGTACAAAAGGTTGGCCTGTCCCTTTCTGCCTGGATGCCCAGGGAGGTGACCAATGAGAGTGCCCTTCTCCCTGCTAGCTGGCCTACACTCATCCTTCTTATGTGGGACCCCCTCATTCTCGGAGTTTGGTGCTCAGACTGAAGTAATGGTGATGGAGATCTGGAACTCTGTCTTTTTCTCCCTCCTCCTCCTCCTCCCTGCACCATTTCTAGGGGGACACTTAAGAAACAATCCAGAGAATCTTGGAGATCACCCCATAGAGACCCTACTTTTACAGATGAGCATATGGAGGTTAAATGCTTCCTCAAGGTCACATGACAAATGAATCTCTTCCCCAACCTGAATGCATGCATGAGGGAATGAATAAAGCATTTAATAAGGGCTTCGTATTTGCAAAACTCTATGCTAGTGTCTCCTCTCAACAAGCTCACAATCTAATGCTAGAGACAAGCAGAGTTTTGTCAGCTCTTCACCTTTGGCAACTCATTTTCTTGGGCTATTTTGGCATTGCACTCATCTCTCCCCACCTCCTCAAAGAGAGCCATCCCTTGTAACAAGGGAAGATAGTTGAACAAAACTGAGCAGTCAAGGACCTGTACTATCTTCACTCATCGCATCAGCCCCAACAGGCTTTGAACCCCAGTTGTATTTATTCTGAGTTTGTTTGCCTTTTGGTGTGGTTTTTATTTTACAAAATTGGAATCCCAATGCATATAATTCTATTTTTCTTTTAGTATGCATCATTTCATGTGTCTTCCCACAGTTCTCTGAATACTTCATATTTGGCATTTCTTGTTGTGATGCAATAGTACTACATTACCTTCATATGCCATAGTTATTTACTCATTCCTCAACTGGTGGGCACCTGCCTTGTGGCCAGTGTTTTTGCTACTACAATCAAGGGCTGCTATCACCCTTTTAGGGTGTATATGGAGGACCTCATTCACTTTTCAGGTGACTGATCTATCAGCCTGGAACCAGTATGGCCCAGACTTCACATAATACCTTATCCAGGAAAATCTAGCAGCTGGATTGTTGCATCAGTGTAGAACAAACAATACACTTTCTCCAAGAATATTAACTTTGAAGAGGTTTGGAATTGGAAGATTCGAATAAGAAAGCATGTAAATACAATATAGTTATGGTGTTTTATGTTGGTGGTGGTAAAGGCACAAAGAGAAACTTGTTCCTAACCTTTCCATTTTTACTAATAGGAGATAATGATTGAATGGCTCATCAAAACAGAACAAGATCAAAATACAGATTCTGTGTGTGAGGCTGGTGATTCTTCTCCTATTTTATAATCACATTATTTAAATATGAAAGCAAACAAGTAAGTATTTTCTATTTTATTAGGATGCTTGCTTTGTTTATGCAGCACATAGAACACCAGCGTTGGAGTCAGGAGATACGTCAGCTCTCACATTTACCATCTGGGTGATCTGGGAGCCTTTACTTCCCTTCTCTGGTCCAACATCTCTCACATCCATCACCTCCATACTTTCATACCCACCACCCTATCTTACGGCCTCTGTACCTCTTGGCCCAGTGATTGCAATGACATCTTAGATGAGTTCCTGGCTTCCTTTCTCCTCGTCTTCTAATCCATCCTTACCCAGGTGCCTCCCAAGAGAAGTCTTCCTAAGGTTATGTCATTTTATTCATGCTCAAAAATCTGCCATCATTTTCTCCCGCAAATATGTATAGATCTGTGATTTCATCCTGTCAAGGAATTCACTCCATCAATGCTTGGCATTGCTTCTAGGAGAAAATGTAGTAGCACTCCCTTCATCCCCTCTTCTTGGCCCCCCCCCAACATTACCTTTAAGATACAACTGGCTGCACTTTGCTTGGGGTTTAAAGCCACTCAAAAGTTAGCCCCAGTGCACCCTTCCAGGCTCATTTCTGAATGTTCCCTTTCAAAAAGCCCACATTGTAGCCATGCTAGACAACTTTCTGTTCCCCAAATTTATCATTCTCTCTCCCATCTCTGTGCCGTTTCATTGGCTGTTCCCTAGACCTGTAATATACTCCTTCTTTACCTTTGACTCTTCCCTTCACATAGTTCCCTTCACATCTCATGTCCATATCCCCAGGACAATGGAGGCTTTTTGAGGGTGTGTGTGTGTGTGTGTGTGTGTGTGTGTGTGTGAAAGAGAGAGAGAGGAGGAGTAATAGTAGTAGTAGTAGTAGTAGTAGTTGTAGTAATAGTAGTAGTAGTAGTAGTAGTAGTAATAGTACTTCATAAATACTCATTGATTTGAGATGAATCAGCCCTAAGTTTCCTCATCTGGTTTGTACTACCGAGATTTCTAAGGATCTTTCTACCTTGAAGATTCTTTGAAAGGCTGATGAGGGTAAAGTGGATCTGTACATTAATTAGTAAGTCCTCTCTATGCCCCAGTTACAGTGCTAGGTGTTGACCACATACCGATAAAAAGGAAAGCAGACTCTACCTTGAGGAATTCACATTCTACAAGTTGCACCGGTGAGTAAACTTGTGTGTCTAGTTTCCAAAGTGGATGTGGGTGAAAGGAGCTACAGGGGAAGGGGAGGGGAAGCAGCCTCTTGTCCTCATGTCCAGTCCCCTGGTGCTTCCAGTTGCCCAAGGTGAGCACCCCTGGGAATGAGCTTCCAGAAATGAATAGTTTAGGGACATGGGCTATTTACTGCTTATTCGATTCTGCACTGTTTATAGAAAAGGGCTCAGAGAGAAGGCTGAATTTCTAATTCTATGCTATGAGAAATCAGCACAGTTCATTACTATTTTATAGTGAATGCCAAGGAACTGTGTTCCCTTGAATACTAGAGCAAACTGGATGAAGACAAGAGCTTCCTGAAGCCCTGAACACACACACATACACACACATACACACACACACACACACACGCACACACATACACACACACCCTCTTCCCTACCCTACCTATTAGGGACAGAATGTCAGAGCTGGAAGGGAGCTAATCCAACTCCTTTATTACACCAAGGAAACTGAGGTGAGAGGGAAATGGCTTGTCCAAGGTCACATAATGAGTAAGGGGCACAGCCCAGATCGCTTGACTCCCAGTTCAATTGCCTGACCTTTGCTTTACAGATCAGTACCTTGGAATAATGACTAAGTAGGTAAAGAGCTATTAAGTGGGAGAAAGATTGGATTGAGGTTCAGAGTATAGTGGATTTAGAGCTGGAAGAGGTCGCTGAGATCAGCTAACTCAAGCCCCTCATTTTACAGACAGGGAAAGTGAAGAATAAAAGTGGGAAATGGCCAGTCTGAGAATACTGACCCCCTCCCCAGCAGTAGGTGAACAGCTGTGGGCAACCCTGTGGCCATTCTAGACCCATTTTTAGCTGTCATAACACTAGGGACAAGGGGAAAATTATGTGATACAATTTTAATCAGTCCAGATGTTGTCAAATCCCCATAATATGGACATGCTTCCGGGGAGTTTTTTCCTTTGTGGTGATAAGACAAATTAAAGTGAGCCCAGGCCATGTTGTTTTGGGACCTTCCTGGCACTGCTGGCCATGCAGACCACAGCTAATCATTCCAATGCCCTTTGAGATAGGCAGAGTGGAAGCTGGAGTGCAGCTCACCTTGATGAGTGGTGTGACCTACAGAAGCTCTCTCTGCGCCACCTCTCCATTTCATCGGCAGAGTCCTCCATCTGAGAAGGTCACCAGATGGGCTACATTTCCTAATCAAAGCTATGCCTGGCTGTTCTCTCTCTTGGTGTGCTCTCTCCCCTCCTCAATTCTACCTTGAATCTCCAGATCCCCGAAGGCTCACCTCAGGGGTCACATGAAGCCTTTCTTCATGTAATAAAGTTCTCCCCCTAAAAAAAATATTTGGTGTATACTTGGTATTTAGATATTTGGGTACCTGTTATATCCCTTCAACAGAATACAAGTCTGGAAGGCCAGGAATTGTTTCATTTTGCTCTTAGGATTCTTGGTATTTAACACAGTGCCTGGCATCTTAAGTAGGTGCTTAACCAATGCTTGCTGAATGACTGAATGTTGTCCTTCCTGGATTCGAATTACGTTGCCAGTCTGCGCTTGTAAGTCCGAGGTAACATGTTCCTGTAAATATGTTAAGACAGGAGCAGCAAAGGTCATAACTTTACTTATTACTGAGGATAAAACTTAATGAGCTGGCTCAGGGGCTGTTTTAAGACCGGCTGGGCCAGGTTAATGGTTCTCTGCCCCCTGAAGCCAATTACTTTGGGTACCATTGTATCCTTATTCGAATAGATGGAATTCAGGACTGCACGAAGATTTTGTCTGGGTAATTGCTAGCTGGGAGCTGAGAGAAGGAGAAAAAGCCAAGTGTCACTGACTAGACGAGATCCGGGGGAGAAAGATGAGCCTCAGCTATTCCAGGGCTAGGTGCTGGCTGTTGCTAAGACCGAGCTGGTTTTGTAGTCACAAAGTTCTTTTTGGAGCTCATGCCCAATAAGAGATCCAATTTCAAGTTACTTTTGCAAAAGTATCTGAAAGCAAATGGCTAGGCTGGATTTTGAGTCAGGAGACCTAAGTTCCAATACTGCTTCCAAGGTTTATGGGCAAATTATATCCCTTCTCTGAATCTACTTCCTCAGAGGTTAATGACAAAAAACTTACATTTACAGTGGGATTTAAAAAGAAAAGCATTCTCTCTATACATTGTGTCATTTGATCTTGATAACAACTCTGTGAGGTAGAAAGCAGATGCATTACTCCCATTTTACAGAGGGGAATATTGAGGTTCAGAGGGGTTAAGTGATTTGTCCAGGGTCACAAAAATACTAAGTGCCTGAGGTGGAATTTGAATCCAGGCCTTCCTGCCTAGCCTAGCCCTCTATCCACTATGCCACCACACTGCCCCTCATAATATCTACACTACCTACTTTAGAGGGTTGTTGTGAGAAAAGCATTTTGTGAAGGTAGTATGGTCTTCAGCACTGGGTGGTTTTCTGTATAGCCTTTCACTAGTGTTCTTGCCTTTACTATTCAGGTCAACCAAATGGATTTTTGTGATTATATGTATTTTTTTCAACTAGCATACAGGGATGTTCAGAAGGGAAAAAAAAAACCCAAGGTAGAAAAATCCAAACTGTGAAGCACATGCATTAGGGGAGGATGCTTCAGTGAAAAAAACTGAACTAGCGCCTGCATTAAGGTGAAAATTGGTCTTTGTCACGAGTTCACTGTGTAACCTTGGACAATTCATTTCCTCTTTCTGAGCCTCAGTTTATTCATTTGTAAAGTGAAAGGATTGAATTCAATCATATCTAAAGCTCATTTCAGTTCTAACCTCAAGTAGGACAACTGAATATAAAGCTGACCAGCAAGGCAATGACCTTGAGAGGTTAATCAGGAATAAAGGTAGAGCAATTCTGAAATAACAGCAGTCCACAGAAAATTGGATTTGATTCTCAAAATACTGTTTGAGAAGGGAGAGTTGTACTTATATTTATGCTTTCAATGTAAATGCATTTAAAAAGGAGGGCTGGTGTCTCATCTTAATCATAGGAGTCATCTGTTAAAACCATGTCCCATTCACTGCCAACATGTGGAGGTCCAACTTTTAGAACTAAGTTTTGGCTAGCATAACATTTCTTAGAGAATCTGCTTTTCAATATGAGACATAGGAAAGGCACAGGAAAGGTAGCTTTCCTCTCCTAGTCTTCATTTCCATGGGCTTGAGGTTAAAAATAATTTATATAATTGGGGATGACTGAGGCTAAGATTAGGAAACATTCCAATATGATATGACGTCTCTTAAAGATCCTTTCAAAGTAATGAATTACTTCATAGAGATGGAGTGATGGGAGGGGCAGGATTAATGGTCAGTGCAGGGTACAGAGAAGTCCCACCCCGGGGTGAATATTGTAACCCATCTTAGCAAGAGACTAATGTTGGAAAGTGATAAGAGAAAGGAAGAATTCTATTTTTTTAGCAATTATTTCTATTCTGTTCTATTTTCTTCTGCTTAGACAATTTTCATTCTTCTGGGTTATGCAGTTTCTTTAACATCCTCCTAAATTTTATTTTAGTCCTAATTTAAGATTACTTTTGATTCACAGGTTAGCATCCTCAAATATATTGCCTTATAATACTAAAAAGCACCAAGTATTTTTTTGCTATTTTGAAATAGCCACTTTAGGATTTCTTGGCTCAGTGAAGACTGAATACAGAAGGACTTTCGAGGGTGCATTTGTTAGCCTTTCATAACATGCCACCCAAGACACCCTCATTTGGGATTCAAATACTTGGTAGGTGAGCAAATTCCACAGAGATCAGATGGAATTTTCGAGTCATTCCAGAAATTATTTAATGTTCTTTCAGTTAAGTAGTCTCAGTGTTGACTGTCTGATCCAACTCCCCTTAGATGATGACAACCTTCTCAAGGCACGGCAACCCTGCACACCAAGATAGCTATTGCTCACAATTGCCTGAGTGCCAATGTCAGCTGTCAAAGAATCATAGGATCTTGGAGTTGGGAGAGACCACAGATGTCATCTAGGTCAACCTACAGCTAAGCCAGTCTATAAAGTGCTCATATAGCCTTAGTCTGAACACCTCAAATGAGATACTCTGAGTCGGGGATCAGTAGCCATTCTTTTGGGAGTCCCCAGCATATGTAGAAGGAGGGGGCATAGAAGCTATAAGAAAAAACTGTATTTACACAGTAGAACATGATCACCCAAAGTTGACTGAGGTGTCATAGGCATAGGCCCTCAACCTAGTTCCAATTCAGTGCTTGAAAACAGGCAAAGCCAAGGTCACACCAGAAAATAGAGGAGCCTCTACTGACAAGTGATAGGTGAACCAATCTTATAAAAAATCCTTGTCATCTAAAAAGTAAAGAGAAATGGGGCTAAAAAAAGATAGAAAGGAGAGCTAGACTGAATCGAATAAATACAAAGGACATCTATGCAGGAGGGGACATAATTTTGAGGGCATTAAGGGATTGATTCTCAAGGAATCTGAAAAAGGGAAAGACAGCAAAGGCTTGGAAAAAACTTAGACTTCACCGTTACCAAAAAAAGGGAACCATAAAATATCATGAACTACTATTCCATAGGCCTTTCCCCTCCATCCATCTCTATATACTTTTTATGATAATAATATATAAACATATGATGGACATTATTGATAAATTATAAAGAAAGGAAGGGGGATTTGACAAATGATATTCTATAGTAGACCTCATCATACAACTAGCTAAAAAAATATGGAGAAAACAAGATCCTACTCTTCTTGTGTGTTGAAGATAGATAAAGATATATACACATGCAAATACATAAATATGTACATATATATCACATAATACACACAGAGATATATACACAACACACACACACACACAATTGATTTGGTAGAGTAAAACACCACCTCTGGAGACTCCCTTCCAGAAAGGTGTCTCACAAGCATATGACAAGATCATACAAGATTTCTGAGAAGATGTAACAAAAAAGTTTGATAGTCATCTGATTCTCATATCAGATGAGGCATAAAATGACAATGTTTGCTCCCCAAAGGCATTAGCTACACTCATTGAGGGTGTCCAAGACAGAGTCTAAACTGATGAGAGATTCTTTATAGATGGGGAGGTCTTCCGGATGTTCCTACTTGGTGTGTTGATTACCACAAGCTCCAAAATACTTCTGAGCCCCCAAGATAAGATCCATAATCATTCAAAAGAGTTCAAATTAGCCAATCACACTGGAAAAGCCAAATGGATGTAGTAGACCTATTGTGCTGAACTGTGCTATACAAGTAGTTAGATAGCACACTAAGTTGTATAAGTCTTAAACAGATGCTGCACATATTAGATAATATGGTTGTAAATCATTTTGTTGATAGAACTTTCCCTGGAGTCTTTTGTAGGTTCACTTTTCTCCTCTGGGTAGTTACATAGCTCATGAATTCCAAGATATTCACCCAACTGTCATCATGCATTTGAGGTTTATCTTCCCCTAGAACAGATCTACCATAGCCAAGAGTGGAAAGTTACAAACATGCTTGACCAGGCTTGTTAGCAGAAGTTAAATCCATGAAGAAAGAGGAGCTCAGACATAGTCTTCTTAGAACAAAGTCCCTTCCAGTCCTATCACATAGGTGGAACATTTTTCATGCAAGCCTAGTTTCCATTAGAGGTACCCCAGAGATCCGCAGTTGCTTTTTATGACCATCTGTCAAGCAGTATGCCTCACAGGAGTGCTGAGTTTTAAATAACACTGTGGGATTGTGGGATTGCTTATCTGGAGATCTTTGCTTATTTAGGTGTCTTCAGCTATTTAAGTCAAAAGGAAAGTTCAGAATCACCTCTCCTCTGACTCATCTGCTTTATTGAACTCAAAAGAATGGCCCATTTCTCAAGTGCAGAAAAGAATGTAGATCAGTGGAAAGAGTAGGTGGACTTGGAATCAGGAAAAATCTGTGTTCAAACCCTTCCTTTGGTACTTTCTAGCTGTGTCATCATGCTCGGGTTATTTAATAGCTCTGAATCTTAGACAATTCATTTTCCAAGATCATATGTTTTAAACTGGTTGCAATTTGTATCATTGGAGGGAGTTCTGACACTGATATATATCACATGCCCTTGACATATTTAGTCTGTGCAGAGCACTGGAAAGATCCAAGTCTAAAGAAGACACAGTCCTTGCTTTCAAAGAACTCCCAGTCTAGCAGGAGCTACATAATAAAGACAAGAGAGCTTTGTAAGAGGGGGATGGTTCTTATTGTTCATTTGGGTGCTAATGAGGGCCTACACTTGACCTATGGCAGTGGGAATTGAGAAAAGCAGCATGGATGAAATCGCCAAGGCCTTGAGCAGTGAGAAAGAAGTCACAAACATTGGAAAATGGATGAGTGGTGGTTCTGTGGACAGAAAGAGTGAAATGAGAAGGAGGCTTGGGTTGAGAGGACAAGATGATTGATTCTGAAACATTTGGTTTGGAGGTGCTAGGGGGACATCCAGGTGGAAAGGTCTTATAGGCAGTAGGAGGTGAGAGGCTCAGAAAAGAAATCAGAAAACAGAAAGAGAGAGGCAGGAGGCATCTAGATAGCTGATTCTCTCTTAAGACTTATACTCTAGTTGAAGAGACAGGATTTATACCAAGAAGGAAGGAAAACAATTTGCTAAATGTCAAGAAATTCAGTGGGCTAAGAGATCGATTCAATTGATTGCCCCAGTTACGCAACCAGTTTCTCCAAATATTTGGGCTGTATCCAGTCAGCCAAGTATCCAGTCAATCACTACAATGTTAGGGCTACTTGATGCCAGCTCTCCTGCTTAACTGATATTTTGGCTCAATCGACTGGCCTGACCAGATATTTTGGCACCAATTGAATGTACCCTATATGCAATCAAATTAGGTTTACCCTAATTGAAGTTGTCTCTACATGATGTACAGACATTTCTTCCAAAATCAAGTTGGCAAGTGAGCTGGATAAGTGCATTCCTCTATCTGAGCTGCCTCAGTTTCCCCAACAGAGGGCTAAGCTAGTTGATCTCCATGATCTTCTATCTTCAACGTTCCATGAAAGAAAAGAAATCTCCCTGCCTTGCTCTCCCCTGTCAAGAGTATGCCTCACAGGAATGTTGAGTTTTAAATAACACTGTAGGATTGCTTATCTTTGCCCATTTAGGTGTCTTTAGCTATTTAAAGGAAAGTTCAGAATCTTCCTTCCCCTAATCCACCTGCTTTGTCAAACTCCAAAGGATGGCATGTTTTTCTAGTAGAAAAGAGTATGGTGTAGTGGAAAGAATAGTTGGACTTGGAGTCAGGAAAACCTGTCCCACAGCCAGCTCCCTTCATGTTTACATATGAAATGTAAAGACGAAAGAACCTAGAGCAGTGCTGACTTGATGTTTAGCCAGCATCATAATGTAGGAAGCTGCAAAAGCAAACTATGGAAACTTGTACAGGGGAGGGAAAGAAACTTGCTTTTGCCACCAAATGAGCTAGGTTCAAATCCTGGCTCCTTTACTTACTACCAGGGATCTTGAGTTAAACCTATCACCTTGATGAGTTTTGATTTCCTCATGTATACAGTGGGGCAGCTAGGTGGTGCCATCCAGCACAGAGCACCAGGCCTGGAGTAAGGAAGACTCATCTCCCTGAGTTCAAATCTGGCCTCAGACACTTTCTAGATGTGTTAACCTGGGTAAATCACTTAACTCTGTTTGCCTCAGTTTTCTCATCTGTAAAAATGAGCTGGAGAAGGAAACGGCAAGCCACTCCAGATAAGCTCAAAGGCTTGGCCAAGGTCGCACAGATAGCACTAGGTGACAGAAGTGGGATTCAAACCTTGTCCTCGCCCTCTAAAACCAGTGTCCTTACAACTGTGCCATAGTGCAAACAGGGAAATGGAGATTAGCAAAACAATCTTGCCTCATGGCTAATGAAGATGTGCTTCACATGACTAGATCTAGGACTAAAGGAAAGTACTGATGCCTTGTCACTCAAGAGCAGTTCCTGAAGACCCACTGGGTGATGAACGTGTGACAGCCCTTGTGCGGTCACAGAAACCCAGAGAAAGCATGGTCGCTTGGCTCAAAAATGCTTACAATCATTGATTCAGATTTAGAAGAGATTTTCGAGGTCGTCTGGCTGAGATTCTTTTTACAGAGAAGACAGAGGCCCAGAGAGATGAAATGATGTCGTCTAGTAGGTCCAATTTCATACTCCCCATAAATCCATTTTAATGAGCCCAGGAAGGTACAACTGAAACAGTAACTCCATTTTCTCAGTAGCTGGATGGGGAGAGGGCAAAGGCAAGAGCAGACATGGTAAGAGTAGGGGTGAAAGCTAGGGTTATTATATGCTATGTGGGCAATTCTAGTTTGGATGCAACTATAATGCCTAATAATACTCTATGTTGTCAGGTAGGTGAATAGAGAAGCTTGTGAAATCAGAAGAAGGTCCTAATCATCCCTTCTAAGCTTCTAAGAATATGTGTTTGTGTGTATGTGTGTGTGTACGTGCATGTATGTGAGAGAGAGACAGACAGACAGAGACAGGCAGACAGACATCTAGAGAAAGAAATAGAGAGAGGGAAACAGACAGAGTTATAGATCTAGAGCGTGACAGAGACAGAGAGAAGGAGAGAGACAGAAACAGAGAGGTAGAGAGAGAGAGGGAGAGAGTTAAATGATTTACCCAAGGTCACATATACTGGAAGAACTGAGCTGAGACTACTCATACATACACTCACATAATTTCTCCCAACTCTTGGTGCAGGGCTTTCCCCACAATACCACATTCCTCTCCTTTCTTATGCCAAGACTAATAAGTGTCATTTTCTCCAAAGCTGCTTCTCACTGGTTTTTGTTTTTTTTTTGAGTGAAAGGAAGGCTGCCCAAATCAGAGAAGTATCATGGGATCAAAGACTTTTAGATTTGCAAGGGAGGCAGGGGACATCAGTGGACATGGAGTTAATCTGTACTTATACAAGAATCCCTTCTACACCATCCCCAATCCACTGAGGAGAAACCTAGTTCCTGGGAAGGCAGCCCAGCAAACCTTCCCACCGTGGAATCCTTCAGAAGGTCTTCATGATAGTAAGTCGAAATGTGTTACTCTGCAACGTCACACCTTTGCTGATGCCTGGTTCTCCCCTCTGGAAGACATCCACATCACATACTTCCCATATTTAAAGAAAGCTCGCATGCTAGCTCTGAGATTTCTCCTATACAGGCTAAAATACCAAGTTCCTCACTTGAAAGAATCATATTGGGGTAGGGGGAGGAAAGGGTTAGGTTAAGGGACTACTATGTGCCAGATAATGTGCAAAGCATTTGACAGTTATCTCCAAAGCAGTGATAATAACAGACATCCATGCTGCATCTGCAGTTTGGCAAATGTACTTTCCATTGATCCCCTGAAACTGCCCCATGAGATCAGTGGGATTCCTGTCATCCTCATTTTGCACATGGAGGGCTCAGGATCACAAAGGTCAAGAGACTAACTCATGGTCAACAGCTGGTGTGTGCCACATGGGAAAGGAGAGCTCAATAAGAAAAATCATCTAGGACCAGGTGCATCTTGAAGCAAGTCAAACTTTAAGAATTTGCGGGGAGGAGCATATGATTCACCTCTGTGTTATTGACTTTTCAGGATATCTCACTGTGCAACTGGTTAGAGGACACCTTCAAAGCAGCAAGGCCTCTCTGCTACTAGGGCATCTGTCTTCAGTGGCCTGAAAGCCCTCACAGCAGCAAACCTTGGGCCTTATGAATCACAAAACCTCTAATACTTAGCAGTTCTTTCTCCAGTGGCCTCTTGACTAAGCTTTGTCTTTGTGTGGGAATATGGCAGACATCCTGGGAACAATGCTTTCTCCTCCCCATCAGTGGCATTAGCGGTTTGAAGGCTTGCATATAGGCTCCTTTCAATTCCAAAGACTTGCCTGCCTTCCTGCACACAGACTCTTTCTTCCGTTTGGTTTTCCAGTTATACTGTCATGTTTTATTGAAAGAATTCCAAATTAGATATGCATTTGATGGTCTTTGGTTAAAGGCATGTTCTATCCCTTTGGAAGAGGAAGCTATATTATGAGAAGGTTGAATCCCTCCATGGAGCAGGTGTTAGATTATTTACTTCTCGGTATCCACACCAGGAGCACAGTGCCAACTCCAGGGAAGACAGGGAAAACTTAGTATGGCAGTGAACCTGTGCATTTGACTGGGAGGGTGAGCCTTCATCAGAGACTAGCCAGAAAGGAGCATGGGAAGAGGCAAATCTACTGGGATAAAAGGGTCTCCAGTTACAGATTAGTGCAAAGTGTTGGCCAAGGATTGGCATTCTGTGCTTGCAACAGGGATGGCGACCAATATTGCAAACAAATACAGCAGGATACAAATATTCTTTAAGGTCAATAGATCTGAAAGAGATCACCAAGGAAATATCTCTTCCTCATTTCACTGGAGGGCTGGTGTGCATATGCTATCAGAAAAAAATCTCTGTCAATGGATTTTGCTTGACTGCTTTTCCATGTTACAAGAGAAAGTTCACTGCAGGGTAGGGACATATATTTTTTAAAATGACTGTGATGTTTAAAACAAAAAAGTATAGATCAATAGAGGGAAGGGAGGGAGAGGGAGAGAAAGAGTTGGGGAGGAAAAAGAGGGGGAGGAGGAGGGAGGAAGGAAAGATCATGAAAGGACCTTTAGTGTTTCCTATGCTGTTCATGTTCCAAAAAGCCCTTCCATCATGATGAACACATATTATTATGAGAGCAAGCCTTCCAGAGGATGTATCTTAACCACAGACAAAAGCTTGGGATTAAAATATTTGGAGAACTAGTTGACAAATGATCTACTTCAGAAACATTTCAGCTGAAGTTCTAATAGAGTTTAAAATGGGTTGATGACCTGCTTGTAGCCAGGCAGAGGCTCAATAGGGGTTCACGAATTTAGATACTTTCTGTCATTCCTTCTCAGAAACATTGAATCTCAGAGTTGGAAGGGACTCTGCTGACCATCTTAGGCAGCTAGGTGATACAGTAGATAGAGTGCCATATGTGGAGTCAGGAAGACTCATCTTCATGACTTCAAATCCAACTTCAGACACTTCTTAGCTGTGTGACCCTGGGCAAGTCATTTAACCCTATCTACCTTAGTTTCCTCATCTGTAAAGTGAGCTGAATAAGGAGATGGCAAACCACTCTAGTATCTTTGCCAAGAAAACTTCAGATGGAGTCACAGAGACTCAGACGTGACTGAAACAAAAACAACCAGAGGCTATCTAGTCAAACCCAAACCTGCAACCTGAATCCCCTCTACAACATACCCAATAAGTCAGTAGCCAACTTTTGATTGAAGACCTCCAGAGATGGGAAACTCACTACCTCCTGAAGCATTCTCTGCTATTTTTGGATAACTCTAATTGTTAAAAAGGTTTCTCTTTCTAGACTCTCAAAGCCATACTCTCAGCCTATGACCTGGGCATTCTACTTCATGAACTTAGATGGTCAAAACCAAGAGGAGTGATCCTCCTCTCCACCTGAAAATAGGTATCTTTATGTACCCACATTCTCCTCCTTCCCTTCTCTCTCAGCAGATGAGCCTTTCCTTTCCAAAGCTAACCCCTAGGTCTATGCTCATAATCCCTCCCCTTCCTGGTTCCTTTAGGACTTTTTCCATTAATTATCCTTTCTCACCCCCCTGTCTTCACCCTGTTCATGTATACCCATTTCTTTCCTTCTGTATTAAAACAGACCCATGTTTTCTACACCTTGAAAAAAACCCTTAAAATCTGGTAACATTAGAGCTGAAAGACGTCTTAGAGCTCATCTAATATAAGCTTTGATTTTATGAATGAACTAAGGATCAGAGGGCTTATATGGCTTGCCTCCCTGCCCCAGCCCACCTGCTACCCATGCTCCATTGGATGCCTGAGAGCTCGTCAAAAGCACATGGTACAGGGTCTTGAACCCTTCCTCTCCTCTGTCCCAGGCCCCACCTCCAAGTTCTCGTTAGGTAGTCCTAGCAGAGGATTTGCAGAATGGGCAATACAGGCAACCCTTCTTCCCTCTCCAACATTCCTGCCAAGGCCTCCTTACTCATCCAAGTAAGATATACACCTTAGCCCCCAATCTCACATCATAGGAAGGAACCCAGAGCCCCATCTCCACAACTTTACAACCCTCCCAGGGTCACTTCTCCACTTTCAACAATGCTCTCCACCCCTATCCTTTGAGAGGGCCCGGTCTGTCAAACATTTGGATGGAGTTACCAACTATAATCCTTCCAGCAAAATGGCAAACCCCCAGGTCCTACCATCTGCCCTGTCGCTACAGCCTCTAGACCCCAAAGCTTTGCCATCTGCCTTGCTAATGGACCCTAATGATCAGTAGGACTTTCCACTGTACCCCAACTGCCTTGCTTTTGTCTTTGTAGTCACACTTCGGATTTTATTTTGGCACATAGTAAGTACTTAATAAATGCACTTTCATGTATTCATTTAATCATTCAAGATCACATAGGGTAGTTTGTGGCAGAGATGAGACTAGGACCATGTTCCTTACATGGTCAAACTCCATTGAGGTTCTCTTAAGTCTTTGGTTTGGCCATAGCCTTTGGTCTGTCTCTCCAAGTTTCCAAACTCACCTAGCCCCTCTCTCTCTCAGAGGCTTATGTCATTTCCTGTTTTAGGATGAGGCAATTGAAATGATGTCTCGGTTTTAATTGGTTGCCTCAGCATTTCGCACATATCTGTCTGTTGGTACAAGGACATTTCCTGGTGGATTTTGCACTGAATTTCATTAAATCTAGCACTCCACTAAGGCGTACTCTTGGATTTGTCGTTCATTCTTGAAGCAAAATGGTGACCTAAGAGAGTTTTCCAGTGCTCAGATCATCTCTAATTTTTAACAGATCTCTCTGAAATTTCATACAGGGGCAGAGGTTATGATTATCCAGAGTGAGGACGCTAGTTCCTCCCACCACTGTGAAATATTTGTTGGCCAAAATGTCAACAGAGTTCAAGGATGGTGGCCTTGGGGATTTTGAAGGGCATATCAACTGTACTAGTAAAAATGATTTGTAGTCTATCTGTATCCTTTGCTCTAAAAAAGCTTAATGATTAAGACCAGTATACACCATGTGAATAATAAAGTCTCATTTCTTGTACATTGAGTACATTTTGGATGCAAAAAATATAACATATAGGCGAGACATAAAAGTTCATCATTTCTTGGATTTGTGTGCCTGATGGCAGGGTGCTAAAATAGGTGCCTTTTTCAAGCTTCTTCTCTTTCCATATCCTAATTGCATACTGTGCTATGCCAAAGGAAGGGATGTATAACAAGCCTGTGATTAAGGTGCTGTTTGACCTTGGGTAAATAACTTTCCCTCTCTGGGCTTTGATTTTCCCTAAAGGGGAAACTTCCCATCCCCTCGGAAGTCAGGTGAGGAGGGGTATATTCTGAAATGGCTGCTATTTTCATTAAAAAGCAACAGAAATATTTTTTCAGCAGTTCTCTTCAGAATTAAAACTATGGCATTTGAATTTATATTTACTCCCCTTTTGTAGGACCTTCAAAATTTTACTAAAAGACTATTGCCCTCAGTATCTGTACTTCTCTCTAGGCAGCGACAAGACTCAAGGGCAGATTTTAAGTCAATTTTGCCATGACTGAATTGGAAATATTTTATCTGTTCTCAGACTTCCAAAGAGACCTTCCTGGTGCCTTAACTACAAGGAAGACCTATTAATGATTCTGGATCCTTTTTTGAAAATGTTTTAAAATCAATAACTGACAAAAAGACAGCCCAGATGCCAAGGCAGTGTGGGACCACCTTTATATCTTATTTTCATAAAGGTTGTGTTCATCCTTCATTTTTGAAGGGGACCATGACGTCAGAGAAATGATGACATGACTTGCACTTGACTTTGTTGTGAGTGAGGGAGGGCTGTGCAAGGTCACCAGTCTCATTTTCTCCTCCTGAGCCATCTGGATCCAGTGACCAGATATTCATCAGGATGATGGGAGATGGCCCAGGATGCAATGGGAGACCTTGGCCTTTTAGGCTAAAACAGATTACCTGAAGTAACTACCATGATACCCAGACATGTTTCTATTCAGTCATTTCAGGCATGTCCAGCTCTTTGTGACCCAATTTGGGGTTTTCTTGGCAAAGATCCTGGAGTAGTTTGCTGTTTCCTTTTCCAGTTCATTCTACATATAAGGAAACTGAAGCAAACAGGGTTAAATGACTTGCCCAGGGTCACATAGCTAATAATTATCAGAGGCCAGATTTGAACTCAGAAAGATGTCTTTCTGATTACAGATCGAGCTTCTATCTACTGCAGCTCCACTTAGCTGCCCTAATGCCCATGTATACCCATATTGTATTCTAGGACAGGTTGGAGACTTCACTTTTACTCTTGGTATGTTCACTGCTTCCTACAATAACAGTTGTCACTTATCCAGATAAGCAGGGAGGCATGACTGGTGCTAAGCTCTCCAAGTCAAGGAAACTAGGAAGAAGGAAACAGTGCACCAAACAGAACATGGATTGCAATTCAATTCAATTCAGGAAACTTCCCTGTAGAATAAGGCACCAGGTCAATGTGTGGTAAGCAGGCTCTGTTGTGCCTAGATGAAAAGTCTTTGGGGGCCACAAGGTGGCCCCCACAGTGCACAGAATGCCAAGCTTGGAGTCAGGAAAGCTCATCTTCCTGAGTTCAAATCCAACCTCTGACACTAGCTGTGTGACCCTGGGCAATTCACTTAATACTGTTTGCTTGAGTTTCCTCATCTGTAAAATGAGCTGGAAAAGGAAGCAGCAAAACCACTCTATTTTCTTTGCCAAGAAAACCCCCAATATGGTCATCAAGAATCAGAAAGGACTAGACTTTTCCCTTGGCTTATTTGGACCCAGGATTCTTTGCTCTTCCAAATCTTTTCCTTGTACTGCCCATTTAAATGGTCTTTCCACTTCTCTTTGACACTCTGAGATAACTTTGCCACTGAGGGCCTTTAGGTCCCCGTGCCACCCCCTCACCACCTGCAGCAAAGCAGAGTAAGACAGTATACAATTGAAAGCCTAGTTTTCTTTCCTGGGCTTGCTTTGCTGCCTGCTGTGGAAAGTACCCAACTGACTGATCATGTTTTCCCAAATGTTGTTCCCCTAAATACATTGACTCATTAAAAGTGAAGCTCCCATATTTCTAGGCTGGGAAAGCTAAGCGCACATATTGGGGTAGGTTCCAGGAGGTTCATGTGCTGATTAGAATTGAAAAGGGGAGATTTGTTCAATGAAACCTTGTAGGCCCCAGCATTCAATCAGTCATTAGTTCAGCAAGGACCTTCTAAGGTCATCACAGGAGGCAAATGTAAACATAATGGGACTGACACATCCCCTGTGAATGCATGGATGAGTTTTGGTGGGAGTGGGGGGCAGAGTAGGGGTGGCTAGTCATTACTGATCCATTCCTATGATCTTGATATCAGAAAGAAAAGAAAAACTAGATTGCTTCTATAGACCATGTGTAATTGAATCTGGCTACCAGGCCAGGAAATCCTGTGACTTTTCTTTCTTTTTTTTACTGGATATAAAGAAAGAGATTAGAAAATGAGCTTTCACTGATCTAGAGGAATCAGTAATTGGGTACTGCAGTTGAGTACCACAAAAACAAGGAGGAAAAAGATACAGATTAATTGAGTAGAGATAAATTATTATTTTTCTGGAGAAAAAGAAAATTTGACACTCCTAATTTTTATGCAGATTATTGAGCAAAGTTTTCCAAACTCTAGGATACTACCTAAAGTTTGAAAACCTTTGCATTAGCTTTCCAAAAGGTATCAACTACAGGAGTGAGGGAGAAAGAGGGAGAGGGAGAGGGAGAGAGAGAGAGAGAGAGAGAGAGAGAGAGAGAGAGAGAGAGAGAGAGAGAGAGAGAGAGAAACCACCAGGTAGTAAAACCATGGCACAACCGTAGCATATTAAGTGGGAAAGGAATGGAGATGAAGGCATATGACCCAGCACAAATATATGCTGAAGCCCTTTAGACAGTGAGGAGAGCAGGAAGTAGGGCAGGGTGGCTATGACTTTGATGATCAGGGTAGGGGCGCAGCTCCTCCCCATAGTGACACTTGTCCCCTTCATGGTCCTCCAAAGCTTTATGCCATCATTTGGTCCCATGATTTTAATTCACCCCTCCCTGGGCCTTCCTGCCTTTCCAACTCTTATGGGGGCATTACTCCCGGGGGCTAGGTGACCCCCCCCCCCCAGCTGTAACTGCAGCCTCAGACAAACTGTCTTTCCTGTCCCCACCAGAATATTTCCTCCAGGCACAAGAATTTCTAATCACTGGATTAGAAGTGGGCAATGGAAGGAGATCTAAATAGTGAGAGCTGCCCTTCCTAAGGACCTGACCCCCTCACTGTCTGCCCCAGTCCAGTTTGCATCAGTGATTACCATCCATTCTGTCCTCTGATCTCCTTCTCTCTAACACTAGACAACAGTTTGGCTAGCACTCTCATCATTACCTTTTGGCTAGACTATTCCTTTCCACGGAGCTGCCAGTTCAATCTTCTTAATGCACAGCTCTGCTCATAACATTTCCTTGCTGAAATCCATAATGGGTTCCCATTCCTTACTGAATCAAGTCTGAACCATCATCTTTCAGGGTTGAAAGAGACCTCCAAGGCCATCTAGTCCAACTCACATTTGTCATACGATGGCCTCTACAACATGCCCTATCACCATTGCCCAGGACCTCCAATGAGAGGGACCCATTATTGACAGAGGCATCCCGCGATAGTTGGGATGATGAGATCATAGACTGAGAGGTGGAAGGGACTTTAGAGGTCAGCTACTTCAACCCCTCAACTTTCCAAGGAAACTGACCCAGAGAGTTAAAATGGCATTACTATCATCACTCAAGTAGTAAGTCTCAGAGCTGGGAATTTAATTCAGGTCTTATGACTTCAAGAACACTTTCCACTATAGACCATACGGTCTACCTAAGTGCAAGTACATTTTGGCCTCCATCACTTACATTATGTTGATTCACCAAATGGGTTAACATAAGTAAAGTGCTTTGCAAATCTTAGAGCACTGCTTCAATCTGTACAATTTTTAGGTGTCCAGCTTCTTGCTTGTAACAAATCTAGGCAATCCTAGTTCCCAGGTACATCACCAACCAATTGGCCACATAAGTGGAAAGCCAAGGTGACCACCATTCCATGACTTCCCCTGTCCTGTCTCATTCATTCCCCAACAGATCTCATTAAGTTGGTAGGGACAGGAAATTCCATTCAGTGTACTTAATGAACCATTTATAATAAATGGTCTTTCTACACAGGTACAAAGGTTAATAGGTAAGGTTAGTAGATCTGCTCTTTGTGTAATGGGGGTAGAATCTCAGACAAAGACTGGATTAAATATGTAGAATGTGCTCTCTCTCTGCATTACTAGGTCAACAGAGATATACCCTTCCTGGAGAGTTGACCCCCTACTCCTGGGAGACTACCATGCAGTGCTATAGCACACAAGATATCTGGGCGAAGGAGGCAGTTATATCACACTTTTACACCCTTTCCCCTCCAATCTTAGTGCCTCAGTCAGGGCATATACTGTTTGACCAATTTGAATTTGGCCAATCTTAAATTTCACCACTCACAGACTCCATCCTTCCTTCTCCTTAAAATCCTAGGTTAGTCCAATCCTCATATACCTAAAACAATGAGCTACTCAGTTTACCTGCTCCCAGGCTTCACTCTTCTTCAATTATCTTGTCAATAAGACAACGTTTTCTAGTGAGGGGCCCTGTGACTGATCACATCATTCTTGGACAAAGAGACTCATTTTCACCCAGATCATTCTTCCAGCAAGTTATCCCAAAGGGTCTAGTCTCCTAAGTAGAACAATATGTGCGTGTGTGGAGGGGGAGGGTCTCAGTAAGCATTACACCAAGATAAGATGGTCAGGGTGTGGTGAATTTTGGAATAAGTTCAGAAATGTCCTTGAGAGGCTGAGTGTTGAATGAGCAGAAAAAGAGAGGATCTTTGGGTAGTGTATGTAAGAATGGTTATCAATATAATAAGATAATAATAATTTTTTCTCACTACAGACAACAGCTAGTAGGCCAGTATGAAATAAAAATGGAAAAGTATGTGGGAGCCATATTGCAGAGGGCCTTAAATGCCAGACTGAAAGACAGCAAGGAGCCAATGAAGGGAAAGGAAATGACTTGGTCAGATTAGAATTTAGCAGCTCTGTGGAAGTGCAGAGAGTAGCAGTAGGAGTGAGAGACACCAGTTAAAAGGCTGTTGCAATAGTCCAGGTGAGGCATGATGAGCGGCTGCAGAAGGGTGGTGGCCAATGAATGGAAAGAAAGGAAAGGAATGGATGCAACAGAGACCCTGGAGGTGAAATGAAGATGACTGAAGGTCCAGGATAAGATTGAGGTTGTGAATCTGGGTGATCTTGGAGGGACATTAGTGCTCTTGACAAAAATAAGGAGGTTTGGAGGCAGGATGAGCTTGGAGAGAAAAAGAATCCATTCTGAGATGGACACGTTCAATTTGGGATACCTAGAAGACATTCAGATGGAGAGAGAACTAGGGGGCCGTAAGTAATGCCCAACTAGAGCTTACAAGAGATTAGGGGAAAATACATAGAAAAAGGAAAGATAACACTCTGAAACTCTTCTGTGTATTTATCCTAGTTTATATTATGATATTTATGCATACGTCAACGAAGTAAACAATGTAGTTTTGCGGTGTGCTTACAGTGCGGCAGGCCCTGTGCTGCATGGGGATGGATAAACAGGAAAATGTAAAAAATTCCCTGCCCTTGAGATACATTCTCTCGAGGAAAACAACATGAGCACATCTAGGGATGTATAAACTAGTTTCAAGGGGATTGGGGTGAAGCATTTGCTGTTGATGGGACCAGGAAAAATCTCCTGTAGAAGGGGGCCCTTGAGCAGAGTCTTGATAGAGACTTCTTGATAGGAATTCGAAGGGGTGGAGATGAGCATTGGGGAGGTGGTGGTGGTTGTTTGTCCTTTGTTTTCAAAGAGTTAAGGTTAGGGAGAAGGTAGAGTGTTATGAGAATGTTCTGAACGCCAAAGGCTATGGTTTATGCTTCTAACTAGCTTATAAAATCCTTGAGGAGCCTGGACTATGCCTCTGGTTGTACCCTACTCAGATTCTAGCATATAATATTACACACTGTAGGCAGCTGATGCGTATTTATTGAGTTGGCCAGAATCTAATAAAGTTTGTATGAACTAGAGTAAGGGAAAAAAAAAAGAAAATGATAGCATCAATTGGAATTTGAAGCCAGTGGGAAATTATCGGTGTATTAGAAGACCCCAACCACAGAAATCTGGTGAGTGCTGTTTCTATCAGGGGCTACTAAGTGCTCACTTTCATTGGCCTAACAGGACAATTCAGTCAAATAGTTGAACTTTTTTCACCGAATTTATCATCTGACTGCACTGACCACAGCTCTGGGTTGACTTGGCATCATGTAGAGAGAACCAAGGATTAATCTCAAATGATTACACATTACACATGTCTTGAGAAGGCTGTTTGGGACACACATTGATTTGCTCCACTTTTAATCAACTCTTAAAATTAGCTAGGCCATTGTGTAACTTAGTCAAAACCTTTACTACCTTGATGAAACTGTCTGATTTTCTTTACCAATTACACATTTTCAAACCTTCCAAGAGAGGAGCTACTTTTCTCTGCCACCAGAAGCTGTTAATCTGACTGCCAGACATCTATTAAGAGACACGCTCTTTCTACTTAGAGATCTTTATTTGGCAGTGACCAATAGAAGGCTGGTGGGCTGAACCCCATTAAATGTAGTTTTATGGGCACTATCAAGTACATGGACTGTCTGGGGAAATTTCTAGCTCATTGAAAACATAAAATACATCAAAATTGGCATGGAATGAAAATCAGACTCAACACTGAAGATGTGAAGACAGTAATTTCTGAAGGGAGGGTTCTAATGAACTATTTCTACCAGTCTCATATGGCATAAATGTCACATGGGTCTTCCCAACTTGTGCAAAAGAGAGATAGATAGCCTACTTATAGCCCCTCTGCCCAACAGAAGAGAGGCCTGGTATCCCACGGAGAACTTGAAGAGACCTGATATTCCCTCCAAGAGAAGAGAATTAAGACAGAAAGAAGGCATAGCTAAAAGAGTCTCTTCTCTCTTGTCTGCCACACATCATAGAAGATAGAAGACCTAAGGTATGGCTTCTCTGTTCAAATGGAATGAAAGACAGTGAGAGGGGAGCCCACAAGCCTTTGTGCTCATAAGGAGAGACTGGATAAGAGGAAGAGACTTCAGAAAACCTATTTCTTCAGAACCCATTATTGCTTCCATATTGTCAGGTTAAACATTAATAATTATAGTCTTTTTTTGCAAGGTCTGTGCCTGTTCAGCTCTTTTGTCTTGAGAATCAGAGTCAACACCAAATGGAAGACAAGAAGCTCTTGCGGCTGGTTTTGAAAGTCAGAGGGGATATTCCTCTAGAAAGGACAAGTCTATTTTGAATCAAGGGCAGCCTACCCTTCTGATACAGAGAAAGCTGTCTGTTAATGCAGTCACATATGGAGGCTGAGAATAAGGAGGAGACTGATCACTCCTCTAATTCCAAAGAGCTAAGAAGAAACTAGCTGGGTGTCCACTGATAGCTCCTTCTTTTAAGGATGGCTGAACAGGAAGTCTTCTAATAACTTACATGCTTTTTTGATGCCCCATCAGGGTATAGCAGTGACTTAGTTTGCAAGGGCTATGCCAAAGGAGACGGAACTTGGCATACCCTACCAAACTGTGCACCTGCTTTCCCAGGGTCAGACAATCTCAATTTAGAGGGGGTTAGTTTGAGCTGGCAACATGGAGATTAATTTTTTTTAGCTCCTGGAAACTGTACCAGATTCATCAGCTAAGGCAAACAGAAGTTGAAATCTACATCAATCAATTCATAAAGATTTATTAAGCACCTACTAAATGTCAGGCATTAAGCTCAGCTAAACACTAGCATGGAAAAAGAGGCAAGAGCCAGTCCCTGCCCTCAAGGAGCATAATCTGATGGAGAAAGCGTTCCCACTGATGAAATCACAGATCCTTCAAGTATTAAATTGATTAAAAAGCCAGAAAGGAGCCTCGGTATACAGGAAAGACCATTGCCCCTGAAGTCAGAGGCCCAGGGATCAAATTCTGTGTCTGACACATTCTGTCTCAGCTGTACTGGCAATGACTTCTTCCTCAGATAAAAAAGCAGGGGGGGGGGCTTGGAGCAGTACTCTCAGACAGGTGGCAAAGGAGCCTTACCCAGAGTCAATTCTCCACAGATCACATGACCCCCATGATCGACCACCCTGTTTAGCAGTTCTTTCTAGAAACTTACAGCCAAGATAGTACCTTCTCTAGAATTCTTGATCTCTAGAGAAAGGCAGAGTTGAGACATTGTTCCTAGGATTCAGACCCATGTGAATAGCTTCTGCCATGGTATAAAAGGATAGGACACTGAGAATTCCCATTGTTGTGGGTACAGAAACCCGATTACAAGGGTCATGTGAATGTCTCTCTTAAGGAGCCTAATTCTCGTTCAGGGATCATGAGGGCTAGTGGTGATAAGCCATTGAGTACCCAGAGGAGGGCAACCAGAGTGGTGGAGGGACTTGAGATCTTGCCACAGAAGGACTGTTTAGCTTGGAGAAAGGGAAGACGTGTCGGGGAGATGTAAGAGCTATCTTCAAGTAATGTCCTCCAAGGACTGTCACACAAACTAGGAATTAGCCCCAGAAGACAGAATTACAAGCAGTTGCAAAGAGACAGGTTTGGGCTTCAAGAAAGGAAAAATTTCTAAAAAATAAAATGAGCTATCCCAAAATGGAATGGGTGATATTAGGAGGGAGTGAAGTCCCTGTTGATACTCAAAGAAAGGCTGAATGATCATATGCCAAGTTTGGGTTTAAGGGGCTTCCTTTACAGGTATAACTTGGATTCGATGGAATCTGTAGGACCCTTTAATTTGGAGACTCTGTGATTCTGGAAAATGGTGACCACTGCAGCTGTGTGACTTTGAGCAAGCTACTTAGCCTCTCAGTCTCAGTTTCCTGGGGAATGATGGACCCTATTTGTGCTGAAGATCACTGTGAGATAACTTATTTAAAGTGCTTTGCAATGGTAGCTACTATTATTGATCTCTTCAGAGCCTCTACATGAGTATGCAGAAAAGGAATTCACAGGGGAAAACAAGCATACTAAGGAGGGGGAAGAAGGTGATGAATGGATGAAGATGACACAGAAGGAAAAGAGTAATTTAAGAGGACTTAATAGGTAGCTGGAGCCTCTCAGTACTGTGGTTATTTATGGGAATAAATTGAACACTTTGGAAAGTTGAGACATGCAACCTGCCCAAGGCTACTTTTAGCAAATAGCTACTGCAAGCTTATCAGGAGAGAAATAATGGGTGATAATAGGGAGAAAATGTTCCAATATTAGAGAAAATGGCTTTTGGACATCGGACATCATTGAGTAATTGAACATTTTCTCAAAGAATCTGTAGAAATATCATCACTTAAGACTGAAAGTGAGAAAGAAGTTAACACTAGAGGGTGCCCCATTAAGGAAAATCTGGTGGTGCTGACAGAATGGAGTCTAGAGCTTCTTGGGTTCAGGGTGAACTGGCCTTAGGTCCCGTAGACCAAACTCCTGGCCTACTCCTGCAGGAGCTAACCCAAGAGAAGTTGGAAAGTTGCTAAGCAGCAGTTGAGTTTACACTTCAGAGCATTCTTCTTGAATTTCTTCCCTGTGCCTGAACGTTAAGTCTTCCTCCTGACAAATCCCTTACCTGCTCAGCACACCAGCAATCCCGCACTTTGAAATGCATTTGTGAAAGTCAGACTAGAACACTTTGGAAGAACTTTAATAAATACAGTTGCCAGCAGGAAAGCTCAGGCTTTGAGTGACTGCTGTTATTGTGGAATTCAAATACTGAAACCTTTGATTATCACATGGTTTTGACACAGGAGATTTAGTCCTTTGTGTCTTGCCTCAATTATAAATTCTATTCAAAGACCAGTTGAATTACTAATTACTTGCTTAATAATTATCCGCATTGGTGACTAATCATTTTGCAATTGCAAATGTTTTTTTCATGGCACACTAGTCAGAAAAAACAAATTTAAATTAGCATTGACTGTTCATTCTGGAATAATGGCTTCCCCCTCCCCAGCCTCCACTGCTTAGCAAGTGTGGGTGACAGGGTGGAGAGGCACTGGCCGACACTTGGCACTCAGAAAACTAGCCATCTTTAGGCTAAATAAAGGTGGGTTTTCATTTGAGAGACCTTGTCTAGGGAAAGAGTACTTGCCTGGGTGAATTTAACCCTAGCCTCACTTCAGTCACTAACCCAATGAGTGACCCTGAGCATAGTGCCTTTACCACTCTGGGCCTCAGTATTCTCACTTGTAAAATATAAGGTAGAGAGAGCTTTTTAAATCCCAAAGTCCCTTCTAGCTCTAACATTCTATGGTTTCGCTATGATAACAGTTGATTGGGCTCAGGATTTCGTTCTCAAGTTGATGAGGCCACCAGCAGGATGGGAGGGAACCAGGGAATGGGGAAGATGAAGGACAAGTATATCAAGGACTGTGGTTAAAGGAGAGGTGCTTGGAGTTCCTGGCTAGCTCCCCAAAATAACAGGAGCAGAGCCCACGGTACCAATGAAAATTTGGTGATGTGCCCATTCCTATTCAGCAGGCATTCCCAACTGGTGATATGTGACTCTCCTACAGACAAGACAGTGTCCTTGTCAGGATGTCCCTCCCTCCCTGAGTCCATGATTCATGGTACCTAGTCTGTCCTTCACTAACAGTATCTTTTCCATCCACTGCATTACTGTCTCTTCAAACTAACTCGATGGGGGTATGGAATTGTCATGGTCTGCAGGGGATGGATTTATTTTTATTAAGATTAGGGAATAAATGCTATTGTGTGGCTTGGTGGATTGGAATCTGGCAGTTGTGAACCAGGCTAAGGCTTCTGACCTCAGACAGAAAACAAGGGAAGCATTTCCCTGATCTACAGAATCTCAGTGGGGAGGAATCTCAGGCCCTCTAGGCCAATATGGATCTGACCATGAATTCCTACTACTGTATCCCAAACAAGGGGGCATTCAGCCCTGGCTCAACTATCTCTAGTAAGGAGGGGCTCACTACCTTGTAAAGCAGGCTATTTCACTTTTGGAAAGCTTTGCCAGGAAATCTTTCCTTTCATGCAGTCTAAATCTACCACCCATTGCTCCTGATTCTGCCCTCTGAGACAAAGCAGAAAAAGTCTAATCCCTCCCCAGAACAACCCTTCAGATACCAGAAGGCAGCTCTCATGAATCTCACCCATAAGAGGCTAAAGATCCTCAGGCCTTTTAGCTTATCTTTCTGTAACAGAAGGCAATGACCCTTGATCATCTGGGGCACTGTCCTGTGGAGACATCCCATCGATGTGCTTCCTAAAGTCTGGTGCCCAGAAGTTAACAAAATGCTCCACACTTGGATAAGACTGAGTTCAGCATAGCCTAAAACCACCGCAGCTCTTTGGGATGCCTTATCTCATTTGTTGATTCTCACTGTATGTGCATCGAAATGCCCATCGAAATGAAGCTGGCTAACTTGAGAGGTAATGACGTCCCTCTCTGGCAGCGGGGCGGGGGAGGGGGGAGGTGCATGGGGAGAGGCTCTAAGCTGAAGCTGAATGGCCATTGTTGGTGACACTGAGACGGAGATTCTTGCTCCTATACAGATGGGACTAAATGACCCCAGAGGTTCATTTTAACTCAGATTCAGTGTTTCTCAGGATAGTGGGAAATGGAAAAAACTGCTTTAGATTGTGTTTACTTGACTGAATTGGAGATTGAAACAACACTGAGATCGATCAAGTTGGCACATGGATCTTAGTGATTCAGACCTGGTTCTGGGTTTTTGAACGTGCATTTATGTTTTATGGCATTAAATTATTAGCTACATGTCTATGCCACAAGTAGGCTTGTTTTTTTTTTCCTTTGAGATTGAATTCATGAGACCACATGTGAATTAGGTTTTTGAAATTCACAGCATTATAGACTTAGGTGTAGACTTTCAAGTCCAACTCCACCGTTTTACAGATGAGGAAACTGAGGCCTAGAAAGGTAAAATGATTTGCCCAAGATCTCATAAGTAGTTAAAAGCAGAGCTGGGGCTCAAAGTGAGGTCCTTTAATAGTCGATAATGGGGATTTTTTTTTTCCTCCAAGTAATTCAGATTGCTGGATTTTTGCTTTTCAAATAGTTGTTTTTAAATGACTAGGAATGACAACTATATATGGGTTACTTGACCCCTGTCAAATCCTGTGTGCATGCTTAGAATCACCTCCCACTTAGCTCCCACTTGCCACATTGTCCCCTTCTAGGCCATGTATGAAACAAACATTGATTTATCATCTTCATGCACTTTTTCTAAGGGTAGTTCCACGCAAAGAATCGCATAATTAATCCCTAATTGTGGTGTCTTATTTCAGTTTGGCTAAATAAGGTCTAGTCCTACTTCATGAGTATCTATTTATGGACTTGGCCATGGAAAAAACTATCCTTTTACTGTGAATCCCTAGCAAGAAATTATGGTGGTGACTCAAGAAGGTGGGTTCAGGTATCTTCGTTGCCTCTTTCAATCCTTTTTCCCCTTGGTGGTAGCAGGGAGGGCTATCCCATTTTTGAAGCACCCTCAATCAATCAATCAACATTTATTAAGCACCTACCCATGTGAGGCACTGTGCTAAGCACTGAAGATCAAAAATAGGCAAAAGACAGTCCCTGTCCTCAAGGAACTTACAAGCTAATCAATGCCTGGCTAAGATGTCTGAAATATTAAAATTGGATTAGGAGACAGAAGACTATTTAAGTTAATGTTTATTAAGTATATGCTATGTGGAAGCTTGTGAAAAATGCTGGAGATGCTTAAAAATGGGGAGACATAAATGATATTTCCAGTAATAAGGAGTCAAGGGTAGATTAGGAACATGCCATGTACAAAGACAAGTATAATAGAAAGGAGGGAGTGGTGAGAACAGAGTGCTCAGGGAAGCTTGGAGGAGGGAGAGAACACTTTCAGCTGGTGGGATCTGGGAAGGTCTTGGAGAAGAGATGATATTAAAGGGACTAAAGATTCTGAAAGGCAGAGATAAGGAAGGAGTAGATTCTAAAGACAGCCTAGATCAATAGGGGCAAGTGGGACTAATGGACCAGGTTGGGTAGATGATTGAGTATATTTTGTGATTTCAGCTACCTAGGGACCTTCTAGTGTGGAAACTCTTTCCACCTGTGCAGTTCAGCAACTCTTACACTTAGAGAGTTGCCTGGGGTACTTAGAGGTGACATGACTTGCTCATCATCCTCTAGCTGGTATGTGTCAGAGACAGGATTTGAATCGGAATCTTCCTGACTCCAAGGCTGGTCTTCTATCCATTGTGCCATACTGTTTCTTCTGGAACACAAGATGGTAAATGATGTGAACTGCTGAGTTGTTTTCAGTCATGCCTGACTCTTCATGACCCCATTTGGGATTTTCTTGGCAGAGATACTGGAGAGGTTTGCCATTTCCTTCTCCAGCTTATTTTATGGATGAGGAAACTGAGGCAAACAGGATGAAGAAACTTGCCCAGGGTCACGCAGCTATTAAGTGTCTAAGGCTGGATTTGAACTCACAAAAATCCTGGTTTCAGGCCTGGCCCTCTCTATCCATTGTGACACCTAGCTGCCCTATGATGGGAATAAGTAGGAAATAAGGATGGAAAGTAAGATAAAACCAGAATTTCATTGGAAAGACAAAAAATGAATCTCTAGTAGTGAAGGTACAGCCCAAAGGTGGAGATTTTTAGGGACAAAGAGGCATTTCCAGAGCCCTTAAAAATCATATTGTTTAGATGATTGTCCACTTTACCTTATTCATAAAGAGGAGAATCTCAACATGTCCTTTTACAACCCCCAAACTACTTTTGATTTCTAGTTCATTTTCATTTGAGAACAGTAAACTCATCTGTGGTTTGAGCTCACCAGCTCCTTAATCCATTTTCACCTATCGTGCTATCCTCCAAGAGGTCTTTTTGCTTAGCATTAACTTTCTCAGCCCATGTGTATTTCAAGGGAAACTTAATTTATTTTCGTTCCAATTCTCACCCACTCAGCCTCCTCACCTATGCCTTTTGCATTCCCTGGTTGTCAGAGACTTCAAAGAGAACTTAGTGCCTGGAATTGCAAAGGATGAGATGCAGGTTTTAAGTTCCTAATTCATTTATACTTAACTCGTTAAGATGTGGTTTTATAAGAACTGGTTTATATCCAAGGGACTCTTCAGCCTATTTTAGAAGGGAAAAAAAAACACAAAAACCTTTCTTTCTTAGAGCTAAGAAATTATATTTTTATTAAGTGGACATAGCTACAGAGAGAGAAGGATTTGAATTTATACAGCCCCTGACTTCAAGATGGGCTCTGTTTCTCAAGTTAACTTGTCAGTTGTTTAGAATTCTGAAATGCATTTTTGTCCATTCAATCACCAAGCATTATTCAGTATCTGTTAGGTGCTAGGCATAGGACAAAGACAAAAGAGCAGTCCTTGTCTTCAAGAAGAATAAATTCTTGGGGGTGAGATAATATGTACACAGATAAGGAAGTGTGTGTGTGTGTGTGTGTGTGTGTGTGTGTGTGTGTGTGTGTGTGTGTAGTAAACACAGAATATTTGGTGGATATGGAGATGGGGTCAGGATGCCACCCCACCCCCCTTGCAGGTATAAAGGGTAGCCTTTGTACAGACACAGATGAAGGAGATGGGATATCATATATGGATGTTTTCCATGGTGGTTAGTCTCCCAGGCCAGTCCACAAAAGTGTTTCCACTCACTATGGAGCTGGGCTAGATTTTTTTTTCTAGTATAGCACCTCATTGGCAAGGTAGAGGGAAGCTCAGGAAATTTGGAGACCTGAAGTATGGATCTGACTATAAGTCAAGGGCTCTGTAATCCCAAACTGAATATAAGCTCGAGTAGTTGGAGCCATTCTTGGTTCACCCAACCCTTAAATAATGTTCTGTCTGAGCAAAATTTGATATTAAATGGAAACCTGATGAATTTTTCCCTTCTCCATTCCCTTCTCTTCTACCTGGAGAACTGGTTTGATAGCAATTTTACATTCTATTTAAATCTTGCTTCTTTGCTATTTGTATTTTTCTAGTGTTTCCCCCCCCCTACATAAAGGTAAGATGATTTTTATTGCACTCTGAGCTAGTTTGCTATAAATGAGTGGACCACATTATGGTGAAGGACAAAGGGGACCTCTGGACAAATAGCTCTAGACTCAATAATGAGTCTGTACTGAAGATTTCTCTGTTTCTGTCTCTCTCTATTTCACTCTCAGGAGACACAAAAACGTCCTTCATTTGGTTGTAATTTACAGAGGCCTTTATGGACCCCAGGATCCTGAATGCAACACTAACAAAAGCTTCAAAGTGCTTTGTTAACATAGACTATCTCATATCAACTTAACAACAACCCTTAACAGTAGGTGCTCCAGGAATGCTTTACTCCATTTTTATTAATTAGGAACCTCATTATGCCCTGGGTCATGCAGCTAATGAGTGTCAGAGATGGTTTGGAATCCAGGTCTTCCTAAAGCCAGGTCAATAGGAAAATGCATTTAGCATTCTCCCTTTGCACTCAAGATTGGTGTTTCCATTTGGAGTCCAAGTAGTGTCCATTAGAGATGTAGCAGGAAGGCACAGAACTTTAAGGGACACTCACAGTTGGGGTGGGAAATAGAGGATAACCCATTAAAGGAGAATTGAGAAAAAAATCATCAGAGAAGTAGAAAGAGAACCAGGAGAGAAGACTGCCATGAAATGTTGTGGTTTAACCATTCAGCCATGTCAGACTCTTCATAACCCCATGAACCATAGTATGCCAGGCCATCCTGTCCTCCACTCTCTACTAAAGTCTGCCCAATCTCATATTTGTTGCTTCTATGATCCTGTCTTTCCATCTTATCTTCTGCCATCCTCTTTTCCTTTTGCTTTCAATCTTTCCCAACCTCAGGATCCTTCTGTTGAGTGACATCTTCTGATTTTGTGGCCAAAGCATTTAAGCTTCAGTTTCAGCATTTGACATTCCAGTGAATAACCTGAGTTAATTTCACAAAATCCCAAGACTAAAACAGCATACAGGAAATGCAGGTGGCCAGTATTTTCAAAACCTATAGAGAAATCAAAGAGGATGGGGTCAGTTAAAGGCCATTAGATTTAGTAGTTAAGAGGTCAGTGGTCACTTCTGAGAGGACAGAAGAGTAATGGGATCAGAAACCATTTTGCAAGAGTTTAACAAATGAATAGGTATTGAAAAAGTAGAGGCAGTGGGTTTAGATGGTTTTTAGGAATTTGGCTAGTGGCAGGCAATGGAATTTACATTTTACTCCTTAGGTAATAGGGAGCTACTGAACGTTTTAGAGTACTTGAATGATATGGCTAGACATGTGACTTTGGAAGATTGATTTGGCAGCTGTGTGGAGGATAGATTTAGAAAGAGGGAAGACCAGTTAGGAGGCTGTTAATTGAGAAGTCATAAGGTTGGTGAGGATCGGTATAAAGGAGAGGGACAGATGTGAAAGATATTTGGGAGGTAGAATGGGATCTGTTTGGCCATAATGTGGCTTGGAACTCCTTCACCATGGTGCAGCGGGGAGTGTGTATGTGAGATGCCGTTCCCATCCCTAGCAAATGAGATCACTTCTGTAAAGTGCTCAGCACGATGCTTGGTGTATAGTAGGGTGTTTAATAAATGCTGACCATGCCTCCTCTTCCCCATCTTTGCAGAAGGAACCTTGCTCATTGTGTATTTACCTCACAAGGAATAGCCTTGCTTAACATTTCAGTTGCTTTTTTTGCCTAGGACCTCCTGCAAATACGACCTTGGAAGGCTATAGGAAGGGGGATAAGAATTTATATCAAAGTGAGCCCATTAAGAAAGGAGTCATCATTTTCCCATTAGGAGACTCAGGTCACTCTGGTCTGTTGGCTGATACCGCTTATCCTTCCTGCCCCATCCAACACACCGATCAAGATGGAATCAGATGAAAGAAAACTCTTTGTTGGTGGGCTGAGTTTTGATATCAATGAAAAGTCATTGGAACACGTCTTCTCAAAGTATGGACAGATTGCTGAGGTTGTTGTGAAAAAAAGAGAAACTCAGACATCCAGAGATTTTGGTTTTGTTACATTTGAGAACAAAGATGATGCTAAAGATGCAATGATGGCCATAAATGGAAAGTCTGTGAATGGGTGGCAGATTAGAGTTGACTAGGCAGGCAAATCATCAGAAAACCAATCCCATGGGTACTGAGGAGGTTCATCCAGTGGTCAAGGCTTCTTCTGTGGAGGCCAAGGTAGAGGCCATGGTTTTTCTAGAAGAGGTGGAGACCATGGTTATGGGGGGAGCAGATCTGAATCAAGAAGTGGGGGATATGGAGGTTCCAGAGACTATTACAGCAGCAACAGGAGTCAAGGAGGTTACAGTGACCGGTCTTCAGGAGGGTCTTACAGAGACAGCTATGACAGTTATGCTACACACAATGAGTAAAAATCCATCCTGAATCAAGATCATCCTTCCAATGGTTGTATTTATAAAGATTTTTGGAGCTTCTCTGAATCGTTATTGTGTAGTACCCATCACTTGTATTCACGTTTGTAGTATTATCAGTTCTGATCTTGTCAAAACACAGTCTGACAGCTTCGGACATGAGATGGCCTAATTAGACTTTTTTTTTTAAGAAAGCTCTTGTCTGTTCTCAAGTGTTTTGGTTTTTTTTTAAAGCATTTTTGAAAGCACTTCGGATTTTATTTTTTTCCTTTTCGTCATGAGCCAAAGTGTGGTTTTCTTTTTTGTTGTTTTTTTCTTTTGGTTTTGTTTTAATTTTTAAATTTTTTTTCTTTCTACAACAAAAACTTGTGAAATTGGGGGCTCTGGTTCAGTTTTCTTTGAGCTAGAAAAGAACCTTAAATTCAGTGTTCACAGGAAGCTGAACAGGCTATGGAGGTTTGGGTTTGTTTTTTTTAAGTGCATTACCTTCCACTTTTTGTAAACTTCCTTTAGTGAAGCAAGGTAGGAATGCAGCCGTGAGGGTTTGTGGAGAGGCAGACCACCTTGGTATATCTAAAGAGAAACTGCTTGTATGTTCACTCTGCATAAAGGTATTTTTACTGTATACTGTAAATTACCCAGAAATAGACTTGCAAACTTTCCATAAAAGAGGTTCTTGAAAATGTTTATTTATATTGTCCTTTTTTTACTGGAAGAAATATGCATATTCCATTGATATTGTATTTGAAGTGGTTAAGGAATTCTTGTATAGTTTTCTTTGACTTTACGAAGCCTATTAAAAGACCGTCTGAAATGAAAAAAAAAGAAAAGAAAGGAATCATCAAGAGATTATTGGCAAAAAGGCTAGAAAGGAAGCCCATTAACAATCAAAAGAAACTCAGTAGGTTTTGGGGCTACCTCCCAGTATGAATCAGGGGAGTCGGGTCTAATCATTCTTCTTCTCCAGTGCCCACAGTGTATGACCTTAAATTCTATTTTTGTTAGCATAATTCATTAGTCACTGGGCTACTTCAAAATGAAACATTAAAATCTCAGGGAAATTAATATCTTCTAGTCAATTCAAGTGGCACTGTTTTGACAGATGATTTGAACACATGATGTACAGCAATAATTGACAGATGGATAAGAAAAGAGAGACACAAGGCTTGTCCTTATCTGCATGGGCTTCTGATTTGCAAGAAAGATAAGAAGGGCCATGCCTAGATTGAAATCACCCCCAACTGGCCAGCTGCCAGTTTTTCTATTTCATTTTCTGTAGGATGGATAACTGTCAGAGATGCAAAATGGGAAAGTCAAAACTTGCCTCCCAAATAAATTCCAGTGTGGTATGGTGGGAAAAAGTAATGGATTTGGCGTTCCAGGCTCTGTGTTTGATTTTCAGTTCTACCAAGTGATCTTGAGCAAGTCCCCAGGCTCTGTTTTCACATCTATAAAATAAGGGGAGTGGATTCAGTGACATCTAAGGTCCCTCACAGCTATACAGCCTATGAATTTATTTGACTAATTTGTTCTCTCCTCTCTCATCCTTCAGACAGCTGCCATACTGATATTCCTAAAACACAATTCTGACCACTCAATTCAAAATTCTTCAATGACTCCCTGTTATGCCCAGGATTTAAAAAAAAAGAAAAAAAAAAACAACTCCTCAGTCTGGCATGTAAGGTTCTGAATGATCCAGTTACCTATTTTTCTATTCTTATATTGCCTCGCTTTGTACAATTTCCTTTCTCATCACATTAGCCTGCTAGATTTATATATATATATACACCACATACATATCACATACATACACATGTCAGAACTTCTGATAGGGCCTTTAGGGAATACCAGGAAAGGAGACAATATATCTTGGATCAGACCAGTTAATATGGAAATAGAGACTGGTAGAGATGAAGGGTTGAGTAAGATTGGTAAGCAGAAGCACCTCACCATGGAGGATTTATCTCCATCAACCAAAAATCCCTTAATCCTCCATATTCCTTTGCTGTCCCTGTTGCCCAGCTAAGACACCATGGTGGAAAAAGCCTAAGACTTACAGGTATGAATGGACTGTCTTAACATGGAAATAGAAGAGCATGTGCATTGGGTCAAGGGTGTTCCTAAATGTTCTTAGAATATTAGTGATGACTAAACCACCAGCCACCATATTTAAGCTAATTCCACATAGACCCATCCTGATTATTAAGCACAGGTATTCCCAATGGATTGTTGTTGACTCATTTTTCAGTCCTGTCCAAGTCTTTGTGACCCCATTTGCGGTTTTCTTGGCAAAAATATTGTAGTGTTTTGCCACTTCCTTTTCCATCTCATTTTATAGATGAGGAAAGTGAGGCAAACAGGGTAAGGTGATTTGCCCAGGGTCACACAGCTAGGAAGTGTCTGAGGCCAAATGTGAACTCAGGAGATGAGTCTTCCTGATGAGGCCTGGCGCTCTATCCATTGCAATGTCACCTTGATTTCCTTTGGATGCATGGTGCCATTTTGAGATGCATACATAAGTCACAAGACAGATCAATGTCTTTCCTCTGCATATTTGCAATAAACATACTCTGGAGTGTATGAACCTTAGCTCTAAACTGCCTATCTATTGTTCAACCTTTTTCCATGCACAAATTTACAGAATAGGGCAAATAGAAATTCAGAAATCAAATTGAGAATGATAAACCCTGTCTTTTCAGTGTGACTGAACTGCCTTTCTGGAATTAAATAATTATTTTTTTTTCTTTAAAAAAATGACCTAGCTTTCTTCTTTGAATTAACTGGTAAGTTTCATCAAGATGACCAGATCATTGGTATGCAGAGAAACAGATAAAGGGTTCAAGAGGAAAGTTTTTTTGTAAGTGCAAGATGACAATAGATAAAGTCATCTTGATGCAAGAATAGGAAAGCAGAAAGCTTGCTTAACATGGAGAGTTTGTTTGGAGAAGAAAGATCACTCAGTACCATGGACAGAAGGTGTTCAGTAGAGAACGAAGACCTGTCAAGTCCTGACTGGGATCTCTACTGTCTATGACCATGGGCAGGTCACTTAACCTCTTCATATCCCAGACCACTCTCTAAGACTATAAGGAGCCAAGGAGTTGTGAAGCTGAATTGCTAAAGAGAGTTTCCGTACAAGGAGTTTCTTATACTCGTTAAATTCATCACTTAATCAACAAGCACTTATTAACCACTTCTGTGCCAGGCACAGTGGTCCTGGAGAGTCAAAAAGTAAAAAAAAAATACCCACAGTGTGTGTGCCTTTGAGGAGCTTACATTCTCCTGGGATGGGGGTGGAGGGATACACAACATGCTCACAGAGAAGTAAATACGGGAGATACATAAAATGAACACACAGCAACTGGGGAGGGGGACAACAACCAGAGAAATCAGGAAAAGCTTCTTGAATGAATGAGATAACATGAAAAATGCTGTACAAACCTTAAAACACTACAGAAATGCTATAATTATTAGCACCATCCTCATTATTTTTATTACTATTATCACCACCACCACCATCATTATTATTTTATTCTTATGATTTTTGGAGGAGGTGGTCCATAAGCTGAAATTGAAGGGAGAGAAGTGTTTCAAGGAGAGCTGAGGAGCTGAGGAGAGCAGTCTAGGCATGGGGGGAAGCCTGGGGAAAAGCAGAGGGGCTGGAAATAAGATTGTGGAGTGAGGGGAATGACAAGTAAGGAAGCCTGGCTGGAGAGTGTAGTGGAGATTGGGGGGCGGGGAGCAGGGAGCGGAGCAATGCATAATCAGTCTGCAAAGAAAAGCTGATCAAGTCACTAATCCAAATCGAAATAAAAGGTTTGGGAAAAGTATTCTTTTATGTAATCTGATTTTGGGGCTCCAAGAAAGTCTAAACCTGTCCTGTGATTTTCCTTCCAAATCAGCCTGAGCCTTTTAATGCTACCGCCACTGCATTGCTGGAGGTCAGGGCCAATGGCAAGGATGTTCAGTGTTATAATTTGACTTCAGTCTCCTAATTAGGCAGGACTGAAAGCCTGGAGCTGTGGTCCTTTGGGCAGACTAATAAGACAGGAGTTGGAAGCAGACAGCTGTGATTAACCTAACTGGCCACTGGCTGTCATTGTTGCTCCAGTAAAATTCAAGAGAATCTGCCTTCTAAAAGTTACTTGCTCAAGAAGACGATTCTGTAGGCACAGTTCCAGGCCAGGGGATATATACTCAATCTGAGCATGTATTTGCCTACGTTTCCACATACAACAAGGAAAAAAAAATAATGTATTACAGTGAAAGTTTTTCTATTGTGAACTAAAGATGAAAAAAATGGAACCTACCAATATTGTGGTTCTGTTATGTTCAATTAAGAGTCTGGTTGGAAGCATAACAATAATATAAAATGCCACAAAAATAAATTCAACTGAAACTTCTAGTGTTGCTCTCCGTATCCTTTCAATAAAGGAAAGAAGGAAGATTTGTTAGATTGTAGACTGGCGAGCTCGACTTGGATTCTTGGCAAAATGCTGGAAAATATTGTTAAATGATTTGTGGGCACTGAGAAAGGGAAGTGGTGATCCTGACAGGCCAGTATGGCTTGTTTTTCTTCCTTCCTTCCTTCCTTGCATCCTTCCTTCCTCCCTTTTTCTTTCTTCCTTTCCTTCTTTTGGCCCTTCCATTACTAACCTGGAAAAGCATTGGAAAGCTATATAGGTAGAATGACTGAATTTTATCAAGAAATTAGGCAAAGCCTCTAGTGATAATCCTGTGCACAAGATGAAGTGATATGGGCTGTAGGACAGTACAGTTCTGGTTGACTACCCTCACCCAAAAAGCTGTGATTGATGTCAATCTGAAGGCAAATGTCTTTGGTCCTGTTACAGTAAACATTTTTAACCAATGGACTTGAATGAAGGCACAGATGGTACAGTTTACAAATTTGTGAATGACAGAAATCTGGGAGGACTAGGTATTACAATGGACAAAAGAATCAGGATCACCAAAGCCTAGAGGAAATTAAGTGGTGCCACAAATACTGTACTAGGCTTCCAGTCAGGAGAACCTAAGTTCAAATTTGGCCTCAGATCCTTCCTAGCTGTGTTACTCTGAGCAAGTCACTTGACTTCTCTATACCTCAACTTCCTCAACTGTAAAATTGGAATCATTGTAGCACCTACCTCCCAGGGTTGCCATAAGGATCAAATGAGATAATAATTTGTAAGTACTTTTAGCACAGAGTCTGGCACATAGTAGATGCCATATAAATTCTTGTTTTCTTCCTTCATTCCTTCTTTCCCAAAGATCAGATGAGGATAAAATAACAGACTTAGTCTAATAAGATAGGAGATTAAATGTACAATGTCACATTTAGGCCCAAAATGCCCACTTTACAACTACAGGCTAGATATCAATGTGTCTGAGAAAGATCTATGAGCAGGGGATTAGACAAATCCAAGCTGAACATGAGTCAATAATATGAAGATGGTAGCCAGGAAAGGTAATGTGATCTTAGGCTGCATTAAGAGAGGCATCCATAGGGTTCAAGATTAGGAAACTGACAGTTCCACTATACTCTATCCTAGTCAAACCACACAAAGAGTACTGTGCGTAGATCTGGACATCACATTTAGGGACGAGCACTGGCAAATTGGAATGTGTACAAGGGAGGATAATGAGTATGGTGAAGGGATTCAAGACCATGAGGTACTGGGGACATCTAGCCTGGTGGAAAGAAGAGGGCATGATAGCTGTCTCTAAGTATCTGAAGGGTTGTCAAGTGTACTAGAATTAAGATCATAAACTCAGAATTGGAAAAAATATTAGAGTTTACTGAATCTAGCCCCCTTGGACTGTGATTAGAGGAGGAATAGACAGAATTGATTTTCTTGGTGTGGGACAATGAACAGGAGATAGACAGAACAAGCTGAGCTCAATATAAGGGGCTAGATGACAGATTGTCAGGGCTGTTGACAAAGGCATTCATGCTTAGTATAAAGAATTGGGTGAGATGATTTCTAGGGCTCTTTCCAATGCCAAGAGTCTATGATCCTCTGTCTTCATTAAATGGTCATTTAGCCTTGCTAGAAGACCTCCAATAGAGAAATGAACTATGTCTAGAAGACACACAGTCCATGATGGATAGTTTGGAATCTGTAGGACAATTTTCCTTGTATCATCTTGAAATCTGTCTCCTTACAACTTCCGATCCTAGTTCTGCTCTGTGAGGTCCCATGGAACAAATCAAATCACTTTTCCATGGGAGAGTCCTTCAGATACTAGCCATTCTGTCCCCATGTAGTCTTTCTTCTCCCTCATTCCTTTGACCAATCATTGAATGGCATGATCTGAAGACCCTTTGTTATCTTGATCACCATCCATCTACCACACACACTTATCACTTTGTCTGTTGCGCCTTTTCTACAGTGTGGCAGCAAGGAATGTACAAAGTCTTCCAGATAGGGACCTAAAAAGGGCTTTTTATTTTTATTTCCTCTCTTATTTTTTGACTTCTTTGCTATTTAGTGTTTCAGGTGATTTGTGAGGCATCTTTTTGGTGTGTTTTAGCCACTCGCAGGTTTAAGACATCACAAACCATGGTTTATAGGAAAAGATGTTTATTTGCTTAATTTTTTCTCTTACCACTCACTTTCTGACTGAGCAAGTCCTCTGTTTTGTGCATCTCTCCTTCATAAAATGAGTGAGCTGAACTAGAAGATCAACAAGGGACCTCTTCAACACTAATATTTTCATTATTCCGACTTATCAGACTTTACCATCAGCTCCAGAAGAAGGCATTTTGAAAAGTGATTCCCCCTGCATTTGAAAATATCAGCTAACTTGTGTTACTTATTATTACCTGGGAAGCTAAAAACCTCATATGACCTGAGATCACCAAATAAATACCTCTCTATATGTAATACATGCACAGATGGATGTTGCTACACAAAGTGATATGGGAATGTGTCCCACATTGTAGTTCCCTGCATGCCACACTCCAAGTAGCTCACTATGATGCTAGTCTTAGGTCCAATTTTACTCTGCCTACCAATATACTAAAAAAATAAAAAAAACTCAGTGTTTTATATAAACATCTAAGCATAAACATCAGACAGTGTTGCTAATCTATTTGAATAAAATGTGTAATCTACCAAATTAAAATTCAATATTTAAGAACCTACTATCTCAGACACTAACTGTGTGACCCTAGGCAAGAGGTTCATCATCTATAAAATGAACTGGAGAAGGAAATGGCAAACCACTCCAGTATCTTTACAAAGAAAATCCCAAATGGGGTCATGAAGAATTGGACACAACTGAAAAAGTCAACAACCACAAAAATGTGTAAAACGATCCAAAAATGTAAATGAGTACAAATACCTAGACACGGGTCGCTAGTTTACTGACTACTTTTTACCTGTGGTCATTTCCTACATAATGTAGCTCTTATTTTCCCAAAACTTGAGTAAAATAAGCACTGTGAATCTCTTAACTTAGAGTAAAAATTTTCCAAAGTCGTGTTCATTGTTTCAGACTCCAAACGTTCTAGGCTCTAGGCTCCTCCAGTCAGCTTTGCATCAAAAGCTTTTGTAGATTACTCCCTTCAAACCTTTTGCATTCATGAGAAAGACCTGGATACTTTCAAACTCCTCTTAAAGAAGGTGCTATTTGCCTTCAGAGCACTCATATCATATGAGTACTTAAGAGTTTCAGTATATTGACTCTCCAAGGGCAGGAGACTAGACTTAACACTTGTATATATTCAATTGAATGACTGCCCTTTTCCAATCCAAGAAGGTTCTTATAGCTGCTTAGATGACTTCTTAACTAGAGAGCTTTATCCATTCTTTACCTTACAGTTTGTGACACCATCAATCTCCATTGAATAGTCACTAAAACAACCTTCCCATTATCAAGATTAGATAAACTGTGCTCAGATTACTGATGGATTCACCAAATCTAAGCTCATTGCAAAGTAACTTAAAAGTGTATTTAATCTTATTAACAAGGTTTTCAAACACATATCATTTTTTTAAACCATAACCTCCAGAATACTGCAAGGGGAAATGACTCTCTATACCACCTTAATTTGCCTACAGCTCTCCATTAGATTCAACCCATTGCTACTTGGCTAGAAACATGGTGCTCATTCCATGGCTATGAGGGAGGTTCACAGTATAGGCATTCACATCCTTGGAGAAGGAAGGAATGAATATGATTCAGCAGATACTTAATGGGAAGGTATTATATACTATAACTTTGCCCACACTGGAGGTTCAAAAAAGATAAGAGACAGTCCCTGCCAATAATCATAACAATAGTGGTGGTGGTGGTAGCAGCAGCAGCAGCAGCAGCAGTAGTAGTAGCAGCAGCAACAATAGCTCACATTTATATAGTGTTTTAAGGCTTGCAACATACCTTATCTTACTTGAGTCTTGAGATGGTTGGAGATGATAGGACAAGTAGCACAAAGAATGAATTACAAAAAGATGGAAGGTCACTTGCTGGTTGATTTATTTTTCTCTACTTCTGAGAGGGAAAACATATCCCAGCCTTTCTAGTACTTCCTTTTGCCCTGGTGAGATTGAAGATGTCTTTCCCCACCTTGGGCATAAAGCTGCCAAACTGCCTCTAAGTAAAGAATAACATTTATAGGCCCAACTTTGATTCCTGGCAGAAAGGAATCCTGATTGAAATCCTTATGAAAATGGGATCCATTTAGCCTGAGTATATTAAGTAATTTTATGTCCTTTCAGTCTGGCTCTATAGGTATCCATTTTTAGAATAGTTTGGCTGTTCCCTACAAAGGGACAAACTATAGTGTGTACTAATGAAAGGTACAGACTTTCATTTCCAGCCTTACTTTTTCATGGTGAAGATTTGCAAAAAAAACCATTTCCATATGCCATATTATTCTTAATGTTCAGTGTATTAGTAAAATGGCTCAATATGAACTGCATGAGGATCTTCAGATACAAGTATGGCTGAATTTCCCAAATTGCATTTTCAATGAAAGATGTTTCAGGCTACTGACTCAGATCTTGACAAACGAGGCACGACATTCATTGGTTTTAATTTTTCCCCCCCTATTGTGATAGAAATACATAATGACAGAGCCTAACTAATGTGAAATTATTCAGCAGTGGAGGGAAAAAATGCAGTGAGACATTCCACGTCCCAGTTACAGTTCTTAAACCCATCTCATGGTTTTTTAAGTTGTGAATTACCTAATAGAACTTGGGAAACTTCCTAATTTTCTGAACGAGATAAGAGCCAAAAATCATAACCCCTTATTAATTTCTCCTCATAGCTTCAATCCAAAGCAGTTCAATTCCCGCAGCAAACTGTGACACTTGAATATTTTCAGAGGTGAGTGGTGCAAAAGGCCACGGAGGAGCTAGGTGAATGGGCATGTCAGATGTCAGTGACCTTATTTTTGTGACTGTTAGACTAAATTCATCAACTGTGGAGGGGACTGTTAGAGGTGACCTCATCTCCCTTCCTGCCTATGAACAGGACATTTCAATAAATGGATCTCTCAGAAAGTCCCTTCTTTTAGCTCTTTTACACCCCTGCTACAATTTAAAGCCAACACCTTCTCATTAGAGTCCCAATGGAGGTAATGAACAGCTGATAATTCTCTTCTGAAATTATAACCCTTCAACTTCTATACCTATTTCCCTGATGTGTCCTCAATGAGATTTCCTAATTTTCTCCACCAATTATCTGAGGACCTGCACCTTGCCATCAGAAAATGTTAACAAGGCTGCAATACTGACAATCTGTTAAGGGCCAGTCCTCTTTTCACACAGGGCTCATTGCCAGTGGGGGCCCCTTGAGGCCTAGCCACTAAATAAACATACAAAATTTTGCTCAAGGGAAAGGTGGTATTTAATGGGAACTGCTTAGCAAAGGGACTATTCAAGGAAATTACTAGTTCACTATATAAATCTATAAAAAAATAATTTACTCCTCTACAATAAAAAAAGAATTCTCAACAGTAAGCCCAAAGATATGAGAATATGATTCCTAAAAGAAAGATGGCAATGATAACCACACTAGTCCCAGTGTAGACCGCTGTGCAGACATAAAAGATGAGGGATAGAGCCAAACATTATCTTCTGCTCCATTGAATGGAGAGAGAGAGTGACAGAGAGAGAGAGGGTGGGAGGGAGAGAGGGAAAAAGAAAGAGAGGGAGGGAGAGAGAGAGAGAAAGAGGGAGGAGAGAGAGGGAGAGAGGGAAGGAGGGAGGGAGAGAGAGAGAGGAGAAGAGGGGAGGGGAGGAGGGAAGAGAAAAAAGAGAAGAGAGGAGGGAAGGAGAGAAGATGAGAGCCATGCTCTCCTCAACTTGAAGGAAAAAGATCAGGAAAAAATGAAGTCTTTAACTCGATCCTTTGCTGCCACTCTCTTTATAACATGTCCTTTCTTGCCTGCCCCTCAGATTTTCCTTCTTCCTGGCTGAAGGTTTGAAGCAATGTCTTACATTCTTCATCCCTAACTCTGCCAGATCTGAAGGTTGATGGAGGTGCTTCTCCTCAACTTTTCTAAGGAATGACCCAGATTTGAAAAAGAAGTGTTCCAACCTATTACAACCATAAAGCTACCACTGCAGTCTTGTCAGTATGACTGTTTGGAGCCCATTTTCTTGGTTGGAGCCAAGATGATGGGAGGACAAGGTTTTGTACCCCATCTCCTGCACATTACAAACAGACAGAAGGTATCAGTTGATAACTTACAATATAGCTAAGAATGACTGAGCAGGCAGATTTCTACCACTGGTTGTAATTTGTACTATTGAGTTAAATAGTTTAAGTCTAAAAATCATCTTTATCAGGATTCTGTCTATCCTCTGGATCTTGTTACAGTCCCCATATTGGTATGTATGCTTCTACTGACTTCAGAGTCAATTTTATCTAGAGTACACATGTACAACAATATAAACAGACTGATAAAAGCAATGGCAAATTCAAAGTATCTTTCCCTCTGAAAATGTGATATGATTCTAGTAATAGTTTGTATTTATGTCATACTTTCCTTATAAGGACCTTGCCAGACCAATAGTATATATTTATACTATACTAGTCTCTAAACAGAACCTTGGGCAGAGCCAAGATGGTGGAGTAACAGTGAGCACTTTTTAGGGCACTGCCCCCAAGCCCAGCCAAATACCCGTAAAAAATGGCTCTAAACAAATTCTGCAGAACCCACAGAATGATGGAGTGAAGCAAATCACCAGCCCAAGACAGCCTGGGAGGTCGACAGGGAGTGTCTATCATGCCATGTGGGGGGTAGGGGATGGGCACAGAGGGGACATGGGCAGACCTTGGGGAGACTGACTCTCTTGCATCTGTGGTGGTTTCCAGACTTCAAGACCCCGAGGACAAATTGGAAGACTAGTAGGAAAAGCCTGTGGGACAAGTGTGGGAGAGTGGAGTGGTCTGGCCAGAGTCCCAGGGTAGCAGAAGGGAAAGATGGAGGAACCCGAGGCAGCCATAGCAGCAGCAGAGGCAGAAGCAGAGACTGTTTCTGGAGCTCTAGGCTCACACATTGTGAGAGGATCAAATGACTGATAGTAAACCCCCTACCCCCATTGAAGGCAGAGATCTACCTTGACAAAGAGCTCAAAAGTCAAGTCTGGGGAAATGATCAAGAACCAAAAAAAGAATCAGACTATAGAATCTTACTTTGGTGACAAATAGTATATAGGTGCTATTATCCCAGTTTTACAGAAAAGGAAGTGGAGGCTATACCCAGAGTCCATAGTGTTGGGGCTAGGACTGAAATCCGTCTTTTCCTTCCAAACCAAGGGTTCTTCATGCTATATCAACATGCCTCTCAAGAAGGTTTTGTCATGCCTTCATCTCAAGATTTGGTGATTCCTAAATGACTAGGATTCTCCAGTTCATATTATGTGAAAGTGCAAATGACCCTCTTAACCTTCTTTTGGGCCAACTGGGCCAAAAGAAAACCCAAGATTGGGTTCAATGTGACATTTCTCTGATCTGGAAGGTCATAAAATATTGCTGGAGAAGAAGTATGGCCCTCTATTTACCTATAAATTTACATCAGCACCAAAATTCACCCACTGAGTTATCAGATATTAATATATAATTGTTACCACATATCATATAGCTTGGCATTTTACAAGAAGATTCAGGGCACCTAATTCTTCAGTCAATCAAATAAAACCCACGACAGTTTAGATTCTGTCCCCCCTCCCAATATAAAGGGGATGAAAAAACTGCTTTCTTTCCCTTTAATGAACTCCTTGTCTGCCTCAGTAGGCTATTGTTGATTAGGGGAATGGATTCAATTTTATGACCAGTGCTAACCAAAGGTCCCCAGGAAAGCAGATACCTTCAACCAGTATAAATTACCACTATTTTTCTAGTTGGTCACTGCCTTTCTTTCTTATAAGTTGGTTTGTCAGCTCCAATGGTTTTGTTATATTATACAGTAATGGCATCTATTTACTATTCAGGAGTTCTGAGAAAATAACTTGCATTATTGAGGCAAAATAAGTATTTACTATTGTTTTCAAAGGGGAGGGGTAAGAGCATTTGAATTCCTGAGTGAAATTACTCACACATGTAATTGAAATAGGAGAAAAAAGAAGTTCCTTATTATAATTCATATGGGTGAGTTGGCTCAACATAATGTTTCTTTGAAAGCCAAACTCTGGAAACATTTTGATTGTTTTAGAGCTTTGATTAAATGAAATTTAATTTTACAGTTTCGGTTTGTGATCAAATATTGCACAACTTCATAATTGCTAGTCAAAAGAAAGTATGACTTTGTGACTTCAGCCAATCCGTATCAGCAATTTCAGAGAATTTGGAATTTACCTGCCATGTGAAAATGCTTCATGCTGTACCTCAACCGTTGCTTTACATAGCCACAGACTCATCGCTTTTGACATCCGAGTTGTATTGTTAAATCCGATAGATAAACATCAGGCAAATTGGAATGGGCCAAACTAACTAGCCTGATTCTTGACTGTGAATGGGTAGTCCATTTAATCCTGTCATATACTTTGATGCTTTGGGTGTTTTTTCTACCAGGATATACACTAGATTCTCTACACCTTCTCATCCTGTTACATTCTTGTTTGTTTTCCCATAAACCTCTACAAAGGAGCTGAGGCCTCTCTTCTCTTGTTCTTTTAGTATTTCAGTACTTGTTGAATTATTTGTTGGCTCTCATTCTTGTTAAATGACTGGCTCATTTTCTGGTCACATATATCCTTGTTAATGACATTTACACCCATTTTACAAGCACATATCATCAAGGGTTGCAGCTTCCTCACATATACCATGTGGCTTCCAAAGCCCTTTAGGGATATTTACTGCTTTGGAGACTGTACTGTTTCATCCATTGTTAGGAAAATGGTGTAGTGGCAGGTAGTTTCCTGCTTTCGTTGGGAAATGTAGCATAATTTCAAAAATGAAATTCAACATCTTATTACTCTACGGTGGGCCCAGTAAATTATGTTTTATGACATTTGTCAAACAGACATTTGCCTAAGAACTTTTCATTCATTTCTATGGCATAATTATGAACAGGGTTGTTATACATTTTGTTTTTATGGTGTGGATGCTTAGATTACTGTCTTTCAGGTTACCATGGATTTCTCTGAAGTGGCTTTATAGTGTTCTGAGAATTAACAAAATTAGTACAATGTCATCTGTGAACAGGAGCATCTGAAGAACTTCACCATAATAGCTTGTGTATGTTTGGACCGTACACAGGGTATCTTCTACAATCCTGAAAATACCTTTAACAAACATATATGTACCCATATTTTATACCTTACATGATAACATTGCAGAAAGTCAGTCAACTAATTCCAAAAGGAATCTTTACTCATCTAACTGGTCTTGTAAAGAAACATGCTTAACTTTGTTTAATTCATATTTTATGCTCAATGTTTTAAAAATGACAAGACCAATTGTTGCATGGTCCTGTTAAGTCAAAGGGGACCATGATATAACTGAGGTGAAGAACCCTTGAAATAGATTAAAGTAGTTGAATGAACTAGGATCAAGGAATAGTGTGATGTCAGTTTGCTTGGAGGTCTCCTAGACAGTGTTCCAGGGATTTGTGTTTGGTTTTGTGTTATTTAAACTTTTAATCAATGACTTGAATAAGGGCACAGATTGCATGTTCATCAACTTGCAGATGGGACAAAGTTGAGAGGGATAGCTAGACGGCACACTGAATGTCAGAGTCAAATGTGAAAAGAAGTCAATGCTAGATCCAAAAAGTTCTTGAGAGGAAGTGAGAATGTTTTTCCTACAAAAAAAGACTAGGGGAGGATTGGGTAGGGGAGAAGGTGGTTACACGACAAGGGAGCTCTCCTTTTGTATAAGGAAAGCTGGCATGGAAGGAGAATTAGTTCTACTTGAACCTAGAAGATTGAACCAGGAGCCATGGGTAGCAACTGCAGAAAGACTGACTCAGGCTTGATGAAAGGGTAACTAACAATGAGAGCTGTCCAATATTTAATGGGCTTGTTTGGCACATAGTGGATTCCCCCTCACTGGAAGTCTTTCAGCAGAGCCTAGATGACCACTTGTTGGCTGGTAGGAGGTACAGTTTTGGGACTAGGTGGTTGCTACAGTTCTTTCTGAATAGAAAATTCCATAATTCTATGATCCAGTATGTAAAAAGCCTTTTTAGGCCTTTCCTTGAAATTTCTACTCCTTTGAGAAGATGGAAACTTGACGAACTGTCACGGCCTCGTTGCCTTTGCACTTGTTAATTCTCACACCTGGAATTTTCCTTCTTCCCCAGCACTTGCTCTACCTGATCCTGAAATTCCAACACATCCCTTAAAGTCTGACTGTGGTGCATTCTGATCCCCTAGTCACTAATGGCCTTCTCTGCCTCAATCATCCCAGAGTGATCAGTTCATACCTATCTCTTTTAAGAATTTGTCTGTAACTGTCTAATAGAAATCTTTGTGTATATAGACTACAATTCCCTGAGGTCAGGGACTCTGTAGTGTCACATCTTAACTCAAGAGGCACTAGGTGGTCTAGTGGATAGAGGGGGAAGACATCAGCTAAAATCCTGCCTGAGACACCTACTGGTTGCATGACTCTGGGCAAGACATTTAACTTCTGAGAGACTCAGTTTCCACATATGTAAGATGGAGATAATTGTAGCACCTCTCATGCACACCTGAAAGCATTATATAAATCCTGTTAATATTGTCCTTCCTCATCCACCCTTCCAATGTTAGTAATTCCAACCCTCACCCCATCACTGAAATCGCTTTGTCTTTAGTTCACAAATATTTCATATTTACTTATTTCTTTACATTTCTGCCCTCCACCCCAAGTAGAAAGTAGCCTCTTTAAAGGGAAGTGTTTTTACTTTTGTCTCTGTGTCTCCAGCGCCTAGTAGATCAGGCTCTGGCACAAAGGGGGCACTTAATAAAGGCTGATTGAATTGAACTGAGTTACTGCTTAATTCACTGAATTGAATGGAATTAAGTGATAGATGAGACTTCTTTTTCTCAGTGATCATTATTGTGGAAGCAGGCTGGAAAAATTCTTAGAATTGTAAGAGATGGGAGGAGCCTTAGAGAACATCTCCTTGAATCCTTTCATTTTACCAAGAGGGAAACTGAGACCCAAAGACCACACAGCTAGGCAGTGAAAGAGCTAGGGCAGGAATCCACTTCTGTCTCCTTAGTCTTCCATTCCCCATGGTAGCTCTTTTTTTCTCCTCCAAATTTGTCATACTTAAAGAGCAGGTAATAGCATAGGTCTTAAATTCAATGCTGGAGCACAATGATTTGAATTTAATTAGTTGCCATGGTAGATTACTTCTTTCTCCAAGTCCACCAAGCTTGCTAGATACCAGTGACAATCACAACAAAAGAATACTAGAGAAAGTTTCTCTAGAAATCATCCTTTCCCATCTCCCACCAGAGAGGTGGTAGGTCATACACATGGAGTTGGGCATACGCCATTGGACAGGGCTAATAGGCACGTTCATTTTGCTAAACTACACTTCTTTGTTACAAGGAAAGATTTCAGTGGAGTAGAAGGAGTCATTGGGAAGTGATTGTGATATAAAACAGCATAAAGAAAACATTTATATTAAAGAAAATATAAGTTGAAACTTCCTAAAAATTAACTTTTTCTTTGGATCACTTTCTTTCAGAAAACTCAACTTCTGTCTGTTGTACATTACTATTACATTTTGGAGAACAGTCCCGAAATCAGAGATGAAAGCTTTATTTTAATTCTTCCAAAGACCTGGGATTTTATTGGGGTGTGTCCTTTCTCCATCCAATGGAGTTTGTAGCCCTACTGTGGCTTTAGAGTTGGACTTTAGGGGGAATCTCTGACCACCTAGTGGTCAGTTTGATGATGAGTTCCCTAAATGAAGCTAGACCCAAAGACACACAAGTCCATTTCTGGGCCCAAACTTGGGAGGGGCTGTTGGTGCTCTGCTGATGTAGCCTTGGAGAACCCAAGCTTACCTCGAATCTCTAATGAGTCATTGAAGGGGGACATCAGGGAAAAGATCAACTTTTTAAGTCACAAATTTAACAAGCATGAGGATTTGTAACATCATATGAATCATTATGGTGAGGGGCATAAAAAAGAGCCTTAAAAAATTTCCCACCCCAAAGACTGAATTTAAAGAGCTTGGAATGTTATGACTTCGGGCAATTACTGTAATTAAATGCAATCTATGGGAAATCATTAGGTTGATCTGAAGTTTCAGTGGAGAGAGGGAGCAAATGAGTAATGTGGTACAGTTCTGAACACTGAGTGACCCATAGAACTGACATTTTGGTTAGTTCTGTGCTATTTCTTTAATGAAGGGGAGCAGCTCTTTTAATTAGCCAGAGCCCATGTGTTTCAAGCACAAATGGTATTTAGTACAACATAGACTAAAACAAGGGGATGGATTAATTCTGCAGTGCAAATGGCAACCTGAAGTGACATAATTACGAGCCTCTTGGATATAGCTTAGTTACTGCCGCTAAAGTCAGAATGGGCATTACCTCACCCTAACTGAATGCCTGAATAGACCTTGGCCTAATGGGGCCAAGATCTCTCAGTGTATCCTGGGTCATCTCCAGGCATCCTGATGAATATCTGGTCACTGGATTCAGATGGCTCTGAAGGAGAAGGGAGGCTGGTGACCTTGCACAGCCCTCCCTCACCCAAAACAAAGTCAAGTGCAAGTCATGTCATCATTTCTCAGATGGTGTGGTCTTCTTGGGCAACGAAGGACGAGCACAGTAACAACAATACAGTCAGTGCTGCTCCGAGCTCCTGAAGACTCTGCCAATGAAGCAAGGACTTAAACAGTTCCTACCAATGTGCAGAGGCCATGAGTCCAAGCCTGGCTCAGGCCTGCACTGTGTTGTCTAAGGACCAGCCTGGATAATTCAGTTTTAAAAGAGAAGAGCTTCAAAGTTCCTCCCAACTAGAAAATTCTCTGATTCTCTATCTTCCCACACTGCCACCTTCCTCTGCCTTCAGACCTCTTGTGAGGAGGAATGAACCATTTCCCAAGGGAGCCCATTTCACTTTCAGACAACTTTCATTGTCAGGAAGGCTTTCCTGACATCAAGCCTAATCTGTCTCCCACCGTTTCTGGATCTGCCCTCTTGGGCCAAGCAGAACAATCTTGCCTGAATGGCAATAATTACAATGATGGCATTTTATGGCAGTTTACAGTTTGCAAAGCACCTTACATATTACCTCATTTGACCTTTGCAACAACTCTGTGAGGTAGGTGTTATTAGACCCATTTTATAGATGAGGAAACTGAGATGGAGAGAGCTTAAGTACAGCTAGTAAATACCTGAACTGAGGTAGGATTGAAACTCAAATCTTATTGATTCCAAGTCTAGCACTGTACCCACTTCACCACCCATCTGCCAACATGACAGATCTCCAACTATTGGAAGACAGAGCCCACTGCCAAGTGTTCATTTCTTCAAGCTAAATGGACCTTGTTTCCTTCAGTTGCTCCATGTATGGCACAAGCTCCAGTCTCCTCATTATACTGATTACTCTCCTCTGGATGCTCAGCAGCTTTTTAATATCCTCTCTACAATGTTGTATCTAGGACTGAACACAATACTCTCTCCACAGTAGATCTACCAGCACGATTCTCATCTCCCATGTTCTCCATTCTGTAGGCCTAAGATCAGGTTTGTGGTTCTTCACAAGTATGGCATAAATTGCTCAGAAGAATTTCCTGGGGTTAAAGTCTGGTTATTTCCCCATGGCTCACAGTCCCCACTATGGGTCAGACTCCTGAATCCTCAGGACCTCTCTTGCTAGATATCCTCTTTTCCTGACTTCCTTTCTTCAATAGGTACTTTTTTCGCTTTTCCCCAATCACAGTCATACGACTAGAAAGTAGTGTTTGCGTTACCTAAATAATAATTTTATAAATGACACTGATCTCTTCACCAACCAAACCCTTTCTTTTCTGATTGCACAACAGTGCAACGAGAACCAACTTCTCAAAACTTGACTGGAAGGGAAGATGAATGGAGGGAGAAACTGCTGCCATTTCAAAAGCACAGAGACTGAATGATCAGGTCCCTTTTTCAGTTCTCAAGAGAGAAGAAATGGGGTCTGACCAAGGCACACCATCTTTGCTTTAGCTGCTGTACTGATGTTACTGAATTTTGAGATGGAGTCTCCTTCCATAGCAGCTGTATCACAGCCTTGGCTTCTTAAGTCATTCTTGGTCTCAAACTCAGTCTTGAACTATATACAATATTCTTTATGTCCTAGGAAACAAACAAAAAAAAATGAGGGAGAAAGGGAAAGTGGGAGGAAGAAAAGAATAGAAGAAGGAAGGAAGAGAAAGAAGAAAAGAGGGAAGGAAAAGGAGGAAATGTAAGAGAAATAATGGAGGGAGAGAGGTAAGACAAGAAAAGAAGGAAAGAAGACAAGCAAAGTTACTTCTCCATTGACTTGACTGAAGTAACACAGCTAGATTGTGTCTGTTAAGCTCCTATTAAGCAAGGGAGAAAGATTGGTTGGGAGAAAGGAAAGCTAAGAAGCAAAGAAGAATGGGAGAAATTGGATCTGCCGAGTTGCCCAGATGTTTAAGTGTCTCTTGGTGCCAGCCTAATGCAGCTGTTACAGAACAATGGACTCTGCCTTTTCTCTTGCTTTCCAGTCCTTTCTGGCCAGGATTTCAAGGTGAGTATTAGGAAATCCATTGACAATTCCTCCCCCATCTGTCATTCATTCTTCTTGTTTCCAGCTCAGGATTGCCAAGTTCCAATGGGCCACTTGGATTTCAGTGAGAATAGTCAGCCTTGTCCCAGGACCAAGCTCCCTGGTAATTTCCACATACCAGTTCACATTAAGAATGAATGAATACTGTTGACTACGTTTGTCCTGGAATGCCCATGACTGATGTTTGGGGTCCAAATCATAAATCCATAGAAGAGATTGGACTTCCTCTTTAAATCATGAAGCTGGATGGAGCTTAATGTGACCAGCCTATGACAAAGGCCTATCCAGATACAAGGTAAGGACACTCTATGTAGCTGTAAACCAGAACTCTCCTCCACTTCTCATGGTTTACCAACCTTTCTCTTGTATCTCAGCCCACCCTAGTCTGTCTATCACTTTCCTCCATTGCTAGAATGTGTGCCCCCACTTTGGGAAGGCCAACTGGGCTTGAATTCTAGGCTTCCATTGGAGCCCCATGACCTGGGTAGGTTCACAGTACTTCAGTGCTTGCCAGTCTGGGTAAACCCAAGACAGTCATCATTTCCCATTATCAGCTATTGTTATGGCAACAAATGCTAAGTTCCTAACTGCCCCACTGGCAGTTAGGGTTAGACCATACGTAACAGTTATGTTAGTAGGCCAGTTGCTGGTTTGCTTGTGACCTTGGGTAATTACTGTCACTCTCTATATCTTGTTTTCTCCCTGTGGAAAATGAGGGCTTTCCTCTTTCCCTTCTTTGCAGGGATACTTTGAAAACAATAAGCTCACAATGCTTCCACATGTACTTATGTAAGAGTATACATTTGGAGAAGAAATTCTTATTCATTGGTGGGTCCTGGACCCTTTGGGCAGTCAGTCTGGTGAAGCTTATGGCCCCCTTCTCAGAATCATGCTTTTAAATAATTGATGAAAAAAAATTGATGGTAATGTTAAATTTCAGTTAGAATAGAGGTTAGTGAAAATGAAGATGCATTTTTACCCCCATCCAAATTCACAAACTCCTTGAACTCTATCCATGAGTCCTTTGGGGGGGTGTCTGTGGACCCCAGATTAATAACCTCTGGTTTAGAGATGGAAGAGACCTTAGAGATAATCTAGTCTGGCCCCTCATTCTATAGATGTCAAAACTGAGGCATAGGGAGGGAAAGGTAACCGGAAATTTCTAGCAAATTTTCCCCTAATAGAGAACTATGATTATTATATTCATTCAAAATATTTTCTCTCTTTATTCCCAATTAACATTTATAGAGCACTTTAAGAGCTATGAGGCAATATCAATATAATTATCTTCACTGTACAGAGAAAGAAACTGAGGTGACTAGCTCATGATCCACAGAAAATTAGCATAGGAGGTATCTCCTACGTATCTCCTGACTTCACATGCAGCATACAGTCTAACAGGCTATTCTGCCTTTTTTTAAAACAAGGACTTGTGTTGAATTTCACACACACCAATGCACACATATGTATGTACACACTTCTAAAAAATTTCTCCTATGCTCATTCATCAGCACCTTCAGCTTTCCACCATCACATCACACTTTTTCATATCTGACTTTAAGTTATCGATATGTTTTGGTTGAATATTTCTCCCCTTCACACCAATTCTCCTCTCTCAGTTGAGTCCAGCTTAACCTACTCAGGCCAGAGTGTTTATTACCAATGTCACAGGATATGTTTATTTAGGTGGTTAAAAGCCAATAACTCTTTTAAATGTATATCATGGCAATCCAGAGAACTGAAGGAAAAGATTTCAGGGTCGAATATACTAATAGATTTTCCATCACTGTCAAGTGATCATCTGTAATCCACCTCTCCTCTATTTCTAGCCTTTCAGACATCTTCTAGACTTAGTCATACATTATGTACAGCTCCTGCCTCTGGCACAGATGGAAGCAAAAGTCAAGAAGGATCAGCGCTAGGATGAGCTGTGAGTCAACTAATTTTGTCATTTGGACCAGAAAGCCAACAGTAGGTTCAGTGACAGTTGAGAAACAAAGGGACTTGACAAGTATCCCCACCCATCAGGACATGTAGGGGGTGGTAGTATGTGCCAGAGGTCATGAGTGTCAAAACTCCCTGTCGACATCTGAACATTTGGATGCTGTGACAATCACTGGCCACCATCCAACTGATGGGGTCCAGTGAATCGGGAAGTGCAATTGAGCTAGATGCCATGGACTTATATATTATGCACGTACATATATGTATGTAAGTATGTACTTTCACAAACCTGACAACTGGGATGATGTACAGTATAGATATTTCCTTCTTTTCTATTTAAAAAGTCACCTTCCTGAGGAAACCAAAGAGAAAGTTCTATTGTACCACTGCTATTAATGAAGAGACAATCAAGGGTAGATTGTCACTGCCCCAGGATCTCCCCACCCCCATTATTTGCATTTATATTTTACGGCTGAGTGAAGCATCACCAAATCTCATACTGTACACTTAGGAGCAGTTAAAATCCTCCCTCTTCACTCCCCCCTGCCACCCATTCATCTTCTGGCAGCACGCTGCACTGTTTCTGTCGGGCATCATGGGAGCAGTATTCCCTTTGGGCCATGGCTGATCAGTATGTTGTCCAAATGACAGTTAGCTGAGCTGTATCTGATAAGGGCAGAGCACAAGTCCAGTGTTTTTGTTCGACCTGACAGAATTTGCTTAGGCTGACATTAGTAGGAGGGGAGACAACTCTGCTTACCCCCAAGAGAGACTCAGTGACAGCAAGATGGAATTTCCTCACTTTTTATATCGAATGAAATCTGTTGTTTGGCAGCCATATGTAAATGCCCCTAGTTTGTCCCTTACAGAATGCTCTCTCTGCAGTGGCTCCACCTGTGAGGCTCCTTCCTCTCTACCTTCTCTCTCAGCAGCCCAGGCTCTTCCAGGGCCAAAGCTTTGCTCAAAATCTCTACAGGAGAAGACTCCCCAAGTTTTCAATCCTATCACTCCACAAGGCACTTATCTTGGAAATGTACTCAATAACTATTTTCCCACTGGCAGACAATAGCCCCAGTGATGGCAAGGACATGTGTAACTGGAAAAGGAGGGGGGAGGGTCATGTAGCCAATACTACAGTATTGTAAATTCTAACCTGTTTATTTAATGGCCATGGTAGGCATAAGAAAGCAAAACTCCCAGAGGCAGTCCTCTAATGTTGCGAATGGATATTCTATGGAAAGTTCTCTGTCTGCCAGGAGCCATTGCGGTGAGAGTAGCCTGGGATAGAAAGGTATAGATGGGTTGTAATCTGCACTGGTGAAGGAGGGTACACACACTCATGACATCATGAATTCAGTAAATGACCAAAGTGTGCAATTCAATTCAATTTAAAAAATCTTTACTAAGTACCTATTAGGATTATAACACTGTACTAGCTCTTGAAGATACAATGCAGATACAAATACAAAAACAAAATGGGTCTTGTCCTCAGGGAGTTTACAGTCTACTAGGGAATAAACATGTACACATAAATAAAAATGAATAAATACAAAATAATTTCAAGAGAAAAACAACTGGGGCTGGGGAGGTCCCATGTAGGAGGGGGCATATGGGTTGTGTTTAGAATAAATCTAGGGATTTTACCAAGCAGAGGTCAGAGTATGAAAGACAATCCAGATGATCCAGAAGGGAAGGTCTATACAAAGGCAAAGGTGTAGAAACAAGAGATGGAATTCAGGGTTTGGTATAGGGGGGAAAGCGGGAAGTTTGGTTTCACTGAAATAGGCCCTGTGTGCAGATGAGTGATAGGAAACAAGACCCAAAAGCTCAGTAGGAGTCAGATGGTGAGAGCCTTTAAATGCCAGACATTCAAACAGCACTTCACATGGTCAATTCATCACCAATCACTTTCTGTTTTTTCTGAACCCAACATTTCCTAACGTTCATTCTTGTCCTTTATATCTCCCTAATGTGAGATGACCATGAAGATAAATAGATATTTTTTTAATGAACTAAAGGATGGATAGTGAAAATACAATATAATCTTACCGGTGTAGTAAGCTTCATGCTGTTCTTTATCAGTGGATCCCCCAGCTTTAACTCATATCACAAGATAAAGCTCACCAACATGTGGTAATTGCAAGGAATAACTACATTTCTAAGCCTAGATTAGATAAAAAGAAATGAAATTGAAAAACTGCTAAAACCTAAGGATGACAAAATTGACAGAACCTGAGGTCATTGAAAATCTTCACCTAATGAATCCCTAAATGGATGACAAAAACAATACCAACATCTCAAGTGATGTGAAGTGGAGATAAGCATGCTTAGACTGGAATTTCGGAAAGTCCTTTTTTGAACCTGAGAAGCATGGATCTCTAACTGGCAGACTAGAATACCAGAATAGGATAATTCAAAACAGCTGGAATTTTCCATAACCACAGTGAATTATGGCATTCTGCAATGTTTGATGGGAAGTATTTAAAAACATTCCATAGCCTTCATACAATAGCACATGCAGTAGCTTTTGCCACAATGAAAAGCAAAGGAAGAAAAGTGTAGGTATTAAGGAATAATGTTGAGGACATGTGCCAAACATTAACATGGCAGAAATGACTTAAAATTGCTATCAGAGATCTGAGTGAAAAAAAAAAAAAACAACAATCCGAGGAGAGGTATTAGAAAATTATACCAATATCTGGCCAGTAGAAAATACAAATGCCATATCACTCAATTCAAAGCAATAAAAATAAAACACGTAAAGTCTAATCCAGCAGACAAAAAAAAATACACCAGAAATTCTAGACTCCCTTGATCAATGATTGAAAGCAAAAATAAAGATTAAGATGAGTCAAAAGAATGCAAGGAATAAAATACACAACAGTTGAAAACTTTACTAGAGACTGACAAAGAAAAGAAATAAGAGGAGAGAGAGAAACCCCAAAGAAGCAGAATGCAAGCAATTGCTGGTCATCTATTTATTCTTCATGGTTACAAGAAGTCCACCATAATGAAAATACAAGTAGGATCAGAGGAGAAGCATAAAGCTTCCACATGGTTAATATAATGAATGACAGAGCAGTTATGTGAAGAGAACTGATTGAAATCTACTTCTCTGAAAAGAGGAGTAGGGCTAGATAAGATCCGTAATTATTGGCCCAAATTCTTCAGAGTTGTTGCCTGAATAACTCGAAAAGTAATTTACCAGCTTCATTTCAGACTCAGGCAACAATATGCTGACAAAGAAGCGTAGAAAAATGGTGGAATCATGCAGAGATGTGTATAGGAATTCTGGAGGAGGTCAATGATACAGGAAATTACAGAAGGGTTATCCTTAAGGAACCTGGATTTAGTAGTGATCAATGCAGATTATGCAAGGAAAACAGCAGAAACCAAGTAATGCATCCCTGCAGGCAGCAAAAATTTATCATCTACAGAATACCTAACAAGACGTACCCTGGTGGCTAGAATTCTACATTAGAAACTCACAATCTTTCTTAGACTGACAAATGATAAATCTTCATGCTACAAATGAATATCTTAAAATATAGTTGACAATTTCACCCATGAGTGTATTGAAACTGGAGCATCATCACAGACTGAAGAATGATCCATAAAAATAATTTAAAAACTTAAAACCATTTAAATAAATGTCACAATGCTAAATATTTCTAATCTCCAATCAGTACAGAATGAAAAGCTTTCAAAATATTCTGTTCTAGCAAAATAAATTAAAATCATATGGGAATAGGATGAGGTACATATCATCCCCATCACCCTGTGTGCTGCCAGAGTTTCCTTAAAGTTAGTTCCAGTGAGCCAATAGAAAATAAGCTTATATCCATCAATACTTTGATCCAACTACAAAAGCAGTTATTTTATCCACAAAAGTCCACAGAACAGTAAATATCAGATAACAGTCTAGTCACATGTCCTTGGACCATTTCTATTTGAACTCCCTTGAATAAGATGAGAAGAAAGAGATTGCAACAGCAACAGCCACTTCCAGAACAGCAAAATGACTGATTATGGATGTTGCAAATATCCAAATGAAAATTCGTATGACATTTTTAAATTAGTTTTTTCAGTAAACGAAAATCTACCTGCTTTCCTCCTACCCTTTATCCCCCACCGAAAAAGAAAGAAAAACAAACTGTTGCAAAAATATGCTTAGTCAGGCAAAGGCATGTCCTGCATTGACTGTGTACAAAAATGCCTTAGTTGGCACCACTGAGTCTATCTCTTCTCTGTTAGGATGTGGGCAGTGTGCTTCATCGAGTGCTCTGGAATTGTGGGTGACCTTTGCACTGATCAAAGTTCTTAAGTCTTTGAAAGTTGTCTCTACTATGTGATTATAGTAGAAATGGTTCTCCTGGTTCTGCTCACTTCACTCTTTGTCAGTTCATTCACATCTTCTCAGCTTTCCTGAAAATGGTCCCTGTCATCATTTCTTGCAGCACACTAGCAGTTCACTATATTCAGCTAGCATAAAATGTTCAGTCACACTTCAAATGATGGGCTCCCCTTTAGTCTCTAGTTCTTTGCTCCTACAAAGTCGTTATAAGTATTTCTCTATACACAAATCCTTTTTCTCTTCTTTGATCACAAGATCAAAGGGTGTGCATAGTTTAATAACTTTTGAGGTATAGTTCTAAATCACTTTCCAGAATAAACCCATATAATATTGATGAACCACAGGATACATCACCTCAAGGCAATTATGAAAAGATGAATATTACCTATCAAAAAGGATAAAGAACACTAATAGTTGTACTCATATCACATGGTGAACAGGTTAGTAACTTAAATAAAACTTGCTTTTAGAACAAAGAGACACTACGTCATGGAGAGGCAATGAGGTTGTATAGAAGAAAGGGTGTTGGACTTAGAATCAGGAAGACCTGGGTTCAAATACTACCTCAGTCAATGACTAGCTGTGTACCCAGGGACATCACTTAACTTCTCAGGGCCTCAGTTTCCTCATTTGTAAAATTAAAATAATAATAGCATCTATCTCACAAGGTTGTTGTCAGGATCCAATGAAATAACATATATAAAGCTCTTTATAAACTTTAAATTACTGTACAAATGTTACAAAAAATTATTAGCTTTAAAGGCTGACAATAGTTACGTGGCATTAGAGTTAGTGAATATAAATGATACTGATTTACCTTGAGCCTATGAAGTGACTAAGATTCAAGTATGGAAGCAAAAGGCCCTCTGTGGACAACAATCACATGAACTCAATCAGCAATATATTAATAAAATAAGGTCTAAAAAGCGAAGTCATGAAGGAAATGATAGGAACTATGCAGCATATTAAAAAAAAATCTCCTTCTTAATGAATACCTAGAAATATATGATCAAATGGCCAAAATTTACACTAGAAACTCAGTATTGTTCCAAAACTAATAGATGTCAAATGTACATGCTACAAATATAAACTCCCAAATGCCGTTGAGAGTTGCCTTGATATAACATTGATACATTGAAAATAATAAAAGCAATATTTTTAAATATTTTATTTGTTTTCAGTTTTCTACAATCATTTCCATATACCTTAGATTTTTTCATCCTCCCTCACCCTTTTTCTGCCCTCCTCCCCTCTCCCTCCCCTAGACAGCATGCAATCTTATATATGTTCTACACATACATTCTTATTAAATACATTTTCACCTTAGTCATGTTTCATAGAAGAATTACGAAAGAATGGGAGAAACCATAAAACAAAACATAACACAAGAGAAAATGGTCTGCTAAAAGCAATATTTTTAAGTAGATATTACCATATCAAACACTAACCCTAACCTCCAAACTATATGGAATGAAAAGCTTTCAAAATGTAGAAACTTAGCAAGAAGAAATTGAAACCTTTTTGAAGTTGGAGGAGTTTATTGGCACTGATTGGAAGATGTTTTCAGTGAGCCTAGAAGAGATGAGCTTCTATCCCAACACTTTTAGGTAATGAAGAAAGCAATCATTTTATCCATCTGTGCAATAGCCCACCATACACTAAACACAAAAGAATAAAGGTAGAATGGTTATTTGTCTCAGGATACTTTCTATCTAGACTCCAAAGAAGACAATGAGAAGAATGGGAATAATAATTTGTTGATTCTTCTCAGACTTCTGGAAAGGCAAGCAACAGTGAGTACAGACTGTCGCATCTGCTACCAGTAAGTTTTGTTTAATCGCTTTTATACAAAACTTAATGAGGGACAACTAGATGGTGCCATAGTACATAGAGTGCCAGTTATGGAATCAGGAAGACTCATCTCCATGAGTTCAAATCTGCCCTGAGACACTTATTGGCTGTGTGACCCTGGAAAGTCACTTCACACAGTTTGCTTCAGCTTCCTCATCTGCAAAATGAGCTGGGGAAAGAAATGCCAAAAGATTCTAGTGTCTTTGCCAAGAAAACCTCCAATGGAGTCGTGAAGAATGTTCATCTCAGAGATTATTTGTTCCTTTTCTTTCTCCAGTCCTTGAAATAAGATTTTGCATACTATTTTCCCTTAGCATGGGTAGGGGTTGGAGTGCTGACCTTAGATTCAGAGAGATCTGGGTTTGAAATCTATCTCTCTGATCCTGGGAAGTTTCTTAAGCTATGTAGTCCTCATCAGTAAAAAAATACCCATAGTACCTTTTTAAAAGGACTGTTGTGAGGCTCAGATGAAATACAGTATGCAACATTTTGTCAACTTAAGACTGTAGAAATGTTAGTCATTATTACTAGTACAAATGTAACTGCCCTTTTCACATTTTAACTGATACTTTTAAAAAAATCTTAGTCATTTCATGATGCATCAACACCATTAAAGCCTCTCTTGTAAAAAGTAAAAACAGGCCAAACTTGACACAACAACCATACCTGACAGTGTATGTAGCGTTACCAACCCATAGTCCGCTACCTCTCTGCTAAGAGGAGGGATGCATGTTTTGTTCTCTGTTCTCCAGAATCCAGAATGCTGTTAGCTGAATTCTATTATTTCTTAATGGTGCTTTATGGCTAACTAGAACAGCTCTAGAGATGAGCATTTGAACTTTACTATCTTGTCTAGGTTATTCCTAATTATTTTGAAGAACAAGGATAGTTTGGAAATAGTATCATTTGTCCCAGGACTCTCAACATTGACAATGTGCCCAGTGCCTTGCCACATTAACTATAAATTCCTAGGGTGCTTGATGAGTTAGGCAACCCTTCATCCTGCCCTTCCTGGCCTTGATTTCTTAGCAGACAATGAGATGGTGAAAGCATGATGCAATTTAAGTAATATCCTCTCATTGGGATGAATGATATAAGGGAATGTACATGCCAATTATTCACCAAGGCCTGGGGCATGGGGAAAGGAAGAGGATTCAACTATTTGTAAAATTCTAAATAAAAGAGACTCTGTTCTCTAAAATAAGGCTCTCTCCCTCTCCATCTTCCTTTATGCGTCTCCCCAGATGTTTTACCATTGACATCATCCTGCCATCATTCTATAGAACATCTGAATGTCATATGAGAGGCCTGGAGACCATTTTGGGGTTTTCTTATTTGTATAATCTATTCAGGAAGGCTCATTTGCCACTAGAAAAATCTATTGCCTTCTGAAGTGATATTAATAGGCTTGACTGCATATGAGTTAATATGGTTAATATTATAAGACAGATTGGGTCAATAGACCATTCAAGGTATCCAAACAAAATGAGATAATAGGCTACACATTCTCATGGGCAATAAAAAAGCTCATGTTTTTGATTTGCTGAAACAGAAGGTTATATTTTACTCTTCGGAATTAACTTTGTGGGGCATACTTTGCACCAGAAAGCTTCTCTCAGCTGTGTCTCCCTTTCACTTGTTGACGTACAAATTGAAGTTAATGTGCTTAATGGAAAAATGATGAACACAGCTGCTTTCTACAGAAATCAATTCAAATTGTATTAAAACACTTAAACCTATAAAAATAATAGCCAACTTTCAAGTAAGATCATTCATTTTTAATGATGTTACTGCTTGGTCTAAATGCCACCTCCAGAAATGCGAATGACGGGAAATATTAGTAAGATGTGAATATACTGAGAAAATGATTGCCAACTAAAGGGATGCATGTTGGAAGTAGAAGTAGCCACTTTGGTCCAAGTGTATTTAGGTTTTGGAATTCATATGTGGGAAATGAAAAAAATTCTGATTATCCACATTTTTAAATTATTGACAATTCTAATAACCTGATGTTTGACAAAGAGAATGGTTTGGAAGGGACTGGGATGGTACATGTAGTCCAATCCAATGCTGCCCCCTTTCTACCCACCTGCTTTAGGGTCATCCTATTGGTTAGGACAACTTTACTAACATTAAGTCTAAATTCTTTTCTTTGCAACTTAGTTCTGCCCTCTGGGGTCAAGCAGACCAGGTTCAATTCTTCTCCTGGGTGAATGTCCCATAAATCCTGCTCTCCTCGCCCCACTAAGCCTTCTCTTCTCCAGGTTAAATTCCTTGTTACTTCAGCTGATTCTTATATGGTATCAACTGAAGACCCTTGTCCATTCAGGTGGTGCATTTGGGCAGTGAAGACATAAGAAACTTGGCTGCCTGAGACAGAAATAATATGAAGTAGAAGAATATAGATTCCCTCCATGCTGCACCTCAGTGGAAGTATCGACTTCCTTGATGAAGGGAAAGATGAGACCCTGAGACCTTGTGGGCCCACATAGGGCAGATTATTTCACTCAGGATGGATGCCCACCCAGTGACATAGGAGCAGTGTATCAGTGTATAACTTCCTCACAAAGACCTCACCTGAGACAGAATTCCCACCCCCAACCCTTGGGCCTCTGCAACTAAGCCACCATTGAAAAGACTAGAACTGTCTCCCAACTTCCTGTTCATCCAAAATTGGAATCAACTGATCAACAGACATTAAGTGCCTACTATGTGTCAGGTGCTATATTAAGCCCTAGGCACAAAAGCAAAAGGCAAATCCCTCTAGGGAGACAGTATTTACAAATATAGGAAAATGAAAACAAAATACAAAATGAACATAAAACATTTTGGGGAAGGAGGCCTTAACAGCATCAGGTACAAGGTGGTGCCTGAGCTGAGTCTGGAATGAAATCAGGGATTTCTAGAAGAAGAGGTGAAAAAGGGCATTCTCCACATGTGCAAAGACTCAAAGAAAGGAGAAGAAATATGAGATCAGCATCAATCAGGCATGGAGCTTGCCAGAACAAAGGATACGTAGGAAGAGGCCAGGCTGTGAAGATCTTTACAAGCCAACTAAGGGAGGTTATATTTCATCCTGGAGGAAATCAGGAATCATTGGGTGTTAATTAGTAAGGGAATTTCATGGTCAGACTTGACCTTTTGGAAACTAACTTTGATGGTTGTGTAGAAGGTGAATTGGAAAGGGAAAGGGCTTAGACAAGGGAATCAACTAGGACGCTACTGTAATAGTCAAGGCAAAAGAGAATGAGGCCTTGAGCTAGGGTGCTGATTGTATGCATGGAAAGAAAAAGCCATGAAGGTAGACATGCAGCACCCCATCTGGGCTCATTCTCTCAACTCCCACAGAGGGCAGAGTTCTCTTCTCATGGTTGTCAGGGCAAACCTGAGGGGCTGGAATTGTCTAGCCGTCAACCCCAAACCCTCTTCCAGGCTGCTCTCCACTGATTATCAATTAGCTATCTAGAGCAAATTGAGCAAATTATCATTTAAAAAGGGATAATTGCTAAGATGGTATTATAAGAAGAGTTGACATAGAAGGCTCTCCCCTAAAGTCTGGGAGATAGCACAAGACAAAGGAGTAACTCACAATCCTGAGTGGTTGAAAGATCCCCTTCAGTACAGTTCTGTCTCTTTTGAGCTCTGAGGGGACATGCCCTTAGCAGGGGAACTGGTGGCCTGCTAGGTCCTCATGGCCTTGAGGCCACAGATTCTCCACTCCTGCTTAGAGGATGCTCAAGCTGTTTTTGCAGTGTCTGGTTTACTTTTCCTCAGCCCTCCCCTCGATGTGCTATTTGTAACTGATGCAGTCTCTTCGATGACATGGTCTTTTTTTTTTTCTGAGTAGGGGGATGTGATTTTTCCTCCCCCTAAGTCCTCCTCCTACCCTCTTGCTCACCAATAAAGGTGCAAGGATTCTGCCTCTTCAAGGGTGCACTTGAAGACTGTTGGCTTTCCTTCTTGAATCTCTTCCCTGACATACACAGGCATAGAGGTGGATCTCAATTTTTCAATCAATCCCAATTGACTTCCTATGTGTCTTCATCATCTGATGGTGTTTAATAACCCCAAAGGGCTTTGTTTCTCCCAAATTCATTAAAGACTTATTGGCACCTAATTTATTCATTAATTATTCATTAATTGATTGAGTCAGTTAATCAGCAACCGTCTATGAAGTGCTTACTACCTGCTAAGTCTTCTGCTATCATTGCAGATCAAAAGAAAGGCAAAAGCATGGCCCCTTTCCTCAGGGAACATACATTGGAATGGTGGGAGACAAAATGCAAACTGTTATATAGAGATAAGATCTAGCTAGAATAAATGGGAGGTCATCTCTTGCAGAAAGTCAGATTTGAGTTGTATCTTAGAGAAAGCCAGGAGTTGGAAATCAGAAAAGAGAGCATTCTGGGAATGCATGTCAGCCAGGGAGAATTCACTGAGTCCAGAGATGACAAGGAGTGTTGGAGGAATAGTAAGATGGCCAGAGTGTCTGGCTAGATCACAGAGTACACATAGGGGAGGAAGGTGTAAGGAAAAGGGAGGTAGGAAAGGACCAAGTAGTGGATTCTCTGATCCTGAAGAGAATAGAGAGCCAATGGGATTTCTTGAGAAGGTGTGTGTGTGGGGGGGGAGGGTGCCATGGCCAGAAGATGACTTTGGCAGCTGAGTGGAAGGACTGGATTTGGCAGGGAGACTCAGAAGCTGTCTAGTGCCATAGAGGTAGCCAGAATTTTTTTCATACCTAGTTGACATTTTTGCTTGATTGACCAATACTACAAAGATCTCTAGATGTTTTATAAAGTATGTCAATTGAGGGGGAGTATGTGAAGATCTGGCACCTGAAGGGGAACCTGGGGAGTACTCATCTCTGGAGGGCTTCAAGCACAGGCTATATATTCACTATTTCCCCCAAAAAAACAAGGAAAAGAGAGAGATCTGATAAGACACATGTAGAGTAGAAGCTACTTGCCCATAAAACTTCCTACAATATTTGATCTGGGTCTCCACAAGCGGAATCCAGGAGAGCATAGCATGGAAAGGCAATCTTGAATAGTTCATTTGGAAAAATGATCGTATTTTGGAGCTCACAGAACATGATGGAATCAATTGAAAACTGCCTGTCTGAAGAATGATCATTTCTGGTTAGTTTCCATTAGCTTACTATAAAACTACTCTTTGGCTTTTATGCATGTGACAAATTAGTAGAAATAAACTTTCAATTGCTCCCAAGTAAAGTGCATGCTTTCTAGGCTGGCATGGAGAGCCCCCCACTATCTGACTCCAACTATGCTCTCCAGTTTTGTCCCTTACTACTCCCCTTCATGACTCCCACATGCCCTCCCAACTGAACTTCTCAGTGCTCTGGCAGTGCTTCTTGACCCCCTACATTCTACTAACTTTGGCTATCTTTGCCTGATGGAATTCTACCCATTCTCCAGGCTTGGCATAAAGTATACCCTGAACAAGTGAGCTGTGTGTGAGCCCTAACTTCCTCTGAAGCCCTGTAGCATGTTAAGGGATTCACTGGGCACTTAGAGGCTCATAGGCTTTCAAGTTGAATAGAAGCTCAGAAGGCTGATAGTTTCTCTCCTTCCTTCTACAAAGCAGGAGACTGAGGCCCAGAGAGGTGACTTGACTATGGTTAATAGTGGCAAAGCCCAATCCCTTTGAGTTCTCCCCTCTGTACCACACTGCCTCATAGATGTGTGCTCACATACTAGTTGTTTCCCACCTCTTCCCCAGATAAGCTCCTTGAGTATAAAGACTATGCACTCTTGTCTTCATATCCTGGGCACACCATTGGCACTTCATAGGTGCTTATAAAATGGAATTGCATTGAGTCTCCTCCACCTGGACTCGAAAATCCATACAGCTCTTTGTGGTAGCCAAAAACTGGAAATCAAGGAGATTCCCATCAATTGGGAAATGTCTGAATAAATTGTGGTATATGAATGTAAGGGAATATTATTGGGCTATAAAAAATGATGAACACATTTAGAGCACATTTAGACTTCAGAGAGGCCTGGAAAGACTTATATGAGCTGATGCTGAGTGAAAGGAACAGAACCAGGAAAACTTTATACACAGCAACAACCACAGTGTGAAAGGATTTTTTCTGGTAGACTTAGAACTTCATTGCAATGCAGGGACTTAAAAAATTCCCAATGGTCTCTGAAGGCAAAAAGCCTTCTACATCCAGAGAAAGAACTATGGAATTCAATCACAGAATGTAGCAGATCATATTCTTTTGTATTACATTGGTTTGTTTTATGATTTCTCCCATTCATTTTAATTCTTCTATGCAACATGACTAAGGTGAAAACGTATTTAATAGGAATGTATGTGTAGAACCTATGTAAAATTGTACACCACTCAGGGAGGGAGGGGTGAGGGAGAGGAAAAAAAATCTAAGTTATATGGAAGTGATTGGAGAATACCGAAAACAAATAAAATAAAGTCCAGGCAGGAGGTCTGACACTTGGCTCGATGCATCTTTGTATGCCCTACGATGCTTAACATCAACTTGTCTCTAATTTAGAGTTGGAGAGAATTGCCCAGGGCACTATCATGTTAAGTCACTGGCCCATGCATATACTAGTGAGGTGTTTCAGAGGCAGACCTTGAATGCTTCACATTTTAACCAGTGGCTGGTTCTCTATGTACTACTACTACACAGCTGAGTGGCATGGTAGAACTCTGGATCTTGAGGCGGTAAGATCTGAATTCAAGCCCTGTTCCAGATACTTACACAACCTCTCTGGGCCTCAGGATTGTCTCTTGTAAAATGGAAATAATTATAGCACTGATCTCACAGTGTGGTTGCGAGTATCAAGTTAAATGAGATAATATGTGTCAAGTGCTTTGCAAACCTTAATGTGCTGTATAAAATGAGCTATTATTACTAATAAAATTATTGTTACTTCTACTACCACTATATCATGCCATGTCTTGCTCTATCTAGGTAATACAAAGATCCAGTGCTTAACCTTGTAGGAGTTCACAATCCACAGAGGTGAAATCGACTTTCCTTTCATCTTCACTTTGGCTCAGGAATGATGGAGCAGACCATATTCACAAAATGAATGGGGTGTAGCCCATGAGAGAGTATGTATGTATCACTATCACTGTATGGACTTCCAGAGAGAAGAAAGTAAACTCTGGTTCACTCCTTAATAACAGCATGGATGCTCTGACTATTCACTAGCCTGTTAGCACTCCATGGCTCATTCTCCTATTACCAATTTCCACTTCAGTTCATACCATAATAAGTTTCTTTCAAATCAGAGTCCATCAAATACATCTTCCCATTTATAATGCCACTTACTGTCTCTCCCCTCTATTACAAAAGTCTCTTTTGTGTGGCACACTATAATATAACCATTCTCCTAGAATACACTGAGGATATGGAATGCGCTATTAAAATAAATTTTATCACTCTTATCCAATCGAGTTTATGTATGATCCATATGGCATTGCTCAAATACGGAAAGCATTCTGGTGCCTGTATTGAATTCATTGCTCATTATGTGTTTTCCAGGCATCCCTTTCGTTGCAAGAAACAAAATGTGACTTTGCTTAAATGATACAGTGGGCGTTGCAGGCAGAAGAGAAGGGGGATGTATGTCCATTGCCGGAGGAGAGCCTAGCCCCAGAGAAGGCTGGGTGACTTTCATTGTCTGTGGACCCTGGCCAAGGGATGCTGAAGTGGACAATTACAGCTAAATTTCATTCTGCAGCTGTCCTCGAACCTCTTTGGAAGTGACTTTCCCTTTCCTCAGCTGCCGTCTTGTCTTCATTCCAGATGTTGGTGTTATGTAGCCTTGGAATGTGGGGTCAATGAGGAATAGACAGACAAAATTCTATCTTTACAGATTCCCAAACTCACTTGTATAGCCAGGAGGTGACTGGGGCTTGGTTGGCATTGGATGCTTCCCCAGAATCAGAAAATCTACCCGTGGCCATCCCATAGCCCAGTCGTCATGGATATTGTTAGGAAACCATAGCAAAACCTTTGGAAATTCTTCCTTCTCTTCTCTGTTGGCTACAAAACTATGGCCCTTCATGGGGCTCTGATTTCACTAGCTTGCATACTTCCTCCATTGAGCAGAACTCAAGCTCTCCACTACTTACTAAATGGTTTGTGAGACAGGTTGATTCTTTACCACAGATTCTTTACCCTGCAGCTAGCTACCCTGGTCCTTAGACACCAGACAAAAGTGTCAGCTCTTTCAAAATCTTCCCAGCTTGTTAGGAGCTATCTGAGCTAATGTTCAATAAGTACATCCTATGGTCATCTCCATGCCAAGATAAGCTACCAAAGAAGGATCTGGTGGTTAAAATAGTAAGAGAAAAGATACAGCTCCTGAAAAAGCCTAGAGGAGTCCATTGCAGAAATCTCTGGTGAATCTTAGTGCCAGTGAAGGAAATGCTTGGCTCATAGAGGGACCTTGTACACAAACAGGAGTACATAACCTCATGGCAAGTATGCAAAATAATTCTATTTGCTCAGCATTTATTAAGCACCTACTGTGTGCCAGGCCCTGTTCCAGGCACTGTGAATACAATGAAAATAAGTTGCTACTCTCAAGGAACTTACATTATTGATATAAGGAGGCACTAGCTGAAAAGACCAGGCCAGTGGTTCTGAAGAAATACATTGCATATACCTGTACAACAGAAAGATAGCCTGAAAGAGAAAGAAGGGTCAGGATGCCATGTTTGAATCCAGGCTCTGAGTCCCAGCTCTGACACTCAGCATCATAGGATATTAGATTTGGAACTGCAAGGGGCCTTGGAGGTCATAGGATCACCCCAGAAAGGGACCCCAGAGGCTATCAAAGCCAAAATGAATGAGGAAAGTAAGGGATGTGCCCAAGGTGGCACAGAAAGGAAGTGGCAAAGCTAGGATTTGAACCTGGATCTTCTTCTTCTGAATCCACACTGACCACTGGAGGATCCTGGGAAGTCATTTTTTTTTTCTTTCTGATTCTCATTCTATTCATCTTCAAAATATTTGTGCAAAAATGTTTGGCAAAATATGAATTATTTTCTCTTTACAGCTGTACAAAGAATTTTCTTTAGAATGACCCTGTAGGTAGGCTGTATGTTATGACTCCTATTTTTCGGAAGAAGAAATTGAGGCTTAAAAACATCTGTTTGTTTTGACTCTCCAAGTCCATGACACCTTCTACTCTGCTACAAGATCTCACAATGTAAATTAAGCTTCTGCTGCTTATTATTAAACCTTAGAGGAGCCTCCTCTTATTGGGATTAAGCACTGAGCACTCTTCCAGTGCTTTTCAATAAACTCACAGTATGAAAACTGCAATACAATTTTAGCTGGATTATTTGCAGTTCTCTGGGCTTGCCACTTACCGTGTTCACCCTGTAACCCTGTTTGATCTCCCTCACAATCTCTTCTTAAGGAAGACAATGGCCAAGTCTCCCAAATGGCACAATACCTCATTAATGAAATGTGTGCTCTGAGTTGTTCCTGGAAGGCCCCCCTCTTCATTTGTTCAATAATTGACCTTTCACAGAGTGAGCCTGCAGGGCTAGATTCAGCTTTCACATGTTTTGCTTTTGAATTGTCAAATGTCATGTAAAGTACTTCTCAGGCCCTGACTGGGTTAATCTAATGGGTTAGTCTAACCTTGGCAGGTCACAGATGAGGTCATGACAACTCCAAAGGGCCATGGGGCTTAGATTGGGGATTGACAAGGGGGTGCCAGGGAAGAAGGGCAATTATGTAAAATTCCACTTTCCCTCATATGGGATAGACTTCCAAATGAGCCAATTTCAATGTTTCTGTTGATAAGTCAAAAGCCAAGAAAATCAAGTACCCCAAACCCACACCCCTGACTCGCAGAATCCCATAGCAAGACTCTCCTCCTCAATATTACAACCAAAGGTCATGCAGTCTCCTCCTGAGTGAATCCACTACCTCTAGAGGCTGCCCATTCCACTTTGGTGTAAGTGTAATTGTTAGGGAAATTTCCCTTACATTGACCCTAAATGTTATATAATTCACCCACTGTTCCTGGCTCCAGTTTCTTGGACCAAACAGAAAAAAAGTCTAATCCAGGAGTAGGGAGCCTATGTGCTCCAGGCCATATGTGGCCTTCCAGATCCTTGGATGTGGCATTTTGACGGAGTCCAAGTTTTATGGAACAAATGCTTTATTTTTTTTAATAAAAATTTATTTATTTAACTTTTTACATTCATTTTCACAAAATTTTGGGTTCCAAATTTTCTCCCCTTTTATCCCCTCCCCCCACCCCAATACCCCAAGCAATCTAATTTTCCCTATCACCAATCTGCCCTCTTTTCTATCATCCCTCCCTTCTCTGGTCTCTATCTTCTCTTTTGTCCTGTAGGGTCAGATTACTTTCTATTTCCCGTAAACTGTATTTCTTATTTTCTAGTAGCAACAACAATACTAAACAGTTGTTCCTAAAACTTTGAGTTCCAAATTCTCCCCATCCCTCCCTCCCAACCCATTCCTTTTGGGAAGGCAGGCAATTCAATATAGGCCCTATCTGTGTAGTTTTGCAAATGACTTCGATAATAGTTGTGTTGTATAAGACTAACTATATTTCCATCCATCCTATCCTGCCCCCCATTGTTTCTATTCTGTCTTTTGATCCTGTCCCGCCCCGAGTGTTGACTTCAAATTGCTCCCTCCTCAGATTGCCCTTCCTTCCATCATCCCCCCCACCTTGCTTATCTCCTTCTCCTCCACTTCCCTGTATTGTAAGATAGGTTTTCATAGCAAAATGAGTGTGCATTTTATTCCTTACTTCAGTCGAATGTGATGAGAGTAAACTTCTTGTTTTTTTCTCAGCTCTCCTCTTTTTCCCTCCACTAAAAAGTCTCCTGCTTGCCTCCTCAATGAGATATAATTTACCCCATTCCATTTCACCCTCTCTCTCCTCCCACTACATTTCTGTCTCACCATTTACCTTAATTTCTTTTAAGATATGGTCCCATCCTATTCAATTCACTCTGTGCTCTCTCTCTGTATGTGTGTGCATGTGTGTATGTGTGTGTGTGTGTGCATGCATGTACATGTGTGTGTGTGGTCCCACCAACTACCCAGATACTGAAAAGTTTTAAGAATTACAAATATTGTCTTTCCATGTGGGAATGTAAACAGCTCACTTTTGTAAGTCCCTTCTGACTTCTCTTTGCTGTTTACTTTTTCATGCTTCTTCTCATTCTTGTGTTTGAAAGTCAAATTTTCTTTTCAACTCTGGTCTTTTCATCAAGAATGCTTGAAAGTCCTCTGTTTCATTGAAAGACCATATTTTCCCCTGAAGTATTATACTCAGTTTTGCTGGGTAGGTGATTCTTGGTTTGAGTCCTAGTTCCTTTGACTTCTGGAATATCCTATTCCACACCCTTCAGTTCCTTAATGTAGAAGCTGCTAGATCTTGGGTTATCCTGATTGTATTTCCACAATACTGGAATTGGTTCTTTCTAGCTGCTTGCAATATTTTCTCCTTGACCTGGGAATTCTGGAATTTGGCCACAATGTTCCTAGGAGTTTCTCTTTTTGGATCTCTTTCAGGCGGTGATCGATGGATTCTTTCAATACTTATTTTGCCCTCTGGTTGTAGAATATCAGGGCAGTTTTCCTTGATAATTTCATGGAAGATGATGTCTAGGCTCTTTTTTTGATCATGACTTTCAGGTAGTCCCATAATTTTTAAATTGTCTCTCCTGGATCTATTTTGCAGGTCAGTTGTTTTTCCCATGAGATATTTCACATTCTCTTCCATTTTTTCATTCTTTTGGTTTTGTTTGGTGATTTCTTGGTTTCTCAGAAAGTCATTAGACTCCATCTGTTCCATTCTAGTTTTGAGAGAACTATTTTCTTCAGTGAGCTTTTGAATCTCTTTTTCCATTTGGCTAATTCTGCTTTTGAAAGCATTCTTCTCCTCATTGGCTTTTTGAACCTCTTTTGCCAATTGAGTGAGCCTATTTTTCAAGGTGTTATTTTCTTCAGCATTTTTTTGGGTCTCCTTTAGCAAGGTATTGACCCGTTTTTGATGCTTTTCTTGCATCTCTCTCATTTCTCTTCCCAGTTTTTCCTCCACCTGTCTAACTTGATTTTCACAATCCTTTTTGAGCTCTTCCATGGCCTGAGCCCACTGGACATCCACCTCGGATGTCTGGGACACAGAGGCCCCAACCTCCACGTCTTTCCCTGATGGTAAGAATAGTTCCTTGTCATCACAATTGAAAGGCGGGAACATCTGTACCCCATCAAAGTAGCTTTCTGTAGTCTTATTTTTCTTCCCTTTTCTGGGCATTTCCCCAGCCAGTTACTTGACTTCTGAGATTCCTGTCCACCCCCGCCTAGATCCGCCCAGCTAGTGCTTGGGGTCTGAGATTCAAATGGGCTTTCCACAGCAGGCACGACTGCTATTCAATGTGAGTTTAAGTTCTGGTGCTTGGGTGGGGGCAGGGCCGTCTCCCAGGCTCAGTTCCCTTAGGCGATTTATGCAGAGACCTTCGGTAATGATCCTGAACTTCTGCCTGCTGCTTGGGGAGTCCTGGGCCACCGCCACTGCCTCTGCCCCTGCCTCTGCTGCTCCCTCCACCACTGCCTCCCAAGGGGGCCCGAGTCACGGAGACATCCTGCTCCCCTCTTGGCCAGCCCAGACGTCTCTCTCACTGACCTGTAGCATCTGTGGGCAGAGGGACCTTCGTGGCCGCCGGAGATTCCATCCCTGAAGCCTGCTTGGATCTGTATCTCTGGGGCCGCTCAGGGGTGGACTCCACTGTCTGGAATGTGATGGACCCCTGGGGATGGCTCTCCAGGGCTCTCTGGAATAGAAATCTTTTCCACTGTGTTTCTGCGCACCTTGCAGTGCTCCAGAATTTGTGGGGAGTTCTTCTTGCAGGAAATATATGGGCTGTGGGTTTGGAGCTAGCATACGTGAGTCTTTCTACTCCACCATCTTGGCTCCACCAACAAATTCTTTATTAAATCTTAAACCATTCTGAACTCTAATTGAGAAACTCAAAACCAAACAGTATGTATTTTCTACTACATTCATGTACTACTAAGTTATAAATAAAAGTCAGTCTTCAGTAAATTCCTAGCAAATGCTAAAAATTGAGTCTTGGTCATAGGTAAAAACAGCAAAAGAAATAGACTCATGGGTAATGGAAATCTTAGAAACTTGGAATTTTCTTGAGACTATTTTGTCTTACCTAGATAAGTTTCCATAGGCTATTCACTCATTCATTCAGCAAATATTCAAATATTTGTTGAACCATTATGTATAAGTCTGTGCTCTAGGTAAGAGAAGATATACAGCATAGAATTAAAGGATTTACAGCAGGAAAGGACCTTTAAGACCATTTTTTTTCAATTGCCTCATTTTACAGAAAAGGAAATTGAAGCTCAAAAAAGGAAAATGCCCATGGTCACATAGGCAGTAAGCTACCGATAGTAAGGTGACATAAGTGGTAAAGCAGCTGTGTGACTTTGGTCAAGTCCCTCAAAGAACCTCAGCTTTCTTATTTTAAAAATGGAATGATACTGGCAACTGGCAACTTGATGGGGCTGTCATGATTTGAACATTGTAAAAGAAACTTGAATTGTTGTCATAAATCAGGATATTGTGGCCAAGCACAATACTATGGTAGCTGAGAGTTGGGATGGATCACATCTGTTTGGAGGGATGGGGGAACAGTGGCAGCATTTTATCAGAGCTTTGAGGATGAGTTGGAAGGTGCCAGGCAGAGGAAATGAAGAAAGATATGAGGAGGGAGAATGAGAAACGGCACGGGGAGGCCAGCCATGGGAAAGGTCCAGATTGTTTGCTTTGGCTACAACTTTGGGAATGTGAAGGGAAGTAGAAAGAAATAATGTTAGATAAGTAGGTCAAGGTCAAGTTGTGGAGGGCCTTGAATGCCAAAGTATAAGGATGTTTAGTCTCTTTTCAATGAGAATGTATTTATTTAATACTTTCATTTTATTTTTTAATTTACTTTTTCATTAATTTGTTTTCAGTTTTCTACAATCACTTTTATAAGTATTAGATTTTCTCCCCTTCCCTCCTCCCTCCTTACCCCCTTCCTACCTCCTTCCTCCCTAAGATGGTGTTCAATCTTATATGGGTTCTATACATACATTCTTTCTTTATATATATTTATTTTATTTGCTTTCAGTTTTCTACTGTCACTTCCAGATATCTTAGATTTTCCCCCTCCCTCCTCCTCCTTCCCCCTTCCTCCTTCCTCCTTCCTCTTTCCCTTCCTCCCCAAGATGGCATGCAATCTTATATAGGTTCTACACATACATTCTTATTAAATGCATTTTTACCTTAGTCGTGTTGCATAGAAGAATTAAAATGAATGGGAGAAACCATAAAACAAAACAAAATATAACATAAGAGAAAATAGTCTGCTTCATGCTGCAATCCAATTCTATAATTCTTTCTCTGGATGTGGAAGGCATTTTGCCTCAAAAGTCCATTGGAAATGTTTTACGCCCTTTCATTGCTGTAGAGGGCTAAGTCTACCAGAAAAATTCCTCACACATTGTGGTTTTTACTGTGTACAGTGATCTCCTGGCTCTGCTCCTTTTACTCAGCATCAGTTCATATAAGTCCTTCCAGGCCTTTCTGAAGTTATTACTTATCTTCTTCCTGTTTTGTCATGTTAGTCCATCTGATAGGTGTGATGTGGTATCTCAGAGTTCTTCTGATTTGCATCTCTCTAATCAATAGTGATTTAGAGCATTTTTTCATATGACTATATTTGTCTTTAATTTCTTCCTCTGAAAACTGCCTGCTCATATCCTTTGACCATTTATCAATTGGGGAATGACTTGCATTCTTGTATGTTTGACTCAGTTCTCTATATTTTAGAAATGAAGCCTTTATCACAGACACTAGTTGTAAAAATTCTTTCCCAGCTTTCTGCTTCCCTCCTAGTCTTGGTTGCATTAGGTTTGTTGGTGCAAAAACTTCAATTTAATGTAATCAAAGTTATCCATTTTGCACTTAATGATGTTCTCTATTGCTTATATGGTCATAAATTTCTCCCTTCTTCATAAATCTGACAAATGCACTATTTCTTGCCCCCCTAATTTATTTATAATATCAATCTTTATATATAGATCATGTATCCATTTGGATTTTATTCTTGTGTACAGTGTCAGGCATTATTTTATGGCCCAGTTTACACCACACTGTTACCCAGTTTTCTCAGCAGCAGTTTTTGTCAAACAATCAGTTCTTATCCCAGAAGCTGGGGTCCCTGGGTTTATCAAACAGTAGATTGCTATATTCATTGACTACTGTGTCTGGAGTACCTAACGTCTTCCACTGATTTGCCCCTCTATTTCTTAGCCAGTACCAAGTGATTTTGATTATTGCTGCTTTATAATATAATTTGATATCTAGTAAGGCTGGGCCCCCTTCCCTAGCATTTCTTTTAATTCCCTTGATATTCTGGACCTTTTGTTCTTTCAGATAAATTTTGATACTACTTTTTCTAGCTCTCGAAAGTATTTTTCTGATAGTTTGATTGTATGGCCCTGAATAAGTAAATTAATTTAGGTATAATTGCTATTTTAATTAGCTCAGCCTACCTACTAGCAACTGATGTTTTTCCACTTACTTAGATCTGACTTTATTTGTGTGAAAAGTGTTTTCTAATTGTGTTTATAGAGTCCCTGGGTTTGTTTTGGCAGGTAGACTCCCAGATATTTTATGGTATCTACTCTAGTTTTAAATGGGATTTCTTTTTCTATCTCTTGCTGTTGGGTTTTTTAGTAATATATAGAAATGCAAATGATTTATGTGGGTTTATTTTGTAAACTGCAACTTTGCCAAAGTTGTTTATTATTTCAAGTGGACTTTTACTTGATTCTCTAGGATTCCCTAAGTATTTAACATCATATCATTTGCAAAGAGCGATAGCTTAGTTTTTTCTTTGCCTGTTATAATTCCTTCAATTTTTTTCTTCTCATTGCTAAAGCTAACATTTCTAGCACCATATTGAATAACAGTGGTGATAGTGGACATCCTTCTTTCATCCTTGATCTTGTTGGAAATGCATGGAGCTTATTCCATTGCATATAATGTTTGCTGATGGTTTTAGGTAGATATTGCTTATTATTTTATGGAAAACTTCATTTATTCTTATTCTCTCCAGTGTTTTCAATAGGAATAAGTATTGTATTTTGTCAAAAGCTTTTTCTGCACCTATTAAGATAATCATCATTTCTGTTAGTTTTGTTGTTGATATAATCAATTATGCTGATAGTTTTTCTAATATTGAACCATCTCTGCATTCCTGATATAAATCCTACCTGAGCATAATATATTATTCTCATGATAAGTTGCTATATTATTTTTGATAATATCTTATTTAAAATTTCTGCATCTATATTCATTAGAGAGATTGGTCTATAATTTTTTTCTCTGTTTTGGCTCTTCCTGGTTTAGGTACCAGAACCATATTTGTATCATAAAAATAATTTGGTAGGATTCCTTCTTTACCAATTTTCCCAAATGGTCTATATAGCATTGGAATTAACTGTTCTTTAAATGTTTGATAGAGGACATCATGAAGTGCAAAATGGATAATTATAATTTTGATTACCTTAAATTGTTTTGATATCTCTTAGAACTTGAGGCTTTTTGTACTGGGGCCTGTGGTTCTTTCAGTTGAAAGCTAAAATGCTGCAAATTGCCTGTTGGTGAGCTGGCTGGTTTGCCAAAGCAGAGGCCAGGGGAAGTGTTTGTGAGTTTCCCCAGAGTTACCCTGGAGCTAGCTGTGTTAAGTACGGGGAAGGGGTGGACTGGCCACAGGAGGTTTCTTCTGAGCTAGAGCTCAGGCAGACTCAGGGGCTATGGTGGTGTCTGCCCAATTCCCCTGGCTGTGCGGAAGCACTCCTAGGGTTGACGATTAAGGGCCCCACCCCTGTGGGGCTCACGATCTCGTCCTGGTTTGCTGAGGTGGCATTGTCTGGGACAGCTCTGGTTCTGCTCTGGTCCTCTTCAGCCACAGCAAGAGTGACCCCCCCTTGTGATTTTCCTAGCCACATGGGTTGAGAGACTGTTTACCTCTTTGGCTGATCCCACTGTTGCAGGCTTTCTCTTGAGGAAATATTGTCTGGGCTTTTCAAAATCAACAAGGGGAGTGGGAGAGCATTTCCATGTCACTCCACCGTCCTGGCTCAAGTAGGTGATTTTCAGACATTCACCCTGTGGACTGATAGCGTCTGATGCAGCTGTTGCTGCCACCTGGGCTTCTGGGCTGCTCTTGCATCCAGTTCTCCTGGACTCCCATCCTGGGCGGATCCTGCAGTGCTGCTGCTTCTCCTTCACACTGATGGGACATTCCTGCTGAGCTTTGCTATGAACAGGTCTGTGCTGGCACAACCTGGGCACTGGGGGTTCCTCCAGCTCCGTGCAACACATCCTTCCCATCGATCTTCCACGCTTTCCTGGGCTGGAAATCTGCGACACTGTCTTCTATTAGATTCTGCCATTCCAAAATTGGTTCAGATTCTCTTTTTAGAGGTGTCGGAAGGAGTTTGTCATACAGCTTAGGTGAGTACTTGCTTTCACTCCTCTTCTTGGCTCCACCCCCCCCATTTAATGATTTTAAACTGAATGGGGGGATACAATTGATAAAGGGTCAAAGGGTATGAACAGGTAGTTCACAAGAAAAAAATCAAAGTTATCACATAAAAATCACTATCAAAGAAATACAAATTAAAAGAGTTCTGACATACCACCTCACAAGTGTCAGATTAGTAAACATGACAGGAAAGGAAAATGACAAATGTTGGAGGAGATGTGGGAAAATTGGGACTTGAATATACTTTTGGTGAAGTTGTAAAGTTGTCCAAGCATTCTGGAGAACAATTTGGAGCTACCTCCAAAGAGCTACTATGCCTACCCTTTGACTCAGCAATCCCACTATGAGGTCTGTATCCCAAAGAAATCAAAGAAAAGGGGAAAAGATGGATATGCACAAAAATATTTACAGCAGCTCTTTTTGTGGTTATAAAGAATTGGAAGTTAGGAGAAGGCCCATCAATTTGGGAATGGTTGAACAAATTGGAGTGTATAATTTTGATGGAATGCTATTGTGCTATAAGAAATAAGAAGCAGGATACTTTTAGAAAAACCTGGGAAGACTTACATGAACTGATACAAAGTGAAGTAAGCAAGACCAGGAGAACATTGAATGTCAATATTGTAATGATGCTCAATTATGAAGGACTGTGAAAGAACCCAGGCAAAAGTCCAAGACAATTTGGAAAGACCCATAGTGAAAAATATTATTTTACCTCCAGAGATAGAACTGATGAACTATCAATGCAGATTAAAAGGTATATTTTCACTCTTTATTTTTGTGTGTATGTTTGTTTTGCAACATGTCTATAATGTTTTGCATGACTTCACATGTATGATAGATAACATAAGGCTTGTCTTCTTAAAAGGTCAGGGATGGGTAAGGGGGGCAGGAGGGAGGAAGAGAATTTAGAACTCAAAACTTTTAAAAATGAATGTTTAAAATTTTAAATATAATTGGGAAATATTTAACAAAATACAAAATAAACAAACTGGGGTTAAGGTGTGGAGTGATTATATGTAACACATGAGAAATACTTCCACACTCTCAGCATCTTTGATTTCACTGGCCTCAGTACTCCTACTGTCAAAGTAGATCATGACCCCTCCAAACCTTAGGAGGCAAATTTTTGTGGTCATGCAAACCCATCATCTGGTGTCTAGTCTTCTGATGACAATCTTTTTTGGATTTACCTTGGCTGGTCTCATATAAATGACAATAATATAACTGGGTATTCTTTTTACCTGGAGCAAGAGCAGTTTGGATTGGTAGGCACCTGACCATGAATGTGGTCATGTTGGAGGATCATCTTCATCTTCAAGGATTAGACGAGGAAGGAGGCCCTGGGATTAATTATATTGTGTGATATATCATTATAGCCTCAGGAAAGACCTTGGGGTGCGGAGATATGATCACCATGAGGAGGAAGCATGATCCATGCTTATCATACTAGTTATGGCACTGGAAAAAGACCCATACGTGAAGCCCTGCCAGAGCTTGTGATCCAATTACAGAGACTTTAGGCCCCCTCTACACTACACTGAGGTAGCGGGGGTAGAATGGGAAGGGGTAGAGGTAGAAAGCTGTAGATTATTGAATATTCATGCCATAGAATCCTCTTCAAAAAGTCAAAACAGCTTCTCAATTAAAATGTATAATTACTTATGTACAATTACTCAGTCCAGTCTTTATCAAGAAGCAACTCCATCTGTCATGACTGTCACTGACAGGGAACCACACTGGGAAGGCATATTGTAAGGGTGGTGATGCTTCAGTAAATGCCACCTGAGAATCTGAGGAAACTTTGTAGAGAAAAGTTAAAATCCAAATGAAGCAAGCTAAAATTCAATTCAGTCAAGGAAGGGAAAAGAGCTAAACTTCCTTTTACACAAAAACAAAGCAAGTTGGAAGGGAACAGCCATGGGCTTCATTATGGGCATGTATTGGGAGCATGCTCAAAAGTCAAAAATTCCAGGATCCTTCATTCACAACTCAATGTTAAAATATCAATCTAAAGGTTGAATTCATCTTAAGTGACAACAAGTAGATGTGGGCTAAAGTTTCAGGGTATACAATTGCAGCTGCTGGTCATTGGGAGCATTTTGCTAGCTTTATGAAGAACAGAAATGAAATGGATGTCATTTCAATACCAATCAGAATATATGCTTAAAACAACAATAATAGCAAGTGTCACATCCCCATGTTATAGAGGAAAACACCCAAATATTCATAAGAATTCAACAATTCCACTATACCTGAGTCCAGCCATCATTAAGGACAGAAAAGTTGCCCACAATCAGCCAACTGTAACATTGAGCCATCACAATTTAAAGTATTTTTATAGGTATCAAATAATCAGAATCTCCAAACTATGTGGAATGAAAAACTTTTGAAATATAGAGAATTAGGATGAAGATATTAAAACCATGTGGAAAGATGATGCGGCACATGTCAGTGCTGTCATCTTTTCTATTCCTGGACCACTCCATACGAAACCTATGTTACAGTTGACTGATTATGGGCAACTGTTCTGTGCTTAATGATGGAGAAGATAAAAGACATCCAGATACTTGGATTTAGTTACAACCCATAGTCATTTTACAGTTGCAGACCAAGTTAAATATATAACAGTAATAGCAATAAAAATAATTTGATTTCAGGTTCTTTCCATCTGAATCTAAACAAAAAAATGTGAGAGAAAAATATGACAATAATTCAGATGAGGGAAATGAGACTCAGGAAAGTGAGATAGTGTCACAGCTAGAAAGCAGAGAGGCTGACACCACTACAACCCAAACATGTCACTATTGCAAAGCATATGGTATTTCAGACAGATCTATTGCACAGTTATTCACATGCTAAATTTTTCAAGCATTGGGTGCCAAGTACAGGGTTGATTACAGTTACAGCACTTGCTACTCCTAAGAAGGAACACATTTCATTTTATTAGGATTTAAATATAATTTATTCATTCTGGAACAGACCCCCAGAGAATAGGTTCTAAGGTTAAGGAACCTAGTCCAAGGGAAATTGTGCCAGAAAGTCAATTATCAAGTTTGAAGTCCATTTAGCTTGGACTGGGTAGACTTTCCTCATACTTCTAATTCCTTGCAACCCCATTCTTGGTATTTCTATGTGTTTTTCTTTCCAATCATCCTGAGAAAATGTATGCTTGGGATCAAGGGTATTTACAGTGACTGCAGTCGGGGGGAGGGCTAGAGGCTTCAGATGCTGTAGATGGGCAGAAAAGGGAGAGAGGGAGTATGCAGCAGACCTCTGAACCCATGGAAGCACTTGGGCTAAGGGACCAAAAAGGCACGAGCTTAATATCCCCAGCATATTTTAGGATGAATCAGGGGAAAGTATTAAGCTAGGATGAAGCCCTAGAGGAAGGAAAAATGGTCCCTCTTCCCACTCAGTGACAAGATACCCCTTTAAAGAACTTCACATGATCAGCAAGATTGAATCTTTCTACAAGTTATCCTATTCCTTCCTCTAAAGGAAGTCATCAGGGCTAACAGATTAGGGTATCATAAGCACAGTAATTAGACTTACTGCAGGCATTCATAACTTGGAGAAGCAGACCAGCAGCTTAATATAACCAAGTGTACTTTTCATAAAATTCTGGGGTATTTTTGTTTAGACAGTAGCATATAAGTGAGTTTACTTTCTACAACAACAAAAAAAATCCACAAAATCCACCCTTTACAGCAAGTGTTTAAATAAACAAGGAGCCCACCTAAGTACAGTTTAGGACCTTGCCACTAACTTAACTGTTTTAATCTCTACTTCTCTTATTATTTGCTTGTTTTCCATTCTTCCATCTAAGGTTTCCTCCGGCCATTTTCACAGCTTCTGGCCTCACTCTTCCAGCTAGTACTTAGCTCCTACTAATTACCTATTTAACATTACTTTTGCTATTTGCTTTGAGCACCAAATACTCCCAAGTGGCTCTTAATGTCTCCCAGGCTTAACTCTCTTCCCCACAATCCAAGCCTCCAACACTTCTTTCTCCATTCTTCTATGAGTAGATCTGAATTGTTCTTTAAAAGGGGGTGAATATATTGTCACTGCCTCCCTCCAGCTGTTCCTAGCCCCTCCTAAGTGATTGACTACATCTGTTTTACCACCAGGCTTCAATCCAATCCAACAAGCATTTATTAAGCATCTGTGATGTGCAAACCCCTGTATTATGTGGTTACAAAGACAAAAGGGAAACATAATCCCTTCCATTCCAATCCCTTCCAGGAGTTTCCATTCTGCTGGGTCATCCAATATATAAACAGATCAGTAAGTACAAGAAAATATGAGGAGGGAATCAGCACTAATAACCTGTCTGATCAGGAAAGGTTTTAAGTAGTAGGGAAACTGAGTCTTAGAGAAAGGTAAAGATTTTGAGAGAGTCAGTGTAGAGGGAGGATGTTCTAGGCATATGGTTCTTGAGGGGAAAGGTTGCTTCTCATTCTGGTTTTGTTTCCACAATGCCTGGCACACAGTTGTGGATTAATGAAGGCTTGTTGAATTGAACTGAATTAAAAAGCATGGAAATAAAGGATGGGATTTTGGGTTCAGGGAACAAGGGTTTGGCTATAACAGGATTTGTGAAGGAGGATGCAACCCCTCAAACAAAACATGAAGTAAACACCGTTAAACAGACTTCTTTCACAAGGAGCAAGCTTTCTATGTCAGATGGTTTCACAATCTGCCCTGAGAATGAATGGGCAGAGATGGGGCCTAGACCGTTTGAGAGTAGCCATACACATGGCCCTTCTATAGGGAAACTGACCAGGTGGCCACTAGGGAGAATGAACAAGCCCTAGGGCCACCTAATAAATTATCTATTGGCAGGTGACAATTGTCCTCCTTACTCCTTCAAGATACCAGCTTCACCTTCAGCAGGCCTTCCAGAATGAGCCAGCCCTGTGGTCCAAAGGGCTCCCCTAAATAATGTTAACAGACCCATTGTGATCTGAGCACATGATAACTTTGTGACAGTGTTGTGCATAATGAATGCATGCTCTAGCAATTAATGACTAAATGTTAAATGTTGTGAAAATGTTATATCCTATATTACATGAATACATTAGAATTATATAAGAAATGTACAATTATCTCCCTTCAAATGGTCTATGCAGATAAAAAGTCCTAACTCAAAGGGCTTGAAGGGAGAGGGGTGAGGAGAGGGAACAATGACCCATGAAGTATATACTTGAAATGGACTCCATTGAAAATGTCCCTTTGGCCCAGGCCAAGTGAAAGATCTGTGATGGTGCTTGCATTCTCTGCATATATTGCAAATGCATTTTATATAGACATATAGTGGGACTTGCCCTAATCCTTACTCTGGGTGCCATTTTTATTCATCTTACTATGGGTCACTGGCTAGCAACTGAAGTATCTAACTCTAGAGTGATTTTCCTCGCCAAATGTCTAGCCCAGAGTCACTGCTCATTCAGAGCCTCAAAGAAACCTTTAATTCAAGGGATACAAAGAGAAATGCAAGGGAATCTCTGTCTTCATGAAGATGATGCATACTGTAAGAAACACTTTATGTAGGTAAATGTAGCTGGATTATACAGTATGAAGAGGAGAGTAAGGATTAAGAAGACTGGAAAAACAGGCAGGGACCAGATTATGAAGAACTGTGAGTTCCAAACACAGGGTTTTATATTTAACCCTTAAGTGGAAAGGGTTCATTGACATTTAATGAGCAGTTAAGTGATGTGGCCAGACATGGACTTTAGAACAATTACCTTAGAAGGTGAGCAGAGGTAGATTGGAGAAGCAATAACTCTCCATATGCTCTTATGTAAAAGCATCTTCTCCCTCTTGGTATGTAGGCAAACGATGTTCTTTTATTAAAATAGTACACTCCTTCTATGAAAAGACATAGTATATCTAATGTGAGATGTAAAGATCTTGTATTAAGATGAAATGAACCCCTTCTTAAAATATGTATTTTCACTAGAGTTCTTAACTAATGGTTCTTAACCTTTGTTATATCTTGGAGCCCTTTGCCAGCCAGGTGAAGCCTATAGACTTCTTCTCAGATAGTGTGTGTAAAGGCATCAAATAATGTGTATAAGATTGCAAAGGGAATAAATTAAGTTGAAATACAGCTAACAAAATTTTTTAAAAATTCAAGGACTCAGAGAGGAGCCAAGATGGTGGAGTAGAAAGACACACATACTCTAGCTCTTCCCCCACAGCCTGTAAAATATCTGTAAAAAGTGACTGTCAACAAATTCTAGAGCAGCAGAGGCCACAGAACAACAAAGTGAAAGAAATTTCCACCCAAAGGTAACTTGGAAGACTGACAGGAAAGGTGTATCCCATGGGATACTGAGCAGAGCAAAGCCCAACCCTGGCCATATGGCACAGGGAGGAATAGGACCAGAACAGGCCTCCAGGGCAGAATCCCCAGAAGCAGTGGAGGGTCTCAGATCCCTCAACCCACAGATGCCAAAGAAAGCTTCAAAGATCAGTGCGAGGGCTTTCCCAGATGGGTGAGAGGGGAGTAAGGTCCCCCCCAGCATGAGCCCCAGGCTGTGGTGGAGGTAGCAGCAGTAATGACAATGTCCATCTGTGAAGCACTTCGCGTAAAGCCCCTAGGGGGATTAAGCAGCTGATCTGAATCTCAGCCCTGAGCATGGTCTTAGGATGAGGGGGACCACTAGCACCCTCCTCTTGATGAAGGATTCAAAAGTCAAGTAACTGGCTGGGAAAATGCCCAATAAAGGGGGAAAAAATAAGACCACAGAATGTTACTTTCTTGGTGAATAGGTATTTCCTTCCATCCTTTTGGATGAGGAAGAACAATGCATACTGTCAGAGAAAGTCAAGGCTTCTGCATCAAGTACCTCCAAAATGAATATGCAATGGACTCAGGCCATGGAAGAGCTTGAAAAGTGAGTCAGTAGCTTGCTAAAGGAGACCCAAAAAATTCTGAATAAAATAACACCTTTAAAAATAGGCTAACTCATTTGGAAAAAGAGGTGCTAAAAGTCACTGAGGAGAAGAAGGCTTTAAAGAGCAGAATTGGCCAAATGGAAAAAGAGGTTCAAAAGCTCATTGAAGAAAATAGTTCTTTAAAAATGAGAGTGGAGCTGAGGGAAGCTAATGACTTTGTGGTAAACCAAGAAATTACAAAACAAAATGAAAAGAATGAAAAAATAGAAGATAATGTGAAATATCTCATTGGAAAAATAACTGACCTGGAAAATAGATCCAGGAGAGACAATTTAAAAATTATGGGACTACCTCAAAGCCATGATCAAAAAAAGAGCCTAGACATCATCTTTCATGAAATTATCAACAAAAACTGCCCTGATATTCTAGAACCAGAGGGTAAAATAAATATTGAAAGAATCCACCGATCACCTCCTGTAAGAGATCCAAAAAGAGAAACTCCTCGGGATACTATAGCTAAATTCCAGAGTTCCCAGGTCAAGGAGAAAATATCACAAGCAGCTAGAAAGAAACAATTCAAGTATTGTGGAAATACAATCAGGATAACATAGCATCTGGCAGTTTCTACATTAAGGGATCAAAGGGCTTGGGATATGATATTCCAGAAGTCAAAGGAACTGGGTTAAAACCAAGAATTAGCTATCCAGAAAAACTGAGTATAATACTTCAAGGGAAAAAAATGGTCATTCAATGATATAGAGGTCTTTCAAGCATTCTTGTTGAAAAGACCAGAACTGAAGAGAAAATTTAACTTCCAAACACAAGAATCAAGACAAACATAAGACAGTAAGCAGGAAAGAGAAATCATAAAGGACTTTCTAAAGTTGAACTGTTTACATTCCTACATGGAAAGATAATATTTGTAACTCCTGAGATTTTTTATTTTTCTCAATATTTGGGTAGGTGGGGGATTATATACACACACACATATGCACACACACACACACACACACATATATATATATATATATATGTGTATAGACAGAAGGCACAGATTGAGTTGGATCACAAGGGATGATATCTATAAAACAAATTAAGGGGTAAGAGAGGAATATATTGGGAGGAGAAAGGGAGAGATGGAATGGGGCAGGTTATCTCTCATAAAAGAGTTAAGAAAAACCTTTTTCAATGAAGGAGAAAAGGGAGGAGGTGAGAGGGAAAAAGTGAAGCTTACTCTCATCACATGTGGCTTAAGGAGGGAATAACATGCTCACTCAGTTTGGTGTGAAAATCTATCTTGCACTACAGGAAAGTAGGGAAGAAGGGGACAAGTGGGGTGAGGGGGATGATAGAAGGGAGGGCAAATGGGAGAAGGGAGTAACTAGAAGTTAACACTTTTGGGAAGGGACAAGGTCAAATGAGAAAACAGAATAAAGGGGGACAGGGCAGGATGGAGGGAAATATAGTTAGTCTTACACAATATGACTATTATGTAAGTCTTTTGCAAAACTACACATATATAGCCTATATTGAATTTCTTGCCTTCTCAGTGGGGATGAGTGGGGAGGGAGGAAGGGAGAGAAGTTGGAATTCAAAGTATTAGAAACGAATGTTGAGAATTGTTATTGCATACAACTGGGAAAGAAGAAGTACAGGTAATGGGGTATAGAAATCTATCTTGCCCTACAAGCAAAGAGAGAAGATGGGGATAAGGGAAGGGTGGGATGTGATAGAAGGGAGGGCACTTTGAGGGAAGGGGTAATCGGAATGCATGGTGTTGGTGGGGGAAGGGGAGAGATGAGGAGAAAATTTGGAACTCAAAATTTTGTGGAAATGAATGTCATAATCTAAAAATAAATTTAAAAAAAACTTTTTAGAGAGATGGCTCTCTAAAGGGAGGAGGAAGGAAATAAAGAGAAATGGAAGCTATGTAAAAAACAAAAATTCAATAAATGACTTAAAAAAAAGTTCAAGGACTCCAGGTTAAAAACACTGGCCTAGAACAATTAAAGGATTAAGTGACTGACCCAGTCAGAGGAAGTTTTGACCTTAGGTCTTCTTGGTTCCAAGGTTAGCACTCCAATCACTAGGTCATGCTACCTCTCCACACTTAATTATCCACGTTACATGACTCTGTAAGACTTTAAGCCAGATGAGAGGATACATGTCACTGTTTTTCACTTGTCTATCCTCAGTGCACACACAGCACAGTGAGTTGGACATAGTAGGCCCTAAAAACTGCTTGATGAGTTTGAATTTTACTAAGAAGGTGGTAGGGAGCCAGTGCAGGGTTTTGAACAATTCATTTATTTTTATAGCTTTTTTCTGATGTGTTTTTTCCAACTCTGATTTGTGAATGTTTTTTCTCTTATTATGGGACCACTAGTCTTCATTAGTAGGAACAGCCTTTATGAATTCTTCTAGAAAAATCTCATGCTATTTCCAAGCAAGTCTTCCCTAAAATCTCAAGCATGCATAGACTCTGTGCCTGGCTCCAAAAGTGAGAGATGTGTGAGACTTTGATAACATATGTTGCTGGAAGAAGTTACTGGGGTGAACACACATCCTCACACCCACGTGCGTGCCTCATGTGGACAGTTGCTATTTTTACTACACTTGAGCAAGAAGCTTAGCTGGCTCTGCTTTGGTACTAAAAAAAAAACAACAACAACCAAGATTGAGAGTTGGATCCTTTTCTGGCCCGGTGAGCTTCGTAGACACACATGATTCTGTGTCTTACTGGCTGTGCCTCTCACCATCCAGACCACACACCAGCCATCTCACAGCTGCACATCATTGGTCACCAGGGGAACTTGGCAGGTGATGATGAATGGTTCTAGGCACTGCAGCCTCACTACAGGAAAAGTAAAAGCATCTTGTAAGCATATTATGGACATGGTAGGCAAGTTGAACTATTTTCATATACAAAAGGGGCACTATGGCTGTCAGTGTGGTGTAGTGGCTATGGTTTGAGACTTGGAGTAAAGAAATCCTTCCTCTCACATAGGCAAGGGACTTTACTTGTTTAATCCTCAGGTTCTTTGTCTTTAAAATGGGGGTATTAGTTCCTTTAATACCTATGTCACAGGTTTGCTGAAAACATCAAATGATATAATGTAGATAAAACCACATTGCAAATCTTAACGTATAGTATAAAGTAAAATGTTGTTGAGAGGCCATCTGGCATAGTGGGTAAAAAGGTTGGTTTGGGGGTTAGGAAGGACTGGGTTCAAATTCCACTGTGTGAATATAGGCAAATCACTTAAACTTGCTCAATTTCAATTTCCCTCTAGTAGAATATAAGATCCCTGAGTGTGGGAACTGTTTTTTCATTTTGTCTTTGTATGCTAACACCTAGCACAAGGCCATGCACATAACATGTAGTAAATGCTTATTGGATTGCATTGATTTGGATCCAAGCTCTGAAAAAGACTGACTTATTCCTGTTGTATCGATCTCACTGGGTCACTGTGAGGCATAAAGCAAGAAAAGGTTGGAAAGTACTTCACAGATGTTATAACAATGGCCATTGCTAAAGGCAGCTCTCTCAGCTCTCTCTCTCTCTCTCTCTCTCTCTCTCTCTCTCTCTCTCTCTCTCTCTCTCTCTCTCTCTCTCTCTCTCTCTCTCCCTCTGTATTTTCCACCAGACTTTACACTAAGGATGATACTGGGTTTCTTATTAATATCATTATTCATCCATTCATTTATATATTTATTTATAGTCAGGAAAATGAAACATCCTTCAAAGGAGTTGTCCTTGGTTCATGATATAGCTAAGACAGAAAGATATGATGAGGGCCACTGAAACTTCCAAGATGCCCTTGAGCCCACTGACATCACACTGATGTGCCATTATTTAAGCAATACATCTGAATCTTGATTAGTGCTTGGTGATATTGCTCCACATGTGCACCATTTTTTATTTTTCCAATCTGTGCTCCCAGAGGGGTTTTACAATTGCATTTAAAAAATAAAATGAAGAAATAGTTCTTCCTGGTAACAAAGAGGTCTTGAATGATTCAAAAACATGTACATTAGGTTTGAGTTGAAGTGATGCGAAAAGACTCAATTTGTCTTTAGTGATCATTTAGGTTTGGGCCTCTATTAGAGGAAAATAGTTCATCTAGAAAGGATTGAGTCTTTATGCAACAATTTCGTTGGAGAGAAAACTAAAAGAGGAGGTAATAAATAGACATTTTTGGTCAGGTTAAAGATAATCAGTCTATAAGCATTTATTAAATGCCTACTATGTGCCAGGAAGTGTGCTAGGGTCTGGAAGCACAAATGCAAACAACGAAACAGTCCTTACTCATGAGGAACTTCCAGTCTACCTGGAGAGACAATAAGTATGGAGATGAGTCTATACTGCAGAGATATGGAGTGAACACATGAATGAATATAAATCAATATAAGGTAGTTAAATACAATGGAGTTTTTGGAGACAGGGCTCCAGTTGGAGTGGTGGTATGGGGTGGAGGATAGGAAAAGGCTTCAGTGAAAGGTAGTGGGTCATTCAATGAAGGAACAGAGGAATTCTGTGAAGTAGAGCTTAGGAGAGTGCATATTTCTGGTATGCAAAGGCCCAGACTGGATATAGACTGCCATCTATGAGCAACAGAGAAAAAGCCAGCTTGCCTGGATTGCACAGACCAAGAGAAGCTGTCATGTACAATGAGGCAGGCAAACTAGGCTAGGTAGGGAAGGGTTCCAAAAGTGAAACAGAAGATTTTACTTTTTTTTTTCCCCTGGAGGCACCAGGAAGTCTTTGGAATTGATTGAGTTGGAAGTGACAGGTTTCGATCCACATGAAAGGAAAATCTTTCTTCTTCTGCTGTGGAGGGGATTAACTTCAGTGGAGAAAGATTTGAGGCAGGGAGACCAGTTGCGAGGCTGGTGAAATAATCTAGGGAGAGGTTACGAGAACCTGAACTTAGGTGGGAGCTCTGAGGTGAGAGGGGAGGGGATGAGACAGAAATTGTGGAGGTGAGACCTGTAGGATGCAACAAATGATCAGCTATGGGGGCAGAGAGTGGGGAGTCAAGGATAATACTGAGGTTATGAACCTGGAAGAGGTGGTGTTGCAGTCAACAGAGCTCCAGGCCTGGAGTCCGAATGACTCATCTTCCTGAGTTCAAATCTGGCCTCAGATCCTTACTAACTGGGTAAGTCACTTCACCCTGTTTGCCTCAGTTTCTGCAGCTACAAAATGAGCTGGAGAAGGAAACAGCAAAGCACTCTGGTAGCTTTGCCAAGAGAACCCCAAATGGGATCACACAAAGTCAGACACAACTGAAACAACTAAACGACTCATCATCATCAACAGCAGTGAACAGGAGGATGCATAATAATGGAGAAGTTCAGAAGGGGAAAGGATAAAAGAGATGATAATTAAACCTTTGATGGAGGGCGAGAGAGAATAAGAATATTTTCATGAATTCACTAAACCTTTGCTATAACCCCAGATCCTGATTGTGGTTACCCAATTCAGAGAAACTGGCTTTCTTAGAACCATGAAATCTGTCCTCTAAAGAACTCTAGAAGGTCATTATTTGCTCAATATGAAGTTATTACCTAATGGTAAAGTCACTTAACTATTCTGAACCTCAGTTGCCTTTTCTGTCAAATGGAGATGATGAAATTTGCACTCCTTGCCCCAGCCCCCTCCCCAGGGTTGTTGCAAAGCTTAAATGAAAACAGGCATGGACAACTCTTTGTGAATGGAAAGTATTATGTAAATATGATCTATTATTAATAGTGTGCAGAATTCCATATGAGGCATGAAATAATCAATCGATGTAATATGGCAATAGCAGAGTGTAGGAAGGGGCAATGTCATTTCCAGATTAGTTACCCAACACACAAAGGCATTACTAGTGTGAGGTCATTGTAGTTTTGTCCTAGGGCCCCCAAATTTAGAGGGTATAGATGACATTTCCACTCTTACAGAAACATAAAAGCAACTGAACTTAGCCCCGGTCAAGAACAATAAGTAATAAAAATTTGAAGCTACCAGATGGCAGTTTTTTTCACCCATTGGCCACGACTCAGGTGAGTTCTTCCAAGCCCTGGACCTGGTTCTGCCCACAGCAGTCTTAGGGTATTCCAGTGTCTTTATTCTCCTCCCTGACTTGAACCTGTGACTTGAATGACTGGTACATTTCATGCCACCTACTTGTGAATGCAAAAATTGTAGATTACATATCTGCCAACAAAAACTATAGGAGATTTTCAAAAGTAAAAGACCAAAAATAAAGAAGTAACCAAACCAAGAAGAATTCTCCCTTTAAAAGCAAATGGATAAAACTAAACATATGCCCAGAGATCAACAGGGCCCTGATGATCTATAAATAAGGAAAGGAATTAAACTGACTGCATAGAAGCAAATTCCTTTTGAAAACCTTTCCTTTGTGCCCAGTCCTTGAGGCCCTCCTGGGTTTTTCCAGTGTGGGTTGAAAGGAAAGTTTCCTGTTTGCAGAAGAGAAAATCTGGGCCACTAATCTACTGCATCCTAAGTAATGCATGCAAATCTTGTGGTATCAGCCTAACTTTCACACCCAAGAACTCTGACAATGAAGAGGTCAGTTGCTGTTAAGTGGGAGGCTATGGCAAATTGGGGTTTCCAGGCCTTCTGACTTCTGGGTCCTTGTTGCTATGGTGCTGTAAAGGGTTGAGCATGAGGGGAGCAGTTAAAAAGAATGGGCAAGGCCTTGGTCACTAGCAGCAGGACACAGGGTAGCACACATTGTGGCATGGAGCTGGTTCCTTTGTCATGTGCCCTTAACAGGTACCCCTCCCTTGCCTCATTGTCAACTTCCTCTTAGTGATTCTTTTGTTTGCAGTGTGAAAGCAGCCCTGCCCTCCCATTCTTTTCTGCTACACTGCTAATGTATTTCCTTTTCATAATTTCCACCTTCAGAGAAGAGGGAATTGTACTGATGTTCCTCTAATGCTGTTTGGGGGCCACTGCACATGTAGAAATACACAAATTGCACTTGATAGTCTCTCCTTTCAGATAATTTGATTGCCCCGGAACAATCAAATCACTGAAGTTGGCTTTCCTATGAGATGCTGTGCGACTTCTTACATATAGCTTCCGTTGGCTAGAATAGGAAATGTCTCTGGATGACAAGAGTGGTCTCTAATGGGCTTCCATTCATGATATACTTTCCAGGAAGTGGAGGCAGTGTAGAGAGCCCTCATGCCTCTGTTACTTCTCTCAGATGCTGTGGGTTCCAGTCAATGTCCTACTTGCTGTTTTCATACATGCCATTCCATCCTCAAATGCTGTGCCTTTGCACAGGCACTCCTTCATGTCTACAATGATCTCCCCTTTCCCTCTTCACCCCCTGGGATTCCTACCTTCCTGCAACCTAGCCACCTCCTACGGTAGACTACACTTGAGTCTACCTGACTGGTGCTTTTCTGCTCAGGCCAGTGACTATTTACCTATTTTATATTAACCTCCCCCTGTATGCATTGTTTTCCCCCAGAAGAAGAGAAGCTCTTTGAAGGCAGGGAAAGTTTTCTTTCACATTTGCATTCCTAGTAAGGAGAACAGTACCTGGCACATAGTAGGTGTTAAATATATCACTATCTTGAGTTTCCATGAATTGTATTCATAGGCATGCATAGTACACAGCATGAGTGTGAACCCAAGGAATTCTTTTTTCACATTTAATGTATCATAAAGAATACTATTTTTATTAGCCAAAGTAAAGAAACTAGAACCTAAATAAATTTATTTTTTAAATGAACTAAACTTTATTTTTAAAAAATGCAAACTTTGCAAAGGACTCTGTTTAATCAAACCCTTCTCCTTTCATTAGAATATGCAACACTCTTTATACCTTTATCTTCTTGGAAAAGCAAATCCCAGCTGGACCCTTCTCCCTAACCTTCTACTTGATCATGAAAGGGCAGTAAGAAACTGGAGACCTGATATATCTCTTCAATGTGTAAAATTTTAGCTTTTTCACTTTTCTTGTTGGTAGCAGCCAAGGCCCTTTTGCCATGTGCTATGGGTTGAACCATTGAAAACCAAGTGAGCAGAGGAGACAAAGGGGGAAAATTGTCTAGTTAATTTCTCCCCCCCCCAGCAACAGCTGATTGGAGTCCCTGGGAAGGTGGGAGTGGGGGCCTCATGGGTGCTGAAAGGAAGAAGGCAGACTGCCTTTCTGACTCTTACATAAACTAGGCTCTACCAAAAAGAAGCACCATTGGTAAGGCAAGGCAATACAGGAGAGAAAATTTAGAAGAGGGCTATAGACAGGGCCTGAGCAAGTTTTAGAGGCAAAACCAATGGGAAGTAGAGGAGGAGGAAGGAAGAATAGCTGCCATGGTGGCCGTAGATGTAGAAGGTCCCCAGAGACCAGGGATGCCTCTGGTGGACTCTGAATACCAGGCAGTCCCAACATGGTAAGAGCATTACTGGCATATTAGGGTACGCCTTGGCAGACCTGGCACACACCTATTCTTACAGCACTACTCAAGGCCTTCTTTGGAAAAGACATGGTGCTGAACCACATATGTCCTAATGGTACCTCATGTTTTCTGGTGCCTCCAAGTGCCTGATGGAAAATGTCCAAATAGATGATGGATCAAAGATAGGACTCAATATAAATGTGGAATCTATAGCAGAAGTGCCTGAGGTAGTGGTGGGTAGTGGGTAGTGGTGGTAGTGTTTTTAACAGACCTGTAGGTTCAGAAGTAATAAATAACCACTTAAATTGTAGGCAAATAATCTGATGTTTTCACATTATTCTTATGCTCAACACTTCACCCCCAACAAGAATGGCTTTTTCATGAAAACTAAGCACCCCACCATCCTAACCTCAGTCTACTTGTCCTTGGATGTTGCCTGAAGCACAAAAGGGGTAGGTGACTTGCCTAGGGTTACATGGCTAGTACAGTCAGAGGTGGAATTTCTCACTCTACCCATTAGGTCATCATACAGTCAACTTTAAACTAGCCCTATAGAGCCATTCTCAAATTGATGCAGTAAGATAGATTATCATCCAGTCATGTATTTGGGAAACTGGATTCCCCTTACAACAAAGAGACTTTTAGGTCAGAAGCTAGGGCTCTAGATTGATGTGAAAATGATGATGCATCCCAACATCATTTGGTAAATGGTTGAAGAATCAATACACTGCAATCAGTATTAATTAAACTGTAGTCCTTCTGACAATGCTGTATCATCTAAAGGATTGGAGCTCCAGTTCTCCTGGCCTTGGATCTTTTATTTCTACTAACTTAAAGTCAATTACTAGTTTAACTGATCTTTCTCCCAACTCTGAATCAATCATCCAACAAACATTAAGGGCCACCTATGTGCTAAGCACTGAGGTAGGTAACTAAGGGACTGACTAGTTTAACAGGCAGATGCAAGTGGCTGTGTTGGCTATACCTGCACAAATCGGCTGTTCAGGTGCTCAAACAATAGGTTGGCCTTGGCCTAAACTTTCCATCATGATGATGTGACCAGACCAGCTGTTTGTGGCAGGGTGGGATCAAAGAGATGGAAACACCTTCGAAGTCATCTAGCTCAACACCTTCATTTTACAAATGAGTAATGAGTCTCAGACATGTGAGGTAACTTATCCAACACAGAAAATACAGGATTCAAATCCAGGTCCTCTATACCACACAGCCCCACTTTGAAGACTCCACCACCTTGTCCTGGATCTTTACGCAGTGCCCACTTGCATCAAAACTATCTCTGTTGGGCAAGGACAGTGGCATACAATGGAAACAGTCCTGGATTTGGCATCAGAGGATGTGGGATAAAATCTCTCCTCTTCCACTTGTTAGCTGGGTGACCTTAGGCAAGTCACTTAAATTCTCTTTGATCAAAATTTCTTCACATGAAAAACCAGAGAATAGAACCAGAAGAGTTCTAAGATCTCTTTCAGACCGAAATTGTTTATCCTATGACTGTGCCTTATCCTATGACTGTGTGTGTGTATACATATATATATATATATATATATATACAGGTATAAATACGCATATATGTATATACACACACATACACATATGTGTATATGTATGCACACACACGTGTATATATATACACACATAATATGAATATTAATCCTGAAATAGACCCTGACCTACCCTTTGCAAGGTGATTTGACCTTTTCAAAGTGCATTTTCACCCAGCACTTGCCATAGCACTGAACTGGTCTCTGTGAAGGGAGTGGCCACTCTCCTCTTGATGACTTATGAAGTCAAAACCAACCTGCCCTGAGTCTTTTGGCAGTGTATGCCAGAAGCAGTGACAACAATGTATAGGATCAGAGGGATTATATCGTTAGGATGGAAACAGCCAGAGGCTTGGCCTGCAGGTGAGCCCCAGATGGATGAGCCCCAGATGGCAGGCAAGGAGTCAGCAGTAAGGAAGGCTCCCAAGTGAGGTTGGAAAGCGCATCTTGGCAAAGGGTACATTTGTCCCCTCTATGGTGGGGTCATTATGCACGACCCCTGCCCATTCGTCCATCTGGTTTTCATGTCAACTAGCATCACTTCATTTTTTCCTATGGTCTGATTTTCAGCCAATTCACAAAATACGATGCATGCTCTGAATTTTTTGAAAAATGGAAATCTCCATGGTGGCTATACGTACACCTATATGAACATGAAGATAAACAAAATAATTTGGTGACATAGGTACAGTGCAATCATGGTAAGGCTCCAAGGAGAAGGATCAAGAGGGATCTTTGTGTCTGGTAGCACTTTCTAATACATTTGGTGGTGGTTCTTTTCTGTAAATTTCTTCCTCTTCTTTTTCTGCTTTCTTTTGTGTTGGCACTGTCATTTAAAAGAATTACATTTCTTAGTGAAAAACACCTGAGCTAGAAAAAGGAATTATACAGTGAGTCATGGCAATCAAAATGCCTGAGGATGAATCACAGCCTCCATGACAGGGAGCTGGGGGAGGTGCACCTCCCCCTTCTTCAAGACTTCCAAAGAACAGTGATTTCATGCACTTAGCCCTCCTTCCTCCCAGGCAGATCACCACCCCTCCATGCCTTTGAATATAGCTTCATGCCTTGCTAAGGCCAGGAAATTCCATTTTCTGGCAGCTAACCTCTAGTAATGAGCCTCAGAGACCATAGCTAAACCTTGTATGAGAGAAACACAGACCATCCTTAGGCCTCTACTTGGGGCTCTTTTGGCTCAGTAAAGACTACTCCTACAGTAAAAACTTCTGCTTTGCTAGTGGAGCTTCTAGAATCCATGGTTACCCAAACACCACCAGGAGGTGTCAGAAGAGGACTTTAATAAAATGGCCACTAGGTAGTACAGTGAATACAGTGCTGGATTTGGAGCAAGGGAGGCTTCAGTCTACATCTTCCCTCAGACACTTAATAGCTATACGATCCTGGGCAAGTCACTTAATCCCTCAACATCAGTTTCTTGATCTATAAAATGGAGATCAATAAGAACACTTACCTTATACAGCTTTTGTGAGAATTAAATGAGATAGCACATGGAAAGTACTTTGGAAACCTTAATGTGCTGTATGGATGCTAGCTATTATTATAATCACTATTATTAATTACTAAATATAAATCCCCAGCATGCAATCCAGCGTATTTCCTCCATCCTAGACTGTTTCTGGTAGTCAAAGCCACCTACTCAGTCCCAAAGTCAAGTCACATTTAAGTTCCCTTTACAATTCTCATTCAGAAGTGCTGGAGCATAGCTTTTGCTGGATTTCTTTCTCATTTCTGCTTAGCTTTGTGCCACAAGTCTGTCAGTAGACGAGTCATTCATGACCACAAACCAGACCGCTGGTCTACTTGAGGCACAAGTTCAGCAAGATTCTCCCTGGGTGTCTGATTTCTCCAATTCAGGAAAGTTAGGGTCATGTTGATGTTCTGGACATCTCAGTGGGGAAAAAAATTAATCACTCAAAGCAGTGGTCTAAGATGATACAGATAAATAGCTGGTGGACTAACCAACCTCTACACTTTTCAGTGGGTTCTGTTGGCATCAGAGATACACTACAGACCACGAGCCACTCAGCTAACACTCACTGAGCTACAATGGATTCCTAGACAGTATTCCAGTGATCTAAGGAAAGAGCCTAGAGAGAGGAAATATACAGATGAGATTGATTTTACCCACCATTTTAGAGCATATCTTAAATGGGAATAGTTAGCTATCAAGAGTTATTGAGCTCCCCTTTTATGGAAAGCATAATATACTACAAAGTGTTGTTATTTAGACCTCATGAACTGTACTGTCCATGGGGTGTTCGTGGCAAAGATACTGGAGTGGTTTGCCATTTTCTTCTCCAGTGGATTAAGGCAAACAGAGGCTAAGTGACTTGTTCAGGGTCACACAGCTAGTAAGTATAAGTAAGGATTTGAACTCAGGCCTTCCTCATTCCAGGCCAGTGCTCTAGCCACTGAGCTAGCTCTCCAGTTGCCTCCTACTGGGTAAAGTAAGGAGAGAAAAAAAAACAGAAATAAAGATACTTTCTGCCCTTGGAGCTCATCATTCATCTAGGGTAATGGAAGATATGGCATGAAATGTTTAATGAAAATACACTTGTCAAACAAAATATATGTACAGAGTATGTTCAAATGGACATATCTTTGCCTTCCAGCAACTGTCATTAGTGAACATCTCTAGTGCAGCTTTTGTTTGTTTCTACAGCCTTAGGATTGGCCACGACAAAGGTGTCCGCTAAGGGTAGCTGTTGGAAAATGCAGCTGTTTCTATTTGCATATGCCCCCTATGGACAAACAAGGGTAATTAAGAGAGTGCACAATGAGGAGCCACAGGGAAGGAATGATCACAATTACATGAGAACCCTTAACTGCTTTGACAACTGTAGAGAAACTAACCCCTGAATAGCAGGGGTTCACATTGATCAGGCTGAAGCAAGGCATTGTCAGCGTTTTGAATGGAAGTATCCTATAGGATGGCTGACAAGGCCTGGCTCAGACTGACTGTGAGCAGGTTGGGAAAGGTCAGAGAAGCAAGAGAAAGAGGGCAAATTAGAGAGCAAGAATCACCAAGTGACCTTAATTAAAAGAAGGCAACTTGGCAGTTGGGTAAAAGAGTTCAGAAGCTGTCACAGAGGAAAGCCACATGTGCTGGAGCAACAGGGGCCTCTTTCTGAACAAGAAATACTGTATTTTACCAAGGATTCAAGCAAACCTTAACCTTGCAAGTCCTGAATTCTGTCTCACAAGGGTGGTTTTGCCTAGAAACGTGCTGTTCAGTGCTAGCCGAATACAAGTAATCACAACTCCTCTTCCTGGGTTTGCGCTGGATTCAAGCAATATGTTTGACCAGGCATTTTTCCTTGTTAGCGTCTGACTACAGAGTGTAGACAATTGAGAATGAATGCAATTACAAACTATTCAGATAGAGCTATTATTAAGCATTCATATTTCAATCAATGGTGCAGAAGGAAACTATGGCAGAAGCACAATTTATTCTGACAATATTTGCATATTGGTGTCAGGAGCTTGATTCAAGCCAATTATGCTATAGTTATCTATGAAAACCATATGGTGGACAGATAGATATGGTATACTCTTCCAGTTAAAATCTGCACTATAGCATTTGCATAGCAAGAACAGCAAAGAGACAAGGAAATATTTATTATTCATGGACTAGACACAGTAACATAGGGTCCCATCCCTTTTATTTCAAATGATCATGTGTTTACACAAATAATTACCCTCCAAATAATTATAATTATTGTATTAATATCAGGCAATGGACAGAGAAAGCAGAATGATGTAAGGGACAGAATGAAGAGGACTGCGAAATGACAGTGTGTAAGTTTTTGGTTTTCTCAGCTGAGAGATAATAACATCAGAGCTCACAGACTACATTTGCATAAGCTCACAAAGTACTTTATGTACCAACCCTATGAGGTATATGAAAATCCAGGTTTTAGAGCTGGTTGCAATCTCAGTCATTATCTGGTTCAATTTATGTCTGAAAAAGGACATTTTCTGCTATATCCTTAACAAGTAGTCCTCTAGTCTTTGCTTAATGACTGTCTGCTGCCCCTCTGGGGACCCAACTAGCCAGTTCCCATTGGGCAACAAAGCTCACTCTTCCTTCGTTCGTTCCTCCTTTCTATATATCCCTTCCCTCCTCTCCCTCTTCTCCCTCTGTCCATATAGGGAATCATACCCTAACCTGAAGATACTCTGCAAATATATCTATCTCAAAATATAAATTTTGATCACCAAAACCTAGCAAGGGATGCTTGGATTTTGATATCTCTGAATGAGTGTAAGTAACAATTGTTTCTGTCTTGGCCAGAAATCCTAGAGTCATCCCCCTCCTAGACTGATTTTTTATTATTATTATTTTTTACCTCATTTCTTTTTTTTCAAATTAATTGATTTATTTTTAGTTTTCAACATTCATTTCCACAAGATTTTGAGTTTCAAATTTTCTCCCCATCTGTCTACTCCCCCCACCCCAAAACACCTTGCATTCTGATTGCTCCTTTCCCTAATCTGCCCTCCCTTCTATCACACTCCTCCCTTTCCTTATCCCCATCTTCTCTCTTTTCTTGTAGGGCAAGATAGATTTCTATACCTGTATTTCTTATTTCCCACTTACATGCAAGGGAGAGGGGTTTATTCCTCTCCTGGCCTGCACTCTGATCTGTGAGGAGGATTCCCTCTCCAGAGCCTCCACCAGCTCCACCACACTAGCCAGCACTCCTCCTCACCCCAGGGTGGCCACTCAGGGCTGAGATCCAGATCAGCTGCTCAATTCCCCCAGAGGCATTAGGCTAGGCCTCCAACAGTGGAAGCTATGGCTGCCTGGGGCCAGGGCTAGACTGCTGCATTCCCTTCTCATCCAAGTGAAAAGCTTTCTCATTGGCCTTCTAAGACGTCTTTGGCATTTGTGAATTGAGGAATCTGGGACCTGTAGCTGCTGCTGATGGTGCTTTGAAGCCTTCTCCAGTCCTGTCTTTGCCATGGTGCTCTGCTTCAGACCCAGCACAATAGACCTTTCCTGTTGGCCTTCCAGGCTGCCTTGGGCTAGAAATCTCTTTCACTCCGTTGTTTTGTGGCTTCTGCTGCTCTAGAATTTGTTTACAGTCATTTTTTACAGGTATTTTATGGGCTGTGGAAGGAGAGTTTCTAGAGATATGTCCTTCTACTCCACCATCTTGGCTGTGCCTTCTAAAGAACTTTTGCCTCATTGCTTACCTAGCTTTAATCTCTGAGTGCACATTGCCTCAGACAGACTGAAACCTAGGAAAGACCTTAACCTAAAAAGGCCAAGGTCTCCTACTGCATCCAGAGCCAGCTTCAGTTGTCCTGATCTGTATCTTGCCACTGGACCCAGATGGCTCCGGAGGAGAAAGTGAAGCTGGTGACTTTGCACAACCCTCTCTCACTTATGTCCAATTCACTTGTAAGTCATGACATCTCCTTCCTGATATCATGGTCCTCTTTGAAATGAAAAAAAAACCAAACAACAATGACCTCCAGTAAGAGAAAATTCATCATCTCTCAAAAGACTTCATTCCACTTCTAAGCAGCTGTAATTGTCATGTGGGGCAGCTGGGTGGTGTAATGGATAGAGCAACAAATATGAAGTCAGGAAAAATCATCTTCATGAGTTCAAATCTGACCCAAGACACTTACTAGCTGTGTTACCATGGGCAAGTCACTTCACCCTTTGCTTCAGTTTTCTCATCTGTAAAATGAGCTGGACAAGGAAATGGCAAACCATCCCAGTATCTTTGCAAAGAAAACCCCAAATGGGGTCACAGAATTGGATGTAATTGAGGAATGATTGAACAGCAGCAATCATTATGCAGGTTTTCCTTGCTTCAACATGAAACCAGTCTCATCATTCTTCCACCTAATGGTCCTTCAAATATAGTCATGTTCCCTCTACCCCTTAAGTCTTCTCATTCAAGATTAAGCCCTTCTCTCATTTCTCCAGTCAGTCTTTATATGACATGAACTCTGGGTTGCCTTCCTCTGAACTCTTCTCAGCTTATAAATGGCCTTCCTAAAATGTGGTGACCAAAACCAAACACAATACTCCAGATCTGGTCTAACCGAGGCAGAGGAGAATGACATTATCAACCCTTATTCACAGATACAATATCTCTAGCACTGCTTAAAATCACATCAGCTTGGAGGGGTTGCTGGCATATCACACACATAGACTTATGTTGAGCTTGCAATTAAACCCCCAGATTTTTCCAAATGAACTGAACTCTGTGAGACAATACTTTAGGAATATACTTAGAGTAATGCAACATTTTACAAGTGAAAATGCTGGAATTTACAGAAATGTAGGATCAGTTAAGCCAGACCTCTGCTTTCAGGTGGTACTCTGTGCTAAGGAGATGCAAATTTTCTCATAAAGCCCCAAGTAGCCTATTAAAATACATGTAATGTCATGAGAATAGGTTGTGACACTGAGTCTCTAAGGTTGACTTATACTTAGGAGACGATATGGTCTTTTACAATATTTCCTTTAACTTTGGTATGATCATCCTCTGCCTTAACTGAAAGACCTATTCATCTTATTTCTCAAGTTTATTTCTCTTGTTCATCTGTCAAATATGAAGAAAGTAAGGAGGAAGGGCAGGGATGCCATTCATCAATAGTTTCAGATATTTGATGGCTGTACATTCATCCAAGTCATGTGGTCATTGCAACATGATCAAACAAAGTCACTACTTAGCAGGCAGGTGAACTTGGTAAATCCTCAAGCTCCCTGGACCTCAGTTTCAGTGTCTACAAAACATGGGCACAGGACTGTCTGATTTCTAAGGTTTCTTCCAGCTCTTGAATTCCATGCAATGAAATTGATGGGGTGCAAAAATTGGATTTTAGGGATTCATCTCTTTCCCTACTGATAGCTTCAACTCTAGCTGGAGTACCTTTCATTTTACCTTTTACTCAGGAAAAAGCACTGGGCTTGCAATCACAAAGCCTGGGTTCAAGTACTAATTCTGAAGCTTTATGAGCAGTATGCCTCAAGTGAGTTGGTTTCTTTCTCTGGGGCTCAGTTTCCTCAAGTGCATATAATAATACCTACACTGACTCTACCCACCTCAAATGGTCATTGGTAAGGAAAGTGCTTCATAAACTTCATTGCATTAAGTAAAGGTGAGATAATATTAGACAAGTTTAAACACATTTTTAGTTACAGCTTGAAAGGGAGGCCTGGCCTAATTAAGTATGGAGAGGTTGTTTTCTAGGCAGTTGGCTATGAGGTATAGAATGTTTTGGCAATGAAAACCCATGCAACAAAGGAAAATAAAGAAGAGCCCTCATTTCTACGCGCTTCTATCACAGCATTGCAGAGAATGGGAAAAGGGGGACTGTCTATAAACATTAACATTTTTTGGTACTCTAAATGTGTGAATTTTATCCAGAAATCATTGAGCTGATATATTACTGATGGAAGCGAACTGTATCAGTATTGATCACTACTGAGCAATATTTCCACTATAAATTAAACTAGAAGACATAAGAAAGTTGTAGTTAAATGGAAGGATGGGGGCCTGGGGATATGATTAGCAAGATGGCAGAAGAGTTCTTTTCCATATACTTCTCCAAATAGAAAGTCTCAAGAGAAGACAATACACCAAATCAAGAGTAATTAAAACTGAGCTTGGAAGATATGGATATTGTAACAGAAAAAGATAAAGGCCTCATTAAATAACAGTGGAAAACCTAAATACATAAAGCTTCCTCTCATCAGCCCCACTTCCAGGCCACACAATATGACAGAGCCTCTGTTCAAGGCTTTGCACCTGCTTAGAAAACACTGATCCTGTCCAACCATTGTGAACTTTTGGGTAGTGATATGATGGGCAAGTTGATGAAAGATAGATATGAGGCTTCCATGTAGAAGGGAAAGGGGACTAGAAGTCTGCCTCTGGTCCATCCTTTCTCCATAGAGTTTACCCAAGGTAGGGTATCAGCTAGGCACCCCCACACTCCAATTCAACCTAAAGTAGGGGTTCTTCATTGATGTCATGGTCCTTTTTGGTAGTTTAGTGCAACCTTTGGACTTCTTCTCAGAATAAGGTTTTTATATACTTAAAATAAAATGTATAGGGTTACAAAAGAAGCCAATTATGCTGAAACACAGTTATTTAAAAAAAAAAAAACAACAAGAAGAAGAAGTTCACAGACCCCAGGTTCAGAGCTCATATCCTGGAGGAAGGCCTCTGGCCCACTGGGTGACTACTTGATGAGAAATTTATGGGAGGATTTGGACAAAAGTCTCAAAGAATTAGAAGGTGTAGAGGGGTTATTCTGGGGGAAGGGGCATCTGCATCAACAATATCCCACCTCCACTGAAGTATTAAAGCGTAACTATGCTTCAGAATTTTGAAATGATATCAAATACTGACAAAGACATCATTTATTCCCAGGGTGGAATCTTGAGAAAGGGACTTCAAGCCCACTGCTGAAAAAGCCAAAGAGTATGTAAATTGTACTGTTTTCCCTCCCCCACTCCACACATTCCTCAATGAATAAGTCATTTTGAAGAATATAAATTATTTCACAATCACTGACTCACGGAATGAAGGCTATGGAGCAGGACCAGGGGTCAAAACGATGCAATGGGGTTTTTCTTTTTTTTTTTCCATTGGTAGAGGGTAAAAAATGGGATGCTATAAATGTTCCTCATTGGTATTCAACCTTCGAGAACAGCTGAAGGCAGAGAGCATGTCAAAATGCTGGTCTGTCTCTGAACCTTAAACTTGTTTTGAAACTTTTTAAAGTCTTGATACTCAAACTTTATATTACAAACCTCAGCTACTTAGGTATGAGTCAAATAACACACTCCTAAGTCTTATAAAGATTAAAAATAAAATAAAATTAGACAAGAACCTAAAGTTTGCAAGTCTCACCTTTAAGAAGTTAAGCTGTTCAATGAATATTAAAAATCAAACTCTATTTAAATAAATAATATCAAAACAAACTGTCCAATATTCTTCAGGGTTCCCTGAGCAAAAGCTCAGGGAAAATATGCAGTTCAGGCCATTTCTCAATTAAATCACATGAAGTCTATTTAACTAATCAAAAAATGTCATGTTTTGCTATGCTTAAATTAAATCTCAAATGAGACCAAAGAGGTTTGACACCTTTAAAAATCAGGTCCAGTTAGCAAAGGAACCCAAGCTGGGATCACGTAAAAACTTATGGAACAAAAATGCTGAATATTCTAAGAGGAAAAAAAAAAACCTTTAAAGTAGCTCAACTGAAGAAGGCGGGTGTGTGTGACTGTTGTAGGATAATAGCACACACTGAGGTGGAAAACACACACAATGCATGATCAGCTGATTCAGAATGGGGAGAAATCCTGCTCTGGAAACAGCAGTGACAATATACCTTCTACACACACCAAGGGAGCAATTCTCAGGGTAAGTATGGGAGCTCCAAAGTGAGATGGAAGACCTTTAGCCCTAAATGGGAGACTCAGTGCTGAGAGTCATTTGGTCTAGACTTAGAGAAAAGAAATCTCTGGCTCATGCATGTGAGAAAGATAAATATCTTCTTTCTTCTTTACACCAGAAAGAAGGCAGCCTCAGTACTGCATGTGACTTGTAAGGGACATCTTAGTGGGGCACAGTTCTTGAGATCTCTTGTTCAAAAATTTATTTTGTAACTCAATAACTACCAGTGTTTCATAAGCTCTAATACATAAATTACTTAGGAAAGAACTCTCTATTTGATTAGGACTTCTGGGAAAACTGAAAATTAGTCTGGTAGAAAGTAGGTTTTGCCCAGAATTTACACCATGTTTTGCAATGAATTCAAAATAAAGAAGTGATATGAATATTAAAGACCATGCCATAAAAAAAGTAAGAGAAGCAGATCACATATCTTTCAGAGGTATAGGCAGGAGATGAGCTTTTAAAGGGACAGGGACATTTATGAAAGATAAAATAGATAATTGTGACTACCTGAGATTGAAAAGCTTCTATATAAAAAATAATGCATCTAGGCTAAGAAGGGAAGCAGCCTATTGAGAAGACATCTTTGTTATGAAATATCTCTGATGAGATTTGCTATCGCAGATATACAGACAACTAACGGTAATATTTAAGACCAAAAGTCATTCTCCAATAGATAAGTGGAAAAAGGATATGAGTTTTCAAAAGAAGAATTCCAAACTGTTAACAACCACATAAAATAATGTTTCAGATCATTAATAAAAGAGATCTAAATTTAAAACCCCAAGGTTTCACTTCACATTCAGCAACTTGGCAAACATGACAAAATAAGGAAAATAGTCCATTTTGGAGAGGTTCTGGAAAGACAGTGACACTAATTCACTTTTATTGAGTGAGCAGTGAATTACGACAACCATTCGGGAAAGCAATTTGGAATTCTACGCAGAAAGTGACTAAAATGTCTATACCCTTTGAGCCAGAGAGTCTATCAGTAGGCGTAAATCCCAAGGAGGTCAATGACAAAAAGAATTACTCAATATACACCAAAGTAGCATTTTTATAGTAGCAAAGAAATAGAAACAGAGTAGATCTCATTGGATAGGGAATGGCCAAACGCAATGTGTTACGTGAATGTAATGGAATATATTGCTGGAATATGTTATTATAAGAAATTATAAATATGATGAAGACAGAGAAGCATGGTAAGGTTTATTCGAACCGATATAGAGTGAAGTAATCAGAGCCAGGAAAACAATATACTTAATAACAATATAAATGGAAACAACACTCCCAAAATTTGAAAATGAATGCAATGAAATTATAAACAACAAACAACCCCAAAGAAGAGATATGACAATATACCTCGTCCTCATCTGTACTCCTTAAAGATGTAGGTGATGAGTGGGAGGTAGTCATTGGATACTGAACTTTTTTGATGTATCAATCAGTTTTGTTGAATTTTTTTCCTTTTTTCCCAAAAATTCTTCATCAAAATAGATGGTTCTCTGGAAAGACTTTCAGGGGGATAGCAAGGCCATGTGAAAACAAAAGATACCAATAAAAATCTAATTTTTAAAAAGGTATTTTTGTTTAGGCAACTATGTTTATTTTTCACCAAAGCATTCTGGCAGGAGGCATCTCTATGGTTTTTCATCCAAGTCCACAAACATTTGTAAGATAGCTAGTCTTAGATATATTATGCCCAACTCTGCAGGTACAATCCTAAGTAGCCCCTGCTCTCAAGGAATGGATATTCTATAAGGAAGAAATCACATGTTCCCAGGTACTTAATTAATTGCCAAGTAATTTCAAGAAGAGGGTATTAATAACTGAAGGATCTGGTGCAGTACATGAGACTTGGACTATACTTTAAAAAACTGTGAGGATCTCAGGAGGCAAAGATTCAGAGGGAGGGCAGGAACACTGGTGCAATGGTAGATAATAACAAATGGACAGCCACATATATGAAATAGCTAGCATCTAGACTAAAGAGTGAGTGAAGGGGACCGATAGAAAATAAGACTAAAAAGATGAGTGGGAACTAGATTGTGGAAGGATTTAAATGTCAAGTCGAAATTTTTTTTTTTATTTTCTATTACCAAGAATAGGGAGTCACTGACAATTTTTGAATGGGGAGTTGCATGGTAAGTTCTATGCTTTAGGAATATATCCTAACAATCAGAGCTGTCCAAAGTCAAATTGGCTACTGCAGAAGGACTTAGCATCAGAAAACCATTAATTTAGAGCTAGAAAGTATCTGAGGGTATTTAACAGAGGAGAGAGGAAACTGAGGCAGTGGATCTCTCCCCAGAATCTTCAAGTAGAAGCTGAATGAATGTCCACTTGTTGGGGATTCATGTTTAGGAAAGGGTTGAACTAGATGCCCTGTAATGTTGCTTGAAATTCTGATATTCCGCAAAATATGCAGGGCAGTTACTATGATCCCCATCTTATCAATAAGAAATCTCAGATTCAAACTTTCATACCAAGTGACACACACATCATAATGTCACCTTTCACATCTTGCTGGAACCCAAAATGTTCATGCTGTGAATTTTTAATTCTCTCCCTCCACCACTATAAGGAAGACAACGGCTCTTTTGTTTATGAATTTTCTGTCTCAACCAGGCTCTATTTTCCCCATTTTTTCCATCTAAATGTACAGACAAATACTATTGTCCTCAGATACAGGCACACTGTGAGCAGAAAGAATGTGACCCTGCTCACTTTCCAATGGATGGAGCCATGGGCATGTCTGCCTGAAATCCATTTCATTTGGCCAGTATCTTTGGCTTGGAAATCTTCCAATTGCATTACTTCACTTTCCACTCATCTTAGCAATTAATATAATGCCTTGAACTGTTGTTTAAATGTTTTATGTAGGTATTCCTTATATCTGAAACTAGATTGTAAGATCCATGTATATATATATATATATATATGCATGTATATACATATTTATACATATCTATACACATATGTGTGTATGTATGCACATATACATATATGTATGAATGTATGTATTCTTCAAAAAGTTAGGCCAGAGGTGGGGAACCTGCCACCTTGAAGCCACATGTGGCTTTCTATATCCTTAAGTGCAGTCTTTTGACTGAATCCTTTGGTTTCCTACCCCTTATAGGCACTTAGTAAGTGCTCAATGTCATTATCCTTTAATATTATTAACTGTGTAAAACTTGACCCTAGCCAATGAATGAAGCCACAATTAGATGTAGGATTCACCTATGATCCTCTTATTTTTGGTTTGTGTGTGTGTGTGTATGTGTGTGTGTGTGTGAGAGAGAGACAGAGAGAGAGAGAGTGAGAGAGAGAGAGAGAGAGAGAGAGATCTAGAACCATGATTATATCAGCATAATCACACTGTAAAGTCTTACATATAGTTAACACTAAAGTAAATTCTAAAGGATTGAGCATTTGAGCACCTACTATGTGCCGAGCTCTGTGAGGAATACAAAAAAGTTATAATTCATGGTCCCTGCCCTCAAAGGTTCCTTCTGATTACAACTGGAAAATCTAGAAGGCAAAGGACAAATGGTCATTGCCTTAAGATCCCTGTTCCCCAACCTTTCTCCCTAGTGCTATTCATTCCTCAACTCCAGATCCTATATACCTGTGTCTCCATTCTAATCCATCCTTTAGCTGAGTTCTTTGGACTTTACATCTCACTTTCCCAGAATCATCCCATTTGGCTGGACTTCCAGTCTTGGCTCCTTCTAGATAACCTTATTCCCTATCAGGACGGGGAAGCAAGGCAAGTGTCAAATGTTGTCTGAAAGACATTCATTGGTGTAGCTACTGGAGTGTAGAGAGAGAGGTAAGAATAAAAGCTCTGTTTCTATTTTTAAAATGAGTGCAATTGTTCAGGTGAAATGTGATTGGGGCCTGGAAACCAATGGTGAGAATAAGGATATAAAAGAAAGGTCAAACCAAAGAGAGCTTGTGAAGCAAGACTAAGAAAGGACTTGAGAGAGTCTCAAGTCTCTCCCCACCTCAATCCGTCCTCTATACAATTACCAAAGTGGTTTTGGACAAGTCAATCAATTGCCCCACAATTAAAACAATTGAACAAGGATCTGGGAAAGGTCACTTAAATCACAGACTTATAGAATCATAGACCTAGAGCTGGAATGGAACTTAGACTTACTACTAGCTACTCTTTTGAGGGATTTGGCAGTGAAGATGAGATGATGGGATGGTGGTGTGGGTTAGCAGGATGCAAGGAAGGTTTTCCCAAGATAAGTCATATTTTAGCTTATTTGAATTTTTATTTTCTGATTAATTCCAAATGAAGGTATAATACATTAAGTGAAATCCAACCTATGACTATTTTCTGTTCTCAAAACACTAATTTATAAAAGAAAAATTAAGGTTTTCCTTAGTGAGAAGATCTAAGATGATTTGGTTGTATTGCAGGCACACAAAATTATAACCTTTTGGTTTCTATTTAATGCAATCGGCAAATAAGGTAACAAGTCCTTTCCAGAATGTCATTACTCTGATTGTTTTTGTTATCCAATCTATTCAAGTGTTTTAACATCTCAATGTCAGCAATCAGTCCAGGAGTTGTTGCTGGGGAGGTAATAAGTGCAGAGAGCATTTTGAAGGATGACTGTTGTGTGCACTCATATTTTTGATGAAGGGTTGGGTTTTGAAATATTTGTTCTGCCTCTTTTTTCTTTTTTTGCTGAAGCTTCTAACAAGGACTTGAAAAATTACTCTATAAACAGATTTTTCTAAACTTTTGTAACATTAAAACATCACCATTAAAACAAATCAGGAATTGTTTTGACCTCTCCACCAGGAAATGCCCCCAAACATCCCCCAAGTATCAACTTTCTGACTTCCTCTCTACACTTTCTTCCTCCTCCTCACTAGACAGGACTACCCAAACTAGTCCTTACCCAAAAGACCAAGGGAGCTCAGGAGCAGGGAAAGTTGGGGCTGGAATGGACAACCCTGAATTCATAAATAGTTGTTTTTATTGTGAATTTCATTTTTAATTAATTTATTAATTTTCAGTTTTCAACACTGTCTTCCACAAAAATTTTGAATTTCCAATTTCTTCCCCAACTCTCCCTCCCCACATCCCATGACAGCATGCATTCTGATTACCCTTTCCTCCAACCTGCCCTCCCTTCTATTACCCTCCCCCCCCATCCCCTTCCCTTCTATTTTCCAGTAGGGCAAGATAGATTTCTGTGCCCTATTGCCTATATATCTTATTTCCTAGTTGCATGTGAAAACAATTTTTAACATTCCTTTTTAAAACTTTGAGTTCCATGTTCTCTCCCTCCTTGCCTCCCCATTCACCCTCATTGAGAAGGCAAGCAATTTGATATAGGTTATACATGTGTCATCATGCAAAACACTTCCATAACAGTCATGTTGTGAAAAACTAACTATATTTCCCTCTATCCTATCCCACCCCCCATTTATTCTATTCTCTCCTTTGACCTGTCCCTCTACCAAAATGTTTGCTTCTGATTACCCCTTCCTCCAATCTGTTGTCCCTTCTACTTATCCTCCCTTTCTTATCCCCTTCCCCCTTGCTTTCCTATAGGGTAGGATAAACTTCCATACTCAACTGAGTGTGTATGTTATTCCTTCCTGAAACCAAATCTGATGAAAGTAAGTCTCACCTGTTCCCTCTCATCTTCCCCTTCTTTCCCTCCATTGTGAAAGCTCTTTCTTGCCTCTTTTATGTGAGATGATTTACTACATTCTGCCTCTCCCTTTCTCTTTCTAGAGTAGAGATGTAAAAAAGCACAAAGCTCTCAAGAATAACCCAACCAGATTAAAGTGCAATTGCAAAATGTTTAACAAAATAAATAAAAAATACAATAAGACGATGTTCATGTGTGGTTTTCTAAATCAATATGCTGCCCAAAGGGATTGGTTTTTTCTACTTGAGTTTGACACCTCTGGTCTACAGCAGGGCTTCTTAAACTTTTTCCACTCTCAATACCTTTAGGACTACTTAATCATAAACTATGGATCACAAAAGTTGGGATCCACAGTTTAAGAAGCACTGGTCTAGAGCAGAAAAAGGAAAGTTTCTTGCTCTGCACCCAAAGTATATGTCAGAGTCTCTGCTAGCCCCCAATTCTTATGAAATCTAAGGCTCATCTTTTTGACACAAACATTCTACTTGAATTGCTCTATGGCAACAAGACATGGAACAAAACTGGCTCCAAACAACAAAGAATGTGTATCACTCCCACATCAATGGAGAGGTGCACAGTAGGTACAAGCAAGTTATGACTTCTAGCCAACAATGAAGTCCAAGAAGAAAGAAATAAAGGACATCATCAAGGAAAGGTCTCCTGGTAAGAATGAAGAATGGCAAGGAGACAGGCAGAGGGCTCCACTGGTACCCTCATGGTATCAGGAGAAAGCAAGGTTCTGGGGTTGAGGGGTGAAGATTTTTGTGAGGGCATAGACCACAGTCATGAAGGACAGGTAGGTAGATGAGTTGTGATATACATTGTTGGAGGGAACAGTGAAATTGATGAGATCACAGATTCATTTTTGAAAGACAAGAATGTGAATTATAATAAAAATGTTGACCAAAGGCAATGAAATCTACCTATTTGTCTTCTATAGAATGTATAACCTATCATTTGCTTGACATTTAAGTCAATGCCATATGATAAAGAATCATTCATTTACCTCTATTGGAAATATATTATTTAGTTATAAACATTCACTCCAACACGAAATTTTAAGAGTTAGTATAAGTCTCATCCTGAGAATCACTCAGGACTATTTTGGAAGCAGACAATAATAATTATGAAGGCAGCCATGGTGCAGAGGGTAAAATTCTGGGTGTAGAATCATGAGACCTGGGCTGTAGTCGTAGCTTTAACTCTTACTATCTGTGTAACCTTGAGGAAGTCGCATTTTCTTTCTGAGACTTAATTTACTCATCTGTAAAATAGATGAGAATAGCACTAGTACAATCTATCTCATGGGGTTAATATGTGTAAAGTGCCTTGGAAACTAGAATGTCAATTACCATTGTAGTTATAACAAGTGAAGAACAAATTTCAAACCAACTCCATATCCCAGAGAACAGATGATACAATTTATCTCCTTCTTCTTAGCAGAGGTAGAAGACAAGAGGCAGGATGCTGCATGCATTTTCTGAGGTGCTCACTATATTAGCAACTCCTTTTTTCTTTGTTACAAGGAAAGTTTTGATTCCAAGGTGGGGGTGGGGTATATCTGGAAATGACTACACCATAGAACTGAAAGGCATCGTGTAACATTTAAAAATAAATAAATCCAGTACTTTATCTAATGAATAATCTGAATTTGTTCAGGCAAACTTCTTTTTTATTTATTGGACTGATAATTCTACACTTCTGCTCCCCAAAAGATTTTGAGATGGTTCAGAAAGTCAAAAGAGAAAGAAAAGTCCCATTTACCCACAGTCATAGCAACACTTTTTTTTTTTTTCTGTGATAGCAAAGGACTGGAAACAAAGCAGATATCCATCGAGTGGGGAATGGCTGAACGAGTCATGGTACATGAATGTAATGGAATACTACCGTGCAGTAAAATGACAAATATGAGGAAGTTAAAGAAATATTGAATGAACTGCAAAATGAGTATGGGCAAGAAACTAATGTAAACAGTGACGACAGCAATGTACGGGGAAATGACAACAAAAGAAAACTAAATCCTGAGTAATTGAAAAACCAATAATGATCCCAAAGGAGAGAGTGAAACCTCCCTCCTCTCAACTGAGATACAGGGACAGTTACGGCAGAATGTTGCCTGCATCCTCACATGTGATTCTTTTTGTCAGTCGTTTTAGTTTCACTGTTTTTTTTGTTTTTTGTTTTTTTTTTTGTTAGAAAAGGACATTTTAGTGGGAGAGGTGGGAGGTTTAGGGGAGAAAGGTGCAGCATCTGAGGGATTTATCCAGAAATGATTGCCATGCAAAAATAAAAAGCATCAATGAACCATCCCCTCCCCAACCCCAAGAGTTTAGGTAAGCCTTAACTTACTGAGCATTTTACAAAACATTTTCAAGTGACTAGAGTGATTTCTGGAATCTAGATTCCCTGATAGGCTTCCGCCAGAAAGATCTGCAACCCATGACCTAAAATTGCTTCACAAACCTCCATAGAGTTTCCAAATCACAGCTTTCTCTTTAATTGACAGGTGGAAATGGGAAACGTATCAACACACTTTCTAACCAGGCTGTTACCATTGTGATCTGGGTGAGGATTCGACTTGAGATGAGATTTGGAAAACATCGATGAATGTCTTTAAAGCTGGTAAGCAGCTCATTATTTTCCTAATGCAGGGAGTTAGACATGTCAAAACCTTCAGCCTCTAATTCTCACAGGACCCCACCAACTTTTCCCCTAGACTTTCAGAGCCATTGGCAAATCTTTCTGAAAGCAATTGTTATTGCTGGAACATTAACATGTAGTGCTGATGCAGAGAGCCCCATTAACTAAGCTCAGGCTTGGAGATCAGCCTAATGTCCACCTGTGTTATATTGTATGAGGCTTTCTCTGCATGTATTTACTGCTTCAAGGGCACAGCCTGACCTCTAGGGTATATCCGAATCTTCAAAATAAAATTCTGTGTTGTCAAATAACCCAGATATACTGCCTTGGCACTCTTCTAGCTTGTGCATGGTGACTATATCTTTGGAGAGAACATCTGTTTTCCTAAAGGTCCTGAACCCCAGTTTTATGACTTTGTAAAAAATGTTCCTTTTAAGCTGGACCCTAACTTATCAGCAATCTTGCAACTGCCATCAGCAACTGTTTCTGTAACTGAGACACAAAAAAGTCCTTGAAGCAGAGGTATTATCAGAGCTAAAGTCAAGAAAGCGGGCACCATTATTCTGCCTAAAGTATCTGACAATGAGCATACATCCAGCCAAGGTTTCAAGCTGCTCTGCCACGCTCTTTCTGGAGAGCTAGCATCAGTCATGTATGGGAGTTTACATTTAATCTGCTAATTATCTACTGTCACTTTGAGGGGAGGACAGACTTTCTCATAACTCATTAATTTCATCATTTTTGTTTTTCATACTCCTGCAACATAGGAATGCTCAGAACCTAAGATTTCAAAGCACAGCCTTTGGAAGATAGGAAGAGGACTTTGTTGGGTTCCATCCTAAAACATTTAGCATATTTTCACATTTCATTCAGATGGCCACACCATTTTTTTTAGTTAGAAAGCATATGAGGCTTTACATTTCTGAAATTCATTTTATTTTTGTGGTGGGGGTGGGGGGTGGAGAAGCTGTCTGGAGTTATTATTTCATCTGCTTAGGCAGCTCTTGGTGTAGATATTACCTTTCTCAATGCATATTGGCAAGTCACCTCTAATTTTTTCATTCTTTCATTCATCAAAGCATGTATTAAGCCCCTACTGTGTGATAGGCACTGTACCAGGTTCTGGAAAAAACAAAAACAAAAATGGGTCTTGCCCTCACAGAGCTTTAATTCGAACTTGCCTCATTACAGAGGTCACTGACATGACTTCTCTATGTCACCTATCTACTAGTCCGTGTTGATGGTGGATAAATATTGTAGGACTTGGCGACAGGGAAACTTGAATTCAGATTCTGCCTCAGACACTTACTTTGCAAATCCTAAAGTGGTAAAGAAATTCTAGGTAAAAGAAAATGCAAAAATTCCATAGGAATGTAAATTCAAGTAGGCATTTTATGTGCATTCAAAATCAAGATGAAATCTCAGGCTCTGCATCTTGAAAAAAATAAAAAGAGTGCCTACTCTTCTATGACTCCTTTTATGAAGAGCTATTGGAACACTCCCATTCTTCATTTTCTTTTCTGGTGGGTCTCTAATGAGTTTTGCTTGTATACATGTGGGCTTGCTGTCTTTCTTACTCAAAAACCACAGGAACAGATGACTGCCCGTTAGGCCAGGCACTTGGAGCTGTTATTTCAGTACTAGTAATGGGTTTGTGGGCCTTCTCTTCCCCTCCTCCCAAGACCAATGGCCTACATTGGTGAGGCAGCTGGTCCACTGTTAGAGATTTAGCCTGTAGCTGGGGAAGTCAGTTGGTTTTTGAAACTGACTCATATGGTGAGCAAAATCACAGGTTTGGCATCATTGGAACCTTGATTTAACCAAGCGAACTAAGTGACCCAGACCTACCCATTTCAAATAACTCTCCCTGTAAAACTAAAGGAAGAGCATCATGAGTCAGGCTTCCTGGGTTTTCTTTCTGACTCCCTTACTGCTTCAATGATCATCTATCATTGTGACTTGGAGGCAAATGATTTCTCCTGCATAGTTCTCAGTTTGATGTCATTCTTCCTGGAATGTTCTGCATCTTAAATGTTGCTCATAACTATGCTTTAAACCTATAAAAAAAATGAAAAACAGATTTCCTGAGTCTGAAAGATGATTTTGGAGTTTACATGAAGGTAGAGTTGGTCAGAGTGAAAATAGTCTGGAATCACTGCCAACAAACCCTTTCCTTTATCACTTGAGCCACAGGGGAGAGCTGGCTTTGGCTCTAAAAGCTGCCTGGTAGATAGAAATGGTGCTGCTCTTCCTGTCTTCCTGTCTTCCTCTCTTCCTGTTGTCTCCCTGTCTCTCTACTGAATCTGCCAGTGCATCATTTGTGGATTTTATGCTCTATCATTCATAGATTTTCTGCTGCTTTTACTCTGTCTTTTAGCCTGCTGTTGTGGGCAACTGAGGTCCCTTTTCCCTTATGTACATAATACCATCAGACTTGCTATGGGATGGAAGCCATTGAGCATTACCATGAACCAGCAGGTTCCTAAGAATCTATACCATCCAACTGGGTTCACGTTCACTTTTTCCAGGTGACTTCAATATGTCTCCCCATAGTCTCCTGGCCACATTTATGCTGATGATTCCTTATTTATCTAAGCTGCTGTCCAACATCATCACAGCCTTGACCACATAAGGTCACTTTTGAGCTCTCCCATTCAGTATTCCTCTGATGCAAAAACAGCTTCCTAACATGTCTCTTCTGTCATGGAACATAATTTTCTTTACTCATTCAACACATATTCTATGTATAGGACTGTGTGCACTGCTCTGTGCTGAATACAGAAATGAATACGCCCAAATTCCTGGCTTCTCATCAATCAGCCCCATCTCTTTACTCTAAACTTTACTGAATTCCCTCCCGATCTTAGTCAATTTCTACAAAATTGCCTTCTTCAGTGTTTAAGATACCCTCATTCTGCCAATCTTCTATTAAACTTGGCATCTGAAGTCCCAAACCTATATCAATCTTAACATCTGTTTTCTCTGCCTTTGGCTGTAAGTTACAGAGTTCAATTTTCCCCTAATTCTGAATTCTTTCAGTTCCTATGGTGTTATATGTCACCCTTATGTAGCTGTCATATTGGGGCCGACCTCTATTTGTTTCACATATACACATGCTCATTTAAAATTGTAAGCTTCTTGAAGACAGGACAGTGCATCATGTTCTTCCCATCCCCCATTGACATGTGGGAGTCACCTATTGGATTTATACAAAGAAAGGAAGTGATGTATGGAGAAGGGAAGGGGGAGAAGGAAGGAAAGAAAGAAAGAAGGGAGGAAGAAAGGAAAGAGGGAAGGGAAGAGAAAGAAAGAAGGAGGGAAAGAAAGACAGGAAGGAATGAAGAAAGGAAAGAAGGAAGGAAGGAAGGAAGGAAGGAAGGAAGGAAGGAAGGAAGGAAGGAAGGAAGGAAGGAAGGAAGGAAGGAAGGAAGGAAACAAGAAAGGGAGGGAGGGAAGAAGGAAGGAAGGAGTCAGAAATGAAGGAGAGCATTCCAAGCATGAAGGACTACCAGTTAAAATGTCTGGAAAGAGATGGAGCATCTTGTTGAGAGAGCAGAGACGCCATTATCACTGGATTGAAGAGTATGCTGTAAGGAGTAAGGTGTAAGAAGCCTGGGAAGATGAGGGGGTAGTTATGAAAGGCTTTGAATGCCAAATAAATGTTTTTACATTGAGCCTGAAGGCAATAGAAAGCCACCAGATTGTTATGAGTAGGAGGCTGACATGGTCAGGCCTGCATTCTAGAAGGATCACTTTGGTGGCTGGGGTGAACCTTAAATGGCAAGGCTCTGAACTAGACAGCACAATACAAGGAGGTAAATTTGACTCCCAGGTGCCACTGAGACTTAGTGGTCTGAGGCTCAAGAGTGGCATATATGATTCAAGAATGATTTGTGTCTACCTGGAGGGGGTGGGAGTTACTGTGCTAAGAGTAAGGGGGGAAAGACCCAAAAGATAAACAGTCCTTGTACTCAGGGAGCATACATTCCACTTGGGTCCATACCATGTAGACAGATGACTAAATGCATTCTTATCTGAATAAGGGAAAGGATATTTTATTGAAAAGAAACTGGATGGGTGAAACGTGAGCAGGGTGGGGTAGCACAGTATGTCATTCTCTCATGTGAGAGAATACAGGAACCAGAAGGAGAAGCAGGTTGGAGAGTATCTGAGTTAAGAAAAAGGCACAGACTTGATCTCATCACAGGATGCCACAGAATAAATGGAAAGAAAGGGAAAAGTGATAAGGAGTCTAGGGAACAGATCCCAAACCTGGCAGAGAATTATGTTACAACAGTGATGGGAGACTTCAATTGTCCAGATATCTGCCAAAGCTTTCTCTGTCCTGAAAACAGAATGATTAATAATTTCTTGACTTGTCTTAATATTAATTGTACCCTCCCAAAGGTGGAGGAAAAATATTAGTGAATTATATTCTTGATCCAATTCTAACCAACAAAGAGAAACTGGTTGCTAGGATGGAAATGACAGTAGCAAGTGATAACTCTGTCTTCAAATGTGTAATACAGAGGAGTGGAAAGACTGCCATTTCATTTAGAGAGAGCAGAATTCAAAGAACTGAGATAAAAGATAGGAACAAAAATGCTATCACCAGCCCAGCATGGATGCAGAGCTTTTGGGAATGAAATTCTGGGGAAAGGTGTTATCTGTAGAGACGAATGTGGATGCACAGGGAGCCCGTAAGTCAACTTCAATTTTCTTTAGTAAAGACATGTAAAGGAGATGAACATAAGGCAGGTAAAAGGGTAAATAGAAAAGCAGAGCAAAGTATTGTAAGAGTGGGGAATGTAGGGGCAACAGAAGGAAATGAAAGTCAGTAGTAACAAGTCCTGATAAAACCTCAAAGTGTGATACAAAACCAACCATGCCAAAATAACCTCTTTTCCTTTTTGACAGGCTACTAACTCAGGTAATTGGGAGAATACTGGAGATATTATAATTTACTTGGATTTTAGCAAAGCTTTTGACAAAATCTCTAATGGTATTCTTTGTGAAAACACAGAAGAAAATGTGGAATAGATGAAAGTTCATTGAGGTAGATTTGGAAATTCATGAATTGCTGGACCCACATATTAATGAATAGTTTTGCTCTCAGACCAGGATGAGGTCTCCAGGGCAGTACCTCAGGGATCTGTCTTTGGTCTTGTGCTATTAAAATTTTGAGCGATAGTATGGATAATGGTAATAGATGTTGGGCTTGCCAGATTTTCAGATGACAGGAAAACTTGGGATTCTCAAAGATCTTGGCAGGAAAGAACAGTGGGTTAAATCTAAGAGGAAATTTCATAGGAATAAACAGTCTTATTACTGAATTCAAGAATCTCTAACTGATTAAATGTCAGTTGTCTGAAAAAAATACCCACAGGTTTTTGAGAACTGCAAGCTAAATGTATCAACAGTATGCTATGAAAACCACAATTTGTTTTTTGTTTTTACATCACCTAATTTCCATTGCATTTCTCTCTTTGCCAAGACACATCCCTTATTAATAAAGAGTTTTAATTAATTAATAAAAGAGGTGGAAAAAAGTTCAGCAAAATTAGTCACCATATTGGGGGAAAAAAATCTACCATCAGAGGCAGTGTCCCACACCCATGGGCTTCCAACTGTGCAAGAAAAATGGGAGAGGTACCTTCTCACATCCCCTCATGATAGCTGGAAAAGCCTACTGGAAAGTTAGGACTCCTGCCCATGAATACAGAGGAGCTAATCCCATTGTACCTTGCCCGGCACAGTCAGACCCTGTCTAGGGTACTGTGTTGAGTTCTGGGGGCTACATCTTGGGAAGGGAGCTTCTATGGTGGTGAGGAGCCAGAGGAGAGATTGATGAATCTCCAGAAGTGGATGCCATATGGGGATCATTTGAAGGAAGTCAAGAAAAGAAGGCTGGGATGCTGGTGGCAGATGGAATGTTCCCATTCTGCTTGGCCTCACAGGGCAGAAGGAGGGGCAAATTTAAGCTCCAGGTAACATAAAATATTCTAACAATGGAAGCCACCCCTAAGTGGAGTATCTGCCTTAGAAGATAGTGAGCTCCCCCTCACCTGAGGTCTTCAAACAGACTTGAGAACTGTACATTAGGTGTAATGTAGAGGGAATTACTCAGACATGAACTGAAATACATGGCATGTGAGGTCCCTTGAAGAGATGAATCTGAGTCCCCAGATCCCACATTTGCTGGCTAGGTGGCCATAGCACAATATTTCACTTCCATAAGTCTCCATTCCCTCATCTGTAAAATGGGGTTAAGGAATATTTAAGCTGCACATGCTCAGAGAAGAACCATTTGTAAATGAGCCCAATGCCTAAGGCTATGACTGGAACATAAGATGGAAACTTTTTTCTTTAAATTAAAGAGTTTGGATTTAGGAACCAAGTTCCTGACTATAGTTGGTCACTAATGCTACTCTCAGAGGGTGATAACTTCCTGTGCTGATGGTTCTACTTCAGCATTTTCAGGGAACCATAAGTGCATGGTGCTGTGTCAATACACCCTTTACTAGTGCAGATTGCAGCTCCCTAGTCCTACCTAGGACTTGGGCTCCCAGGCCCAAGCAGATAGCCTTCAGGAGCTGCCATCAACTTGAAAAGGAATATGGTGGAAGACTCATCATTTTCTTCATGGGTATTTGATCTCCACTTCCATGTGTATGCAATATCCCCCCCATAGTATGTAATCTCCTTGAAGGCAGGGACTGTGTGGTTTCTTGTTCCTGCCTCTGCAGCACTCAGCATGGAGCCTATATCAGCAAGATATAGGGGTTTCAACAATGCTTGCACACTGCTTGCCTGTCACTTAATAACAACAAACATAGAGATTTCAATCCTCGCAGAATCTGGAATTTCCTTGGCAGGTAGGCTCCCTCCAGTGCCCACTTGTCAATGACTTCACACCACCTGGTGACCAACCTTCTGGCAATGAGTATCTCTTCCCACTAGCTAAGCTGTTCTTTGGCCACCAGCTACCCAGGCCATTCCCTGGCCTCTCCTCAGAGCTTTCCCTGCCTGGTAGGACCTGCCCGCTTCTGTTCTCTGATGCAAAATTGGGCTTTTGTGTGACCAGTCAGCCCCATGCCAAGAGACACCATCAGAGCCAAAAGTCACATGGTAAAATGCAGCTCCACCCAGTGCCATGCACTTGATCGCCACACTGAGACAGACTGGGAATGTTTTCTCCGCACAAGATCCAACGGCATTCTCCTGGTTCTCTTTCCTAATTGTCCACTTGGTTAATCCCTTGCAATTTCAGGAAGTCTAAGTCTTTATCATTCTCCTTTGACCCCTAGTTCTTCTCTAATTTACTCTTCACTAACAGGGAACCATCTGTCATAGTAAGTTGTTTCCTCACCATGGGTATCAATGGACAGTCCTCCAGGCCAACGCCCCCCCCCCCCAGAGATTCTCGGGAGCTTTAGTCATCCATGAACCTGGATTTCAGAGCTGGCGCCATTCTTTTGTTCTTGGTGTGGGTGGGATGGGGTAGGGAGTGACTAGATCCTTTGATTTCATCTGTGTAGGGAGTGCTGAGGAAGGAAGTTCCTCTACCATTGCATATTTCCACTTGATTTGCAATGTAGGGGGTTGTAGAGCATCCCCTGGGTCACTGAAAGCTTTGATGACTCACCCAGAGTCACATGGTACCGTTATTTTTAATGAAATGCAATTTCTTCACATGTGAAAGTATGTTACCCAAACTTTGGAGATGTTTTACATTTACAAATTTGTAGTTTGAATCTACTTTTAGTTACTTCAAAGGTCTCTCTTTGAGAGGTCTACATCAGACCTTGAAGAAATAAAAGGAGGGACGTTATCCACTGCTAGTCAAGAGAGGAAGAATGATCGTTGGGTCAGTTGGGTATCAAGTATTAGCTTGAGAGTCAAAAGGTCTAGGTATGAGGTAGTATAACTCCATCACTTAACAGCTGTGTGTCCTTAGTCAAATCTCTTAACCTGGATGAGCCTCTTCACCCTCACCTGTAAAACAAGGGTAGTAACATTTAATGATACTCAAATAACTTACCTCAGCAGATTGTTGGATGGACCAGATAGGATGACACTTTGAGAACCAGAGAGTGCCAAATAAATATGAGGGATTTTATTATTATTTCAAGAAGCAGTATGGCATAGTGGACAGGGACTTAGTCCTACCTTTGATGTGCACTAGCCAGCATACTGATCTCTGGGCAGTCACTTAGGCCTGCAATGCACCCAGACAACTTTGTAAGACTATAAGGTACATATAGAGGACTTGTTTATCTGTAGTGGTGTAGGGAAGTTCCGCACTAGAAATTCACCCCTGTCACCTTTGCCACATCTCTCAAACACACCCATTTCTCTCTTCTGATACCGCTCCCAGTCTAGTACAAGTCCTCATCACCTCATGCTTAGATTACTGCAATAGCTGCCCCAAGTCTCTCCCCACTCCAGTCCACCTTCCATTCAGTCACTAAAATCATTTTCCTAAAGCACAGGTCTGATCATGTCACCACCGCCTACTTCCCCCCCAATTTCTCCCTACTGCTTCCAGGATCAAATATAAAATGCTTTGTTTGGCACTCAGAGTCTTTCCTAACACACCCCCTTCTACCTTTCTTTCTGCCAGTCCCACGAGTCCATCTCTTTTCCCTGGGAATTTTCTCTGGCTCTTCCCCATGCCTGGGCTGCTCTCCCTCCTCTGCTCTAGCTACTGACCTCCCTGGCTTCCTTTATGTCCCAACTAAAATCTCACCTTTTATAGAAAGCCTTCTCCAACCCCTCGTAATTCCAATGCCTTCCCTCTGTTAATTATTTTCTATTTATTCTGAATATAGCTTGATATATACATATACATATTTATGTATACACACATATTTGTTCATATGTTGTCTTCCCCATTAGACTGTGAGCTCCTTGAAGGCAGGGGCTGTCTTTTGCCTCTCTTTGTCTCCCCAGCACTTAGCGCAAAGCCTGGCATATATCAGACTATAGGCACTTCATAAATGTTTACTGATTATTCATTGGAATCCCAAGTCCAAAGTGAAAAAAATAAAAACAAAGTAATCCCAAATAAGGCAATTTATTGTACTTTAGAATCCACACCAAAAGGTTAGAATGGTTCAAAGGGTTTCTGTCTTTTCAGTTCGTTGTTACTTCCTATCTCTGGTCTGTGAAATACTTTCTAAGAAAGGCTGGGATATCTACAGGGTCATGTTGATAAATGACATGCTTTACTAAGACAGCCAAGTACAACCCTCCTGCCATTTTCTCCCCAGGGGTTCTAGGTTCTCCAATCTGTAAGAATTTTTCCAATGACTCACTTTCCTGTGTCAGTGGGTGATGTTGATCTCTTGAGTTGGAGTGATAGAAGCCTTATCCTTATGCCCCACTCAGGGCAAGGGAAATGGATTTGTTCTCTTTCCAGTCCACTGGGGTTCTTGCCATAATGATAAGCTGCATTGATCAGCTCAGAGAATATTTATGACCCACTTCATTTTAATGGGTCTATTAATACTCCTGATGTACCAACAAACAACATTAATCGTTTTAGTGTTGATATATTGACAAATGATTGGATACATGGAAAATAATAATATAATCAAAGACAACCAAATTACGTCTTTCAGCTGCTCATAGGAGAATAGAATGTGCACATGATTTGCTTTTGCAAAGAGAATTAACGCCCATGTTGTAATGGAGGTATTCAGCATAAAACAATTCAGCCACAAATTAGGGGGCAGCCCCAGCAAGAAAGCAGTGTGTTCTAATTAGGGCTGTGATGTCAAGAAAAAGACAAAGGTGTGGAAGGAAAATGGGTGATTCTTCAGCTCCACTAAGTGAGATGCTTTGATCTGGGCTTGGTCATATCCTTAATGTAGTGGAGAGAGCCCCTTCTAGAACAGAAAAAGCAAGGAAGCCATTGAAGGGGAGGATTCGGAGTTGGAAGGGATCTTAGTGGTCATCTGTTCCAATCATCACACGTTATAGGGGACATAATGGAGGTCCAGAAAAAAGAAGGAATGTGGCCAACGTTGCAAAAGCCAAGAAGGAGCTTAATGGAGATTCAAACCCTGGTCTTTGGTCTCCAAATCCATTGCTCTCTAGTTTTTTCCAGCACTCTGGGCACTATAGAGCCACGGAGCTGAGAAAAATTACCACAGCCTACTTATTTGACATATTGACAGAGAACTAAAACTAGCTATTTGACTAAATATGTAGGAGACAAAAGTAAAGGCTGGACACACTGAGTTGCCTCTGTAACGTGAAAGGACCTAGCATGAGGTCCCTAACTATGGAGATGAACATCTGTGGAAGTTTCTAGGGACCTCAGTTTACCTCATTAAGTATTCTCTCCATAACATGCTTAGCAAATGGTCATCCAGCCTTTCCTTTAGATCCTTTCACGAAGTGGGCTGGGGCGGGGGGGGGGGGGCGTGAAGAGGTGCTGCTCTTCTGCAGAACATTTTGGGAAGGACAGCAAAAAAGATTGCTTTCTTTATACTCATCACCCTCTAAAGAAGCACTGAACATCAGAGCTGGAAAATGTCTCAAATGACCTAGTTCAACCTCCTCATCTTGAAAACTAAAATGAGGAAACAAATCTAAGGAAGGGGGATCATTTGGCAAAAGTCACACAGTCAGAAAGAGACAGAATCAGCATTCAAATCTAGGTCATATGACACATGGCAAAGGAAGGAAAAAACCCAAGCACTTATTAAGTGCTCAGGCCTTACTATGGGCCAGGAGGTTAACTGACAACCCTGGGAGGTAGGAACCATTATCAGCTTCATTGATAGAGGTGAAATGTTGTCCCCAAGATCATGTAATAGTCAACATTTGAGGTAAGATTTGAACACAAGTCTTCTTAACTCTAATTGAGTGTTTCTCGGGCACTTTCCATTGAATTGCATTGCTGCTCTTTGACCAATTTTTTTCTATTTCTTAAAAAAAAAAGTATTGGCCCCAAACTGAATGCTGAGTAGGATGCACAGTATAAATACGAGGGACAGTTGTATGGGTTAGGAAGCAAATTAACATTTTACAATGTAATTGGGGGCCAGAATGAGAGAAAAATTCTAACACATACATAGATAGGCAAGGGTGAAATCTGATATTTCATCAGTGTGGAAGAACTTCCAATGTGGGGAGTCTCCTTCCCCTAATACAGATGGCTACCCATCTGTTCGAAGAGGGTAGAATTTGGAGTCAGAAGACCTAGGTTTGAATCTCAACTCTGTCATTTACATAATTGTATGACCTCAGAAAAATTTTTTCCTTCCCTTTTAAAATGGAGGGGATAGACTAGATAATTTCTAAGAACCTCTCTCTAGCTCTAAGTTTATGAGTCAGTGAATTTAGTAGACTACACTCAAAGCATTTGCTTGAGGCTTATAGAGTTAGCAAGTGTCATTGGTAGGGTTTGAATACAAGCATTCCCGTCTCCCAGCCCTGTGCCATGGCTGCCTCTCTCTTCCCTCTTCCTCTACCCTCTCTTCTGTCTCTCTTTCTCCCTCTCCCTCTTCCTCTTCCTCTCCTCTCCCCTATACCTCTCTCTCTCTCCGTCTCTCTCTGTGTCTGTCTCTCTGTCTGTCTCACACACACACACACACACACACACACACACACACAATGTGTTACTATAAAATAATTGCATAAGCTATTTTTTTTTTTACCAACAGACCAGAACTTGTACATTCAAATGATCGTTGTCCCTTTCAGAGGAGGCCCCCTGGGAGACTGCTGTGCATTGATTCCTACAAGAAACCACTTCTGGGCCCTGGGTAGGGATCACTTTCTGGGCTGTGAAGTGCAATGTCTCATTAGTTACCTTCTTCTCGACCCCTGGACTCTCCACTCAGCTCGCTCACCAGCTTTCTCCATTCAACCTGGCCTCAAGTTACCCTGCCTGCCTCCATATATAAAAGACTTCCCCAAGGAAGGGTGATTTTCCACCATCCAGGAGGAGCAGCAGGTTCTGAGCCCAGTCCGAAAAGGACTGTCCTTCCCAAAATGTTCTGCAGAAAAGCAGCACCTCCCCCCACCCAACTTTGTGAAAGGATTTAAAGGAAAGGCTGGATGACCATTTACTAAGCATGTTATGGAGAGAATACTTAATGAGGTAAACTGAGGTCCCTAGAAACTTCCACAGATGTTCATCTCCACTGTTAGGGACCTCATGCTAGGTCCTTTCACATTACAGAGGCAACTCAACATGTCCAGCCTTTACTTTTGTCTCCTACATATTTAGTCAAACAGCTAGTTTTAGTTCTCTGTCAATATGTCAAATAAGTAGGCTGTGGTAATCTTTCTCAGCTAGGTGGCTCTGCAGTGCCCAGAGTGCTGGGCCTGCCGTTAGGAAGACCTGAGTTCAAATTTGACCTCAGACATTTACTAACTGTGAGATCCCAGGCAAGTCACTTAACTTCCATCTGCCTCAGTTTCCTCAACTGTAAAATATGAATAGTTAAAATCTCTACCTGCCAGAATTGTTGTGAGGACTGAGATAATAGTTGTAAAGGGCTTAGCATAAGTGCCTAGTGCATAGCAGGTACTTATTAAATGCTTGTCTCCTTCCCCTTTCTACTTTTAAACTGGGTGTGGTATAGTCAGTCCCTGGGTCACCATATTGGAAAAAAAGATGTGGAGCCAATGTTTCTATTTTGGCCTTCTACTTTTTTCTGGTCGAAGGACTTAGCCTCATTATTTGGCACATTAGCTGGTCAATTAAATCATAGCCTGACAAGTGAATGTGGAATTTCTTGACATGATTTTCACCTAACAATCTGACAGCAGGATTATGTCCCTTAAGCATGAGGCAAGTTGGACTGGGACCATGAAATTTCTTGGGCCTAGTTATATTTTAGATTCACAGAGTGTTTGAGCTCAAAGTGACCTTAGAGCATAGACTATGAGAGCTAGAGAGGACCTAGGTAGGCATCATGCTACAGTGGCAATAACTTGACATTTATAATCAGAAGCCTATGATTCATATCTCTGCTTCTTTCTACCTGTGTGACTTGAGGTAAGTATCTAGGCCTCATTCTCCTCATTATAAAACAAAGGGATTAAATGAGAATATTGTTAAGGTCCCTCCCTTTCAGCAGAAAATCTGTGAATCTTGAAGATAATCTCACCTCAGACTCAACTGGGCTCTCTAAGCCTCAGTTTTCTCACTTGTAACATGGAGATCATAATGCTTATATTTCCACTGCGATGTTATGAGGCCCCAGGGAAGCAATGGATAAGAAGTGCTTGGCAAACTTTCAAAGAGTATGTAAGTGTCGGTCATTAATACTGTTACTATTATACAAAGGCAGAGCTGGATAGGGCATGAGAGAGATCATCCCATCTCCTTTTGCATTCTCCACTATGAGGAAAGGGGTTCGTCAAACTGGAGCCTTATCTCTTGACTCACAGTCCAGTCCTCTTTCTGCTGCACCACAGAGACTTGCAGCCCAAAGTAGACAAACTTTGGATCTGTTTCCCTGCCATGTTTGCCCGCCCAGAAGTGGCCTACATGGAACACAAGTATAAGCTGGTCTGCTCCATGTACATAGAACCTACCTACAGCCTAATGATGAGAGAGTCCAAAAAAATGATGCTGGGTGCCAGGAAATGACCAGTAATGTCTAGTGGGTGGCACAGACCTCACTGAAACTGAGAGCTCTAATGCAACTGAATCCAATGTATTGTCCACATTCTTATCAGGCCACAGAAAATACTCTGGTTCTTCTACAGGGATGCAGTATCAAGACCTGACTTGACTGTGAGGTAAGCCTAATCCTGAACAAATAACCCCTTGTTAGCATTGGCTAAAGGTTGCAAAATAATGAAAATTAATCTATATGTCAAAGGACAAAAAAGACATTTACTTTTAGGATTCTCTCTAAGAAAATCACTCCAGGGCACATTTGCAGAGCTCTACGAAGAGTGCCAAGTGGGGACGGGCTGTATTTTCAAAATGCACTTTGGGAAAATATCCCATTTTTAGGACCTAGGGATAGAGAGTCAGTGCAGGGACATTAAGATCTCTGTGTACAGAGTTCTTTATCTGTCTAGTAAAGTAAAGTAAAGCACTTTGCTGAAGGTGGAACCAGGAAAAGTTCTGCATGAATATTTGCATTCTCAGCAAAACATGCTAATGGGAATTTTGTGGCACCCACTAGGCTGTTTTTCTAATATGCTTTTGCCTAAATGCCCAATTTCAAAGCAAAAACTGACCCCCAACACACACATACATGAGCACGCACGCACACGCACACACAATGAGACTTGCAGTTGCACATTTTGTTATTTTTAGAGGCTTCCATCCAAATGTCTGGAATAACACTAGATCTGGATGTCAGAGCCAGCAGTAAAAATGTGATTCTTCATAAGGATTTTTTATAGTTGGGAAGGCAGACAGCTGTTAGGAAAAGTGATCAGTAGAGTAGAGTAATCCCCATGTCCAAAGTTTTCAAAAGGTGTGGATAAAGGAGTCAAACTGAGTCATCTTGTCATTAGACTTGTTTTCCGTATGTGCATCTTTTTGGCCCAGAGAAGTAGAAGAACTACTGGTTTGGGAGCCAAAGGACCTGGGCGGGAATCCAGGTTTGACTATTTCTCTGACCTTAGGTAAGCTCCTTTCCCTCTCTGAGCCTCAGTTTCCTTCTCTGCAAAATGGAGTCAGATTTGATCAGGGGTCCTTGACCTGGGGGTCTGTGATTTAAGAAAAAAATAGGTTGGCAATTGTATCTCAGTGTAATTGGTTTCCTTTGTAATTTTATGCATTTGATTCTAAGCATTTTAAAACTTGGTTTTGAAAAAAGGCCTTAACCTTTTCCTTGACTTTCCTAGACTGTGGCCAAATCGATCCATGATCCAAATAAAGGTTAACAGCCCCTGACCTCAGTGAGCTCTCGAGTCCCTTCTGGATGTAAATCCTATGGTACCTTTGCTTCCTATTGTGAGGCTTTTAAGTCCTGCCATAGAGAGACTATAGGAAGATGTTCTCAAGATTTCCTTGGCCCTGTGGCATCTGTTCATCATAGACCCACATTGGCCACAGGCACAGTCCACGCCAAGAGGATGCAGCCACATAGGATACCTCTAGGAACATACAATGAAATTGTACTTGAAGTCTCCTTCCCAGAATACAAGCAAGGCCCACTGACAGACTCAAGGAAAATTCCCAGGATCATCAAACAAATTGGGAAGAGAACCTACCAATTGATTTCTCATTGTGTGGTTGTTCTTTAACCAGTTATTTTGCAAAGATCATCATCAACTATCATAATCTATATGCCTAAATAAGGCCTCAGACCCAAGAGCTCTAGAAGGAATGAGCATTGCTACCAGAAATGTGACTGAGCCAGCACATTAAAGAATGCTTTCTCCAATTTTGGTTATGAGGCATTCTCATTTTGGAGCAGCTATTCTGCATTTCCAGGATTAACAGCCTTTACATTTGCATCGATTAATAAGGAGTTGTTCGTGGCTCACATGCATTCTGGGTCTTATTACCATGCTCCTTGGTTTGGAGTTTAAGTGTGGCATCTTAGCAGATGGCACATTAAATAGCACAGTGGGAGGAAAGCCAGCCTACTCCACTGCCCCCTCCTTCCCACAGGGGCTTAAACGGCTGCATGGTGCTTTGAGGAAAAGCTATGCAATAACAATAGTCAATTACAGATGCTTCCCCATGAACGAAGCCATATAGACTGTGCTTTGGCTGCTTGGAATGATTGTGGATGGTTTTAGAATGACTGATAACACAGACACGCACATCAACACAGCCCACTGGCATAAAGGGTGGCTTACCACAGTGATAGAAAGCAAGGAGTTCTAGGACCCACATTGAGGGCCACCCACTGGGGCCAAGAGAAAGAAGACACTTTCAAAGACATAGGATATGTTGGGAAGCAGGATTCAAATAGACATTCACGGGATCTAATCATCTAGTCTAGGAGTCCTGAACCTGGCATCCCTGCACTTCTATTGTAAAATCTTTTCATAACTGCATTTCAATATAACTGGGTTCCTTTGTAATCTAAGGTATTTTATTTTATGCATTTAAATGCATGATTCTGAAATGAATTTCATAGGCTTCACCAGACTGCCCATGGGGTCCAAGGCACCACAAAGTTTCAGACAGCATGGTCTCGTTCAACTTGTACCTGATCAATCCTTTAGATAATATTCGTGAAAAGTACTTGAAGATCTCACGAGAAGCAAGTGATTCTATATTTGGATAACTCTAATTCTTAGAGGCAGCTTGGCAGATTGTAATGGATAGAGTACTGGGCCTGGAGTGAGGAAGACCAGAGTTCAAATCTAGCCTCAGACACTTACTAACTGGATAACTCTGGGCAAGACATTTCACCCTCTTTGCCTCAGTTTCCTTATCTGTAAAATGAGCTGTAAAAGGAAATGGCAAACCACTCCAGTACCTTACCAAGAAAACGCTAAAATGGGGTCATGAAGAGTTGGACAGGACTGAAATGACTAAACAACAGCAACAATGATGACAAAGCTTTTCCTTTTGGTGAGATTAAATCTTCCCTTCTGAAACTTTCCATGATCATTCCAATTTCTGTCCTTTCAGATTGAGCAGAATAAATCTAATCCCTTTCCAACATACCGGACTTTCAAAGATTGAAAGATTACAAACATACCTTCCCTATGTCTTCTGTTTTCTAGGGTAAATATCCCCAGTTATTTCCACCAATTCTCATACAACCGAATCTCAAACATACCATTCCTCTCTAGTTCCCTTGCCATCTTGTTTATCTTCATCCTGACGCAATCCAGATTGTTCTCTCTAAAATCCAGTTCATCTCTGGGTTCCATACTGAGTGGTATGGCCAGGATAGGGGACAGTGGAAATGTCACCTCCCTCTGTTCTGGAAACTATGTCTCTTTGATTATATAAATTTTATTTGGCTGCAGTGTTACATTGTTAACTCATATCAAGCTTAAGGTCCACTATCCACTATCGCCCAATCTCCCTCCAAGTCTTCTTAGTTGAACAGTTTTCCAGCCATGTTTCCTCATGCTTTATTTGAGAAATTGGAATTTCTTTAACCTCATGGTAAGCTTTTTTCTTTTTTTCCTATTGAATTTCATCTTATGATGCTAGATCCTTTGTTTCACCCTATAGGCATCTTTCTGGATGCCAAGTCTATAATCCAATGTGTTCACTATCCATCCAGGCTTTGTGTCATCTGTACATATGATAAGCGTAACAACTCTGCCAGCAACTCTTCATTGATAAAATGTTGTTGAACAGAATGCAGCAAGTGACAGAACCCTGTATCACTCCTTTGGAAACTTTCCTCCAGGCTGACACTGATTCATTAATCACCAATCTCCAGGATCAGTCATTCAGCCAATTCTGCATCATTATCTGTGCTCTCACCCAGTCCATGCCTCTCCATATTGGTCTACAAGTATAACTATGAGATTCCATCAAAGCCTTGTTGAAAGCCCCATATACAAAGGCTGATCTGCCAACTTCAAAAAACTAAGAAATTGAAGTTAGGCTAACTTGACATGTTCAAAGTGTGCCCATGTTGACTTGTAGTGATAGTTGTGAGCACCATTTTAGGGTCCCCATTGTGATACAGTAGAAAGAACACTAGATTATGAGCTCCATGAGAGGAAGAACTAGAGTTTATTTACATGAATCTTGATATCGCTCCTATTTTCTAGCACGATGATCTGCATACATTAAGTGTTTAATGTTCATTCCTTGACTAGGGATAAGGAGACCCTGTTTCTTGCCTTGGTTTTGCCAATTAATCTTCTGGGTAGTATTAGGCAAGATTTTCCCTCTGTGGGCCAGGCCTGGATACACTAGTCTCTAAGGTCTATTCCTGCTTGGATATCCTACAGTTCTAATATTTTATGTGTTTTCGTTGTGTTCATCCTTCATTTTCAAAGAGGACCATGACATCAGAGAAATGATGGCATGACTTGCACTTCACTTTGTTTTCAGTGAGGGAGAGTTGTGTAAGGTCACTAACCTCCTCCTGAGCCATCTGGATCCAGTGACTAGATATTCATCAGGATGACTGAAGATGACCTAGGATTCAGTATGAGACCTTGGTCTTTTTGGCTGAGGCCTTTTCAGGTACTCACTTAAAGTGAGGTAATGCCCATTCAGTGAATGGGCATCTTTAAAAAGTAGTTAGGGGGGTGGCCCCTTTAATAGAAAGGATTAGTTGAAGGAACTGGGTAAGTTAGCCTGTAGAAGAGTACATGACAGCTCTTCAAGTATATGAAGAGCTGATAAGTGAAAGAGGGATTGGAATTGTTCTCACTATCCCTAGAATGCAAAATTTATAGTGGAGAGGAGGGAGGTGTTACAAAGAGACAAATCTAGGACTAGATACAGGAACTAATTAGAGCTACCCAAAAGTGGAATGGGATACCTAAAGAGGGACTCTCCTCCCTGGAGGTCTTCAAATAGAGGCAGCATGATGCCTTGTCAGAGATATGGTAGAGGAATTCCTTTTCATTGCTTGGACTTGATGACTTGGAAGAGATGAGTGCTGAGGGCTCTTTCCACTTTAAAATTCTGTGATCGAGATTATAATCTGCACAATAAAGAGTAGAGAAATAATGGAGAGTGTGTGAAATTATCATTCATCAGTATAAAAGGAATATTTAGGGCAGCTCCTTACCCTCTCTCTTTAGTCATTGAGGTGTGGACTATTTCAAGGTAGAAAAATCAAAAGAAGAAGTTGACAGAAATTAAAATTGGCAAATAAGAAATTTTTCTGGTAGGTTTTGGCTACTTACTTTATTCAGTAAGTTTTCTCTCCTTTGATTAGTATTTATATTAAGGGGACATGGCTCTCTCTGTTACAATCAATGCACCCTCTTTTGGTACCAATTTTCTTCCTTTGGAATGCATGATCTAATAGAAAGATCATGGGGTTTAATTTTTTTTTTTTAGTAAAGTAAAATGGACTATGAAAATGAGTTTGAATTTTTCTCCCATCTTGGATTATCCTAAAGTTTAATTACTTCAGTCTAATTGATAAACTGGAAGAGAACAAGCATTACTGTGTATTAATACTAAATCATATCTTCAGACCAAGAGGAGATATACATACACACATATATTTGTTTAAATATATATACATACATACATTCATACATATATATGTATACACACATATACAGACTGATGTGTCTTCTGGGTGAGGGCTACAAAGCCCTGAGAAGCACCATATTTGGAGATGGTATGTCATAGATATTTATAGATCTGCTAGCATACAAGTGAATCAATTTCCTATGTCAGCTGCATCACCCTAAAAGGCAGATGTAAAGAATGTTCAGGGGAGCTCCCACTTGCAATTATGACTTGGCAGGGCAGTCATCACGAGTTAGCCCAGTAGACAAGCAGAGCTACTCCTTAGGATGACAGCTGGACACATGTCTTCCTGAGGCATAAACTTTCCACTTGCTAAAACAGCAATCAGGTATCACTGTCTAATCCTATAGCTCTGCCATCTTAGAATTAGTTGAATGGATTGAAAATTTCATAGCAATTCCCTTGCCTCGAAAAAGGGGGAAAATTCTGTTTAGACTAACATAGGTTTACATAGTCCTATAAAGATGCAAAGGAGATTTTTAGGCAAAGTTTTTGATAATCAAATTTGATGCATCAAATATTAAAACAAATGCATTGCTTCAGAAAATATGAATATGCATATCTGGGTATTGAAATGCTAGTGGAGTAACTACTTCTCTAGATGAAAGAGACAGAGAAAGGCTAAAGAGAGGTAGCTAGAGGATTGACTAGATAGACAGATATGAAGATAGACAAAGAGAGACATATCTGACCATGGAAATAAGCATTCTCATGTGCCTTAGGGCAATTCCGATAGTGGTAATTCATATTGATTGTGAGGGATGGCTGAAATGAGTCCATCAGCTGTGCTCTGAATCACACAATCCTGATCTCCAGATGTTTAACAAGTTTAGCAAATTTCACCATTGTTTTATTCTAATTAACCTTCCCAAAGTCCCTCTACCATTCTGCAGGTGAGCAGTCTTCAGCATCTCACCAAGTCAGTTTCATTTTATCAGACTGTATTTCATTAGGAATCTTGTCTTTTGGAATTGCTTTGTATCTTGACCAACATTTTCATAATTTCCTGTTCATGGGAAAAAAAGCTCAGTATAACTCCAGATAGCAATCTGAGGGTAATAAAGACATTAAGTAACAACTTGACCCTAAGTGATTTGGACACAGCTTGTTTATCAGAAGAGTTAGAGGGAAGACCTTTTCTGGTTACCAATCAACTGCTAGACATATGGAAATCTATGGGTCTGCCACCCTTCTTCCTACATCAGGTCACTGTAATGTATCTTTTGTAGTTCATTAGTATCCCTCATTTGGTGTCTCATTAGTTTTATTAAAGTAAATATTGGTTTAAAAGGAAAAAAAAAAGAATAAGGGTCATAAATGAGTGGTATTTCTTTGTTAATTCAAAGGGAAATCATGGTTTAATGCAGGGTTTCCCAAACTGTTTTGTGTAAGGTCTCTGATCACAGATAAACACAAGCGTTGGGGATTGGCTTACTTTTCTTTGTTTGTTTATAAAATTATCCCAAATTATCTCAATTTTCAATACCTGCAGTACATTTTCTCTTTCTCCTTTGCCTTAATTTATTCTACTTTGCCTTCCATGGACAAAACCCTTGCCTTTTTAGAGAACTCCTTCCAAATCTTTGTCTTTACTCCCAAGTTACTGACCTCCTTTATCCTAGGGATTCTTAACTTGGGGGTCTATGGAATTGCTGTTTTTAAACAAATATATATTTTTGATAATTTGTTTCAATATAATTGGTTTCCTTCATGATCCTCTGTATTTTATGTTAGCATCTACAGACATGATGCTGAAAGACAGTCCAGGAACCTCACCAGCCTTGAGTGTCAAAGGACTCCAAGATACACCAAAACTGAAGAATCCCTACTTTATCCCCTCATGTGCTGTGTTTTCACAAAATCGGAGTTCCTTCCAAATAGAACGGGGTATCCTAGTGGCGTCTCCCTCACAATACAGTAACCATTTATTGAGCATACTACAGAGTGATTTCTTGTTGAGGTGTGAGCTGGAATGGTAAGTCTTTGAGGTTCCCCAAGTCTCCATAAATGAGAATGGCTGGACAAGTTCATGGCTATAACTTTTAGCTTATATACTACTTGTTGTCATAAATGGTGGCCTTATGATACACATACCCAGACCCCTACATATATGTACACATATGTGATATATGTGTCCATACAGATGTGTGTATGTGTGTATTATGGACAAACATATATGCAAACAGATGTGTGTATATGTATATATATGTATATATCATACATACATATGCACGTATTGAAGACTGCCGGCTTTGTAGGATCCTAGAAACAAGCAGCTCCTTGAAAACCCCTCTGGCCTTCATCCCCTCTTTGTTTTAGCCCCCCCCCTTGTAAGATGGTCATACACTAGACCTCATTATGGCACAAAAGGGCTATTTCCAAGATCTGGGATGCTCCTATTCCTTTCTCCAATTGCAACCTCCAAACCTGACTTCCACCTCTCTCACTTTTTCGTTTCTCCCTGAAACATTGTCACTCTTGTTATGATCCTATTTCTCTCTAGTTCCATTCTCTAAGCTCAGCAGTTGGCTTCTGGATTGCATAAAATCGCAGAATATCATGGTTTTAGACACCATAGTACAACTCATGTCTGAACAAAAATAATGTCTGTAAGATTTCTTCTTTTTTTTGATCCTTTTAGAGTCAAAGCCTAGTGGTGAGCCCTTTGGTCCAAAGGAGATGCACAGTTTAATGACTTTTTATGTACAACTCCAAATTGCTTTCCAGAATATCTGGATCATTTCACAGCTCAATCAACACTTTAGAATCATTTCTGAGTCTTCCTTCTCTGTTATCCTTCACATCTAATTGGTATCTAAGTACAATTGATTGTACCTCAGAAGTCTATCATATCTATTTCCTCCTTTATTCTCCTTTAAAACCTACCACTGTCCAAATAACCTTCTTAATGAACTCATTTTATATCATCATTTCCCAAAACATCAACAACCTTTATGGACTTCTAATTACCTACCAAATAAAGTATGAATTCCAGATCTTGGCATTCATGGCTATCCACCACATAGTTTCAATCGACTTTTCAAGCCTCATTTCAAGCCATTCCCCTTTACATCCTTTACATACTAAACTGGGCTATTCTTTGACCTATGCTCTCTCTTGTCCCCATGACTTTTCTTCTTCCATCTCCCATTCCTTGCATGGACTCCTACATGAGACATGGAAGAGAAATCAGACCTGTTATTTTTTTCATCCACAAAGCAGAACTAAGACAAGTGGATAGAAGTTATAGGGAAATTTTCAACATTATATAAGGAAGTTCTGAAATACTTGATGAGGGCCCAAAACTCCCCACACAAACAGCTCTGTGCTGTGCTCAGTGTTGCTAAAGAATGTTTTCAAGGATCTTGGGAGCTCAATTCCAATATCTCTCTGCAAGTTCAGAATGAAAATTATAGACTTCATAAGGTCACATACCATCAGGAAAATGATGTTTGGGGCTTATAGGAAATGCAGTCCCAGCTTTCATACTTTAAATGACTCACATCTGAACTGAAAGAATTAAGCAACTCTTAAAATTGCCACAAACCACCATGGAAGTGGCATTCTCACCTGGACTAACATGGTCTGGAAGCTAGAACAAGTAGTAGATTCCTATTATCTTTCTCCAGGTCTTATAGAACAAAAATCCATGCAAACACCAAGACCTCATTCCCTTGTTATCTGTATATTTGTGCATGCATATGTAATATATATGTATATATACATATATGGGTATGTATGTATATGTGTCTGTATATGTGTGTATGTATATATAGAATCACATTTAGCATTAATCCTCATCTGTCCCCACTGGACCATAAGTTCCTTGAGGGTTAGGACCATATGGTCTTCATCTTTATACCCCCTATAGTGCCTAGTCCAGGGCCTTGCAGATAATGTAATAAGTATTTCTGGAATACATTAATGACCAGTATAGATTCTACACAGCAAACTATCATCACTCAGAGTATGCCATGGGGAATGGTATACTTGAATTTTGCGTACAATGCCATTTTGTCATTCAAAAGGAAGATGGATTTCTAGTTTGTAATATATAATGTAGATATCAATATTTTCTGCAGACTTGGGTCTATTTTTAATTATATTGATATGCCCAAAAATGCATAATTTGGTTTTGTAGGTAAATCAATACTAAGAATGATATTGATCCTTTTCATAATCTTGTCCCTGAACTTTCTGACATTACAGCTATTCCATAGTTTAATGATGAATGTACCTACTCTAACTTGCAGTTACAGCAATATTTTCAATACGTTGTATGAGCCTCTGGTTGAGCTGGATTCTTGCAGATCTATATGCAGTTACTGCATGCAGAATAGCAATATTTCCTAATGACATGAGTTCTGCTATCTAACACTAATGAGTAATCTGCTTCTTGTTATCCAAAATCCATAGTTTGGATACTTTGACATTCAAATACTGACAGCATTTGGATAGGGCTGTCTTCACTGTGATCCCTCTGCAGAAATGCTTTATAGATTACCCCTGGTCTTAATCCAAGGAAGACTTCCCAGAATGGCAAATATTAGTTTTTGGAGGGCTAAAGCCAAGTCAGGATCAGACTTGGACCTTTGTATTTCTACAGGCAAATCATTGGGACTCACATGGGCTGGATACTAGAGTTTCCAAGAATTCAGGAAAAAAGGATGCTGTTCTTCCACTTTGATCTAAACCCAACTTGGGGAAAAAAAGAAACCTAACATTCCTGAAAGCATGCAAAAATAATACATCCACACAATAGAAGAGTCATCCATGTAATTCATGGGCCTAAGAAATGGGATATGTAACTTTTTCAAAAGAGTTTGGCCTAACTATCCACACAGGAAAGAACAAGTGGATAAAGAATGCCTTTTGTCTAGACCAGGGTTCCTTAAATGTTTTCTACTTGCATCCCCTTCAGCACTTCTTAAACTGTGAGTCATAGCCCCAGTCAACAACCCACACTTTAAGAAGCACTGATTTAGACTATAATGTGTTGAATTGATAACCTATAAAACTTGTTTGTCAGTATGCACATCTTAGAAAGATGCTAAAATGACAGTAAACTGCATCCGGGATTGAACAGGAGGATGAAAGTGGGCTCAATTGCTTTGGAGTTATTTTAATGAGGCCAAGTTTCTCCCTGAAACAAAAGTCCGTCTTATTAATATCAATATTTTTCAGCCACCACTGTATGACTAAGACATGGAATACTATAGTCTCTGAAGAATGCAAAGTGAGGGTTGGCCACAGGGTAAATGAAAAGTTCAAGGAGGGTATGAGTACGTTGTATCATATTACAAATGAATAGTGCACAGGAGAAGCAATTTAAAGGATATTTTCAAAGAATTCATTAATTGAAAAATAAGGTAGACTAGTGTCATGGGCAAGAATCGTGGATAACCAATGAACAGCCTATAGGCTCCATTGATATTCATGAAATTTCTGGAGAATGAGAATGTAAGGAAGGCCCTTGAAATACAACCAATATTTCTATGGAGGATTAGTATGAGGACATAAGCAAGAATTCTACAGGATGGACAGGCATATAGGAATTCGTATGCCATTAATGGAGAGAGTATCCACATTGGTGATGTCACAAATCCATGAGCGTACTGAAATATGCTTATATAAAAGTGTGACCTGTCATCCATGGGAATCCAGCAGAATCATGAAGATGAGCAAATCCATCAAGACTTTTTTTATTCAATTAAAAAAAAACAGCCCTGGTGAGTCTGCCTGCTGTTATCTCTCTTTCATAATACTAAATTTAGTCAGTTGAAATATATGTTGTATTTGTCAAATGTTTCTGCTTCAGTGGCTTCTAGATAGCTGTAGTACATGTTGGCAGAATTCAGATCCATGGATGGATTCTCTTCTGTATTCCTCTAGCTCTTCCCCATTATCAGGGGAAACCTCAGTTAAGTTTTATTATCATCACTAACTTACAGACCAGTGGCAGAGTCCATCAATGTGCAAGAAGTTGACATACTCATAGTACAGATGACTATTAAAATATAATAACAGTAATAATAATGACTCAGAAATGATGCTGAACTGTTAGCTGAGCTGTGAAATGGCTCAGATGTTTTAGCAAGCAATTTGGAAGTGTATATAAAATGTCATTAAACTGTACATCCCTTTTGGACCAATGATGATGATGTTACTGCTGTTCAGTCATTTTTAGTCATGTCCAACTCTTCATGACTCCATTTTTGGGCAGCTAGGTGGTACAGTGGATAGAGTACCAGTGCAGGAGTCAGGAGGACCTGAGTTCAAATCTCACCTCAGACACTTGACACTCACTAGTTGTGTGACCTTGGGCAAGTCACTTAACCCCAATTGCCTCATCCTGGGTCATCTCCAGTCATTCTGATGAATATCTGGTCACTGGATTCAGATGGCTCTGGAGGAGAAGTGAGGCTGGTGACCACACAGCCCTCCCTCACTCAAAACAAAGTCAAGTGCAAGTCACGTCATTACTTCTCTGATGGCATGGTCTTCTTCGGCAATGAAGGAAAAACACATACTCCATTTGGGATTTTCTTGGCAGAGATACTGGAATGGTTTTCCACTTCCACCTCCAGCTCATTTTACAGATGAGGAACCTGAGACCAATAGGGTGAAGTGACTTGCCCAAGGTCACACAACTAGTCAGTATCTGAGATCAGATCTGAACGCAGGGAAATGAGTCTTTCTTACTCCAGGTTTGGCACTCTATCCACTGTGCCACCTTGCTGTCCCCTATGATCTTATCACTAGGCTTTGACCCAAAAGAAATCAAAGAAAGAAGAAAAAGATGTATATGTACAAAAATGTATAAAAGAAATAATGATGATGAAAGCACATCTGTGCAGTGCATTCAAGTTCAAATGTACTTTATAGGATTCTCTCATTGGATACACACAATGATGACAAATAGGTAGCGCAAGTATTCCCCATTGTAAAGAAAAGGAAACTCAAGTTCAGAAAGATTAACAAACTTCTCCTGGGGTCACATAATGCATAAGGTATGAATTTGAATCTAGCTCTTCTCATTCCATTCTGGTCTCTCTACTACACCATTCTATGTCCCTACTTTGCATTTGCCATTCCTTCAGCCCCTAACTCTTATCCTACCCAAGTCCTGTCTCTTTAATGCTCAGGTCAGCATATTTTACTATGGCTTCCCCCCCTAACAGGCTACATGTAAGTAACTACTGGATCCTGGAAGCCAGGTCAGAATCTGACTTATATTGACTCTGACCTCTGGGAATAGTGTAGGCCTTGAGCACTTGAATTTCCTCCTGGAACCCCTAATCTGTTGCCTGTAGTAATTTTGTTCCTTTGATGTTCTCTTACCTGTCCAAAATCTCTGAAGTATTCCTGCAGCTGCTACCTACATTTCCCCTTCCTCCTGCCTGATGACCTTGGCTGTGATGTTAGCAAGTAAGGTGAGATCCATCAAGGTATTAGACAAAGAATTAAAGGTACATAGCTACTAGTGCATGTGTCAGCGGAGCCTGGGTTCAACTGTGTTATCCTTCTGGAAAATTTGAAAACTGATTGGATGTTTTGTATCATCTCACCCCCATACTGAAGTTACTAATTAGCTTTCTGCCCTTCTCATATGTTAGTAAAAGGAAGCACAGGCTTCATACATTATTCATAATAGGAGATAATAATCGATTCTAAAAGCCAAAGGCAATTTTGATCTGGGAAACAATGTGCTGCTTCTAATAAATCTATTTCTATTTTGCTGCTGGAATAATGCAAAAAGAATGATTTAAATTTTCAGAGAAAATGAGCACCATTGGGATCTTAGTTTCCATTAAAAAATTAGTCGGGCTAATTATTGGCTATTGTTAGCCTTAGCCAACCATAGTGAAATGGCTCCATTAGAGTTGCCCTAGGTTGGTCAGGCTGCTCAATCATTAGATTCATTTGGATTGCCAAGAATGATTAAGATCCCAAAGGGCTTCAGTGGTCCTGGAGAGGTTTTTGTGTTAAATTGTGTGCCCTATTAGTTAAAGTGCTAGGACTGAATCTTCTTGCCACTAAGTCACCTAGGGAACATTATGCAGACTCTTAATCCCATCATGCTCTTTATTTATAACTAATAAGCTACTTATGAAATACAGCCAAGCCAATGGACAGAAAGCAAATGGTGCTCAAATGCCGAAGGACAATGTCAATGACATCATGTGTGTAAAGCAGTTCATAAATATCACTTTGCAAACTTTAAAGGGCTATCTAAATGGTGTCTTCTACTCCTGCTCTTACAAGACAATGTGCAGCAGGCATCAACTTGGACAAGTTACAAATCACAGCTTTGATGAACCCATGATCTCATAACTGTGGGAGCTCCTTCCACTGAAACAGATCACAACCCTCACCTCACTCTCTTAATATATCATGAAGGCCATTGTAGTACTAGGGATCCACAAATGATGAAAACCATTCAGTAGGTGAAAGTTGGCATCAGCATCTTCTTCCATCTTTTGTCTTGCTGCCCATACATTGGAATTATTGGCTGGGCATTTGACCTGGACAGAGTCTTGCAGCATCAGAGTCCAAGTATTTCAGGAATAGCCAGTGCTTACAAAAAAAAAAGGAACACTTTCCCTGATGGTCAAAGGAAATCTCTAAGTCATTCAAGCACCACAGTGTGGTGGAAAGGACACTCATTGGATATAGAGTCCATGGCCTGGGTTAAGATCCTAGTGCCACCATTTCCTACCTCAGTGGGGTTCAGTTTCCTCATTCGGAAAGATGGAATTTAGACTAGATGGTATTTAAGGTCCTTTCAACCTCTAAAGCCAATGATATTATTTATAAATTGAAGCTAATATTTAGGGGAGCAGAAAGAAGCTAACTGAAATTTAGGAAACATGAGTCTGAATCCTGACTGCTATTTAACAGCTCTGTGATCTTGGGTAATCTGTATCTCTTTCGGCTTCATTTTCCTCCATGGTAAAATGAGGGTGTGAATGAATGAACCAAAAGCATTTATTTAAGTCATTACTATGTGCAAAGCACTATGCTAAGCATTAGCAATATAAATATATATAAAAAAGATAGTCCCTACCTTCAAGGACCTTACATTTTAATAGATGAAGACCACACATACTGGAATATGGCGGCCAAGGAGGGGTGATTTGGTCAGGGAAATCACAAGAATGGCAAAAGTAGCCACAGGGCAATAGAATACCCTATCTTTTCCCGTAATGACCAGTGTTGAATGTACTTCTGTTCCCAAACTTCTTTGAATGGAAAAAATGGAGAAGGGGAATTATTTATGATCTGAGTGAGGTCCCACTATCCCAAAGAAGCTTCTAACATCCTGTGATGATAGGCCTATTTAAAGGTCTGCCTTTCTTCAGGAATATTATGAAATAGAAAATCAGCAAAAAAGGCCGTAAAGTTTTCCAGTGATGAAAACTCACAAGTAAACAGACATATGGGCCCACTTCATGAACTATGTGAGTGGTACACTCAAATGGACTCCAGATCTGCTCTGTTGGTTTGGAGAGGCAGATCACAGAAGTGGCCATGGCACAGAGAAAAATGAAAGCAATTGAATCGTAAATATACTTGAAGGTTTTTCAAGCATCCTCCTAAACTGAGTGACTAAGTAATTACATCAGATTCCCCCGAGGAGTGATAGAATAATTCTTCAAGTAATAAATAATATCTCGGGTCCCATAAGTACCCAAAGCATTCATTTGCTGAAGCATATTAATCTACCCTAGTTCATGTAAAAGAATATTTCCCCAAATATAAGACAGCAGTTTTTAGTGGTGTACACTTTCAAAAGGGTTTGAAAATGGAATGAATATGCTTCCTTTTGAATTAAAAAAAATTATATCTTTATTAAACAGAGCAAACTGAATGCTGAAAAAGCATCAAATCTCCCAGCAATCATTTAACTTTTGTCTGTGCTTCAATGCATTTCCATTCCTACTTTAATAGTCTCAGAAAATTGTGGCTGTGTATGTTAAGTCCTAAGACACATTTTTTACATTAAATTTACATAACCACTTAGAGCACTGCTTATGAAAAATGGCCAAGATGCTGTATTTACTATTTTTCCCAGTAACTCCTAACTTTATTCCTTCTAACTTGGGCACTACAGAGTTTTAAGGTTAGGTGAAAAGAGTCTTATTCCCAGGTATTAGAAAGGTGCTTGGGAGAAAAACAGAAGTCAACTGAAACATTACCATTAGGAAATGGAACTCTCCAGATAGCAGATTTTCCATGTGATAGGAAGACAAGCTTTGTCTGTGGTGCTGGTGGATGGCAAGGAGAGTGTGGAAGCCACCAGAGGAGTGCTGAGGTGAAGCAAACTTCATTGTTTCTTCTGTCTTTTTCAACTGTGAAAGATGGAGTGGATTATTCATTCATTGCACAAGCAGTTAGTAAATGCCTTCTGCGTACCAACCACAAGTGAAAGCTGTCACTCCTTCATCTCTTACAGTCTCTGCAAACCATTGCTGGACAAATACATCACATGAAAACATGTAGACACATAATCTGTAATCTGCCGTATATTATGACTAGCTGATGGAGAGAGACTGGGAGAAAGGAGGGAGAAGAAATGGAATAAGAAGAAGAAAGGGAAGAAGGGAAAAAGGTGGGGAAAATGGAGAGAGAAGTCTAGAGATGGAAAAACACTAGCAAAGATAAACACAAAAGAAAAGATAGTCACAGTCAGCTACAGACACCCACAGAGGAAGGAGAGGTAGAGATGGAGGAGAGAGATGGGGAGGGAAGCAGCATGGGAAGCAGAGAGCTAACTCATCTACTAATGTTGATCTTTTTTACAAAAAGATAATACAACCCTCTAAATTAAAAAAAAAAAGTTTAAACAGCGACAGAACTTGTTGTTAAATGTTTTCTTTTCATTCCTAAAGTATCAGAAGCCAATTTCCTACTCTCAGAAGTGGACCATGATAAAGTTTTATTAAATATGTTATTTTAACAGTTTTTAGGTCTTGATCTCCCCATATCATCCAGGATGGATTGGCAGGAGGCCATGCAAAAGCCCAATCACACCTCTGAAAACACAAGAGCTTCAACCTACTTTATTTCCTACTCCTTAGGCAGCCTCGTTTTCATCCCTACTTCCTCTCCACCCCTCATCTCATTATAGTGGTGCCTAATTTCATGAATATACCCGAAGAGCTTAGCCCACTGCAGCTCAGAACTCCAGAGCTCGAGAGGTCTGCCAGCCCAGCCTCCTCAGCAGCAGGGATTACCTGCATTCACCACCATGCCTAGCATATTAAATATTTCAAAAAAATGTAAAACTGACACAACACAAGCTTGATCTAAGCCTTCAAGTGTAATCAATAAATTCAAACCTCCAAATGTACTAAAAGAAAAAAAGATTGTGTTTGAAATCATAAGCTTTGCTCATTTACAAATTGATTTAACACAATTATCAAATAATCTCATTTGTTAATATGTATCCAGCTTGATCATTTTTTTTTGCATTTTGTAGAATGTTGGTTGTTATTTTCATTGTTTCCACAGTTGTAATCAGCATGTAGGATGTTGTTTTGATTCCACTTTCAATACTCTACATCATTCTATAGGTTTCTAAATGTATTCGTATTCTTTATGTTTGTAATGACATACAACCTAACAATCTTACATTATATTCATATGCCACAGGACGCCTGGGTTAATGCTGCTACTAACTGGGAGAAGGGGAGGTGGAAAAATAGAGGTTTCTTCCCCTATTAATAACATCCTTAGGATAGAATCCCACTCATAGCATCAAGTCCAAGGTATGAAGAGTTTTGTTTTTGTTTTTTTTAACCATTTCATATTATATTCTGAGAAGATTGGGCTAGTTCAATGCTCTAGCAACAGTACAGTAGTATGTCAAAAGACTCTCAGTTTACTGAGGAAAATTGGCCCACTGTTGTGGCTCTGTAGTGGTTTGCAATGAGGGCTTTAACCTAAATTACATTTTTTGGGTATAAATGATGCTACCCATTAGGTACCTGTTCTTCAGTTTAGATTTTTTAAAAAGAGGCCAGATGTAGTGTGACATGCCTGTATACCTACATACATACCTACATACACGCATACATGCATACATACATGCATACACACATACCTACATACACACATACACACATACATACATGTGTATATATGTATATAACGTTCTTCGCTCTGCTTACTTCACTCTGCGTCAGTTCATGCAGACCTTGCCATCTTTTCCGTATTCATCGCGCACATCATTTGTTATAGCACAGCAATGTTCCATACATTTATGCAACACAATTTGTTTAGCCACTCTCCAGTTGAAAGGGATCTACATTTTTTTCTAATTCTTAGCTATCACAAAAAGATTGGCTATAAATATTTTGGTGTTATATGTAGACTTTCATCTTATTGATGGCTTCTTTGGAGTAAAATCCAATAACAGAGTCTCTGGTTCAAAGGGTATGGGCATTTTAATACCTTTATTTGCATAATTCAAAATTATTTTACCGAACAGTTATACCATTTCACAGCTTTACCAACAATGAATTAGTGTGCCTATCATTCCATTATCTCTCCAACATTAACTATTTTCATTTTTGATGATCTTTGCCAACTTGCAAGATGGGAGGTAAAACTTCAGGGTTGTTTTCATTTCCATTTCTTTTACAATTAGTGTTTTGAAACATTCTTTGATGTGGTTGTGAAAACTTTTCAATTCTTTTTGAAAATTTTCTGTTCATATCTTTTGACTACTTATCTATTGGGGAAGGGTCATTAGTCTTATTATATGAATATTTACTAATTGCTAAGTATTTTAATTTTATCTGTATAGAAGATTTTCAGTCTCGTAATCAGTTACCTATTTTATCTTTTATAATTGCCACTAACTCTTGTTCAGTTATATTACTCTGACCCTAAATCTCCTCCCCATAATTGTGAAGGGTATATGACTTGCTTCTCTCCTATTTTTTAATATTATGATCTTTAATATTAAAGTAATTAGAATATATTATGGTAAGTGGTGTAAGGTGTTGGTCTGAACCTAATTTCTGCCAGTCCACCTTCCAGTTTTCCCAGCAGTTTTTATTAAAAATAAGGAGGCTTTCTTATAGGTAATTTAAGTTTTCTTGCTTTATCATTGGGTTATTGAGTTCCATTTTTTTCTGATTCTTCCTCACCTAATGCATTCCATTGATCTATTTCTATTTTTAAACCAATACCAAATGGTTTGGTGATGACTCTTGCTTTATAATGTAGTTGGATGTTTAGACGTGCTGCTCTTCTTCATTCCTACTTCTTTTCATCATTCACCTTAACATTATAGATCTTTTGTTTTTTAATGAATTTTGGTATTATTTTATTATTTGGCATTATTGTTTTTACAAATCACCCCTTAATAATTTGATTGGTAGATCATTTGAAGTGCAAATTAACTTTAGCAGTATGGTTTTTATTATATTGGCAAAACTGAACCACGAAAACTGTGCGTTATTCTAAGTATTTAAGGACCATTCTATAATTGTCTTTTGTGTACTTAGGTATATCCATCCCAAAACATTTTATGTATTTTGTAATTATTTAGAATGGAATTTCCCCTTCTTTTATAAAATACCCAAACAATCAGAAGACCAGATAGAGATCATAAAAAATCCATTCTCTGAAAAGAAAATAAACCGAGCTATAAAAGAACTACCAAAGGAAAAAAAAATAATTCTTGGTCCTGTTGGATTCACAGAAGAATTCCATAAAATTCTATAGAAGTTTTAAAGAACAATTAGTACCCATACTTCATAAATTAGTCTCAACAATTGAGACTCAACTTCTTGGCATTTATAATTAAATAGAAATGCTGTTGAGTTTTGAAGGTTTGTTTCGTAGCCGGCAACTCTTCTAAGTTATTGCCTCAATTAGTATCTTTTTTGATTCCCTGGAATTTTCCAAGTGTACCATCAGTAAGTCTCCTCTTTGTCTATCTTTATACCTTTAATTTCCTTTTTCTTATCTTAGTACTGTTGCTAGCACTTCCAAACTATGTCAAATAATAATAGGGAGAACATCCTTGCTTTACTCCTATATTTACAGGACAAGATACTACTGTATCCCTATTGCATATGACAGCTCCTTTTTGTTTTTTGACAGGTGCTTTTTATGATATTTTTTAAAAAGTCCTTCTATGCTTGTACTATGTAGAGCTTTTAGCATAAAAGAGAACTGTCTTTTGTCAGTGGGCAACTAGGTAGCACAATGGATGGAGAAGAGTAAAATGATCTGGAGAAGGAAATGACAAACCACTCCATTATCTTTGCCAAGAAAACCCCAAATGAGGTCATGAAGAGTCAGATACAACTGGAACGACTGAACAACAACAAAAAATATTTTCCCAAAGACTAATTCTTGCATCTATTGAGATAATCATGTGATTTTTGGACACTTTGGTTTTTTAATAAGATGAGTTATCTTGATTGGTTTTTCGAATGTGTGTGTGTGTGTGTGTATGTATACACATACATTATTGGTCATAATGAATGATTTCTTGGGTAAGTCACTGTAGTCTGCTTGACAAAGTTTTTATCTAAACAGTTTTAAATCAATATTCAATAATTTTATTAGCCAATAGTTTTTCTTCTGTTTTACCTTTCCCTTGTATATGTATTAGAACTATATTTGTCTCTTAAAGAATTTTGGTAGAGTTCTTGCTTTTTCAATTGTTTAGACTAATTTATGAAGTATGGGTACTAATTGTTCTTTAAAAGTTTCAAGGGGCAGAGCCAATATGACAGAATAGAAAGATGGACCTGCTCTAGCTCTCCCCCCATAGCCCATAAAATACCTTTAAAAATGACTCTAAACAAATTTTAGAGTAGCAGAAGCCACAAAATGACAGAGTGAAAGAGATTTCTAGCCCAAGACAGCCTGGAAGGCCAACAGGAAAGGTCTATAACACTAGACTCAGAGTGGAGCCCAGTCTAGGCTTGGTGGCCTGGCGGTCAGAGCTGAATTGAAAATTTAACTTTCAAATACAAGAATCAAGAGAAACATGAAAATGTAAACAGGGAAGAGAAGCCTTAAGCAACTCATTAAAGTTGAACTGTTTACTACATACCTGCATGGAAAGATGTTATTTGTAACTCATGAGACCTTTTTCAGTATTAGGGTAGTTAGAGGGAATATATATGTAGGTGTGTATGGGTATGTACGTATGTGTATATTACATATGTGTGGGTATGTATATGTATATATATATATATACACACACCCACACATATACATACACACATAGAGGGCACAAGGTGAGCTGAATATGAAGGGAGAATACCTATAAAAAAATTTACTGTTGAATGGAATGTACAACCAGTAAGAGAAAGGTAGAGGTAGAATGTAGCAAATCACCTCACATAAAAGAGGGAAGAAGGAGCTTTTATAATGGAGGGGAAGAGGGGGGCATGAAAGGAAATAATTGAACCTTACTCTCCTGAGATTTGGCTTAAGGAGGGAATAACACAAACTCAATTGGATATGGAAATCTATTTTACCCTGCAGGAAGGCAAGGGGGAAGGGGATAGGAGAGGGAAGATAATAGAAGGGACAGCAAATAGGGGAGAGGGATAATTAGAAGCAAACACTCTTGTCGGAGGCCAAGTCAAGGGAGAAAATGGAATAAATGAAAGGCAGGATAAGGCAGAGGGAAATGTGGTTAGTCTTTTACAACGTAACTCTTATGGAAGTGCTTGAATTGTTACACATGTATGATCTATATTGAATTGCTTGTTTTCTCAGGGAGGGAGAGAATGTGGAACTCAAAACTTTAAGAATGAATGTTAAAAATTGTTTTAGCATGCACCTGGAAATTAAGCTATACAGGTAATGAAGTATAGAAATTTTGCCTTACAGGAAAAGAGAGGGGAAGGGGGGGTGGAAGAAGGGTGGTTAATAGAAGGGAGAAAAGACTGGAGGGAAGGATGGATGGGGTATATGCTGTTCTGGTGGGGAGAAAAGTGGAGAAAATTTTGAATCCAAATTCTTGTGGAAGTGAATGTTAAGAACAGAAAAATGAAAAATATATATTGAAAAAAAAGTTTGATAGAATTCTATGAATCCAACAGGACCAGGAGTTTTGTTTTTTTTTTTTCCCTTTAGTAGTTCTTTTATAGCCAGGTCTATTTTCTTTTCAGAGGTTGGGTTATTTAGTATCTCTATCTGGTCTACTGATTGTTTGGGTATTTTATGTATTTGAAAATATTCCACATTATTTTGTGAACTCAGTCTTGTTAGCATATAGCTATGCATAATGTGTTCTAATTATTCTTTTTTATTTCTTCTTGTTTTTGCTGTTTTCACCTTTCTCATTTTCTATTTATGCCTTCTTTCTATTCAGATTAGCTAAAAGTTTATCAATTTTATTAGCCTTTTCAAAGAACCAGCTTTTTATTTTTATCTATCATTTCTATGGATTTTTGTGTTTACAGTTTATCTATTTCTTCTCTAATAGTTAACAGTTCTTCTTTTGTGCTTATTTAGATTTATTTTTTGACTTTCTAATTTTTAGCATATTCAGTCCATTAATACTCTCTTTTACTATTTGATATTTCATGTTTATAGGAACATAAATTTCCTCTGAGGACTGTTTTATCTGCATCCCAGAAATCTGACTAAGTTGTTTCATCGTTATCATTTCCTTTCACAGAATGTTTCATTGTTTCTATGATTTATTCTCTGATGCACTCATTATTTAAGATTTCATTGTTAAGTATCTACTTTGGTATGTGTCTTTTGTTTATAGTCCATAAGCTTATAACTATTTTAATATGTTATGATCTATAAAGTATGTATTTATTATTTCTGTCTTTTGATATTTGTTTGCAATATTTCTGTGCCCAGATATATGGTCAATTTTTGTAGTGGTTCCATACGGTACTGGGAAATACATATATTCTTTTGCAGTCCCATTTAGGAGATGTCATAAATCTTTTGACTCTACTTTCTCCAGCAATTTGTTTAGTTCTGAGGTTTCCCTTTTCTATATCTTTCTATTAGAAGTACAAGACTGAGAAAGGGACATTGAAGCCTCCTGTCACTATTGTGTTACTGTTTATATCTTGTATCTTGGTTAATGCTTACCTTATTAATTTGGATGCTAATACATTTGGAGTATTTACATTCATTACTGATAATGGCTTGTTTCCCATGGTTTCTTTCAGCATTACAGTATATTGTTAAAAGGATGGCTAGTCTGAACCTGGGAAAGAAAGAGTTGATCACAAAAACTCATCTCCTAGAAAAAGTTTTCATTTTTTCATAACGAATGACACAGGCAGAACAAAGGAATACTACAGATAGAATTTACCTAGATTTTAACAAAGTACATGAAAAAAATACTCTTCTTACAGAAAAGATATACATGTATCTGTGTCAAATGGTAGTCTTCTCTGTTGTGGAGTGGGAAGGGAGGGAGAAATTTCAGAACTTAAAATATAACAAAAAAAATAAATTAAATTTAAAAAAAGAAGTACAAAATGAGAGAGGAATGAGTCAACAGTGAATATGGTAGCCAAAACAACCCCGTGTGTAATTTTGTGGGTCACTGTTTTCCTTCATTTTCTTTACTTCTCCTATCCAATTTCTACAATATCTTTCTTGTCTATTCCCTCTTTTTCTTTTTTCACTCGCTAATGGTGAAGAAGTGATAAGGGAACACCTAGAGACTCAATGAATTCAAATCCATAGGCCTCAACAAACTACATCCCAAGGCACAGAAAAAATTGGAACACAAACTGCTGAGAGACTGTTAGTCATCTTTGGAAGCTCCTAGAAAATGAGACTTAGTGCCTCAATGGAGAAAGGTAAATGTCAGTGAGAAAATAGTTCACAGAAACATCTAGAGACCTTTAGTGACATAGCTGCTGAAGGAGTGAATTGTGACAGGACAGTCCAAAAGCTAAAGCTATCCTGGGCTACATAGAGAGGAATGGATTCTAGGAAAAGCAAGATCATGCCTTAACTTCTCTGAGTTTCAGTTTTCACATTTGTAAACTGAGGGAGAGGGATTAAATGATAGCCGATGGGCCTGCCCGCCTTAAATATATGCTCCTCTTATAATTAGATTGTCCAGTGTATTTTTCTCTGGACAGACCACATCAGGAGTTCTAGGTTCAGTCTTAAGTGCCCTCATTTTAAAGACACAGAGAAACGAGAGCGCATTCAGAAGAGGTAACCAGGATTATAGCTAGTAAAATAACTAGCAATTGTATAGTGCTTTAATTTTTACAAAGTTCTTTAGCAACATTATTTCATTTTATCTTCATCCTCCCGGCAGACAGGTGCTATTATTATCCTTATTTTGTATATTAAAAACTGAGGTAGGCAGAAATTAGGTGACTTGCCTAGAGTCACAGTGCTAAGTGTCTTCCTGACTCCAGGTCCAGCAATCTATCTGCTTCCATGGTGAGAGGCCTGGAAAACATGCTATCTGAGGATAAGCTGAAGAATCTGAGAACACTTAGCTTAATAAGGAGAAGACACAGGGGAACGGAGACAGCCTTTTCAAGCGTTTGAAAGAATGCTATGTGAAAGAGGGCCTGGCCTTCCTCTGCCTGGCTCTAGAGGGCAGCACTAGAACTAAGGTAAATTATAGAGAAGCAGATTTCTGTTCAGTTGAAGGAAAAAAAAAAAAAAAACATTAAGTAAGAATTCGAACTACCCATCAGTGGAATGGGCTGTTTTGGGAAGTCGGAGCCATTCAGAGCCCCTCACCCCAACCCAGCTCTGGGATTCAGAGGATCAGACAGACATAGAGCTTGACACAACTTTAGAGGACTTTAAGAGCTTCATTCTACTGAAGTGGAAACTGAGGTCCCAAGAAGGGATTGCCTTTCTCAGTTTGCATCCAGAATTTATGTATTTACAGCTCAAGGGGCTCTAGATTTGTGACCTATGTAAGGCAAAGAAGAAAGAAACTCACATTGGATTTGTGACCTCAGAGATTATGGAGTCCAGTTAGAAGCTGTATCCGCCACAACCTCTGCTTGTGTATTCTCAGTTACAAAGAGCTCACTGCCTTACAAATCAAGCTTGCTAATTTTTATTCTATAGTTTTGATTGTAAGGAAACCCTTCTTTATCCCAGACCTAAATCTGCCTAACGGATGGTGTGATTTCAGAGTATAGAGGGAAGGTCACTTTTCTGCCTGTGCCAAGTTGGAAAGAGATGCCTTCTGCAGAGTTCCTCCCTTCTACTCTCTGCATCAAGAAATCAGGTCACTTGATGATTTGGGGGTATTATAGTGGATCCTAAAGTGGTAATTATAATTCACATTGAATGCCAATGTTTTTCTCAACAATATGCTATTAGAGGGCTCCATTTTACTATAGTTTAATTTAAAACTTCTTATGAGGCAGATATATCAAAGTCTACAATAATTCCTTTTTAAATTAAAAATACCTTTTCTTCCATCAAGGGAGAAAAAAAAAAACTGGCTCACTGGCCACCAGGCTGCGGGAGAGGTAATATGAATGCATCAGTCCTGGTCTTTTTAATTCATTTCTCAGGTGCTATGATTTCCCCAAGTTTAGAACATCCTTCTTAAACTTGCAATTTCTTAAGAAGTAGAGTCAGGGGTCTATTTTATCTTTCACTACAGATGGAAGAAAGTGCAGGGATGCCATATTCCAGGCAACAAACAGAATATTGGTGGGTTCTGATCATCCTTTAGTGTGCATTAGATAACATAGGAGATTCCTAGGCCCACCTCCTGACCCCAGTGTCTCCTGACAACCTGCCCTGCCTTGCTTCTCACTCCTTGCCTCTTGGTATGTTGATCTTTGCTCTAATGAGCTGATGGCATGACATAGGGACATAGGTAATTAATAAATCGATCCCACACAGGTGACTAGTCATTTTCTGCCTAGTAATACAAAGCCAACTTCATTCTCACAGCCATTTTGATGCTGGCCCTATCCAGCTCCTCCTTAGACCCTTCCTGAAGGGAATGTAGAGGCTACACAGGCATGAGACTTCTGTGGTGTGGTGAACTTTTAGCATGGGAACTCTTAACCTTTGTTTGTCCTGGACCCCCTGGAAAGTCTGGTGAAACCTAGGATTCCTCCTCTGAATCATATTTTTTGATGGATAAAATAAAATGTATAGAATTACAAAGGAAATCAGTTATACTGAAATGCAAGTCTTAATAATTAATAAATAAATTCATGGCCCGTGGTCTAAGGACCTCTGCTTTAGTTTCCACTATTTCCACCATATTTTGCCATGCTCTCCTATGACCACCTTTTCCCTGACATCACTAAATATTCAAGGATATCTATACTTATATAGGCACTTATCTGTGTAAGATTCAGATCTGTGATTTCATTGGTATAAGGAAATTCTGGTGTGGAAACCTCCCATCACTGATGGATATTAGACACTTAACTATCCATTCTGTTTGGAAGAGCGCTGCCCGGGCACTGAGAGATTATATGGCTTTCCAGTGGTCACATAGTACATGTCAGAGTCAGGAACTGAACCCTTCCTGACTCTAAGACCAGGCCTCTCTCCAGCCCCATTCATCGCTTCCCTAGGAAAGTCGATACTGATTTCATTGCTAAGGTCTCCGTGAGTTCTCCACAGAATTTCCCCTCATCCTCTGCAACAGATGACATCATACAAGCTGCAACTGTTCATGGTGAGTTCCTCATCACCCATACATGTTCTTACTCCACAATTCAGAATTCAGAGATTCTTTTATCTGACCATAACTTTTTTCAATCCATTTCAGCCTGTGCCTCACTCAAGCTCATTTTTTTTGTCCTTGAACTGATCTCTGGGCACTTGACCCCTGTCCTGCTTTCCCAATCTCTTTCTCCAGCCCCTGTGGCCTCACTTTCTTCCCTTCAAAATTCTGACAACAAAACGAACAGGTCCAGTTTTACACTGTCCTCTTTCCTCAGACCCCTTGGCTTATCATCACTCACCCAGTTCCAAATCCCAACCCTGGATCAGTCCCCACCATCTACCATCTCTGTCCCTATTCAACCCTCTGACAGGTACTTTGGGAAGTTCTGCCTTCCCATCCCTGGAAGTTCAGTTCAGTAGTGGCCTGGCCTGAGATTTCATCTAAACATCACTGAGGAGGTCTTTGACCTTGGACTCTCAGCCATGCCCAAGCTACCACCGGGACTGGCAGGGCTGCTTTTTCTCAAACACTTTGACCTTTCAGAGAAGGATATTTCTAGAAAGGAAAAAAAGGCTTCAATGTCATTACAAATCTAGCCCATTTCACAAAAGAGGGAACTGAGTTCCAGAGAAAGGAAGTCATTTATCCAATGGCACACAGACTATAAATTGTAGAACAAGAATGCAAACCCGGTTCTCACTAAAATTCAGGAATTTCTCACAACAAAGACCAAAGAACTTAAAAAAAGTAAAAACAAGAGTAGGGAAAATGTTGCCAACCCATGGACATTTTGGTAATGTTTCCTGAATGCTAGATTACTATTAGGAGGTTATCAGAAAGTGAGATTTAAATGAGTATTTTAAGATAACTGGATTATCAAAATTTGATTTAGTGATAAAATCAGAAACCGTTTGAGAAATAGTTAATCAATAAATGCTGTTTTCTCAAAATGCCTGCAATCAAAATTCCAAATGGTAAACAAAATCTGAAAACCATAGGCCAATGAGTTTGACTTCCAGGTCTGACAAAATTCTAGAATATAACATTAAAGGGGAAATTACTGAACAGCTAGAAAAAGAAGGCAAGAATGAGTACTGTTTAAGACCCAGCATACAACCAGTTCTATTTTCTCAGTCCCCATCTCTCCATGTTTTTGACAAGAACAAGTAAGTCTGGGGCAGGGACAAGGACAGGAGTTGCTGATTTCATTGGAATAGGGAATGGTCAGGGTGTGGAAACATCCTTTACCAATTGAGCTCAGCCTCTTTTTCACAACTTTCAGCCACATGAAACTTCCTGGAGAGGTGAAATGACTTATCTAAGACCATACAACCAGCAGACATCTGATCTCAGGTCTTTCTGACTTGAAGGCTGACTCTCAATCAACTACAGAGGAACCATGATAACTATATTAACAAGGTTACTAGACTAATAGAAAGATGAAAATTTGTACATAAAGCTTAACAAGATTTTAACAAAGCCCTTGACAAAGTTTATCAAGCTATCTCCCATCCCACACCTCCATCCTTTTTTTTAGGGGGGGGGGTTAAAAAAATGCAGTTTAGAGGACAATTATATGCCTAAGGTGGATGGCTACCTAAAAGCTACTAGGTGGCGCTGCAGTGGCTAGAGCTCTGTGCCTGGAGTCAGAAGACCTAATTTGAAATCTAGCTGGGTGACCCTGGGCAAATCGCTTCACTGTTGCTTGCTTCAGGTTCCTCATCTGTGTATGGGGATCATAATGACACAACTCCCAGCATTGTTGTGAGAGTCAAATATTTGTGAGAGATAATATTTGTAAAGCACTTAGCAGTGTCTGCAATATAGTAGGTACTGAATATATGCTTCTTTCCTCCCTCCCTTCCTTTCTTTCTCCCTCCATCCTTCCCTTCTTCCTTTTCCCCCTTCTTCCTTACCTTCTTTCCCCTCTCCTTTTCTCCTTCCCTTCCTCCCTTCCTCCCTTCCTCTATTCCTTCCTTCCTTCCTAATGATTAAATGATCAGATGCAAAGAGTACATATTAATGACTAGATATCAACTTGAAAAAGTCTTCAGTGGTGTGCCCCAGTGATCTATGCTTGGTGCTATGCTACTCACCTTTCTACAAAATTTTTACTAATGACTTAGCTAAAGGTATAGATGACATATTATCAAATTTACAGAATACACTAAATGAGGAGCAATAGTCAACCAGATACCTGAGTTATGATCCATGGACATCATGGGAAGCTAAAAAACTGGATTGTATCTAATGGGATAAAATTTGACAAGGATAAACAAAGTCTTGCCCATGGGTATGATAGATGAATTTCACAAGCACCAAGTAGGGGAGGTGTGGCTATACAGAAATTTACCTCAAAACGTCTTGGTATAGAAGATCCCTTCTAATTCTGAGGTTTTGTAATTCTAGACCTTTTTCTTAATTGAAATGTCAACATTTCCAATAAGGACAAGGTAAAAAGATTTCCTCCTCTCCCCATCAAAAGTCATCAATCAAAAGCTGAGATTCATTGCTGCCAATTACAGCATGTGATTTAATTATCATTCAAGTAATGCATTGAAGAAGACCCATTATTAGATTGTTTCAGTACTTTCAGAATTCCAGGAAACAGTGGTAATTGCTTTTATTCATTGTAAATGTTCATTATTCCCAGTCCTAGGACATTATCAAACTGAAACCTTTCCATGGATTCCATTTTAGCTTGAAATACAGCCTTAAAAAAAAAAAAAAAAGATAAAAATAATTATTAGATGTTCCGACTAAGAATCACTGATAGAAATGTTGAGTAATCAGATTTAATGCTAGCCAGAAAGGTAAGGGACCAAGGCATGGTACCTTGGACTAGATATTCCCATTTTTGTTTGTCCATTTTTTAATCAAGAGAACTTACTGCCACCTAAGGGATGCCCAGGAGATATGACTAGTCAGCTATTTCATATGGGATACATACTAGCTGGTTTTTGGTGCTATTTACCTAAAAGTTTGCTGACTAAGTGGGGCACTCTATTAAGATTGGGAACTGTGAACTCTCACCTATATTTTAGAGCTTGTCTCAGGTGGCTCCAGAATGAAAGACTCTTAGAGCTGGCATGGACTTTAGCAAGGGGAAGGAGGAGAAAAAGCTGGGCTGTACTCTGACAAGGAACCTCAAAGGGTTAACTCACAACTGACTTAGAAAGGAGAACATATTTCAGTGCAATCAGGGCCACAAGTAGCAATGGTGTACTGCTACCCAATTGGTCAGTTACATAATTTTGTTGTGGTTGAGTCATTTTTCAGTCACAAACATTCTGTGACATGATTTGGGGTTTTATTGCAAAGGTATAGAATGGTTTGCCATTTCCTTCTCCAGTTCATTTTACCGATGAAGGAAACTGAGACATACAGGGTGAAGTGACTTACCCAGGGGCATTTAAACTCATGAAGACAAGTCTTCCTGACTTCAGCACCAAAGCTCTATCCACTACAGCACCACCTAGCTGTTTCAGTTGTGTAGTAAGACCAGGTAAAATTAGATACAAACACCTCTCTTCAACCATGAAGAAAAGGAGGTTAATCTGGCATGATCTGTTCCTAGTAAGCCCATGCTTATTAGTTGTGATTTCTCTTTTTCTGCCTCTATTTCAGCCCTCCTCTCCTCGATAAAATGAGAGGGTTGGGCTTGAATGATATGACCTGGAGCTGGGAAGAACATTCGAAATCATGTAGTTCTCCCTTCTCCTCTAAGAGAAGCTCCCGATCATAGAGGTAGTTAAGTAGGAGAGATAAGATTTAAACCCAAGTCATCTGACTCAAAATATAGCCCTTTTCCATTGTAAGGCAGTATTCTAATGTCTACAACTCAAATATGCTCCAATTTCAACTCAGTGAAAGTGTGATTATCTATTGCCACACTGTGGCAGAATACTGTAATTTCAGGCAAAGTTACTGAAGCCCTGGTTAAACCCCTTAAGAGACTAAATCACAAAAAGAAATGCCCTAAACTAGTAACATTGTAATGGCTACCATTAGAAGATACCATTATGCCAAGGTTTTGTGACTCATACTACGCTTTCCAGGTAACAAGAAAAATGCCACTGCTTGCATTGACCTGGCAGCAGGACATCTTGTAGCAGCTACTTTGAAAAATTGTCTACCTCCATTCCAATGACTGTCCTCATTTTAATGTCCTAAGTTTAATGAGCACTCTTGCTCTATAGTTTTGCCCTGAGGGTTACTCACCATGAAGGATGAATTCTTACATCTCAATCAAAGAGCCTCTTTCCAGGCAGGAAAGGACTAGACTCCCCTATCCCAGGGACTGTTTGGTCACTATGCAGAGTAGGCAAGTTTGCTAAATTTTAGCTATATCACAGAAGACATTATAGTTATAGGAATGCTACAATTAAATGAGCAACATGAAACCTTTGAAAGGGTACAGCTTCCTCTGGTACAGAATTTTCGCAGTCCTCATCACTATAACTTGGTACCCAAGCTCAACCCGAGTTGGAGTTTGACCCAGCCTGGCCATAGAGGTAAAGCTATACAAAAGCACATGCTGCTGATAGAGTAGGGAGAAGAACCACAGATCTCCAGCTGCTTAAGCAACAGAAATCAGCAAAGGAATGGCCTGGGGGCAACCTGAGCACATTGTCTGAGAGACTGGGGATAGAAGTCCTAACATTAATACTGTAGAGAGTATTGAGGACCTTCCCAATTGGAGGGAAAGAATATTTTCTTGGATACCTTAGAAATCAATTCTTGCACCACAATAGGCAATACACTTTTTGGAAGGACTATTTCTTTTTCTGGTTGTATGTCAGGCAGCACAATATAATGGATGGTGTTGGAGTTCAAGTCAGGGACACCTGGGTTTACCTGATACCATGAGATCGTGTATGTCAAGTGTTTTAGGAAACTTTCAAGTGCTTTCTAAATGTAAGCTATTACTAACTATATGAGCCTGGGCAAGGCCCTCAGATGAGCTTCTCTAAGACTCTGGCATTTGATTATTGCTGCAGGGAATTACTACACTGGCCAGGCCTTGAAGGAGCAACAAAGCTCTTTCATGGCCATTCAGTCATTGAATCCATGAAGCAAAATAATGGATAGATTAGTATCCCCATTTTGCAAAGGTTCAACAGGTAATTTGACTTTATCCAAGGTCACATAGCTGTTTAGTGGAGCTTCCTGGACTTAAGCCAGTCTTTTGTCTCCAAGTCAAAAAGTTCAGGAGTCATTGTTCTGTATGAGGAGGTGTGGTGGACAGGACAGCTGGCCAGCAGACCAGCCTAAATAAGAGGCAAGAAGCCCTGGGCCCAAATTCTCACTCTGACAAATACTGACTGTGTGGCCCTGGGCAGATCAGTCCAATTCTCAATGCCGCAGGCAACTTCTGAAGATTTGACATTGCAGGAGTTACTGATCTGTATTAGTGGAGGAGCCATTCTACTCTAGAAGATCACAGCTCTACAAAATCACAGGTCCAAATTTCCCAAAACAATGACAAAGAAAATACACCATTGCATTCAGAAGGGGTCTTGGAGGTTAACTGATATAACAAAATCCCTTTTTGATGGAGAGGCAGAGACACAGAAGTGGCACAGAAGGAAATTTCAAACACCTACTGCAGAGTTGGGGATGGAGGCCACATGTGGTCTTCTAGGTCCTTGAATATGGCCTTTTGGTAGAATCCAAGTTTAACAGAACCAAGCCTTTTGGATTCAGTCAAAAGGCTGCACTTGAGGACCAAGAGGGCCAGGTGTGGTCTCCAGGCCACAGGTTCCCCATTCCTGGTAGTGGATAGTAGACTCAGGACCCAAACCCAAGTGTTCTGACTTAAAGGTCAGTGCTCTTGGCACATAAACAACTTCACCTTACTTTTTCCATTTCTTATACCTAATAACCACCAGCTTCTGCTCAATAATCATTATTCCAAGAAGAAAAAGTAAGGTAAAAGGTAGAACTAAACTGAACGAAGGGGAATATCTATATCTTGGCTTTTCCTTTATTGTATCTTGGCAGTCTAGAAACCAAGGGATTCAACTTCTGGTTGTTGTTGTTTTTATAATGCATGCAATAAAATACACAGAGTTATACAGGAAATCAGTTATATTGAAATATAAATATCAAAATATTTTTTAAAAAATAAGCTTGCTGAAAATCTATCTACACATTCCATGGAGGTACACAAAACTCAGTTTAAGAACCTCTGATTTATATTAAAAGCATCACTCAGTATAAGTTCTTTTATATATACTTGTGCATGTACACACACACACACACACACACACTCGAACAAAACAAAGAGAAAAAGATTGTTCCTAAATGGGCCACCCTAGTCAATTCACACGAACTGGTAATGGCTCTCTGCAGCCAGCATTTAGTCAGCACGTGCAGCCCAGAGCACTGGATCTCTGCACTGCCACCATAGCCATGTTACACCTTTGTCCACCCTTTAGTTTTTGAACAGGGTGACAAGGAACTCAAGGAGGTGAAGGGGGCCAGGGAAGGGGGAAACCCTCTGCTAGCCTATGCCTTAGAACTGTTCACTGCTGCAGACATCGATTCTCCTCACTGATTGGACAGCTGCAGGAGGCCCAGGGGGTTGGAGGGGCCTTGCTACAATGATTTTAGCCTGTTTTCCAACATCCTCTCCTCATTTCAACCCCAAGTCTTTCTTAAGTAAGTGTATAGCAGCCCATTCTCCATCAGGAAAGCTGAGAATTGAACCACTCATCCCATTTGCCTGTCATCTCTGTGAGAGTTCTTCATGTGTTCCTCTCCATTTTTGGTGAGGGGGCAGGGAAACTTCTACTGAGGCCCTCCTCCTGCAGCATGGAGGAAATCCAGGATTATTAAAGACTATTCTAGTCTGTAGTGTGGACAGTTGGTAACTTCTGCTTTGAGAGTGCCAATAGAAGCATACAAAGGAAAACCAAGAAATTCCTAGTCCAGGAGTGAAGAACCTGTTGTCTCAAGACCACATGTGGTCCTCTAGGTCCTCAAGTACAAATCCAAAGATTGGATTCAGACAAAGGATCAGATTTAAGGGCCTAGAGGGCCACATGTGGCCTCAAGGTCACAGGTTCCCCCACCCCTGGGTTAGACACTAAGCAGTTTCTTTGCATTCTTTTCATTGGCTCCATTGCTAACTCTCTATAGTCCAGACGCTTTTGTCTATTGTCTCTTGTTGTAAAGTCTCAAGTATCTAGTCATTCATGGGATAAACATACTTGGGTGCTGAACACATTTTTTTTCTCTTTTTTCCAGTACAGCTAGCTCTGGAGTCTCATGTCTTTTAGCACCATAGACTAATCCTCTATATCTAATTTCCTTCAAAAATTCCCATTTCAATTGGAAGACTAAGACTACTTTTGGCTACCACCCAAAAAATTCCATTATGAATGAGGCAAACAGTTGATCCATTTTCATTTCCTGAGAACTGTGCCACTTTAGTTCAACCCTGACCCCCTTGAATTTGCCTAGGAAAGGGAAAATGAAACCAGGTATACCAAAAGACCACAAGCTTTGTCATAGCTCAGTCAGTTTGTCCCTTATGGTCATCAGATAGATGTCTGGGCTTCAAGAATCCCAGAATTTGCCCTAGAAAATAAACCCTGGACCTGGGAAACTTCATTCACACACGTAAACTTGAAGATTACAGGATTTCATCGGAATTTTTTATTTCAGTATCTTGGATGTTGATTGAATGAAACCACTTGGGAGGTGAAGACAACTACACCAGAATTTGGTCAGACATAAATCTATGAGAGTAATTAATGGAAAAATATGACCCTAATTCCTTTCCAAATCAAATCAAAATAAAAGGTCATCTCATTATGTTGGGCTCTATGTCAGAGAACCATGTCATTCAAATATTTAATAAGTATCTACTATGTGCTAGGCATTAGGGACATGAAAAGTGGCAAAAACACAGTCCCTGCCCTCTAGGAGTTCACAATCTAATGGGGGAGACAACAAACACATACACACGAGCTATATGCAGGATAGATGGAAAATATTGAAAATAAATAAAGAACTAGAATTAAGAAGAGTTGGAGAAAGCTTCCTGTAGAAAATAAAATTTTACTTGGGACTTAGGGGAAGTCAGTAGGTGAAGAGGAGGAGGGAGAGCATCCCAGGAGTGGGAGACAGACAAAATTCTCAGAGCAGAGAAACGAAGTGTCTTGTTTGTGGAACTCTGGATTGAATAGTGAATGTTTGGGAGTAAGGTATAAGAAGACAGGAAAGGTAGGAGGAGGTTAGGTTATGAAGGGCTTTGAATGCCAAAGAGAGTACTTTGTTTCTCATTCTGGAAGTGACAAGAAGTCACTGGAGTTTATTGAACAGGGGGTGACATGGTCAGACCTGTGCTTTAGGAAAACAACTTTGGTGGCTAAATGGAGGATGGATTGGAGTGGGGAGAAAACCATGTAATTAGTGAAACTCTTAATTTGATATCGGGACACTTCTAGCAATAAACTGTCAAGAAACTATCTCAGTGGGTCATGTTATGGTAATACTGTGTTTTCAACATGTCCAACAGTCCATAATAAACTCAGTGTGGAAAATGCTATGATGATGCAGAGCATAGGCCCTGCAAACTGGAGGAAGAACTTTCACAAAAGAATCTCATGTCAAACTAGATTCCCTTCCCAGTTCTACCCCTTACATCTAGACTTTAAAACCATGCTAGCTTCATCCTCCACCCCCCTTTTAACTCTCGTTTGTGTTGTCTATCACCATCAGAATGTAAGCTCCTTGAGGGCAGGCAGGGGCCATCTTTCTTTTTGTTTGTCTTTGTATCCCCAGGCACATTTTGTGGTTCAGTCATTTGGGGATTTTTTGGCAAAGATTCTGGAGTGGTTTGCCATTTTCTTCTCTAGCTCATTTTACAGATGAGGAAACTAAGTCAACCAGGGTTAAATGACTTTCCCAGCAACAGTTGTCTAGTAAGTGTCTGAGGCCAGATATGAACTCAGGAGGCTGGATCTTCCTGACTCCAGGCCCAGCACTCTATCCACTGCAGCACTATCTAGCTGCCTGCCTGGCATATAGTAAGTACTTAATAAATGCTGGTTGCCTTCTGTCAGACCATCTAGCAGTAAGCCTCATGGCATGTCTCCAAGAGTAGAAGCATAGTTTCTTCATGGGCCCATACTTAAAGTCATCTAGTTTGACAGAACCTGCCAGACCCTTGCATAGCTTTTCCATTTAAATATTGTATTGACATATTTAGTCTTTACTTCACCTTCATTTCCAAATCTGTCCCCTCTTAACCCTCTAAAATAAAGAATATAAGAGAGAAAAAGGCAATTCAGTACAATTAACCAGTCAACTCTAATGGTGTGGTGCAAAGAAAAGAATGGGGTGATTTATCTCATATCTTCTCTAGGGACAGCCTTGGTCATGAGAATTTTGTGGTGGCAGACACTTGGAATCTGAAGGGATGCTTATCAATTGGGGAGTAGCTGAAAAAGTTGTGGCATATGATTGTGACTGAATACAAGGGGGATGGTTTCAGAGAAAAAAAACATGGGAAGAACTATATGAACTTGATGCAAAGTAAAGTGAGAAGACCTGGGAGGTCATTGTGCACAGTACCAGCAATGTTGCAATGATGATCATTTATGAAAGATTTGGCTGCTCTGATCAATGCAATGATCCAAGACAATTCCAAAGGACTCAGGATGAAAAAAGAGAGAACTGATGAACTCAGAGTGAAAACTGAAGTACAAATTTCTCACTTTTTTTAAGATATGGCTAATATGGAAATATGCTTTATATTATTTCAAATATCTAATTGATATTATTTTCTTGCCTTCTCAGTGGGTAGGGAAGGGAGGAAGATAACTTGGAACTCAATTTAAAAAGAAAAGAGTATTTTAAACAAAGTATTTATTTATTTTTTAAAAAGCAGATGAATGGAGCAAGCTAGACAAGGAGAAATCAGAAATAACTGAACTTAATAACCTAGTGTTCAATAAACCTGAGAAACATATAAAGTCCTCCCTAACTTTTATTATTATTTTTAATTATTATTATGCTATTAAAGGATGAGGAAAAAAGTATTCATGGTAATTCTCTATTACCTCTATTATTTGTGAGCACAGGCTCACAAGTATACCTCAATAGTGTGATATTTCATCTTACTCATTTCAAAACTACTGGACAAAACCCATGGTTAGCTGAAAAGTGGAGATATGGCTAAGTTGAATGATGAATGATAAGGTGGATAAAAAGTTAGTCATGTAGGAGATCAGCCCAATATTTCATGTATTAAGCCCTAACATGGTAAGATTTCCCTTTGGTCAGACTGTACTCTTGTTTCTGGAAGTTTCCCTGTGTACCACAGATCTGATACTAGCAGCATCCCCACCAGTGCTGCATGGTGCCATATCCCTAAATATGAATAGCGTGCCTTATACTTCTTAAAAAAGCTAAAAAAGTGGAAAAAAATTCTTTCCCTTCCACGTCTTTTATCCTTTGAAAAAACAAACCAAAAATGCATCCTTTGTGCATATATGCATAGTGAGGAGACTAGTCAAGATGTCAGAGTCCCCATAACTCTTAGCAGAGTGCTATGCCCATAGCAGATTCACATGAATCATTTGTTTCCTGAATCAATGAGTGAAATACACAACCCTAGACAAGAGATACTTAACCAGATCAGTGAGTCCCAAAACCATCACATTAGCATAGATATGCTGTTTCTCCTTTTTGGAGTCAAGTGCCAAGTAAAATATCTTTTTGTAATCAACAAATAATTGATAAAGTGGGATTTTGCTTTCTCTGACTACTTCAGTGAATTGTATGACTTAGGACTATGTGGTTTACTATGAAAGGATTTTTCCTACTTTCTTCTCCCCATTTATCTAAAGATAACCTGGATACGTGTATAGTACCTTTCCATAAAGATACTCTAGAGATGAGAAAGCAGGCATGAGTCAATGATTATTTGTGTTCTCTCTTTTTCTTCCTTGTTTCTTCCTCCCCTACTTTGAATATCTTCCCCTCCAAGCCCTTGATGTTTTCAAAAACTATGTCTCTTCCAGCAGAAATTTCTTTGGGGTGTACTTGGTCTGATCTAGTCATTTTTTTCTCAATTTCTTCCTCTTAATAGCCATTCTAGCTATCATCTTAGACTGAAGTGTTTGGGTTAAATGTGGTGGTTACTGTGTCAGTGATGATGGAAAATAGATTGGTATGGAAACATTGACAAATCTGTTCCCTTTTCCTTCTACTTTCCCTCACTTTCCCAATTTCTTTTATGAAACTTTTATCTTGGCTCTGCCAAATATCACACCAAGATTTCTGTAGACTTGTTTTTGCTTCCATTGTTTTTTACCGTATCCACCATCCTATGTAAGAATCTAAGAAATACTTTGTATTGTAAACCAGCTTTGCCCTTGGCTGCCATCTCTCTCTCTCTCTCTCTCTCCTCTCTCTCTCTCTCTCTCTCTCTCTCTCTCTCTCTCTCTCTCTCTCTCTCTCTCTCTCTCCTTGTCAAGGAGATCGATTGCTTACTGGCTAAGGAAATTTCTGAGCTCTTTCAGCCAGGAAAAACACTGGTTATTAGTGTGTATCATATCAGAATCAGCTATTTATGTGCAGTCTGACCACAGATTAGCTAGGGCAAAGATCAAATTAAAACCAGGAAATGTAAGAAGAAGGCACTGTCCAAAAATGTGACATGGAAAAAGGGCAAAGGTTATCATTGCCTCTACTATTCCCATTTCTTGCCAAAGTTTAATATAAAATAGTTGCCACAATAAGGAGACACAAAGATCTCCAAAACAATAAAATAAAAATTTAATAAATATTATCTTTAACAATCATTAATTTTAATTCATTCAAATAATCAACACTTGTTAAATAACTACTGTGTACAGAGAAATGTGCTAGATTCTGGGGAAAATAAAAAGTTTAGACAACTTCAGAGAGCTCCCAGTCCAGTAGGAAGATAAATCACAAAGAAGGGTAGAAGGTCTTACTCTTTCAACCTAAAAGTGAACACCTCGTATAGATATTATGCCAAAGTTTGGTGCTGAGACAGTAGTTTCCTTACTATATAATAGTGTGCAATAATGATGTTTGAAACACTGTAACAAGTCTGTATAGATATATTCCTGCTCTGGTTTTCCTCCCATGACAATCTCAGGAGGAAGGGGCCTGTGAAATCTTGTCATTATTCCAGACTCAATCGGTCTAAAGTTTTTCTCCCAAACTTTCAGACCATGCCAATTTCAGTGGTGCTGACAGCATCCCAGACCTTGATTTGGGGTCATCTCTAATTTTTCTTTGTCCTTTACCAAAAATAACCGGTCTTTCACCAAACCCTGAAACACTGCTGGCATCATGCAGAAAGTTACAAACCAGATTGCTTCTAGCAGGTTACTTGTTTTCCAAACCTTCTCTCTTCCATATAACAGTAGCAAAGACACTCTTTGGTTTGACATCAGAAACTGATATTATTTTATCAGCAGAAGTGATATGAAAGAAGAGGCCTTACCATTTCCTCTGCTGCTGCAGCCCTAAAGGGTATAGGGCTTTTTCCTCTGACTTGCCACTGGAAGCTTTTGTGTGCAGTTTCTTCTGTTAGAACATGAACTCCTTGAGGGTAATGACCCTCATACTGTCTCTTTGTATTTCCAGAGCTTAGCACAGTACTTTGCATATTCATCCATTCATTCATTCATTTATCCAGAAATAGTTTCTTTTCATCTTAGAAGTGGAGGGTTTTTTTTCCTGTTCTGCTTTACATTTTTATCAATTAACTGGATAAAGCATACATGGTATGCACATCAAATTTGTAGATGATACAAAGCTGAAAGGGATAGCTAACACCATGGATATCAAGTCAAGAAACAAAAAGATTCTGACAGACTAGAATATTAGGTTGAATCTAATATGATGAAATTTAATAAAAGCACATTGAAAGTATTAAACTTAGGTTCAAGATGGTGGAAGGTGGAGTGTTGTGAAAGGAGGCCACTAAGACAACAAATAAGGATCCCTGACAGCTGAAAATTGACTTAGAAAACCACACAGTAGGGGAGGAGCCAAGATGGTGGAGTAGAAACACTCAGGTATGCTAGCTTCGAACCCACAGCCCCTAAATTTCCTGTAAAAAGAACTCCCCAGAAATTCTGGAGCAGTGGAAGCCATGCAGCAATGCAGTGGAAGAGATTTCTGTTCCAGAGAGCCCTGAAAAACTGCCACCAAAGGTCCATCGCACACCGGATAGCAGAGCCCAGCCCTGCCCTGGCAGCACAGCCCCGAGAGGAGCAGATTCGAGCAGGCTTCAGGGACGGAATCTCAGGTGGCCGTGAAGGCTCCTCCACCCACAGGCACTACAGGTCAGTGATAGAGACTTCTGGGCTGGTCAAGAGGGGAGCGGGGTGTGTCCGTGACTCGGGCCCCCTTGGGAGGCAGGCAGAGGTGGCGGCAGCCCGGAACTCCTGGAGCAGGTGGGACCTCAGATCCATTACTGAAGATCTCCACATAAACCCCCTGAGGGAACTGAGCCTGGGAGGTGACCCTGCCCCAACCTGAGCACCAGAACTTAAACTCACATTGATTAGCAGCCACGCCTGCCACTGAAAGCCCTGAGGCTGGGGAGCAGCATTTGAATCTCAGACCCCAAGCACTAGCTGGGAGGATCTAAGCAGGGGTGGAGAGGAATCTTAGAAGTCAAGTAACTGGCTGGGAACATGCCCAGAAAAAGGAAGAAAAATAAGACCATAGAAGGCTACTTTCTTGGGGAACAGATGTTTCCTCCTTTCATTTCAGACGAGGAAGAACAATACTTACCATCAGGGAAAGACATAGAAGTCAAGGCCTCTGTACCCCAAACACCCAAAATAGAGATCCAATGGGCTCAGTCCATGGAAGACCTCAGAAAGGATTTTGAAAATCAAGTTAGACAGATGGAGGAAAAACTGGGAAGAGAAATGAGAAAGATGCAAGAAAAGCATGAAAAACGGGTCAATATCTTGCTAAAGGAGACCCAAAAAAATGCTGAAGAAAATAACACCTTGAAAATAAGCTCACTCAATTGGCAAAAGAGGTTCAAAAAGCCAATAAGGAGAGGAATGCTTTCAAAAGCATAATTAGCCAAATGGAAAAAGAGGTTCAAAAGCTCACTGAAGAAAATAGTTCTCTCAAAATTAAAATGGAATAGATGGAGGCTAATAACTTTCTGAGAAACCAAGAAATCATAAAACAAAACCAAAAGAATGAAAAAATGGAAGAGAATGTGAAATATCTCATGGGAAAAAACAACTAACCTGGAAAATAGATCCAGGAGAGACAATTTAAAAACTGTGGGACTACCTGAAAGTCATGATCAAAAAAAGAGCCTAGATATCATCTTCCATGAAATTATCGAGGAAAACTGCCCTGATATTCTAGAACCAGAGGGCAAAATGAGTATTGAAGGAATCCATCGATCACCGTCTGAAAGAGATCCAAAAAGAGAAACTCCTAGGAACATTGTGGCCAAATTCCAGAGTTCCCAGGGCAAGGAGAAAATATTGCAAGCAGTTAGAAAGAAACAATTCTATTATTGTGGAAATAAAATCAGGATAACACAAGATCTAGCAGCTTCTACATTAAGGGATCGAAAGGCATGGAATAGGATATTGCAGAAGTCAAAGGAACTAGGACTCAAACCAACAATCACCTACCCAGCAAAACTGAGTATAATACTTCAGGGGAAAATATGGTTTTCAATGAAATAGAGGACTTTCAAGCATTCTTGATGAAAAGGCCAAAGCTGAAAAGAAAACTTGACTTACAAACACAAGAATGAAAAGAAGCATGAAAAGGAAAACAGCAAAGACAAGTCAAAAGGGACTTACCAAATGTGAACTGTTTACATTCCTACATGGAAAGACAATATTTGTAACTCTTAAAACTTTTCAGTATCTGGGTAGTTGGTGGGACCACACACACATACACACACACATGTACACACGTGTGCACACACACATACAGAGACAGAGAGCACAGAGTGAATTGAATAGGATGGGACCATATCTTAAAAGAAGTTAAGGTAAACGATGAGAGAGAAATGTAGTGGGAGGAGAGAGGGTGAAATGGAATGGGGTAAATTATCTCTCATTCAAGAGGCAAGCAGGAGACTTTTTAGTGGAGGGAAAATAGGAGAGCTGAGAAAAAAACATGAAGCTTACCCTCATCACATTTGACTAAAGGAAGGAATAAAATGCACACTCATTTTGGTATGAAAACCTATCTTACAATACAGGTAAGTGGGGGAGGAGATAAGCAGGGTGGGGGGGATGATAGAAGGGAGGGCAGTGGGAGGAGGGAGCAATTTGAAGCCATCACTCAGGGAGGGACAGGATCAAAATAACGAATAGAAACAATGGGGGGCAGGATAGGATGGATGGAAATATAGTTAGTCTTATACAACACGACTATTATCGAAGTCATTTGCAAAACTACACTGATAGGGCCTATATTGAATTGCCTGCCTTCCCAAGGGGAATGGGGAGGGAGGGAGGGATGGGGAGGATTTGGAACTCAAAATTTTAGGAACAGCTGATTAGTATTGTTCTTGCTACTAGGAAATGGGAAATACAGTTAATGGGAAATAGAAAGTCATCTGGCCCTACAGGACAAAAGAGAAGATGGGGACAAGAGAAGGGAGGGATGATAGAAGAGAGGGCAGATTGGTGATAGGGAAAATTAGAATGCTTGGTGTATTAGGGTGGGGGGAGGGGATAAATGGGGAGAAAATTTGGAACCCAAAATTTTGTGAAAATGAATGTAAAAAGTTAAATAAATTTATATTAAAGGAAAAAAGCTAAAAAATAAAAAAAAATAAAAATGGTTATAGTAATAGCAACTACTTCACAGGGTTGTTAGGAGAATCAAATAAGATAATATGAATAAAGCACATTTCAAACCTTAACAAAAAGGAAAGCCACATAGTAACATTATTCATGTTCTATTGTATTTTTATTTATTTTTGTTAAATATTTTCCAATTATATTTTAATCTGATTCAGGTTGAACTCAGGATGGAGTATTGCATATGTGGAATTGGAAGTCATGTTAGAAGTTCTAAATTCATAGGAAATCCTAGATGTAGAGTTAGAAGGGGCCTCAGAGGTCTCATCCAAGTCCCTCAATGTACAGAGGAGGAAACCATGGCCCAAGAAAATTAAATGACTTGCCCAAGGTCATACAGGTAGCAAATGACAGAGGCAAAATTTAGACCTAGGTTTATCTGATCCCCAAGGTCTCTTTCCTCTGTGCTATGCTGCCATCTAATCTACATCTACCTTACTTTATAGAAGAGGAAACCGAACCCAGAAAGTTTAAACCCAGAAAGGTTAAATGATATGACCAAGGTTGCATAGTAAGCAAGTGTCCATTCATCCATTCATCCATCCATCCATCCATCCATCCATCCTCTCTCTCTGTCTCTCTCTGTCTCTGTCTCTCACTCTCTCCCTTTCTCCTTCCTTCCCTTCCTCCTTCCCTTCCTCTCTACTTCCTTTCCCTCCCTCCAGAGAGAAATGATAATTAATAGCCAATAATTTGGGCAGGTCCAGAGTTCTGTCCTTCTAAAGTCCTGATTTTAAATAGTAAAAAGTTCAGTCTTTAGAAAGACATTAATAATAATGAGATGGGAGTAATTCTCCTAGATCTTGGTCAGACCCCATTCAACCTTACAAGGAATTTTTTTTTATATTTATTTAACTTTTTACATTCATTTTCACAAATTTTTGGGTTCCAAATTTTCTCCCCTTTTATCCCCTCCCCCCACCCCAATACCCCAAGCAATCTAATTTTCCCTATCTCCAATCTGCCCTCTCTTCTGTCATCCCTCCCTTCTCTTGTCTCCATCTTCTCTTTTCTCCTGTAGGGCCAGATGACTTTCTATTCCTCATTAACTGTATGTCTTCTTTCCTAGTAGCAACAGCAATACTAGACAGTTGTTCCTAAAACTTTGAGTTCCAAATTCTCCCCATCCCTCCCTCCCCACCCATTCCCTTTGGGAAGGCAGGCAATTCAATATAGGCCATATCTGTGTAATTTTGCAAATGACTTCCCTGATAGTCGTGTTGTGTAAGACTAACTGAATTACCCTCCATCCTATTCTGTCCCTCATTGTTTCTCTTCTATCTTTTGATCCTGACCCTCCCCAAGTGTTGACTTCAAATTTCTCCCTCCTCCCTTTGCCCTCCCTTCCATCATCCCCCCCTTGCTTATCTCCTTCCCCCCACTTTCCTATACTGTAAGATACGTTTTCATACCAAAATGAGTGTGCATTTTATTCCTTCCTTTAGTCAAATGTGATGAGGGTAAACTTCTTGGGTTTTTTTTTTCTTCAGCTCTCCACTTTATCCCTCCACTAAAAAGTCTCCTACTTGCCTCTTAAATGACATATAATTATCCCATTCCATTTCACCCTCTTTCCTCCCACTCCATTTCTCTCTCACCATTTACCTTGATTTTTTTTAAGCTATGGTCCCATCCTAATCAATTCACTCTGTGCTCTCTGTCTCTGTGTGTGTGCATGTGTGTATGTGTGTGTGCGTGCGTGCGTGTACATGTGTGTGTGTGGTCCCACCAACTACCCAGATACTGAAAAGTTTTAAGAGTTACAAATATTGTCTTTCCATGTAGAAATGTAAACAGTTCACTTCTGGTAAGTCCCTTAAGACTTCTCTTTGCTGTTTACTTTTTCATGCTTCTTCTCATTCTTGTGTTTGGAAGTCAAATTTTCTTTTCAGCTCTGGTCTTTTCATCAAGAATGCTTGAAAGTCCTCTATTTCATTGAAAGACCAGTTTTTCCCCTGAAGTATTATACTCAGTTTAGCTGGGTAGGTGATTCTTGGTTTGAGTCCTAGTTCCTTTGACTTCTGGAATATCCTATTCCACGCCCTTCGATCCCTTAATGTAGAAGCTGCTAGATCTTGAGTTATCCTGATTGTATTTCCACAGTACTGGAATTGTTTCTTTCTAGCTGCTTGCAAGATTTTTTCCTTGAGCTGGGAGTTCTGGAATTTGGCCACAATGTTCCTAGGAGTTTCTCTTTTTGGATCTCTTTCAGGTGGTGATCGATGGATTCTTTCAATACTTATTTTGCCCTCTGGTTCTAGAATGTCAGGGCAGTTTTCCTTGATAATTTCATGGAACATGATGTCTAGGCTCTTTTTTTGATCATGACTTTCAGGTAGTCCCATAATTTTTAAATTGTCTCTCCTGGATCTATTTTCCAGATCAGTTGTTTTTCCCATGAGATATTTCACATTCTCTTCCATTTTTTCATTCTTTTGGTTTTGTTTGGTGATTTCTTGGTTTCTCGTAAAGTCATTAGCCTCCATCTGTTCCATTCTAATTTTGAGGGAACTATTAAATTCAGTGAGCTTTTAAACCTCTTTTTCCATTTGGCTAATTCTGCTTTTGAAAGCATTCTTCTCCTCATTGGCTTTTTGAACCTCTTTTGCCAATTGAGTGAGCCTACTCTTCAAGGTGTTATTTTCTTCAGCATTTTTTTTGGGTCTCCTTGACCAAGGTATTGACCCGTTTTTCATACTTTTCTTGCATGTCTCTAATTTCTCTTCCCAGCTTTTCCTCGACCTGTCTAACTTGCTTTTCAAAATCCTTTTTTAGCTCTTCCAAGGCCTGAGCCCACCCGACAACCCCCTGGGGTGTCTGGGGTACTGAGGCCCCACCCTCCACATCTTTCCCCAATGGCGAGAATATGTCCTCGTCCTCGCCATCAGATCCGAATGTTGGGATCATTTGCATTTGTTGGAAAAAACTCTGTATAGTCTTATTTTTCTTCCCTTTTCTAGGCATTTTCCCAGCTAATTATTTGATTTCTGAGATTCCTGTCCACCCCTGCCTAGATCTGCCCAGCTAGTGCTTGGGCTCTGAGATTCAAATGCGCTGCCCAGCTGCTAATCAATGTGACCTTTTGTTCTGGTGCTGGGGTGGGGGCAGGGCCGCCTCCCAGGCTCAGTGCCCTCAGGGGCTTTATGCATAGGCCTTCAGAAATGGAGCGTGGTGGGGCAGGGCCGTCTCCCAGGCTCAGCTCCCTTTATGCAGACACTTTCAGTAATAAAGATCCTGCCTGCTATCGGGGGAGTCCCGGGCTGCCGCAGCCATGCCACTGCTGCCTGCCTCCACTGCCGCCCACACCTCTGCCTCCGCGCTTCCTGCCCCCGTCTCTCCCGCTGCCGCTTCCTCCTGAGGGGGCCCGAGTCACGGAGACACTCCGCTTCCCTCCTCCGGCCCAGCCTCTCTCACTGACCTGTAGCTTCTGTGGGTGGAGGGACTTTCCCGGCTGCTGGAGCCTCCGTCTCTGAAGCCTGCTCGGGTCAGCTTCTCTGGAGCCGTGGCCAGGGCAGCGCTGGTGGTGGGGTCTGCTTTCCGGGGTGCGACGGACCCTGGGGACGGGTCTCCAGGGCTTCCTGGAACAGAAATCTCTTCCACTCCGTTTCTGTACCCCTTTCAGTGGTCCAGAAGTTATGCGAATCTCTTTTTACAATAATTCCATGTGCTGTGTGTTGGAGCTAGTAAACTTGCGTCCTTCTACTCCACCATCTTGGCTCCGCCCCTTACAAGGAATTTAATCTAAGGTGGGGAAGCCTACTCTGTTCTACTCAGGCTTGGGTAGGGATAAATTATTTGATTAGATTGCCCAAAGCTGGGAGTGATTTGGGTACAGTGATAATATTGACTCTCTAAGAGTGACATGATGTCCCTCTCAGTCCTTCATTTTCATATAGCTCACTTCCTATTGTGTTAACCAGTTAGAGCTGATTGTCACTCCTCTTCCAAAAGAGTCACATATGTCCTGAACCCACCACCATGATTGTCTTTGGTCTAAGAGAGAGATGGTCAAATGACTATCTTTTATAAGTGCTTGCCTTATTAACAAAATGATTAGATTACCCTGAAACCATGTCTCTTTAACCTTTTCAATGGCCATCCTCCTCTTGCCCTCTCACCTTCTCTCTTCCCTTCTTCTCCCTTTCTCTTACTAGGCATTCTCTCTTCAGGAAATTCACACAATATTATGATACCTTTACAAATTCCTAGAAGCTCAGGTTGTTCAATTCTCACTGTGCAAATACAGTGCCTTCTAAAAGTCAAGAAATGAGATCAAACTAATTCGATCCATCAGCACCTGCTAACATGCATTCAGCTTTCTTACAAATCCTTAGTAATGCTACTAACTACCCCAGCCTGCTTCTGCACCAATGGTTCAATACAGAGGAAGTCTATTTTCTCTATTGGTTGGTTAGCTCATCCCCCACTCTCACCTCTGTGCGTAATCAGTCAACTGCCTCCCTTGGCCAGAATGTTGCACCAACAAAGGTGACAAAATTAGGCAATCTATAAATTCATAGCTTTGCTTACATGACAAACATTGGTTAGCTCAAGAAAGACACCTAGTTAGGCTAGGGATTGGCAATTCATGAAATATTTATCTTCCTACCGAGCCGCAGTTCCACATCTCCAGTTGGCTGTTGGACAACTCCCCTGGATGTCCCTTAGGCATCTCAAAATCATTATGTCTAATCTGGAACTCATTTCTCTTCCCTATTTCTGTGGAGGGCATCACCATTCTCCCAGTCACTCAGGTTTGCAGCCTAGAATTAATCCAACTACTCTTCTCTCTTCCTTAGCTTCCCCTCCCCATATCCAATTAACTGCCACAGTTTGTGGAATCTACCTCCACATCTCTCACATCTTTCTTCTTTTCTTTACTCAAACAACCACCCTAATTCAGATCACAAGTCACCTTTTCTATCTGTTGATGATATTTTCTGCCTCTTCTGTCTAACCATCCATACTAGACACAGCTGCTAAAATGATATTTCTAAAGTCCAGGTCTGGTCACATCCCTCCCTCAAGAAGTTTTGGTGATTCCCTATTATTTCTAGGATAAAATAAAAACTCTTTCACTTGGCATTTAAAGCCCTTCCCAGTCTGGCTCCAATTTATCTTTCTAGGATGATTTCACATTCAAGTGGCCCTCACACATTTGATATTCCAGCCAAATTGGCCTGCTTGAAATGTCCTCTAAGTGACATCCTATCTCTCTTCTCCAGGTCTTTGTGCAGAATAGCTCACAGGATATGCTTCCTCAGCTCTGCCTCTAGGTATCCCTATCTCATCTCAAGTAGTACCTCCTACAAAAGGTCTGATTTCTACAACAGTTGTTGTTCCACTTACTTCTCCCCCATTTTGTGTTTATCTACATATATTTGCATTTCATCACTGATAAACAAGCTATTTTCCATTTCCTGCCCACCCCCCCCCACCCTTTTGCTAGAACTCAAGCTCCTTAAGAGCAAACACTGCTTCTTTTTATCTTTGCATGCCCTGCCCCTACCTCAGTAGTGCAGAAGGGCTTTAATAAATGTTTAATTAAAATCTAAACTTTGGATTTGTACCTTTCTCCAACTGATTACAGGCTCTTTGAATGCCCAGATGTTCTACTTCCTCCAGTTCCCCATACTATTTAGCCTATGGTGGGTGCTCTAAAAATTACTGTGAAAAGAAAATGTCTATGATTCTGGGTTGTTTTTTTTTTTCCTTAATATCTTCTCTTTCAAGCATTCACTGCAGTGCACTGCATTAGAAAGGCTTGGCCTGTGATTTCATATACAGATCTCAAGGATGAGGAAACTCCCTCTACCAATTCAGGCCAGCTCCTCCTTGACAACTTAGAGTCTTAGTGAGTTACACAGATTAGTCAGAGCTGAAGTGGCTTGCCTAGGGTCACATAGCCAGCATGTGACAGAGGTAGGGGCATGAGTGATGTGTTAATGATGAATTAAAATTAAATTGTGAAGGGATCACAAGGGGGAGAAATTAAAAGAGAATCAAGAAGACTAGGTGATTAAAAAGCTGGAGAACTAGTCATATTAAACATTTTTTAAATGATTTGTTTTAATCTCTTTAACCTCAAACTATAGTTTGCCATCTACAGCACTTTTCATTTTGTCTTTCAGAGGTGTTTAGGGGCTAACTTAGGAAGGGCATTCCCAATAATATTTTAAAAGTGGATAGCTTTTAAAGACAGTATAAATATGATTTACAGGGACATTACCGGGGTTGGGCAGTGGTGAATTTGTGCCAGGGCACACAATTCAGAAGGCTCTGTCAGCACTTAGAGTTCTTCAGCAGAAAAGAAAAATGTTAGCACCTAGTTAGCAAATATATGGAGGTAAAAATAGGAATCTACTATATGATGGGCTTCAGTGAGTTCCTTTCCTTTCTACCCCCAAGCGACAGCCTTGAGCAGTGCCCTTGATCTAGTGTCCCTGAATGCTTTTTCCCCCACCTACAGCATGATGTTCCATGAACCATGCTCCTCAACCCCTCATTACTGTGTGGCATCTTGTGATTTCTGCCTGAGGCACAAAACCCTCTACTTATGGTAATGATTATTTATATTTTAAAGATAATGACATTATTTATGTTCAACATATTGTGAATTTGGCCATTTGAAAATTCATGTTAAATAACTAGTAAAGAAAATCTTATCATTCTGATTTCAGATATTTTAATTATAAAAGAATCCTCATTTCTCTTGTTTCTGCATGTCATGCTGACAATATAACTCTCACATCTCTTTTAGGATTCTCATTTTTCTAAATTTCAGCAAGTGTTCCCTCCACATGTATTGTTTCTCCCCAAACAAATGATTTTTTCTGTATACCAAAATGTCAATGGAATCTGTCATGCTAAACAACCATAACACGTTGAGGGAATGAAACAAAGCAGATTCTGAAACTTAAAGTAAACCTCCCTTAGCATCCAAAGTCTGATAGGGACATGATTAGAAGACACACTAATATACTGTGAGAAGGCAGACTTGGAATAAAAATTATTATTGTTCACTTAGCCCACTATGTCTAGCTGGCCGAAGATTACCAGGCCAAACCATATTTTACATCCAATCCAACTGCCCACTTGGCCATTTTGCCAACAACCCTGGTGCTGTCCCCACTTCTCCTTACCTGGAGCAGCAGTAGCAGACTAGACTACCCACCAAATGCCTTTCATGCCTGGAAGAATGAACTTACTCAGCTTTGGAACTCCATTCCTGGGAATGGGCTGGCTTATTTATTAACCAGGTAGTGCAAACTCAATTAGTTTACTAGCACTAGCCAACAAAAGACCAAGTTCCCTATCCCAAGGAAGCATACCTTGTCCCCAACCTTCCTTTCTACCTCTTGCTCTAGGCTCAATAATCAGTTGATAGTACCATTAATACTAGAAAGCACTCTTATGACACTCCTTTTTTTGACCACTACTCCTATATACATGTTGCCTTTCCCAATGAGAATGTAAGCTCTTGGAGGGCAGGGATTCTTTAGCTATGTTTGTATCCCTAGTATTTAAAACAGTGCCAAGTGCATAGACAAAGCTTAGTAAATGAATAATTATTTGCCTTTATAGTTTATAAAATAATTGACATATATTATTGGTTTGCATTCCCTTTCAATTATTCTATGACTCAGGGACTCTGCATCCAAGAAGCCAATGGGCTCAGTAGAAAACCTACTGGAACCTGATGTGGTGGTACAGACCTGCAATTTCTGGTACTGGAGCAGTTGAGGCTCGTGGATCACTTGAGCTCAATAGTTCTGATTTGCAGTGGGTGAAGCCAAGTGAGTGTCCACACTAAATCTAGTAACAAAATGGTGAGTCCCTGGGAGCAGGGAACACCCAGGCTGCCTAAAGAGGGGCAAGCTAACCAAGGTCAGAAAATAGAGAGCTCAAATCTCCTGTGCCAATCAGTAGTGGAATTAGGCCTATGAGTGACTATACTTCCAGCTTATGCAATCTCAATCTCTCTATCTACATATATATATATATATATGAAGTATATATGTGCATACTATATGCTATATATATTGTGTGGATATATGTCTGTATATGTATAAACACATGTATTTATGTGTGTATGTATATAGATATATAGCTGTATGCATATATGCATGTATATATGTAGTGTGTGTGTGTGTGTGTGTGTGTGTGTGTGTGTGTGTAGGTGTGTGTTTACTGGATTTGGAGTCAGAGAACCTGAGTTCTACTTCTGGCTCTTTCACTCTCTATATGACATTAAGGGTATAATTTCATGTCTCTTGGTCTTACTTCTTCATTTGTAAAATTAGAGACTTAGAGACCACTTCTAAGTTCTCATCCAACTCTAAAACAATGACCCTATGGTATAAATTAATATTCACCCTTTAACAAACATTTGTCATGTATCTACTATGAGTCACACTTTGTGTCATGTGGTGGGTATACAAAGATAAAAATAAATATCCCCTTCCTTAAGAAGCTTTCATTCAATTGATAATTACTACTCATAACCCAGTAAGGTGCTTGGTTCAAGTATTATACCCATTTTACAGATAATATAACTGAGGCTCATAGTGGTCAAGTGGTTTACTGAAGATAACCTAGCTAACACCTAGCTAACAGAGGAAAGAGTGGCATGAAGTCTTTCACCCTTCCTATCCATCATTGATTCCACTGTGTTACACTATTTATTTCTCAGTTTCAGATTCTGGTATCTGAAATATGTTGCTAAAACCAAATTAAAGTTTAAATCATCCCTTATTTCTTCATACCTCTAAGTTTTAAAAAAAATTTCACTCATCTATTGTAAATAATGAAACCAAAATGCATATTTATATTTTTTGTCAATAATTTTCTTTAGCACACTTGTACCATTGATTCATATCACAAAATGCATCTTTTTTACTCTTGATTAGGGATGTGACAAATCTTTTATTTATATTCAATATATGCACAAATTTGTCCATTTGGAAGGTAAAATCACTGAGCACTCACTGTCTTCAAAACACACATGAATATTAAATATTCTTGTAATAGCTCAGTGATGATATAGAATTCACCAAGGGATGCCCAGACTTCAGGTATGGCAGTGACAGAGCTGAAGGAAAGTCTAATGCTAATAACAAAAGTATATTTCTACCTTCATCTCTAAGATGATAACAAAGAGGATTCATTTCAAAATATCTGTGCTATAGACTAGTTCTTGGGAAAAAAAAAGAAACTTTTGAACTTTCCTTAAAATGGCTGAATAGGTAGAAGTATAATATTCTGTCTCCCACACTTCTCCACCAAGTTTGTTTTAAAAAAAAATAATTCACTGGACCAAAAAGTGAGCACTTTCCACCAAGATATAGCCAGAACAGAAATCTCCATCTGGTTTTGAAATGGATCTTCTCTTTTACATAAGTTCTTTAGATAGTGATCAAAAATAGCTTTAATTTATTCAAGACACAGAGAAGACCTGTTCACACTTGTTCTGACTGAATCAATCAATAAGTTATATTGAAATAATCTAGGTGAGAGGTAATGAGTTCTTGATCAAAGGTGGTAGCTTTGATTGGAGTGACAGGATCAGATGCCAGAAGTGTTACATAGAAACAGCAAGAAAAAGCAGAAAATAAAAAAAATGAAGAAGGAATAAAGAAACTTAGTAGAAACTTTTGCCCAATAATATTCCAAAACTGGACAATTAAGATGAAAAAGATTAATATCTAAAAAGTATAAAATATTCAAACTAACAGAGGTAGAGGATTTAAATAAACCAATATCAGCAAAAAAACTGAATAAACCACAGATAAATTCCCTAGATCAGTTGACTTTATAAGCAAAACATTCAAAGAATGATTAAATCTAGTATTACAAGAACTATTTGTCAAAAATAGGAAAATATGGGGTACTAGGGTTTTATTATTAAAACCAGAGGAAGACAAATCAGTCAAAGAAAACTATAGACCAATGTCCCTAAGAAATATTGTTGCAAATATCTTTAATAAGATATTAACAAAGAGGCTTAAACAAAGAAATTATACATTATGACAAAATAGGATTTATACCAAAAATGCAAGGTTGATTCCATATTAGGAAAAAGTATAAGTTTACCATATTAATAACAAAATAATCAAAATTGTATGATTACATACCAGATGCAGAAAAAGCTTTGACAAAATACCATATCAATTTGTGTTAATACTAGAAACCAGAATAATAAATGTCCCTTTCCTTAATATCATAAATAGCATTCAATATAAAACCAAGATCCAGCATTTTATGTAATTGTGAGAGACTAGAGGTCTTTCCAATATGATCAGGGGCAAAGCAAAGATGTTAATTATCAATATTATTATTTAATATAATGATAAAAATGCAACATATAGCAACAAAAATTAAAAAATCAAAGAAGGAAAAAAATATTGCTTTTTGTAGATGATACAATGGTCTATAGAGGTAATCCTAGAGAATCAAGTAAAAAAAGAAATAATTTAAGCAATAAATTCATCAAAGTAGTAGGATGTAAAATAAACACAAAAATCATTAGCCTTTCTATATATTGCCTACAAAAATCCAGTAGGAAGAGATACCAAGAGAAATTAAATTTAAATAACTACAGAATCTATACAATATTGACGAGCCTACTTAGCAAGGTTCATACAAGAATGTACAGCTACAACTCTTTCAATAATAAAAGCAGACCTATATAAGTGGAATCATCAACTGCTCTTGGGATGGGTCATGCCAATATAATAAGTGTAAATACTACCTAAATTAATTTACTTATAAAATACCACTCGATTATTTTAGAGAACAAGAAAAAAAATAAGACAATTCATCTGGAGGAACAAATGTCAAGAATTCCATAAGGGAAATAATGAAAAAAGTGGAAATGAAGAAAGGTTATAAGAGCAAATGGATGTTCCAGGGTGAAAAGTCCCAGGGTTCTTAGGGAGGTTCCAAAGGAAAACTGCAGCTGATGTATAGTATTGAAGTTCAGAAATTCAGAAGTACACAGACAAGGGAAGAATGCTTACTCTTTGTATATGAAGGCTTAGAGGAAAGTTTTGTCAACATTTTCATGATAGGAGGATAGCTCTTTGAAAGATATTATCACAAAAGAAGTGGCCTCTGCCCTAGAAAAGATATACACAACATCCCCATCTATCTCAGAACACCTGATAAAGCAAAGTATAAATGAATAAAAGGTCACAGTGCAAACCAAATACATGAATTCAATTATCCAATGCAATAAGTATTTATTACTACTATGTGTAAAGCATTCAATGTATTATGTTATAGGGATGTAAAGGCCAAAAAAGAAATTTTTACGTGTCAAGAAGCTTGCATTCTATTGAATACCAAAAGGACCACATTTTTTGAAGCCAAAAGGAATACTGTATCATGCATTTTAGATCTGGAAGGAACCTTCAAACACATCTAGTCCAATTTCCTCATTTGACAGAGAAGTAAACTGAAGCCTAGATGGAATAAGAGACTTGCCCAAGGTCTTTCAAGTATAAGTTGAAGACTTAGACACAATCAGGAAAATTTTCCTCAAAGAGATAAATTTATTTTTTAAACAAATCATTTTTATTTTCTTTTCAGTTCCAAATTTTAATACAGATTTAGATAGAAAAGGAAGACATAGCAGCTTCAATGAGTTTCCTTTTCATCTCGGCAGATGACTAGAATTTCCATTTATCAATAATAGCCCTAGTCTCACACTTGAACTTTAGCCACATGGCACCAACTGCCTATTATATTATATGCCTGTTATATGTACATTTCTAACTCAGTATGTCATAGATAGCTCCAAATCAACTTGTCTGAAAGAGCGCTCATTCTTCTTTCCCTGCAATATCCATATTCTAGACTTCCTTTTCACTTAAAGGTTCCACCATCCTTCTAGATATCCATTTTTTGCAACTTTGGCATCATCTTTAATTCCTCACTCTTCCCCCCTCCAATGTATTATCCAATCTTATTCTCATCTCTAATTTTCACCTTCTATTTTGGGTGTATATATATTCATATATAAGCAATTTATGCACACACATATACACTTACACACATATACACATACATACACAAGAGGCAGCATGGCATAGTAAATAGAGAGCCAGCCTCAAAAACAGGAAGATCTCAGTTCAAATCCTGCCTCAAACACATATTGATAGTGTGACATTTTGTAAGTTGCTTAACCTCTTAGTGCTCTAGATAATCAGCATTGGTTGAATTTTAGCACACATTCCTTATTAGCAATGAAATCACAAGTGTGGTCTTCACACACACACACACACACACACACACACACATACGTTTTGTCTTTGCATCCCTAGAGCCTTGCATAGGGCCTGGCACACATAGTTGGCATTTTGTAAATGCTTCTTGACCAATAAGTGTAGCACCTCCTCCAGAGAGAAACAATGGGGGGGATCTACAGACTTCTCTGTTCATCTTAAAATGGACTCTTTGATGTTGCTATTCAATCATTTCAGTCACATCTGACTTTCTGTGATGCCATTTGGGGTTTTGTTGACAAAGATAGAGAAGTGGTTCATCATTTCCTTCTCCATCTCATTTTACAGATGAAGAAACTGAGGAAAATTGGGTGAAATGACTTGCCCAGGGTCACCCAGATAGTAAGTGTCTGAGGTCAGAATTGAACTTAGGAAGATTCCTAACTCCAGGCCCAGCACTCTATCCACTACAGCGCCACCCAGCTGCGCTGGAGAATTCTTTAGCTATACTGTTTATAAGAGGAGGCTCAAGAAGAGGATGACATCTCTGCTTAGGGTAGGTAAGGCATACTAGTATTAAGGCCCAACTCTAATGTTGTGTCTATTTTCCCTGCCAAGTTGAATTACCTTTGGACAAGCAAAGTAAGAATAGAAAACAAAATATGGACATGGTAGATCCTGGTAGCTACCCTCAATGAGTTGAAATTACCAGGCTCAGATGAACAATAACTCAAAGTACTGAAAAAACTGGAAGATATGGAGACACTGTCACTGTTTATCAATGATCTTCATATAAAAGGAAGGATGCTGCAGGAAATAAAGAAAAAAGGAAGGAAGGAAGGAAGGAAGGAAGGAAGGAAGGAAGGAAGGAAGGAAGGAAGGAAGGAAGGAAAGAAGGAAGGAAGGAAGGAAGGAAGAGGGAGATATGTGCAAAGAGTAAGTCAGTAAACTTAACACTGATTCCTGGAAAAATTCTAATGTATTGTTTTTAGGGAGAGTTGAGAATTCTTTGACGGCAGAACAGTGATCACAAAGTCACCATGTCTTGACGAAGAGTAGATCTTTTCAAAAGGGTTCCTAAGCTCCAGTGAATGATATAATTACCATACACTTAGATGTCGACAACATATTTAACAAATTCTCTCCCACTACCTTCATGAAAAAGATGGAGTTGAGTGAGATGGTAATTCTATCAAGACAATCACTTACTGAGGATGTTTTTGATCTGACATCACTTGGTGGTCTCTCTCACCTCTGAGATTCTGTGATTCTATACCCTGGGATAGGAGAAGAAAGAAATAAGTTAAAATTAAAATGGGGAAACCAAACTAATTCAGTGCCAACACATTGCTCATTTGCACTGAGTATCATTTTTCTGTGATTTTTAAAAATCATATAATATTTTTTTCTCTCTTTTTCCTGGATTTTTTTGGTTGTTGTTATTGTTGATGAAATAAAGAGAAGGTGGAAATTTGTTTTTCATGACTTCATAATTGTAATGGGTTTTGTATTTCTTCCCTTTTCAATGGGTAGATGAGGGGGCAGGGAGAGACAGAGACAGAGTTGGCACATAATAATAAAATGTAGGGGAATGTAGTTGGACTGAAATGGTTTTTATCCCTATTTATAACCCATTCCAATTAGGATATTTGTTCTACATACAGTTGGTGTTTAATAAATGTGTTTTGAATAAATGTTAAAGGAATTAATGAAATATATTTCTCTAAATTTATGCATTTCAAATTGTGTTAAGTGTAGACATGGATTCTTTGATTACAGACAAAATTGACCATTTTTTTTACTATTTAGCCCCTGGTGACTCTAACTTGAATCTATCTTAAAATTATTTACGTTTCATTTTCTGATACAACAATATTTTCCCAACGGGGACTAAGGCATACTATTCTACTAGGAATGATAATAAATCAGATGATTAATGATATACCTTAGAAGATTTTCATCTATCTAGGAATTGGTTATGATGTAATAATTCTTCTAGGAAATGTGTTCATTAAGAGGTGATTTTCTACAATAATATTTAGGTATAATACAAATATCAGTTCAGGCACTTAGAAGAAGAAACTCTTTTAACAGGATACTGAAAAGTTTCAAGAGTTACAAAAGTTACAAATATTGTCTTTCCATGTAGGAATGCAAACAGCTCAACTTTGGTAAGTCCCTTATGACTTCTCTTTGCTGTTTACTTTTTCATGCTTCTTCTCATTCTTGTGTTTGAAAGTCAAATTTTCTTTTCAGCTCTGGTCTTTTCATCAAGAATGCTTGAAAGTCCTCTATTTCATTGAAAGACCAGTTTTTCCCCTGAAGTATTATCCTCAGTTTTGCTGGGTAGGTGATTCTTGGTTTTAATCCTAGTTCCTTTGACTTCTGGAATATCCTATTCCACACCCTCCGATCCCTTAATGTAGAAGCTGCTAGATCTTGTGTTATCCTGATTGTATTTCCACAATACTGGAATTGTTTCTTTCTAGCTGCTTGCAAGATTTTCTCCTTGACCTGGGAATTCTGGAATTTGGCCACAATGTTCCTAGGAGTTTCTCTTTTTGGATCTCTTTCAGGCAGTGATTGATGGATCCCTAAATACTTATTTTGTCCTCTGGTTCTAGAATCTCAGGGCAGTTTTCCTTGATAATTCCATGAAAGATGATGTCTAGGCTCTTTTTTTGATCGTGGCTTTCAGGTAGTCCCACAGTTTTTAAACTGTCTCTCCTGGATCTATTTTGCAGGTCAGTTGTTTTTCCAATGAGATATTTCACATTCTCTTCCATTTTTTTTCATTCTTTTGGTTTTGTTTTGTGATTTCTTGGTTTCTCATAAAGTCATTAGCTTTCATCTGTTCCATTCTAATTTTGAGAGAATTATTATCTTCAGTGAGCTTTTGAACCTCTTTTTCCATTTGGCTGATTCTGCTTTTTAAAGCATTCTTCTCCTCATTGGCTTTTTGAACCTCTTTTGCCAATTGAGTGAGCTTATTTTTCAAGGTGTTATTTTCTTCAGCATTTTTTTGGGTCTCCTTTAGCAAGGTATTGACCTGTTTTTCATGCTTTTCTTGCGTCTTTCTCATTTCTCTTCCCAGTTTTTCCTCCACCTGTCTAACTTGATTTTTAAAATCCTTTTTGAGCTCTTCCATGACCTGAGCGCATTGGATCTCTATTTTGGGTGTTTGGGGTACAGAGGCCTTGACTTCTATGTCTTTCCCTGATGGTAAGCATTGTTCTTCCTCATCAGAAAGGAAAGGGGGAAATATCTGTTCACCAAGAAAGTAACCTTCTATGGTCTTCTTTTTTTTCCCTTTTCTGGGCATTTTCCCAGCCAGTTACTTGACTTCTGAGATTCCTCTCCACCCCCGCCTCACTAGTGCTTGGGGTCTGAGATTCAAATGCTGCTTCCCAGCCTCAGGGCTTTCAGCAGGGGGAGGGCGGGGGGGCGGGCTGCTATTCAGTGGGATTAAGTAAGTTCAGGTTCTCAGGTGGAGTCAGGGTCACCTCCCAGGCTCAGTTCCCTCAGGGGGTTTATGTGGAGACCTTCAGTAATGGACCTGAGGTCCTGTCTGCTTTGGGAGCCTGGGTCTGCTGCTTCCTCCCAAGGGGGCCCGAGTTATGGAGACACCCTGCTCCCCTCTCGGCCATCCCAGAAGTCTCTCTCACTGACCTATAGTGCCTGTGGGTGGAGGAACCTTCACAGCTGCTGGAGATTCTGTTCCTGCAGCCTGCTCGGATCTGGTCCCCTCAGTGCCGTGCGGCCAAGGCAGGGCTGGGTTCTACTCTGAGTCCAGTGTGCAACAGACCTTTGGTGACGGTTTTTCAGGGCTCTCTGGAACAGAAATCTCCTCCACTCTAATGCTGCATGGCTTCCACTACTCCAGAACCCGTTGGGAGTTCTTTTTATAGGCAATTTATGGGCTGTGGGTTCAGAGCTAGCATATGTGAATCTTTCTACTCTGCCATCTTGGTTCCTCCCCCCAAAACTCTTTTAAAAGGAAAAAAAAGGTTAAAAAGAATCAACTCAAAAAAAGGTTAAAAAGAACCAACTCAAGTGGGCGCAGGATGAGTGAGGTGAATCATTTGAATTCCAATCAGACATCCATTGGCACTTTGAGATGTTATTAGGATGCTCTGTCCTTAGAATCTTGCCTTTTAATTAAGACCACTGCCCTTCAGTGATTGGCCAGATGTTCAGTGTGACTCTGGTTAAAGGATGGGGTGTCCTTACCGTGACTTGTTTGGAGAACTTCAAAAAACCCCTCAACTCCATTTTGAATGTTCCTCACCCCCATCTGTTATTTCTTAGCTTAGCCCTGGAAATCCATTCTTAACAATTCTCTAGACAATATGTCTCTTGAGGCTTTCAAATCCAAGATGATCATGTTGGAAAATACCATTTTTTTCTTCCAAAGAACAAATGGATAACTGTGGAGTCTCTTATGAGTCCCATTTTCCAATTTCCAAGTCAATGTCAGTGCCTGGGATCAGTGTTTGATGGACAGTTTGAGAAACTGAAATTCTACCTGAACTGAGTCTTTTCCCTAGGCCTTGCTATTTCACTTTAACTATTTGTTGGAAGGACAACTATTGAAACTGAAACTATCATTTACCCTTGAAGCTAAAAACTCATATAGGTTGCCCCCATTTTCTTCCAAGCTCAAAAGGGTATAAATGGGATTATATTAATTCCTGGGAGATGTAAGTAGATAAAAAGGCAAATGGATTCCCTTGATCAAAGCAACCACTCTATATCTGGTGTTCAAAGAAGGATGCCTTCTACTCCCCTTAACAAGTTTTCTAGGTAACTGCAACTATTTTCTGGTAAATACTGGGGACTTAAAAAAATCAATAAATAATCACTGCAGTTTTGGGGCCCCATAAGGAATTTCTGTAAGAGAGTAGATAGTATTAGAGAATATCTACTTGGAGGAGAGATGCCTCTGCCCTGGCATCCTAGGCCAGAATTCATTGTGGTTGCTCACAAATATATCCCCAGCTTTTTGACCTGGATATTTGCCTTCAGAAACATAGCTTTGTTCCAGATCACCTTTACCTCTCACCCTGATCTATGGCAGGTGTTCTTTTGATGGTTCTGATACTGGTGAATAACATATGAAGAAAAGTGTAATGTGGACGGGTAAAGGATGCACAATGGCTGGGCAGTAACATGTGGAAACAGTGATGTCCATTATTTTAAAGATGGAATATACCTATTACAGATCTAGTGGGAAAGGCAACACGGTGAAGTGGAGAGAAGGCTAGTCTTAGAAACAGGAAAGCTTGAGTTTACTTCCTACCTCTGACTCATACTTGCTACGTTAGCAGGAACAAATTGTTGAATTTCTCAGTGCCTTAGGTGTAACTGAGCATTATTAATGAATTACTCATTTGTCCTGGTGGTATTAATTTGCACATATCAACGATGTCGTGAGGATAAATCAAACCTCCCTCCCCCTTACACCACACCCTCCTCAGGAGTTTATTTAGAACGCTGTTTAAGTTGGTTTCTAATCTTTCAAGCATAAGGACCTCTTTTTAATATAAACAGTTTCACAGATTCCCATATGGTAGTAACTCCACTACTGCTAACCCTTTATTGAGAAAAGAAATGATGATGAAAAGCTAATAGTAATAGTTTCAAATAAATGTATATTTTATTCATCATACTAGCATCTATATCCATTTAGAAACTGGTAACTCAGATATAGAAACACAAACAGGGGAGATCCATTTTTATCCTTTTACAGAAGGTATGTTTGGGTATTTATTTTTATGAGTTATGCTTCATATTCTGTTAGTAAATAATACCACTGGTTAGGGCACATAAAAGCTCACAGACCTCCTTACAATAACTGTGATGTCCCCCAAGGGACCCACAGCCCACAACCTATTCTGGCATTCTCCTTTTCCCAGTTAGTCATAGCCTTAAACCAGCAAATGAGGTCAAATGCAGTATGTAAACATTTGCAGAGAGATTCATGTCATCTAGCACCCCAGGGTACACATTTAACAATAGCTCTATTTCATAATTTTGAATTCATTCAAATCTGGTTTAACTTTCCATTTGAAGTATGGAAACAATATGATGCCAACTTTCTTCTGTGAGTTCAAAGATCACGAAAATAGTGGAATTCAGTTTGAGGGAAGATGCTAAATTGAAAGATGGGAGTTTTGCCTCCTTGATTGCTAAAGCACTCATCTCTCTGTGTTATCCTCATGGCTCAGATGTTTGGCATTTTGATTCTACTACCTCAACTAAACATCCCAATGTCTTTGTGAAAGAGGCTGTTATGATGATTCACAAGAGAGGGAGAGTTGAGAAAGTAACATCACAGGTCAATAGCAAGGCAGGACAAGAGTTATTCTGGTTAAACTTCCATTTCTCCTCTGTGTTCTTAGTTTCATGAACAGAGCTAAATGAGATGAAAGTTCCTTTTAATAGCACAATCAGTTTTAGGGCTTTGTATACTATTGGATTTTTGGAAAGAATGGATTGTATTTCCATCATCAAATAGATGACCAAATTGAACAGAGGGAACACAGTCTACAATGTAAGAGATGCTTTTTAAAATGCATTTTATTTATAATGTATTTTATTTTCATTTTTAAATTAACATTTATTTTCTTTTTCTCTCACCCTCTCCCCATGCAAAGAAAAAAATACTTATAACTAATCTATATAGTCAAGGAAAATGAATTCCTGTATTAGTCATATCCAAAAATGTGTGTGTCACTCTACATCTTAAGTATATTTAGCTCTCTTTTAGGATTTGGGTAGCACAGTATACCACTGGTCCTCTGGAATCCTGGTTGGTCATGTCATTTATCAGAGTTCTTAAGTCTTTCAAAGTTATTTTTCTTTATAATGTCATTATTTTATAAATTGTTCTTCATGATTTTTATTGCTTAGCTCCGTATCAATTCATACAAGTCAACTCAGGTTTCTCTCAAACCCTCTCTTTAATCATTTCCTATAGGACAATAGTATTCCATTAAAATCATATATCATAATTGATCCAGCCTTTCCCAATTGATGGGTAGCTACTTACTTTCCAGTTCTTTGCTACCAAAAAAAGAGTGGCTATAAATATTTGTGTTCATTTCTTTTCCTCTTTCTTTTATCTCTTTGGGATATAGGCCTAGTTTGGTAACTCCCTGAAAATGATTCCAAATTGTTTCCCAGAATGTCTACACCAATTCACAGCTACATGAATAGTGCATGAATATATCTATTTTCCCATGGCTTTTCCAAAGTTTATGATTTTTCTTTTTCATCATATCAATCTGGAAAGTGTGAGGTATAACATCAGAGATACTTTAATTTACATTTATTTATTAGTGATTTGAGAATTTTTTCATATGATTAGTTAATAGTTTGATTTCTTCTTTTGCAAACTGCCTGTTCATGTCCTTTCAGGATTTATCAATTGGGGAATGGCTTCCAATTTGCCTTTTCAGTGTTAATGTAATCTACCATGGGGTTATATGTAACAACACAGTACGTCTATGCTCACATCTACCCTAGTGGCTTGACAACATGTTCTTTATTTCATTAAGATCATAAAATTATCACAGATTTAGAAGTGAGTGGTACTTTAGAGGTCACATATTCCAATTCCCTCATTTTATTTATTTATTTAGTTAAATTTATTTCTTTAATTTTTTACATTCATTTTCACAAAAGTTTGGGTTCCAAATTTTCTCCCAATTTGTCCCCTCTCCCACCGCAATATACCAAGCATTCTAATTTCGCCTATCATCAATCTGCCCCCTCTTCTATCATCCTTCCCTTCCCTTGTCCCCATCTTTTCTTTTGTCCTGTAGGGCCAGATAACTTTTTATTCCCCATTACTTGTATTTCTTATTCCTAGTAGCAAGAACAATACTAATCAGCTGTTCCTAAAACTTTGAGTTCCAACTTCTCCCCATCCCTCACTCCCCACCCATTCCCCTTGGGAAGGCAGGCAAATCAATATAGGCCATATCTGTGTAGTTTTGCAAATGACTTCGATAATAGTCGTGTTGTGTAAGACTAACTATATTTTCATCCATCCTATCCTGCCCCCCATTGCTTCTATTCGTTCTTTTGATACTGTCCCTCCCCAAGAGTGTTGATTTCAAATTGCTCCCTCCTCCAATTACCCTCCCTTCCATCATCCTCCCCACCCTGCTTATCCCCTTCTCCCCCACTTCCTGTATTGTAATATAGGTTTTCATACCAAAAAGAGTGTGCATTTTATTCCTTCCTTTACTCGAAAGTGATGAGAGTAAACTTCATGTTTTTCTCTCAGCTCCCCTCTTTTTCCCTCCACTAAAAAGTCTCCTACCTGCCTCTTCTATGAGAGATAATTTGCCCCATTCCATTTCTCCCTCTCTCCTCTCAACACATTTCTCTTTCACTACTTAATTTCATTTTTTTAAGATATGGTCCCATCCTATTCAATTCACTCTGTGTTCTCTGTCTCTGTGTGTGCGTGCACGTGTATGTGTGTATGTGTGTGTGTGTGTGTGTGTGTAATCCCACAAACTACCCAGATACTGAAAAGTTTCAACAGTTGCAAATACTGTTTTTCCATGTAGGAATGTAAACAGTTCAACTTTAATAAGTCCCTTTTGACTTGTCTTTGCTGTTTACCTTTTCATGCTTCTTTTCATTCTTGTATTTGAAAGTCAAATTTTCTTTTCAGCTCTGGTCTTTTCATCAAGAATGCTTGAAAGTCCTCTATTTCATTGAAAGACCAGTTTTTCCCCTGAAGTATTATACTCAGTTTTGCTGGGTAGGTGATTCTTTGTTTGAGTCCTAGTTCCTGTAACTTCTGGAATATTCTATCCCACACCCTTCGATCCCTTAATGTAGAAGCTGCTAGATCTTGTGTTATCCTGATTGTATTTCCACAATCCTGGAATTGTTTCTTTCTAGCTGCTTGCAAGATTTTCTCCTTGACCTGGGAATTCTGGAATTTGGCCACAATGTTCCTAGGAGTTTCTCTTTTTGGATCTCTTTCAGGCAGTGATAGGTGCATTCCTTGAATACTTATTTTGCCCTCTGGTTCTAGAATATCAGGGCAGTTTTCCTTGATAATTTCATGAAAGATGATGTCTAGGCTTTTTTTTGATCAGGGCTTTCAGGTAGTCCCATAATTTTTAAGTTGTCTCTCCTGGATCTATTTTGCAGGTCAGTTGTTTTTCCAATGAGATATTTCACATTCTCTTCCATTTTTTCATTCTTTTGGTTTTGTTTTGTGATTTCTTGGTTTCTCATAAAGTCATTAGCCTCCATCTGTTCCATTCTAATTTTGAGAGAACTATTTCCTTCAGTGAGCTTTTGAACCTCTTTTTCCATTTGGCTAATTCTGCTTTTTAAAGCATTCTTCTCCCCATTGGCTTTTTGAACCTCTTTTGCCAATTGAGTGAGCTTATTTTTCAAGGTGTTATTTTCTTCAGCATTTTTTGGGGTCTCCTTTAGGATGGTGTTGACCTTCTTTTCATGCTTTTCTTGCATCTCTCTCATTTCTCTTCCCATTTTTTCCTCCACCTCTCTCACTTGATTTTCAAAATTCTTCTTGAGCTCTTTCATGGCCTGAGCCCATTGAATATTTATTTTAGATGTTTAGGATATAGAAGCCTTGACTTCTATGTCATTGCCTGATGGTAAGCATTATTCTTCCTCATCAGAAAGGAAGGGAGGAGATATCTGTTCACCAAGAAAGTAACCTTCTATGGTCTTCTTTTTTTTCCCTTTTCTGGGCATTTTCCCAGCCAGTTATGTGACTTCTGAGATTCTTTTCCACACCCACCTCTAGTCCAGATCCACCTAGCTATTGCTTGGGGTCTGAGATTCAAATGCTGCTTCCCAGCCTCAGGGCTTTCAGCAGGGGCAGGGCTGGTATGCAGTGTAAGATTAAGTTCAGCTGCTCAGGTAGGGGCAGAGTCACCACTAGGGACTCAATTCCCTCAGGGGGTTTATGTGGAGACCTTCAATAATGGATCTGAGCTCCTTTCTGCTTTGGGAGCTCCTGTCTGTTGCTGTCTCTGCTGCTGCCTCCTGAGGGGGCCTGAGTTATGGAGATACCCTACTCCCTTCTCAGACAGCATAAAAGGCTCTCTCACTGACCTTTGCGCCTGTGGGTGGAGGGAACTGCAGTGCTGCTAGAGATTCTGTCCCTGAAGTCTGCTCAGATCTGCTCCTCTTGGTGCTACATGGCCAATGCATGGCTGGGCTCTCCCCTGAGTCTGGTGTAAGATGGACCTTTGGTGTCAGTTTTTCAGGTCTCTCTGGAACAGAAATCTCCTCCACTCCCTTGTTGTGCAGCTTCCACTGCTCCAGAATTTGTTGGCAGTTCTTTTTACAGGTATTTTGTGGGCTGTGGGTTCAGAGCTAGCATAAGTGAATCTTTCTACTCCACTGTCTTGGCTCTGCCCCTCTTCCATGTATTGTGCCTGAAACTGAAGCTTAAGGAGGTGTATGCCCATTGTGTGTAAACCCACAAGTGTCCAAGGCCAAAAAGTGATGATAAGTATTTTGATGTCCTCAGAATCAAAACCCATTGTGTTTCTGAAAGGAAACTGTTTCCTGGAATGTTGGATCACCAAGCTGAAGATCACAAAATATACTCTAGGATTAAAAATATTAAGACTTTCTAAAGCTTTTCAGGTATCCCCTGCTGTGAATATGGGTAAAATGTAGAAAAGGGAGCTTGAATGACCTGACTGTGATCACCTAGAGATTTGTAAGCCAAGAGAAAAGAGGACCTTAAGGGCATTTACACTACAGGCCCCTCCATGCATTTGGCCTGAACCTCAAGCCTACGGAGCTGAATGACAATTTTGTGTGTACTCACAAGTGTACAAGTCCAAAAAGTGACTAGTATTTTGGAATTCTCATAATCCAAAGCCTTTATGTGACTTAAAGGAAACTGAGGCCTAGATGCTGGATAGTCAAATTGAAGATCACAAATAACATCCTAGTATTAAGAATGTCAAGGATTTCCAAAGCCTTTGAGTGACCCCTGCTGTGAATCCAGGGTAAATTGTTGAAAAAGTAGTTTAAGTGATGTGACTGTCATCACCTGGGGGACTGAAGGCCTGGGGAAAAGAAGGACCTTAAGGGCATTTACAGTGGAGGACCCTCCATTCATTACGCATGAAACTGAGGCTTGGAGTGCTGAATGACCATTGTATGTGTACCCAGTAGTGTCCAAGTACAAAAAGTGACAAGTATTTCCAAGTCCTCAAAATCCAAACCAGTTATGTAACTTAAAGGAAACTGAGGCCTAGATGCTGGATAGACAACTTCAAGATAACAAACAAGATCCTAGGATAAGAAATGTCAAGATTTTGCAAAGCTTTTGAGCCAGCCCCCTGCTGTGAATGCAGAGTAAAATGTAGAAAAAGGAGCTTGAAGGACTTGACTGTGATCACTAAGAGGTTTGTAGGCCTAGAGAAAACAGGACCTTAAAGGCATTTTCAGTAGAGGCCCCTCAATACATTTGACTGGAAAATGAGGCTTATGGAGCTGTATGAACAATGTGGGGTACCCACAAGTTTGAAAGGCCAACAAGTTAGAAGTCTTTTAGAGTCCTCAGCATCCAAACCACTTATGTGACTCTAAAGGGAAACAGATCCCAAAGGGGGAGAGCCAAGATAACAAAGTAGAAAGATGCACATACTCTAGCTGCTCCCTCACAGCCCATAAAATACCTATAAAAAGTGACTCTCAACAAATTCTAGAGCAGCAGAAGACACAGAACAACAGAGTAAAAGAGATTTCCTGCCCAAGGTAGCCTGGAAGGCCAAAAGGAAAGGTTTATCTCACAGGGAGTGGAGTGGACAGCCCAGTCTTGGCTACACAGCACTGGGAGGAACAGGACCTTAACAGGTCTTGGGAAGGAATCCCCAGTAGTAGTGGTGATTCTCAGATCCCTCAACCCACAAAAGCCAAAGACAATGTCAAAGGTTAGTGAGAAAGCTTTTGTGACTGGGTGAGAAGGGAACAGGGTATGCCCCTAGCCTGGCCCCAGGCAGTGGTGGTGGCAGAGGCAGCAGCAGCAGTGACTGCAGCTATAGTGGCAGGTGGCAGAAGTATCCATTTTGGGGGTACTCAGCCTAAAGTCCCTGGGGAAATTGAGTAGCTGATCTGATTCTCAGCCTAGAACCCGGGCCAGGGAGTGAGGAGAAGCTCTGACTTGGCTGAGCTGGAGGCAGTTGTGGACAGGGAATTCTACTACTCACAGATTCTGGGAAGAAAAATCTTTGGTTGCTCCCAGACAAGTGTGCAGGGCAGGAGAAAAGTAAAATCCTCTCCCCTGATGGTGACACCTTGAAGGAACTGAGAACTTACAGGTCCCAGGAGAATACCCTCCTCTTCACAAAGGACTCAAAAGTCAAATAACTAGCTGGGAAAATGCCCAAAAAAGGGAGAAAAAATAAGACTAAAGAAGGTTACTTTCCTGGTGAAAAGATGTTTTTCCATCCTTTCACAGGTGGAAGAACAATGCGTACCTTCACAGGAATTCAAGGTTTCCAAAACCCCCAAAATAAATATGCAATGGGCTCAGGCCATGGAAGAGCTCAAAAATGATTTTGAAAATCAAGTAAGAGAGGTGGAGGAAAAATTGGGAAGAGAAATGAGAGCAATGAAAAAAAATCGTGGAAAGTGAGTCAACAGCTTGCAAAAAGAGACCCAAAAAAATGCTGAAGAAAATAACACCTGGAAAAATAGACTGACTCAATTGGCAAAAGAGGTCCAAAAATCCAGTGAGGAGAAGAATGCTTTACAAAGTAGAATTAGCCAAATGGAAAAGGAAGTTCATTGAAGAAAATAGTTCTTTAAAAATGAGAATGCAGCAGATTGGAAGCTAATGACTTTATGAGAAATGAAGAAATTACAAAAGAATGAAAAAATAGAAAATAATGTGAAATATCTCATTGGAAAAACAACTGACCTGCAAAATAGATCCAGGAGAGACAATTCAAAAATTATGGGACTACCTGAAAGCCATGATTAAAAAAAAGAGCCTAGACATCATCTTTCATGAAATTATCAAGGAAAACTGCCCTGATATTCTAGAGCCAGAGGGCAAAATAAGTATTCAAGGAATCCACCTATCACTGCCTGAAAGAGATCCAAAAAGAGAAACTCCTAGGAACATTGTGGCCAAATTCCAGAGTTCCCAGGTCAAGGAGAAAATCTTGCAAGCAGCTAGAAAGAAACAATTCCAGTATTGTGGAAATACAATCAGGATAACACAAGATCTAGTAGCTTCTCCATTAAGGGATAGAAGGGTGTGGTATAGGATATTCCAGAAGTTACAGAAACTAGGACTCAAACCAAGAATCACCTACCCAGCAAAACTGAGTATAATACTTCAGGAGGAAAATTAGTCATTCAATGAAATAGAGGACTTTCAAGAATTCTGGATAAAAAGATCATAGCTGAAAAGAAAATTTAACTTTCAAATACAAGAATCATGAGAAGCATGAAAAGGTAAACATGAAAGAGAAATCACAAGGACTTTGTAAAGTTGAACTGTTTACATTCCTACATGGAAAGAAATTATTTGCAACTCTTGAAACTTTTCTCAATACTTGGGTAGTTGGAGGTATTACACACCCCCCCCTATATATATATATATATATATATATATATATATATATATATATATATAGAGAGAGAGAGAGAGAGAGAGAGAGAGAGAGAGAGAGAGAGAGAGAGAGAGAGAGAGAAAGAGAGAGAGAGAGACTGAGATCATGGGGTGAGTTGAATAGGAAGGGATCATATCTAAAAAAATAAAGTTAAGGGGTGAGAGAGGAATATATTGGGAGGAGAATGGGAGAAATGGAATGGGGGAAATTATCTCTCATAAAAAAGGCAAGAAAAAGATTTTGTCAATGGAGGGGAAAAAGGGGGACGTAAGAGGGAAAAGGTGAAGTTTACTCTCATCACATGTGGCTCAAGGAAGAAACAACATGCACACTCAATTTGGTATGAAAATCTATCTTATACTACAGGAAATTAGGGGAGAAGGGGATAAGCAGGGTGGGGGTGATGATGGAAGCAAGGGCCAATGGGAGGAGGGAGCAATTAGAAGTAAACAGTCTTCAGGAGGGACAAGATCGAAAAGGAGAATAGAAGAAATTGCGGGCAGGATAAGATGGAGGGGAATATAGCTAGTGTTACACAACATGACTATTATGGAAGTCATTTGCAAAACTATACATCTATAGCCTATATTGAATTGCTTGCCTTCTCAGTGGGGATGGGTAGGAAGGGAGGGAGAAAGAGAGGTTGGAACTCAAAGTTTTAGGAACAAACATTGAGAATTGCTTTTGCATATAATTAGGAAATAAGAAATACAGGCAATTGGGTATAGAAATTTATCTTGTCCTACAGGACAAGAGTGAAGTTGGGGATAAGAGAAGGTTGGGGTGTTAGAAGGGACGGCAGATTGGTGGAAGGGGTAAACAGAATGCTTGGCATTTTGGGGTGAGGGAGGGGAGAGATGGGGAGAAATTTTGAAACTCAACATTTTGTGGAAATGAACGTGGAAAATTGAAAATAAATAAATAAAAAGAAGAAACTTCAATAATTGAACCAAAAATAAAGGAAAACAGAGTCCAAACAAGCTGAATACCCCTGTGTAAGATCACTAATTAGATCCTCTGATTAAAAAGGTCTAGGATTTCCAAAGCATTTGAGCATGCCCCCTGCTGTGAATGTAGAATAAAATCTTGAAAAGGGAGCTTGAAGTATCTATCTGTGGTCACGTAGAGTTTTTAGGCCTAGAGAAAAGATGATCTTAGGGGAATTAACTCTAGAGGACCTGCCATGACTTCTTCCTGAATCTGAGACCTGTGGAGCTGAATGACTATTGTTTGTGCACCCAGAAGTATCCCAACACAAAAAGTGACAAGTCTTTTAGAGTCCTCAGAATCCAAATCCTTTATTTCAATGAAAGGAAACTGCATCCTGAAATCCTGTTTACCCAAGTTTAACATCACTAGCCATGGCTTAGGACTAAAAATGTCAAGTCTTTCCAAAAATTTTAGACAGCCCCCTGCTGCGAAATGGAGTATAATGTAGAACAGCGAGCTTCAGTGATCTGAGTGTGATAACCTAGAAGTTTGTAGGCCTAGAGAAAAGACGACTTTAAGGGCATTTTCACTAGAATCCCCTCTATGCATTCTACCTTAAACTGAGGCCTACCATGCTGAATGATCATTATATGAGAACCCACAACTCTCCAAGGACAGAAAGTTACAAGTCTTTTTAGAGTTGTCAGAATCCAAATCCCTTTTGTGACTGAAAGGAAACTGAATCCTTAAGTGCTGGATTGGCAGGTTTAAGATTGCTAACCATATACTGAATTTAAAAATATAAGGTTTCTCAAACCTTTTGAGCCAGCCCCCTGCTGTGAAATTAGTGTAAACTGTCAAAAAAGGGAAATTGAAGAATCTGTCTGTGATCACCTAGAGGTTTTCAGGCCTAGAGAAAAGAGGATCTTAATGGCATTGACACTAGAGGGCTCTCCATGCATTCTGTCTGATACTGTGGCCTATCAAGCTATATTATCACTGTGTGTGCACCCACAAGTGTTCAAGGATAAAAAGTGACAAGTATTTTGGAGTCCTCAGCATTCAACCCCTTTATGTAACTGAAAGGAAAGTGAATCCTAAAATGCTGAATGGCCAATTTGAAGATCAATAACCACATCCTAAATTTAAAAATGTCAAGGCTTTGCAAAGCTTTTGAGCCAGCCCCCTGCTGTGAAATTAGTGTAAACTGTCAAAAAAGGGAAATTGAAGAATCTGTCTGTGATCACCTAGAGGTTTTCAGGCCTAGAGAAAAGAGGATCTTAATGGCATTGACACTAGAGGGCTCTCCATGCATTCTGTCTGATACTGTGGCCTATCAAGCTATATTATCACTGTGTGTGCACCCACAAGTGTTCAAGGATAAAAAGTGACAAGTATTTTGGAGTCCTCAGAATTCAACCCCTTTATGTAACTGAAAGGAAAGTGAATCCTAAAATGCTGAATGGCCAATTTGAAGATCAATAACCGTATCCTAAATTTAAAAATGTCAAGGCTTTGCAAAGCTTTTGAGCCAGCCCCCTGCTGTGAATGTAGGGGAAAACTGTTGAAATGAGAGATTGAAAGATCTACCTGTGATCATGTAGAGGTTTTTAGGTCTAGAGAACAGGACATTAATCCCATTTACACTAGAGGACCCTCCATGACTTCTTCCTGAATCTGAGAGCTGTGGAGCTGAATGACCATTGTTTGTCCACCCACAAGTGTCCAAACACAAAAAGTGACAAGTCTTTTAGAGTCCTCTGCATCCAACCCCTTTATGTAATTGAAAGGAAACTGAGTCTGAAAATGCTGAAATGCTGAAAAGCTAAGGTTAAGATCACTATCCATATCTTAGATTAGAAATGTCAAAGCTTTCCACATATTTTAAGCAAGCACCCTGCGGTGGAAATAGAGTAAAATGTAGAAAAGGGAGCTTGAATGATTTGAGTGTGATCACCTCGAGGTTTGTAGGCCTAGAGAAAAGAGGACCTAAAGGGCAATTTCAGTTGAAGCCCCTCCAGGGATTGTGCCTGAAACGGAGGCCTAGAAAGCTGAGTGACCATTGTATGATAAACTACACCTGTCCAAGAACAAAAACTGTCTAGTCTTTGAGAGTCTTCAGAATCTAAAACCTTTGTATGATTCTAAAGCAAACTGAGTCCTGGAAAGCTGGATATTCCAGTGCTAGATCACTAAGGAAATTCTAGCTTTAAAAATGTCAAGATTTTCCAAAGCAGTTGAGCCAGTGCCCTGCTTTGAGTGAAGGAGAAATGGAGGCCAAGGGAGTTTCAGGGACCTGTCTGTGATCACTGACAATTTTCTGGAGCTAGAGGTCAGAAAGTATTAAGACCATTTCCACTAAAAGCCCCTCCCAGGTGTCTGTTTAAAAGTAAGGCCTCATAAACCGAATGACCACTGTAAGATCAGTCGGAAGAGTCCAAGGAACAGACAGGAATAGACCTTCAGAGGCTTCTGAGTCTGAGCACTTCATGTGACACTAAAGAAACAGGTCTAGAAAGCCGGATACACACTTATGAGATCACTAACAAGACCCTCGGATTAAATATGTCAACGCTTTCCAAACATATTGAGCCAGCCCCATGCGTTGAATTCAGGGTAAAATGTATAAAAGAGATCTTGAGGAACCTGACTGTGATCACTTAGACGTTTGTAGTCTTGGAGAAAAGAAGACCTTTAATGCGTTTACACTAGAGGCAACTCCATGCATTCTGCCTGAAACTGAGGCCTAGAGTGCTCAACGACCATTGTATGTACATACCTACAAGTGTCCAAGGACAAAAAGTGGTAAGTATTTTGGAGTCCTCAAAATTCAACCCTTTATGTAACTTAAAGGAAACTGAGTCCTAAATGCTGGATAGCCAACTTGTAGATCGCTAACAAAATCGTAGGGTTAGAATTGGCCAGATGTTGCAAAGCCTTGGAGCTCACCCCCTGCTGTGAATGCAGAGTAAAATGTAGAAAAGGGAGCCTGAGAGACCTGACTGTGATCACCTAGAGGTTGGTTGGCATAGAGCAAAGAGGACCTAAAGGGCAAGCACACTTGAAGCCCCTCCAGGCATTGTGCCCGAAACTGAGGCCTAGAAAACTGAATGACCATTGTATGAGAACCCACAAGTGTTCAAGGACAAAATGTTGCAAGACTTTTAGGGTCCTTAGAATTTAAACCCATATGTGACTGAAAGAAAACTGAGTCCTAGAATGCTGGATAGCTAAGTTTAAGATCCCTAACCATATCCTAAATTTAAAAATGTCAAAGCATTTCAAAGTTTTTGAGCCTGCCCCTGTTTTGAATGTAGAATAAAATGTAGAAAAGGGAGCTCAAAGGATCTGCCTGTGGTAACCTAGAGATTTTTAGGCTGAGACAAAGGGGGACTTTAAATGGATTTACAGTGGAGGGCCCTCCATGCATTCTGCCTGAAATTCAGGCCCATGGAGTTGAATATCCATTGTTTGTGTACCCACAAGTGTCCAAAGAAAAAAAGTGACAAGTCTTATAGAGTCTTCAGAATTCAAACCCTTCATGCGCCTGTAAGGAAACTGAGTTCTACAAAGTCAGGAGCCAAGTTTAGGATCACTAACCATATTTTATAATTAAATATGTCAAGGTCTCCAAAGATTTTGAGCTAGCCCCCTGCTGTGAAAGTAGAATAAAATGTAGAAAAGAGAGTTTAAGAGATCTGTCTGTGATCACCTAGAGGTTTTTAGGTCTAGCAGTAGAGGACCTTAAAGGCAGTTACAGTGGAGGCTCTCAATACCTTCTGCCTGAAATTCAGACCCACGGAGTTGAATGGCCACTGCATGTGTATCCACCAAAGTCCAAGTCAAAAAAGTGAAAAGTATTTTGGAGTCCTCACAATCCAAAATCTTTATGTGACTTAAAAGAAACTGTGTCCTAGATGCTGGATAGCCAAGTTGGAGATCACAAATAACATCTTAGTATTAAAAAGGTCAAGGATTGCCAAAGTCTTTGAGAGACCCCTGCTGTGAATTTAGGTTAAACTGTAGAAATGGGAGCTTGAGGGATGTGACTGTGATCCCCTAGAGGGTTGAAGGCCTAGAGAAAAGAAGGAGGTTAAGAGGATTTACAGTGGTGGCCGCTCCTTGCATTCTGCCTGAAACTAAGCCCTAGGGTGCTGAACAACCATTTTATGAGAATTCCCAAAAGTCCAAGGACAAAAAGTGACAAGTCTTTTAGAGTTCTCAGAACCCAAACCTTTCATGGGAGTGAAAGGAAACTGAGTCCTAGAATTCTGGATAGCCACATTTAAGATCACTAGCCATATCCTAGAGTTAAATATGCCAAGGCTTTCCACAGATGTTGACCCAGTCCCCTTCTGTACGCCTAGAACAAAAAGGACTTAAGGACAATTGTACTTGAGGTCCCTCCAGGCATTGCGCCAAATTCAGGGCTAGAGAGCTAAATGACCATTGTGTTTGCACCCACAAGTGTCCAAGGACACAAACTGGGAAGTCTTTTAGAGTCTTTAGAATCCAATACCTTTCTATGACTGTAAAGGAAACAGAGCCCTGGACAGTTGGATAGCCCAGTGCAAGATCACTAAGGAGATCTTAGGTTTAAAAATGCCAAGGCTTTCCAAAGCTGTTGAACCTACCCAGGGAGCTGCATGTACCTGTCTGTAATCACTGACAATTTTCTGGAGCTAGAGGTCAGAAGGTGCTAAGACCAATCCCACTAAAAGCCCCTCCCAGGTGTCTACCTGAAAATGAGACCTAATGAACCAAATGATCACTGTAAATTCAGTCAGAAGAGTCCAAGGAACAGACAGGACTAGTCCTTCAGAGACTTCTGAGTCTGAGCACTTCATGCCACACTAAAGGAAACAAGTCTAGAGAGCTGGATAAACAAGGGTAAGATCACTAAAAAGACCCTAGGATTAAATTTGTTCACGCTTCCCAAAGCAATTGAGCCAACCCTATTCTTTGAATTCAGGATAAAATGTAGAAGAGAGAGCTTGAGGTACCCGATTGTGATGATCTACAAGTATGTAAGTCTAGAGAAAAGAAGTCCTTAAATGCATGTACACTAGAGGCCCCTGCATGCATTCTGCCTGAAACTGAGGCCCAGCATGCTGAATGACCATTGCGGGTACCCACAATTGCCCAAGGATAAAACGTGATAGGGATTTTTGTGTCCTCAGGATCCAAACCCTTTATGTGGATGAAAGGAACTGTTCCTTACAATGCTGAACACCCAAGGTGACAATCACAAACAATATCCTAGGATATAAAATGTCAAGGATTTCCAAAGATTTTGATCTACCCCCTACCGTGAATGTCCGGTAAAATGTAGAAATGGGAGCTTAAAGGACCTGACTGCAATCACCAAGATGTTTGTAGACCTAGAGAAAGAACGTCCTTACGGTCGTTTACACTAGAGGCCCCCCCATATATTCTGCATAAAACTGAGGCCTGGAGCGCTGAACGACCACTGTATGAGAACCAACAAGTATCTAAAGACAAAAAGTCACAAGTCCTTTAGAGTCCTGAGAAGCCAAACACTTTTGTGACTGAACAGAGAGTCCCAGAATGCTCGATAGCCAAGTTTAAATATCACTAATCATTTCCTAGGATTAAAAATATGAAGAGTTTTGAAAGCTTTTGAGCCAGCCCCCTGCGGCGAATTTAGTGTAAAATGTACGAAAGGAAACTTTAGGGACCTAACTGTGATAAGAAGTTTGTAGGCCTAGAGAAAAGAGCACCGTAATGGCATTTACACTAGAGGCCCTGCCATGTATTCTGTCTGAAACTGAGGCATATAGAGCTGAATGACCATTGTGTGTGCTCCCACAAGTGGCCAAGTACACAAAATGACAAGTATTTTGGAGACATCAAAATCCAAACCCTTTATGTGAATTAAAGGAAACTGAGTCCTAGATTTTGGATAGCCAAGGTGAACCTCACCAGCAAGATTCTGTTCTTTAAAATGACAAGATTATGCAAAGCTTTTGATACAGCCCCCTGCTGTGGAAGTAGAATAAAATGTAGAAACAGGAGTTTGAGTGATCTGAGTGCAATCACCTAGAGGTTTGTAAGCCTAGGGAAAAGAGGATTTTGAGGGCATTTACACTAGAGGCCTCTCCATGCATTCTGCCTGAAACTGAGGCCTAGAGTGCTGAATGACCATTGTATGAGTGTCCACAAGTGTCCAAGGACAAAATGTTACAAGTCATTTAGAGTCCTTAGTATCCAAACGCTTTTGGAGACTAAAAAGAACCTGAGTCCTAGAATGCTGGATAGCCACGTTTCAGATCACTACCCATATCCTAGGGTTAAATATGTTGAGGTTTTCCTAGGATTTTGAGTCAGACCCCTGCTGTGAAAGTAGAGCCAAGTGTAGAAAATGGAGCTTGAGTGCTCTGAGTGTGATCACCTACACGTTTGCAGGTCTAGAACAAGGAGGACTTCAAGGGTAATTGCACTTGGGTCCCCTCCACGCATTGTGCCTGAAATTGAGGCCTAGAAAGCTGAATGACCATTGTATCTACATCCACAAGAGTCCAAGGACAAAAACTTTCAAGTCTTTTAGAGTCCCCAGAATCCAAACCCTTTATGCCACTAAGAAGAAACTGAGTCCTAGAATGCTGGATAGCCAGGTATAGGATCACTAACTATATCCTAAATTTAAAAATTTCAAGGATTTTCAAAACTTTTCAGCCAGTCCCTTGCTGTGAAAGTAGAGTAAAATGTAGAAAAGGGAGCTTGAAGAATCTACCTGTGATCACCTAGAGGTTTTTAGGCCTAGACAAAAGTGGACCTTACGGGCATTTGCAGTGGATGCTCCTCCATGCATCCTGCCTGAAACTCAGGCCCATGGAGTTGAATGACCATTGTGTGGGCACCCACAAGTGTACAAGTATAAAAAGAGACCAGTATTTTGGAGTCCTCAGAATCCAAACCTTTTATGTGACTTAAAGGAAACTGTGTCCTAGATGCTGGATAGCCAAGTTGGAGACTACAAATAACATCCTAGTATTAAAAATGTTGAGGATTTCCAAAGCCATTGAGTGTAAAGAGTAAAATGTACAAAATTGGGCTTGAGGGACCTCACTGTGATGACCTAGAGTTTTGTTACCATAGAGAAAACAGGACCTTAAGGGTATTTTTACGAGATGCCTCTCAATACATTCTACCTGAAAATGAGGCCTATAGAGCTGAATGAGCAATGTCTGGAATCCACAAGTTTCCAAGGACAACAAGTTAGAAGTCTTTTAGAGTCCTCAGCATCCTAACCTCTTACATGACTCTAAGAGAAACAGAGTCCAAGCAAGCTGGGTAGCCCAGTGTACCACTACTAATAAGGTCTTAGGGTTAAAAAGGTCCAGGTTTTCCAAAGCTTTGGAGTGAGCCACCTGCTGTGAATTTAGGGTAAAATGCAGAAACAGTTGCTTTAATGATCTGAGTGCAATCACCTAGAGGTTTGTAGGTCTAGAGAAAACAGGACCTTAAGAGCATTTACACTAGAGGCCCCTCCATGCATTCTGCCTGAAACTGGGGCCTAGAGCAGTGAATCACCATTTTATGAGGACCCACAAGTGTCCAAGGACAAAAAGTTCCAAATCTTTTAGAGTCTACAGGATTAAAAACCTTTCCATGACTGTAAAGAAAACAGAGTCATGGAAAATTGGATAGCCCAGTGCAAGATCTCTAAGGGGATCCTAGGTTTGAAAATGTCAAGGCTTTCCAAAGCAGTTTAGGCAGCCCCCTGCTGTGCGTCCAGGAAACAGAGGCCCAGGGAGCTTCATGTACATGTCAGCGATCACTGAAAATTTTCTGGACGTAGAGGTCAGAAGGTCTTAAGATCATTTACACTAAAAGACCCTCCCAGGAGTCCACCTTAAAGTGAGGCCTCTTGAACGAAATGACCACTGTAAGATCAGTCAGAAGAGTCTAAAGAACAGACAGGACTAACCTTTCAGAGGCTTCTGAGTCTGAGCACTTCATGTTCTTCTAAAGGAAACTGAGGTCTGGAGTGCTGGATAAAGAAGTAAGATCATTAACGAGATCCTAGGATTAAATATGTCAAGGCTTTCCAAAGCTTTTCAGCCAGCCCCCTGCTGTGAAGGTAGAGTAAAATGTAGAAAAGGGAGCTTCAGGAATCTGACTGTGATCCCCTAGAAGCTAGTAGGCCCAGCGCAAGGACGAAGTTAAGGGCATTTGCACTGGAGGCCCCTCCATAAATGCTGCCTGAAACTGAGGCCTATGTAGTGCATAACCATGGTATGTGTACCATGTGTCTAAAGACAAAAAGTCACAAATCTTTGAGCGTCCTGATAATCTAAAACCTTTATGTGACTCAAAGGAAACTGAGTCCTAGAATGCTGGACAATCAAATTTAAGATCACTAACAACATCCTAAGTTTAGAAATGTCAAGATTTTGAAAAGCTTTTGAGACAGCCCCCTGCTGTGAAGGTAGATTAAAATGTAGACAAGGGAGCTTGAAAGATCTGCCTGTGATCACCTAGAGGTTTTTAGTGCTAGAGAAAAGAGGACCTTATGGGCATTTATAGTAGAGGCCCCTCCATGCCTTCTTCCTGAATTTGCAACCTGGGGAGCTGAATGACCAATATTTGTGCACCTACAAGTGTCCAAAGGCAAAAAGTGACAAGTCTTGCAGAGTTCTCAGTATCCAAATCCTTTATGTGATTGAAAGGCAGCTGAGTCCTAGAATGCTGTATAGCCAAGTTTAAGGTCATTAACCATATCCTGGGATTAAAAATATCAAGGCTTTCCAAAGCTTTTGAGCAGCCCCCTGCTGTGAAAGTAGAGAAACGTGTAGAAAACGGAGCTTGAGTGACCTGAGTGGGATCACCTAGAGGTTTGTAGCCACGAAAGAAAAGAACCTGAAGGGCATTTACGCTAGAGGCCCCTCCATGCATTCTGACTGAAAATTAGGCCTATCGAGCTGAATGATCATTGTGTGTGCACCCACAATTGTCCAAGGACAAAAAGTGACAAATCTTTTAGAGTTCTGAGAATCCAAAACCTTTATATGACTGAGAGTAAACTGAGTCCTAGAATTATGGATAGAAAAGTTTAAGATCACTAACCATATCCTAGGATCAAAAATGTCAAGGCTTTTCTACTTACTTAGATCTGACTTTATTTGCATGAAAAGTGTTTTGCAATTGTGTTCGTATAGTCCCTGGGTTTATTTTGGCAGGTAGACTCCCAAAGATTTTATAGTGTCTACCGTAGCTTTAAATGAGATTTCTCTTTCTATCTCTTGTTGGGCATTGTTAGGAATATATAGAAATGAATAAGTTTTGTGTGGGTTTACTTTGTAAACTGCAAATTTGCCAAAGTTGTTTATTATTTCAAGTAGTTTTTTTTTTTTACTTGAATCTCTGGGATTCTTTAAGTATATCATCATGTCATCTACAAAGAGTGATAACTTGGTTTCCTCTTTGCCTATTCTTATTCCTTCAATTTCTATATCTTCTCTTATTGCTGCAGCTAACATTTCTAGTACCATATTGAAAAATAGTGATGATAATGGATATCCTTGTTTCACCCCTGATCTTATTGGAAATGCATCTAGCTTCTGTCCATTGCTTTTAATGCCTGTGGAAGATTTTAGGGAGATACTGCTTATTATTTTATGGAAAGTTCCCTTTATTCCTGTGCTCTCCAGTGTTTTCAATCAGAATGGGTGTTGTATTTTGTCAAAAGCTTTATCTGCGTCTATTGAGATAATCATGTGGTTTCTGTTAGCTTTGTTGTTGATATGATCAATAATGTTAATAGTTTTCCTAATAGTGAACCAGCCCTGCATTCCTGGTATGAATCCTACCTGATCATAATGTATTATTCTCGTGATAAGTTGCTGTATTCTTTTTGATAGAATCTTATTTAAACTTTTTGCATCTAGATTCATAGAGAAATTGGACTATAATTTTCTTTGTTTTGGTTCTTATTGGTTTAGGTATCAAAACCATATTTGTATCATAAAAAGAATTTGGGAGGACTCCTTCTTCCCCAGTTTCCCCAAATAGTCTATATCATATTGGACTTAACTGTTCTTTAAATGTTTGATGGAATTCACTTGTAAATCCATCTGGCCCTGGAGATTTTTTCCTAGGGAGTTCATTGATGGTTCATTCAATTTCTTTTTCTGAGATGGGGTTGTCTAAGTTTTCAACTTCCTCTTCTGTTAATCTAGGTAATTAATATTTTTTAAAATAATCATCCATCTCATTTAGATTGTCAAATTTATAGGCATTCAGTTGGACAAAGTAATTTCTAATTATTGTTTTAATTTCCTGCTCATTGGAGGTGAGTTCACCCTTTTCATTTTTGATATTGGTAATTTGGTTTTCTTCTTTCTATTTTTTAATGAAATTGACCAAAGGTTTATCAATTTTATTTTTTTTCACAAAACTGACTCCTAGTTTTATTTGTTAGTTCAATATATTTCTTAATTTCAGTTTTATTAATCTCTCCTTTGATTTTCAGTATTTCTAATTTGGTATTCACTTGGGGATTTTCAATTTGTTTTTTTTTCTAGCTTTTTCAGCTGCTTGCCCAAGGCATTGATCTCCTCTTTATTTTATTCATGTAGGCATTCAAAGATATAAAGCTTACCCTAAGAACTGCTTTTGCAGTATCCCATAAGATTTGATAGGTTGTCTCATTATTGTCATTCTCTTGAATGAAATTGTTGCATTCCACCTGAACTTGAGGCCTGTGGAGCTAAATGACCATTGTATATGCACCTACAAGTATCCAAGGACAAAAAGTGATAAGTATTTTTGAGTCCTCAGCATCCAAAAGCTTTATGTCACTGAAAGGAAACTCTTTGCTAGAATGCTGGATAGCCCAGTGCAAGATCACTAACAAGATCCTAGGATTAAAAATGTCAAGGCTTTCCAAAAGAGTTGAGCCAGGCCCCTGCTTTGAGTGAAGGAGAAACAGAAGCCCAGGGAGCTTCAGGGACCTGTCTGTGATCACTGACAATTTTCTGGACCTAGAAGTCAGAAGGCCTTAAAACCATTTACACTAAAAGCTCTCCCATATATCTACCTGAAAGTGAGGCCTAGTGAACCAAATGACCATTGTAAGATCAGTCAGAAGAGTCCTAGGAATAGACATGACTAGTCCTTCACAGGCCTCTGACGCTGAGCACATCATTTACCTCTAAAGGAAACTGAGAGAGCTGGATAAACAAGCGTAAGATCACCAAGAAGATCCTGGGATTATAAATGTCAAAGCTTTCCAAAGCTCCCTGCTGTGGATTTAGTTTAAATGTCAAAAATAGAGCTTGGTGGATCTGACTGTGATCACCTAGAGGTTTGTAGGCCTAGAGAAAAGAAGGACCTTAAGGACATATATACTAGAGGCCCCTCCATACCTTCTGCCTGAAACTGAAACTGACAGAACTGAATGTTCACTGTGTGCGTACTCACAAGTGTCCCAGGACAAAAAGTGATAAGTATTTTGGAGTCCTCAGGATGCAAACCCTTTATGTGATGGAATGAATCTGAGTCCTAAAATGCTTGATGGGCTAGTTTAAAATCACTAACAAAATCTTAGGATTAAAAATATGAAGGCTTTCCAAAGCTTTTGAGCTCACCCTGTGCTGTGAATTTAGGGGACCATGTAGAAAAGGGTGCTTGAGGGTCCTGACTGTAATCACCTGCAGTTTCCTAGGCCTAGAGCAAAGAGGACCTTAAGGGCATTTGCACTAGAGGCTCCTCCACAAATTCTGCCTGAAACTCAGGCCTAGAGTGCTGAATGGCCATTGTATTAGAACCCACAAGTGTTCAAATAAAAAAAAGGGACAAGTCTTTCTGCGTCTATAGCATGCAAACCCTTTATGTGTCTCTAAGGGAAATAGAGTCCTAGCAAGCTAGGTAGCCTAGTATAAGATCACTAAAAAGATCCTAGTATTAAAATTGTCCAGGCTTTCCAAAGTTTGTGAAGCGTTCTCCTGCTGTAAGTGAAGGAGAAACAGAGGCCCGGGGAACTTCAGGGATCTGTATGTGATCAGCCAGGATTTCCTCCACCTGGAGGTCAAAAGGTTTGAAGACCATTTTCACTAAAAACCCTTCTCAGGTATCTACCTGAAAGTGAGGCCTAGTGAACCAAATGATCACAGTAAGATCAATCAGAAGAGTGCAAGGGATATAGACATGATGAGTCCTTCAGAAGACTTAGTGTCCATGCACTTCATGTGCCTCTAAAGGAAACTGACATATGGAAAGCTGGATAAACATGTGTAATATCACTCAAAAGTCCTAGGATTAAAAATGTCAAGGCTTTACAAAGCTTTTGAGGCAGTCCCCTGCTGTGAATTTAGGGGAAAATGTAGAAAAGGGAGTTTGAGGGACGTGACTGTGATCACCTACAGTATTCTAGGCCTAGAACAAAGAGGACCTTAAAGGCATTTGCACTAGATGCCCTTTCATGCATTCTGCCTGATCCTGAGGCCTAGAGTGCTGAATGACCTTTGCATGAGAACCCACAAGTGCCCAAGTTAAAAAAAAAGACAAGTCTTTCTGAGTCTACGGCATCCAATGCCTTTATGTGACTCTAAAGGAAACAGAGTCCTAGCAAACTGGATAGCCCACTGTAAGATCACTAAAAAGAACCTGGGATTAAAAGTGTCTATGCTTTCCAAAGCATGTGAGGCAGCCTCCTGCTGTGAGTGAAGCAGAAACAGAGGCTTGACAGTGATCACCTTGAATTTTGTAGGCCTAAAGAAAACAGAAACTTAAGGGCATTTACTAAAGGCCCCTCCATGCTTTCTGCCTGAAACTGAGGCCTATGGAGCTGAATGACCATTGTTTGTGCACCTACAATTATCCAATAACAAAAAGTGAGAAATATTTTGGAGTCCTCAAAATCCAATCCCTTTTTGTGACTATCAAATCTGAGTCCTAGAATGCTGGATGGCTAAGTTTAAGATCACTGATAAGATCCTAGGATTGAAAATGTCAAGGTTTTCCAAAGCTTGTAAGACTGCCCCCTGCTGTGAGTCAAAGAGAAACAGAGGCCTAGGGACCTTAAGGGAACTCTTTCTGATCACCCAGGATTTCCTCCACCTAGAGGTCAGAAGGTCTTAAGACTATTTATACTAAAAGACCCTCCCAGGTATCTATCTACCTTAAAGTGAGGCCTAATGAACCAAATGACCACTGTAAGATCAGTTAGGCAAGTCCAAGGAATACACATGACCAGTCTTCAGAGGCCCCTGATTCTAAGCACTTCATGTGGCTCTAAAGGAAACTGAGATCAAAAGAGATGGTTGACCATTGTATGTGCACCCACAAGTGTCCAAGGACAAAAAGTGACAAATCTTTTAGAGCTGTCAGAATCCAAACCCTTTTTCTGACTCTAAAGGAAACTGAGTTGTACAAATCTGGACAGAGAAGTATAAGATTGCTAACAAGATCCTAGGATTGAAAATGTCAAAGCTTTCCAAAGCTTTTCAGCCAGCCCCCTGAGTGACTGTAGGAGATGATCACCTTCAGGTTCCAAGGCCTCGAGCTAAGAAGGCCTTAAGAGCTTTTACACTTGAGGGCTCTCATTAGACTCTGCCCTAACCTGATGCCTAGAGAGATGTGGGGACAATTTTTCGATCACCCACAAGGATCCAATGACTACAAATGCTTCTGTCTTAAGAGGTATGCTTGGGCCTTTCTTGGTTCCGACTGGACTCAAGCTGTACAGAATCTTGGGGACTGAAATACTTAAAAGCCCTCACCCTTTGAAGAAAGTTGCCTTCCTGAAAAGGACATAGTGAGGGGTTTCACTTTTATCAAGGAAATAATTCATACCTACCTTTAGGATGGAAAGTCTCCTATGTCTTCCTTTAAAACAAAGGTGTCACATGCAAAGGGGATAAAAGGCAGCAATCTTTACTCACGTCATGCTAAGTGCTCTGTTTCCATTGTCAGTCACACATAACCAGCCATTCGCACTCTGTGGCATATCAAGTAGTTCCCCACACTATCCACATCATTTATTTCAAGAAGAATTTTATTGGACATCAGGGAATTAAAAGCCATGAACGCATTGTAAATGAAATAAACTATTAGGGTTCCAGGAATTTAATAACCACATGGCATTTTTCATTTCAAGATGTACCTCATTGAAAATAATTGAGATATGTAATTAACTTCAAATTAGAAAACCCAATGTGTTGTGTGTGGCTGTTGACATGACCTATGTGTCTTTTGAGCCCAAGGCTATCAAGATGAATGACAAGATGCATTTGGTTTGTTTACCATAGTAAAAATTCAACTAGTCAAAGCAAATTGGAAGAAAATGTAGAGAAAAGAATATGCAATAAAGCCTTTACATGTGGATACACGTTTTCAGAACTTTGCTTGAGTTCAAACAAGAGGCGGAGTTCATTTTCTGTCTAAAAACCGGTTTTTGGGAGTTCATTAGAAGTGAAAAAAAAATAATCCAAATGGCTGCCTAGAGCAGAAACCTGCTAGAGAGCACTGGAGAAGCAGCAGGATGCTAGAGGACATGAATGAACCAAAGAGGAAATTTAAAATACGTATTTTTCTTTTTTATTTCTACTTTTTGTCCAATGCAAAGTACTGTATTGCAAAATAATTTTACAAGCATGCTTGAAATACTAGCACTTCCTTTCATTCATTTGCAATAGTGGAAATCTATGTGAGTAGCATTAAAATTTATAAAACAATTATATTTGTGCAAAAGTTGAATGGGACAGTAACAAAGATAGTGAAGTCTCCATCACTGGAGGTGTTCAACTGGAAGACATGACTCTTCAAGTGGACATTGGACTGGATCACTTCTAAAATTCTGTGACTCTAGCTCCAAGGCTAGGCGTCTCTTCCACTGTACCACACTGTGAATCAATACCAGTGAATATATGTGAACTCTGAGGGGAGTAGGTAGACAATAGCTAGGAGGCATGAGTCAGGGAATGCTTCATGGAAGAAAAGGTGACTGAGCTATACTTTGAAGGATTTCTTATTTGGGAGAGCAGGTAAAGAGTCCTGTGAGCGAATGTGATGATTTTGTCAAACATTGACTCACTTGATCCTCCACTCAGACATCTCCACTTTTCCTGTTGGATAAAAGTTCCAGTTAGAAATTAACTAAGGCACATCCATCATCAGACAAAAGAGTCAGATAAATAGCAAGCAAAATGTACAACAATAACCATTAATTCACAAAGCTCTTAATCGTCTGGATTCATTAAAGAGATAACAAGTAGATATTTTTCCTTTTCAAATTTTAATAAATATGTCCTATTCTATTTATTATTATACATAAATAATGAATAATTCTAGTAATAATTATCAAAGTGCTATATTTAAAAGCTCAGTACTTTATAAACATTGAACTCTCAGTTATATATCATTATTATTTATTATTGCTTTAATGCCATAAATTTGCATGCATTACATCCTTGTTTTCCATATAGAAGTTGGGTAAAAGTTGATGGCATAGAGAAGTGGATCTGTAAAATTTTCTCCAAAATTTCTGATACCTGTCAAATGTTCCGCATTGAAAAATGAAATGGAAAGGAACAGTGTAGGCAACAAGGCATGACACGTTAATCAATCAAAGCAGTATTTATGGGAATAGCAGAAGAGGTTAAATGTGGACAAAATGGACCAGACTGCTGGAGTGTATGTGGTGTGCATATATGTACACATACACATATCATATGAGCTGAGTGGGGGACAAGGTGGAATCAGTTCTAGTGGGTTCTTGTCTTGGCATGATTGCATATTACCTATTCATTTCTCTGAGCCTCAATTTAATCATCTGCAAAATAAGGGTATTGAACCAAATGATCACTTAGGTGGCCATTGGCTGTGTCATGCTATGATTTTATAAGTCTCCAAAAGAAATACCTGCGCTGTGTAATTCCTGACCCCCAACATCACCCCAACTTCTCCTAGTCTCAATATATTAACTATTTGGTTGACTGAATCAATCAGTGATTTGAGTATCATACAGACATGGCTTGTGACTTATAAAGAGATGTCAAAATGGGTGGTATGTCCAGAAACAAGAGTCTGAATAAAAAGGGGATAGCCAATAGGAGAGTTCAGCTAACAAAGGTGCCTGGTCTACCTCTTCTATTCAATCCCTCTCCACTCTTGACCTCTTCTTCTACTAGACACCCAAGTGATAGAGTAGACCAAAACCCAGCCTTGTTGCATGTAATGAACTTTATTATTCTTCTGTCACCCACTACTGTCCCTATGGCTTCTGTTTTTCTCCCTATCCCTACACTAATTAATCATTGGTCATTTAACAGAAAACAGCACTCAGCTCTCTTCTCCCATTCTTTCATGCCCATCCTCCTCAACTTTACTCCACCCAGGTCCTACTCCAACCCTGCCCAAGTCTTTCCACTGTGCCTCTGGAATTCCTGTTCCATAATGAAGAATCTCCTCTTTCTTTTTTTTATTTTTCTTTTCTTTTTTTCTGTTCTTAATGTCTATTTATTTATTTTTAGTTTTCAACATTCATTTCCACAAAACTTTGAGTTCCAAATTTTCTCCCCATCTCTCCCCTCTCCCACCCCATAACACCTTGAATTCTGATTATCCTTTTTCTCAATATGCCCTTCCTTCTATCATACCCCTCCCTTCCCTTATCTCCTTCTTCTCTCTTTTCTTGTAGGGGAAGATAGATTTCTATATCCCATTACCTATATTTCTTATCTCCCAGTTTTATGCAAAAACAATTCTCAAGATTCATTCCTAACACTTTAATTCCAGCTTCTCTTCCTTCCTCCCTCCCCACCCATCCCCACTGAGAAGGCAAGCAATTCAATACAGCCTATATATGTAATTTCTTGGTTTCTCATAAAGTCATTAGCTTCTATCTGCTCGATTCTCATATTTAAAGAACTATTTTCTTCAATGAACTTTTGAACATCCTTTTCCATTTGGCTAATTCTGCTTTTTAAAACATTCTTCTCCTCATTGGCTTTTTGGACCTCTTTTGCCAACTGAATTAGTCTATTTTTCAAGGTGTTATTTTCTTCAGCATTTGTTTTTAGCAAGTTGTCGACTTGCTTTCCATGATTTTCTTGCATTGCTCTCATTTCTCTTCCTCTCTTACTTGATTTTCAAAATCCTTTTTGAGTTCTTCCATGACATGAGACCATTGCATATTTATTTTGGATGCAGAAGCCTTGACTTCTTTTGATGTTATGCTTTGTTCTTCCTCATCAGAAAGGATGGAAGAAAATATCTGTGTGTATGTGTGTGTGTGTGTGTGTATTTGTGTGTGTGTGTGTATAATCCCTCCAACTACCCAAATACTGAGAGAAGTCTCAAGAGTTACAAATATTATCTTTCCATGTAGGAATGTAAACAGTTCAACTTTAGAAAGTATTTTATGATTTCTCTTTCCTGTTTACCTTTTCATGCTTCTTTTGGTTCTTATGTTTGAAAGTCAGATTTTCTATTCAGATCTGGTCTTTCCATCAAGAATGCTTGAAAGTCGTCTATTTCATTGAATGACCATTTTCCCCCTGAAGTATCATCCTATCCTGCCCCCCATTTCCTGTGAATATCGCATTAGTGCTACAGCTTTACAGAGAGGTGTTTGATGGACCTAAATAATATAAGGTGCCTTTTTTGTTCCTAGTACTTCATTACCCTGGATCTTTCTTTGACCTTGTCTCTCTCCAAAAGTGTTTACTTCTGATCACTGCCTTCTCCTCTTTGCCCTCTCTTCTATCATCCCCTTCACCCCACTTGTCCCTTTCTCCCCTACCCTTCTGTAGTGCAAGGTATACTTTCATACCAAACTGAATGTGCATGTCATTCCCTTCTTAAGCTAAATGTGAAGAGAGCAAGCTTCCCTTTTTCCCTCTTACCTCCTCCCTTTTCTCCTCCACTGTAAAAGCTTTTTCTTGCCTCCTTTATGAGAGATAATTTGCCCCATTCCATTTCTCCCTTTCTCCTACCAATATATTCCTTTCTCACCCCTAAATTTTATTTTGTTTTAGGTATCATCCCTTCTTATTCAATTTACCCTGTGCTCTGTGTATTCTGTGTGTGTGTGTGTGTGTGTGTAGGTGGCACAATCAAAGGAGAGGAATTTATGCCTCTCCTGACCTGCACTCTGGTCTGGAAGCAACCAAAAACTTTTCTTCACAGAATCTGCAATTGGAATTCCCTTACTACAACAGCCTCCAGCTCCACCACCAGTGCTCCTCCTCACCCCTGGGTGGAGCTCAGGGTTGAGATTCAGTTCAGTGGCTCAATTCCCCCAGGGGCTTTAGGCATAGATCTCCCAGGGCTGCCACTCAGGGCTGAAGTTCAGATAAGCTGCTCGATTTTCCTTTTCCTATGGGCTCTAGTGGGAAGGCTCCAAAAGTGGCAGCTGCTGCTGCAGTGCCTGCTGCCAGAGATGTAGACCACGCTCCCATCTCCTGGGTGAAGGAGCCCTCCCACTGACCTTTGAAACTGTCTGTGTCATTTGTGGGTTAAACAATCTGGGAACTGCTGCCAGTGGCACCCTGAAGCCTGTTCCAGGTCCTGTCCCTGCTGCACCATGCTGATCTTCACTCTGCACACTGGACTGGTCTGTGCTGTGCATGCTGGGCTGGTCTGTCAATCTCCTCTTTCTCTGAGACCTCCTTCACACTCCTTCTGTCTCTCTGAGACATAGCTCCTCTCTGAGAATAGCTATCCACTCCAATACTGGACATGCCTTTTTTCACATCCCCAACATAGTGCTCTGGGAGGGAGAATAGGAATCTGCCTTGCTCCCCAGCCTCATGTCCAGAATCTATCATTGCTTCCTTTACTCAGCAATATTTCATCCCATGAAGTTCCACACAATCAAACTTTTCCACTCAATCTAAATTATGGTAGCTGTAGAATACTGCTCTCTAGTTCAGTCTCTCCTTTCTCAATACAGTGAGGGGGGAATGGTCACTAAGGGCAAAGCTCACCCTGGTTGGTTAGAAAACTGAATTTAAGAGGTGATAATGTTAACTTGATAGAGAAGAATATATTTTAATAATTAGAAGAAAAGAGGATTTTCTAAAGAAAATACAGAATTACAATCTCAGAGTTGAAAAGAATTTCAGAGACCCTCCAGTCCAACCCATTCTCTCCTCAACAGGGCTTTTGAACTGGAGTCCATGCCACTGGGCCCAGATGACTCCAGAGGAGAAAGTAAGGTTGGTGACTTTGCCCATTCAATTCACTTGCCTGTCATGGTATCACCTCCTTGATGTCACAGTCCTCTTCGAGAATGAAAGACAAGGACAAATCAGAAACAACAACCATGCTTTTTTAAATATTTTGATAACTGTGTTTTAATATAATGGATTTGATAATGTTGTGTGTTTTATACATTTAAAAGAAATGAGAAGGGGCTCATGGATATGGCCTGAATGCCAAAAGGGATGAGGACATGACACAGGGAAGAATCCTTTTCTCTCCAGCTTTCCTGACTAGGAGTGGCCCAGTCTTGCTTTTAAGACTTAAGTATCTACTTCCCAAAGCAGCTTATTCTATTTCATAATACCTGTTAGATTTAAGGACACCTCTCTTCAATTTCCAACTATAATTGATTTGAAGGAAGGATAGCCCTGGGTCCAAATCCTGCTTCTTATACAAATTGTGTGATTGTGGGCAAATTAGTTTATCTTTCTCAATTTATTTCCTAATGTTTTAAATGGGGGTGATAAAACCCATAGCACTTATTACATAGGGTTTATCATGAATATAAATGTAACAATCTACATAAGAAATGGCTGTTGGCAATGTAGAATGCTGGGTCTGGGTGTCAGGAAGACCTGAGATAAAATTCTGCCTCAGATACTCAATAGCTGTGTGAACCTGGACAAGCCACTTAACCTGTTTGCCTCAGTTTCCTCATCTGTAAGGGGTAATTAAAATATCAAAGGCTGTAGAGAAAGCAAAAAGAAGTAGAAAAGATCATAGGTGAAAGGGTGCTTAGAATTCTCTACTACAATCACCCCACTTTACAGACATGGAACTTGAGGCCCAGAGAGGTAGGGAGCAATAGGTTATGAGTGGAAAGTCTTCTGGCTGAAAATCCAGGCTTTTTCCATTATACCACACTATCCCCTTCTTTCATTGATAAGAATTTGGGGAAGTAAATTTCATCATTACTTCATTGACTAAATACTGTACCATGGTATCTCATACTTCTTAGATGAAACAATAATCAAAATAATCAAACAATAATGAAATTAACTAGCAAGGAATAAAATAGAACATGTCTAATAAGGTGGTTTAATGCTGGTAAGTACTAATTCTCCCATTAATTTTGCTCTCCCTTTTGCCCCACCCCAGAATAATCCAAGTTTGAAAGCAGCCACCGATTTCCACTTGACATTATATCTCCAGCACCCAGCACAGTATCTTGAACTTTTGTTCAGTCATGTCAGTCATATTTGACTCTTTGTGACTCCATTTTGGAATTTTCTTCGTACGGATGTTAGAGTGGTATGCCATTTCTTTCTCCAACTCAATTTATAGATGAGGAAACTGAGGCAAACAGGTGAAGTACCTTCCCCAGGGCCACTCAGCTAGTTAGTGTCTGAGGCCACATTTGAACTCAGGAAGAGGAGTCTTCCTGACTCTAGTCTCAACACTCTATCCACTACATTGCCACCTAGCTGTCCTTTCTTGCACACAATCATTGTTGTGTTCATACTTCATTGCCAAAGACAACCATGCCGTTAGAGAAATGATGACATAACTCGCACTTGACTTTGTTTTGAGTAAGGGAGGACTGTGCAGGTCATCAGCCTCACTTCTCCAGAGTCATCTGAATCCAGTGACCAGACATTCCTGTACACAATCAGCACCAAATAAATACCTGTTGGATTGGATTGGGGTGTGTGATCTTTGGCAAGCTAGCCCCCTTTTGTGAAGGCCTTAAAATAGATTCCATCTGTAAAATGAAGAGAAAGGAATCAATGATACCTGATTCCAGGATCTATATTTACTGCTTTAAAAAGTATCTGTTAGAGTTTTTGCCCCTTTGTTTCATAAGTAACTACATGAACAAATATTGTTCCAAGTTCAGTTTGAAGGGCTGATATCAGAAAAGGGAGACTGTTGAGGGTTATTTATGTTTGACCTGAATTCACATCAGGGGCAAGCACAACAGTTTTAATATTCCTTGTATGACTCATCCTCCCTCCATCTCTCCACTTGAAGGAGAAATCTTAGAATATTAATCTTAGAATTAGAAATTAGAATTAGAAATAGAAATCTTAGAATCTCAGAGTAACTAGAGATAGAAAATGGTTGTTTTTAACACATCTCTTTGGTCTTTGGCTCCCAACTTCCTTCTGTGTCCTTGAGTGCTGAGGTGTAAATTCTATCTCCCTTCATAAGTATGCATCTTCCACCATCAACGACCATGACTTTTCTTCTTCCAAGGAGTGTGCAGGAATTACTTTCTCCCTCATTCCTCAGAAGAAAAAATAAAAATGGTTGTAAGGCCCACTGAAGCACCATAGAGATTATAAATCTAGAGCTGAAAGACACCTCAGAGGCTGTTTGCTCCAACTCCTTAATTTTACATGTGAGGAAAGTGATGCCCAGCTTCTCTTCATCTTTCTTGAGGAGAGACAAAACAGCAATCCTCCATGGAACCAAAAGGGAATGATACTTTAAGACCCTGGGAAGTACACTTTCAAACCTCTGACCTCTGAATAGGGAGCTGTTTGGATGATGGAGAAGGGCAGCAATGCTGACACCATCCAAGTAAGACTTTAGTTCCTTCAGACGATGAGAGCAGCTCAACAATATGAGAATAGGACTCGTCAACCTCGTACCCTCACTGCCTGGACTATTTCAATAGCCTCTTCCAAAGTCTTCCCACTTCTTTCCTCTATTAAGGAATGCCACTATCCTATTTGGTGCTATCCTCCACTGCCTACTACAAATAGGTCCAACTCTATCTGTACTTCATTCCTCAACCATCTCACTAGCAGCCTCACAGTCTGGACCAGAAACCAACCATCTGGTTCAGGATCAATAATCAAATCACCTCTGTCTTGGATCTTGGAAAGATTGAGTCAGTCTCCTCCCATGTGGCTCCCTTTACCATCTTTGTAAATTTCCAAACCAAAATCCCCATCCTGAGCCACCACTGCTCTATATGTGCTATCCCTCCCTATTAGGTCCAGAACTAGTTTTGCTTTTGTATCTACAGTTATTGGCACAGAATAAGCACTTAATAAGTGTCTTCAATTAATTCACTCTAACTCCTGAACAAATCATGGATCTCCCCACTAGCTCTAGACATTTTCTTGTATTATTCCCAGTTCCTAGAATAGCTACTTTCCCCATATTCACCTGCTTAATTATGAGAGGTAGCAAAGTACAGTGGAGATGGTGTTTAATTTGGAGTCAGAGGCCCTTGATTGGAATTTTGCCTTTGTGATCTTGGACAAGTGATTTAACCTCTCTGGTTTCAATTTACTCATCTGTAAAACTGGCAGTTGAAGCCCTCTAAGGTAATTTCAGTTCTAAATTTATGAACCTAGGAATTCCAATCCACCCTTTAAATCAAAACTCAAACAGTAACTATTTTGGCTAATCTTCCCTGATATCTTTGGTTGGTAGTGACTTTCCCCTTTGGACTTTGTATAACACTTTGTTTTAACCTTTCTAGTGCATTTATTATTTAATATTTTGTATTATAGTTTGGCAGCTAGGTGGCGCAGTGGATAGAGTGGTTAGAGTGCTGTTTTGTCTCTCCTCAAGAAAGATGACACGGAGTCAGGAAGATTCATCTTGGTGAATTCAAATGCAGCCTCAAACACTTTCTAGTTGTGTGATCCTGGACACACAGGTAGACCTTACCCTGTTTACCACAGTTTCCTCATCTGGAAAAGGGGCTGGAGAAGGAAATGGCAAACCACTCCAGTATCTTTGCCAAGAAAATCCCAAATGGGGTCATAAAGAGTTTGAAACAGCTGAAAACAACTGAACAATAATATTTGAGTCTTATCTCTCCACCATATTTTAAGCCTTTTGAGGATAGGGACTGTGTCTTGTCTAAATTTTGTATTTAGCACAGTACTCACATCCTAGAAATTGCTTTAAAAGTTTCTTGAATGACTGACTGAATTTTAGTGAAATCCTTCTTCAACTTGCTACCTTCCTAGAGCTCTGTACCTAGCTCTAACATAGCTCTCTGTTCTAACTTGACCCAAACTAGAACATCCCTTTGATGTGTCTAATTATGTGTCAAACACTACTTTTTGAAAGCATTTCAGGAACCTCTTTATTACAACCGTCAATAACTAAAGCAAATCCAGTATGGAGGACAGCAGGTACCAGTCCCTCAGGAAACACACAATGGGGTCATCTCAGGTAATGCCTCTGCCCTGCATCGCTTTCTCCTGACTGGTGAGTCCCTGGCCTGGACTGCCATCTCATGAGGTCATACTCACCTTACCCTTGATTCTCTTTCTGGACCTGCCCCTATACAAGTGCCTCCCCACTCCAGGTTTCCTATTGCCTTTTAAGTGTTATCTTTCCCAATTTGAATGAAAGTTCCTTACAGGTAGGGACTGTATTTTTTGCTTGTATTTAGTGTTTAATAAAGGTCTCTCTCTCTCTCTCTCTCTCTCTCTCTCTCTCTCTCTCTCTCTCTCTCTCTCTCTCTCTCTTGATCTGGGCCAAGTAAATAATCCTATGTCTTCCCCTTTGTTTTCAAAGACAAATGCTGACTATAAACTCTGCAGCAAAAAAAGCTCATATTTATATAGTACTTTAAGGTTAATAAAGTAATTTCTTTACAATGGTTATAGAATATGATTTGCCTATGTTGGAGAAGCCTGTGACTCGGAGAGGATTTCAACCCAGGTCTCCCAAGTGCAGGCCCAATATTCTAACCACCAAAAAGCCATTCCTTTAACCACACCTGCCAGGACACACAAAGTCATGAAATGTGCTGGTCTCTCTACAGCTAAAACATTTTAAGATTCTCAAGAAAACTTTTCAGCGGTGGGCATTAATCACCATTAGACTAAATATAAGCACCTCTAAAATTCCTCACTCCAGAAACATTAATACTGGAGAAACTGATACTGATGAATGAACAATACATCCCAAAGCAATTCATAAGCTAGCATATAAAGGCGTGTGACCTTCTGAGCTCAAGGGGCTTCTTCCAGTAGCTGCTCATTCCAAAAAGACAGAGCCTGCTAGATTCAACTGACCTTTACCTTTAGGCCTATGTCTGCATCTAGAAACAAAAAGGAGATGAAAGGCAGTCTGGTGAGTGACCGAAGTGCTAGACTTGGGAGTCTGAAGTCCCAGATCAAAGTGTCAGATGAGTACAAGGGTGACCCCTATGAAGACCTTGCCCCAAAAAAGAAACTGTATGACCACACAGCCTCAGGACAGGACCAGTGTCCTGTGAGGGTCTGGAGAGAAACTATCCTAAGTCAACGTCGTGGCTCTGATCTCCCTATGGCCTACTCCCTTCAATCCTGTTTATGCTGCCCCACTCCGACTACCTCACTAACTGCACTCAGCTGTGCCTTCACTAGTATGCGCCTTTAGTCAGAAGATGTACTGTTAAATGGTGCTGACAGCTCAGCCCAATCTTTCAAAATTGTCCCATGCTAGGACTTCATCTCCCTTCATGCACTCTAAAATCCAGCCCAGTTTTACTACTGCTGTATATCCCATTTCTTATTCTTCGGAACTTCTCCCTTCTTAATGCACAGTTGATAGAGAACTGGGCCTGGAGGAAGGAAGGCCTGTGTTCAAATCTGGCCTCAGACATTTATTAGGTTTGTGACCCTGGGAGAGTCACTTAACCTTGCCCAAGTTAAATGCCTCAGTTTCTTCAATTGTAAAATGAGGATAATAACAGCTCTCACCTCCAGAGGTCGTTGTTAGGATCAAATGAGGTGTTTATAAAACACTCAGCATTGCCTGGTATAAAGTAGGCACTTGATAAATGGTTTGCTTTCCTTTCCTTCCTTCCTATGCCCCTTCCCCTTAAATGGACTTCTCAAACATGCAGCCCCCATCTTTTGAAGTCTCTCCCTCCTTTAAGACTTTAACTTGGCAGGGACCTGCTCTGGGAAGCCTTATTTGGCTCCCCCATTTCCTCCCCCAAATTCCCATGGCAACCTGCTCACTTCCTGAATGCTTCTGAGCAATGGGGAATTTGCTACCTAATGAGCCATTTCATTCCATTTTTGGATACTTCTACTTATTAGGAAACTCTTCCTTAGGCTGATTTAAATTTGCTTTTCTAAAACTTTCACCCATGGGACCCAACTCTGTCTTTCCGTGACTATAAAGAGTGACAGCTCCCTCTTCTACATAAAACCTTTTGCAATATCTGAAAACAGATATTATCCATACCGCAACTATTACTCACACTATTCTCCATTTTTGGCATCTCTAATTTCATAGGTGTGTCCCCATATGAATGAGATTCAAGTCCCTTTTCTTTCTTGGTTTTTCTACTTTAGACAGTTCTTCAGTATGTCTTCTAAAATATATTCCCTGCCACCTCTCACAGGCACAATATGATGATAATCATTTAATATCATTTTTGGACTTTAATAAGGGCCAGAGCCTGAACTGATCAATTAGAAGAACCTGGATCTAACAGCCTCTTTGTTCTTTGAGTAAACTCAGAGACATTTTCCTATTTCAACAATAGGACTGACTTAAGAGTATTTTTCCTTTGTTTAAGGATGTGACCCTTAACCTGAGACACTATCTTGAATAATGTGCCTTTTTCCATATTTTAATATTTTATGGGCATATACTATGTTAATGATAAAGAAAACACAGATATCCTGAGTTATAATTTCAATTGACACTTTGTCAACTCTCTTATCTTATTGTATTTACAACTCATTCAATTAAGAAAATTCCTTTCTCATGGTATAGTTAAATACACATAGACCATAAACCTGAAGATCACAGACATCCTGGGATTGTCCTGTAACAGACGTAAGCCTGATCATCCTTGTATCAGACAGTCAGAACTTAAGTTTTGGCTCCTTGTGCAAGTTTACTAGCTTAGTTAGACTAGCTAAAAGGGGGTAAACAGTATGCATTAACAGCCTGTTTGTCTCCTTTAACCAAATTTCCAGGTCAACAGGAACCATTGTCTCCCTCCTTTTGGATATCATACTTCTCGCATACAGCCAAAGACCACATTTGAACTCAGTTCTTCCTGACTCTAGGCTGAAGATCCTATCTATTGATCCACCTACCCACCTCTAGACTGCGTTAGCTATTGTCAATGCCAGGTTTTTCATATTTAAAATTGAGGCTCCTCACCAAGTACCAATTTACCTTGATTTCTTTGTAAGCATCAACTCTTGAGAGTCAAGAGCAGAGCCACCCGGATTAGTGTCCTTGTAGTTTCAAGCACTATCTCTGAAGATGGCTTATAACCAGAGCGCAGAAAAGAAACGCGGCATTTCCCCCTCAGGGCCTGGGGGAGTAAACTTTTACAGAGTACCTGCATACTTACTGAACAATCCTTTTGTCCCTTCCACTGATGACAAAACTAACTGTATTCAGATAGAATCACGAACTTAAATCACACTCTACCCAGGTCTCTGCAAATTGCTTTGACACCATCTGGACATTTTGGGGTCCAGTGAGCTTGAATATTATTAACTTGTCATTGTAATCTGGTAGCACTCTCTTATTTCCTGGCCCCATGCTCTTCTTTAAGGCAAACACCTTCATTTGCCATTGGTGTACTTTCACACCCACCCCTATTCTTCAAGTGATCACTACACTGAAAGAAGCAATCTGAAATCTAGAATCACCAATACATTTTACATGAAATGTGTTTATCTCTATTTTTCTCTATCTCCATCTCTATCTGTCTCTCCAGCTCTACCTGTACCTCTCTCTCTCTCTCTCTGTGTTTCCCTCTCTCTCTGTCTGTCTGTGTTTCCCTCTCTATCTGTCTGTCTCTCTGTCTCTCTCCCCCTCTCTCCCTCTCTCCCCCCTCTCTCTTGCTCTCTCTCTCTTCCCCCCTACTCTATTTCTCTCTCTCCCTCTCACTCTCTCCCCCCTTCTCGCTCTCTCTCTCTGTCTGTCACTCTCTCTCTCCCTCCCTCTCTATTTCTCTCTCTTTCTCCCTCTCTCTCCCTCTCCATTTGTTGGGGACAGTATTTCTCTACCCAGGCTTAAGGCTTTTACATTTTTCTACTTTTAGTTTTCTAAAAGTAGTTAGGGCCTTAGTTAGGGCCTCATGACCATTGACTAAGAGTGTCCTGTGGTTCCTGATGGAAGTCTGCCTGAGACAAGACAGCAGTGATCAGAAAGGGTTTTAGGGGGCATAGTTGCTGCTGTCCTCATGACACAGAGTAATCCCTGCTTGACCTTTCGATTTAAAACTGGAATAGACTATAGAGATCATTTAGTCTAATGCCCTCATCTTACAGATGAGAAAACTGAGACCTAACCGTGCAGGATATTTTGTTCCTAAAACCTCAGAAATCTTGCAGTACAGTCCAATGCAGGGGGCTTTCTCCAGATATACACACAGTTTTAGAACATAAATGCAAACAATGGTAGAATCATTCAGGTACCCAAATCTGCTTTATTCTGTATTAACAAGGTCATAGGAACTAGAAAACTAGAAAAGTTCTTAGAGGTGATCTATGACAACCTCCTCATTTTAGATACAAGGAAGCTGAGGCTCACAGAGGTTAATAATTTGGTTAAGGTCACACAGATAGCAAGTTGCAGAACCAGATCCTCTGACTCTAAATCTACTATTCCTTCCAAAGAACTACTCTGTCCCTTAGGTTACTAAGTTCTCTTAGCCCTCCCACCCCCATCCTAATACACTCAGCCATACAGCCAGAAAATGGTAATTTTCACAGTTCAATCCTAGAAACTCTGGTTTTCCTGCTTTTATGGAAACCCGGTCCTCTACCTTGCACAATTAGATTGTGTTCTCATTAGAAGCATTGGCAGCAGCTCTTGGCTGTCTTTCTTTCCTCTGATTGTGGAAACACTCTTAGGAGAGAGGCAATACCTTAGATCTTGGATTGTTTCCATGATAGAGGATCAAAACTCTCATGATACCAACAAGCAAAGATATTGTTTCACTGTTATCAGTCAAGTCCAACTCTATGTGACCCCAGTTAGAGTTTTCTTAGCAAAGATACTGGAGTGCTTTGCCATTTCTTTCTTCAGCTGATTTTACACATGAGGAAACTGAGGTAAACAGGGTGAAGTGACTTGCTCATGGTCATAGAGCTAGTAAGTGTCTGAGGTGGGATTTGCACTTAGACACTTTCTCACTCCAGGCCTAGTGCTTTTTCCACTGTACCACCTAGCAGCCCCAGTGAAAATGTTATTTGATGGCTATTCAAATGAAAGGGAGAAGCAGGTCATCAAATAGACACCAGAGACCCCTGAGCAACAACAGACCTTGTTTGTGGATTAGCCTACAACATTTAAGAACCAATGAAAACTGAGGCTGGATTACTTCAGAATGTGACCAGCAGGGGGTGAGGGAGAGGGGGGAGGGGAAGGCAGAGCCAAGATGGCAGCATAACAGCATAGACTTTCTAGAGTGCTCCTGCCAAGTCCAGCCAAATACCTGTAAAAATGACTCTAAACAAATTCTGGAGCTGCAGAACCCACAGAGTGACATAGTGAAGCAAATCTCCAGCCCAAGACAGCCTGGAAGGTTGCCAAGAAGTGTCTATCGTGCCACATAGGGGGCAGAACTCAGGATCACGAGTGCATAGAAGGGACCTGAGCAGACCTAAGGGAGACTGGAATCTCGGGGATTCCAGCCTTGATGATCCCAAAAAGCTGAGGATAAATTGGAAGGTCAGTGGGAAAAGCCTGTGGGATCAGTGCAGGAGAGTGGAGTGGTCTGGCACCAGCCCCAGGGCAGCTGAAGGGGGAGGGGGCAGAGGAACCCTCAGCAGGCACAGCAGCAGCAGAGGCAGCTGCAGCCACTTTTTCTGGAGCTCTAGGCCCACAGATTGTGGGAGGCTCAAGCAGCTGACAGTACACTCCCCACTCCACTGGAAGCAAAGAACTACCTTGACAAAGAATTCAGAAGTCAAGGAAATGACTGGGGAAATGAGCAAAAGCCAGAAAAAGAATGAGACTATGGAATCTTACTTTGGTGACAAGGAAGACCAAAGCATGCAAACAGAAGAAAGCAAAGTCAAAGCTCCTCCATTCAAAGGCTCCAAGAAAAATATGAATTGGTCTCAGGCCATGGAAGAGCTCAAAAAGGATTTTGGAAATCAAGTAAAAGAAGTAGAGCAAAAATTTGGAAGAGAAATGAGAGTGATGCAAGGAAATCATGAAAAACAGGTCAACTACTTGCTAAAGGTGACCCCAAAAATGCTGGGAAAAAAATCACTTTAAAAAACAGACTAACTCAAAGGGCAAAAGAGATTCAAAAAGCCAATGAGGAGAAGAATGCCTAAAAAGCAGGATTGGCCAGATGGAAAAGAAAGTCCCAAAGCTCACTGAAGAAAATAATTCCTTTAACATTAGAATGGAGTAGATGGAATCTAATGATATTATGAAAAATCATGAAAGTATAAAACAAAACCAAAGGAATGAAAAATAGTAGACAATATGAAATATCTCATTGGAAAAACAACTGACTTGGAAAATAGATCCAGGAGAGACAATTTAAAAATTATGATCAACAAAAGAGCCTAGACATCATCTTTCATGAAATTATCAAGAAAAACTGCCCTGATATTCTAAAACCAGAGGGTAAAATAAATATTGAAAGAATCCACTGATCACCTCCTCAAAGAGATCTGAATAGAAAAATTCCTAGGAATATTGTAGCCAAATTCCAGGGTTGTGAGGTCATGGAGAAAATATTGTAAGCATCCAGAAAGAAGCAATTCGAGTATTGTGGAAATACAATCAGGATTACACAAGATCTAGCAGCTTATGTAGAAGTTAGGATCAGAGGGTTTGGAATATGGTATTTCAGAAGTCAAAGGAGTTAGGATTAAAACCAAGAATCACCTACCCAGCAAAACTGAGTATAATACTTCAGGGGGAAAATGGGCATTCAATGAAATAGAGGATTGTCAAGCATTCCTGATGAAAAGACCAGAGCTAATAGAAAATTTGACTTTGAAACACAAGAATCAAGAGAAGCACGAAAAGGTAAACAGGAAAGAGAAATCATAAGGGACTTATCAATGTTGAACTGTTTACATTCCTACATGGAAAGATCATATTTGTAACTCTTGAGACTTTTCTCAGTACTAGGGTTGTTGGAGGGATTATATACATATAGACAGAGGGCAAAGGATGAGTTGAATAGGAAGGGATCATAACTAAAAAAAATAAATCAAGGGGTGAGAGAGGAATATATTGGGAGGAGAAAGGGAAAAATGGAATGGGGCAAATTATCTCTCATAAAAGAGGCAAGAAAAAGTTTTTTCAATGGAGCAGAAAAATGGGAGCTGAGAGGGAAAAATGAAGCTTACTCTCTTGAAACTTGGATTAAGGAGGGAAAACATGCACACTCAATTGATATGAAAATCTATCTTATGCTAAAGGAAAGTAGAGGAGAAGGAATAAGTGAGGTGGGGGGATGATAGAAGGGAGGGCAAATGGGAGAAGAGAGTAATTAGAAGTAAACACTTTTGGGGAGGGAGAAGATCAAAAGAGAGAATAGAAGAAATGGGGGGCAGGATAGGATGGAGGGAAATATAGTTAGTCTTTTATAACATGACTTTTACGGAAAAGTCCGTTGCATAATGATACATGTATAGCCTATATTGAATTGCTTGCCTTCTCAGTGGGGATGGGTGGGGAGGGAGGAAGGGAGAGAAGTTGGAACTCAAAGTTTTAATGAATGTTAAAAACTGTTTTTACATGCAACTGGGAAATAAGATTATACAGGCAATGGGATATAGAAATCTATCTTGCCCTACAAGAAAATAAGGAGATGTGGATAAGGGAAGGGAGGGGTGTGATAGAAGGGAGGGCAGATTTGAGGAAAGGGTAATCAGAATATATGGTGTCTTGGGGTGGGGGAGGGGAGATATGGGGAGAAAATTTGGAACTCAAAATCTTTGGAAGTGAATGTTGAAAACTAGAAATTAATTAATTTTTTTAAAAAAGATAAGCTTGAAATCTCTCAAGGAAATTGTTGGCCTAAATAGGCTGATGAATTGGAACCAGTTTAAGGTAGTTCTAAAGTCACTGTGAACAAAAAGCCAAGATCTATTACACATGTACTTTCACCATCTAGGCAAACCTATGTAGAAATGTACAGGAGAATAGAAGCAATTTGATGACAGTAAATATCACAAAAACACAAGCCCTTCAATCTCAGAAGAGATTCTCCAAAACTTGGCTTGCATAATTCTATGCCACCTGAAGAGTAGAATGGATGGATGAGGCAGAAGCTCAGTGAAAGAAGAAAGAGGTATGTTTTCATGACATAAGTGGGATGTGGCATGTGCTTGAGGACAAAGCCACATACATGAGCCAATTCACCAACTCTGGATCACTGTAGAAATGATCTAGGAAAATTCCTTTGCCTATGGAGTGCAGACTTTATAGCCAGTGTGGAGGGACCCAGTCTCATTATTTTGACAGGACCCATCCACAAACAGATCAAGGTTGGGGTTCAGTGAAGAGGTGTTATTGAGGCCCACGTAAAGTACAATGAGGTTTTCTAAGGTAAAATACAGTCATGAGGCTCTGTATGTGCAAGTCAGAGTGTAAGAAGATGAGTGATGACTCCACAGTTAATGTAAACTACCTTGAATGAATGTAAACAGCAAAAGAAGCTCCAACTTTTCCCTGGGCTTTCTTAGAGATCTACCACTGTCCTGCAGCTCAGGACTGGCGTCTTTTGAGTAAACTCCTGCAATTAACCTAGCAAACCCTAATAAATCTACACAGATGAAAAACCAAAAAAATAAAGAATGTGGCTAACTAGCAAAATTCAGTGTAGAAAAGGAAGAGGGCCGCAGATATCACGTTTTGTCTCAATCATCATTTTTCATTTAAACACCTATGCATTCTTTGGCCTAACCTGACCATATTTAAAAACCACATCAATACCTCATGTATTGTATTCTTAGTAAATGAGGTATATGGGTCCCACCTCACTGAAAGTCTACAAACAAGGCTGGGTGAGTACATATCAGGATCATTACAGTGGGAATTTTTTCATGTATGGATTGAATCAAGCGGTCCCTAAGGTCTCTTCCAACTTACAAAATTTGACAATTTATTTAAACGGTCCATTGCATATGGTTTAGGATTTTCACTCCAATTGGTTTAAACAGAAAAACAGCAACAAAGACAATCATAGTTAAATACTTTCAAAAAATTACTATGCTCCCCTTTATAAGTAATGTAATCCATAGTTCTTAAACCTCAACTTTTGCCCATATCTTATTTTGGTAATTGTTTTTAGTGATCAGGGCTTGATCAACGTGTCAAGAGATCATTTAAAGAATACTGTAATCAAAATGTGAATTTCCTTTGGATTTCTAACATATTTGCAGTCTCATTCTCCCTTCGTCCAACTCCCTTGCTATTCCTTTCACTGTCGGACCCTTTTCCATTTGTTACATAGGATACAATGAACTAATCCATTGGTCATTAAATGCCATTAGCTGAGCAGACAGTGTAACTTATTATTGGAGATAACATTTTTAAAGCTATTTAACAGCTTGGCAGCTTTTAAAGTCAGAAACCCAGGGAAGAAGTTCACTGACTGAAGAGAAATCCAGGTTAGGTGAGTGGGGGCAGGGATGCAGGAGAAGGAGCCCAGACATTTACACAAACTTTCTGAAAAAGACTTGACTTTCCATGGCTCATGGTGGCAGTGCTGTCTTCCCAAACATTTAGTCTAAATCTGATGAAATGCTTTCCTTCTGACACCTGCAAGATAGAGACCTGTCTCAGCTACAACTCTTTTCGCCCTCCTACCTTTAGTATATTTTTCTCTGAGCCTCAGTTTCCTCATTTATAAGAGAGGGTGGGACCAAACTGCAGGCTGATAGGTTTAGTGAAGGGGCAGTGGTGAGGGTGGAGTGGGAGGGATGGGGCCTCTGAGGTCATCTGAAATTATCCCATTCAGTTTCACCAGCACTTTTTAATCACCTATTATGACCTGATGAGTGCTCTGGGTAGAAAGAGAAACAAAACACTTCCTGCCCTCAAGAAGCCCACATTCCGCTTGTGAGGGAAAAGCCCTGGGATCTGGCCAATTAGGGCCCAGTCTCGAGAGTCAGAGCTGGGGCAGGTGCATTACCCATCCTGCCTATCTGTAAACAGGCTCCACCAGGCTCCATGTGGCATGGCAACATACAGAGCTCCTTGAGAGGCATGCTCCCAGGACCATGCCCTCTTTGACCATTCTCCACAGCCTCCTTTATTTGTTTTTTGGTGGTGTTGGACTTTTCTTGACCCCGTGGACGATAGCACCTCAGGCCTTTCTATCCTCCACCATCTCTAACTAAATGCAAAGTCATTTCTGAATGGAGTGGTGGAGATGGGGATAACCAAGGCCTGGGGGTGGGGGTGAAGAAAAGTGTCTGCAGCTGATCTCAGAAAGGAGCCTGAGGAAAGCGTCTGAGGCCTGGGAGACAACCCACTCAAAGGCTCTTGGGACCCAGGTAGGAAACAGAAACTTCATAAATGAATTAGTCTCCTGACAAAAGGTATGACTCTAGGGGTATCCTGCCTTGGTCAGATCACTTGGAGGGTGTCATGGTTGATTTGGGCAAGGCACAGTTTAGGTAGCACATTGAGAAACTAGAGGAGGTCTGGAGAGGAAAAGTCCACATTAGTGAGGAAGCTAGAGACCAGGCGATGTGACTAGTTGTTGAAAGATATGAGGAAGAGAAAACCTAAAGGGGACAAGATGGTTGTCTTCCTGCCTGTGAAGCCATGGATGGTGACCCTGAAGTGCATAGAGTGCTAGGCCTGGGGTCAGGAAGAGCTGGCTTGTAATTCAGCCTTAGATGCTTGCTAGCTGTGTGACCTTGGGCAAGTCACTTCACCCCTATTTTGCCTCAATTCCTCATCTGTAGAATGGGGACACACTAGAGAAGGAAATAGCAAGCCACTTCAGTATCTTTGCCAAGAAAACCCCAGGGACAAAGTCCATGGAGTCATGTAGAGTTGGACACAACTGAATGACTGAACATCAATATTTATATATGCTTCTATACATCTATATGCCTCTTTCTGTTCATAGCTTACATATGGCTGTTTTGTTACTGTTCAATTGTTTCAGTTGTGTCCAGTTCTTCATGACATCATTTGGGGATTTCTTGGCAGAGATACTGCAGTCATTTGCCATTTCCTTCTTCAGCTCATTTTACAGATGAGGAAACTGAGACAGAGTTAAGTGACTTGCCCAGGATCACACAACAAGTCAGTGTCTGAGGCCAGATTTGAGCTCAGAAAGATGAGTCTTCCTGACTCCAGGCCTGGCACTCTATCCATTGCTGCCCAAATGGGATTTAAGGGTTTGTATGTTAATTGAGCCACTACTGTGCAGAAGGGCCTGGACTGGGCATTATGGGAAATACAAAATTGATACAAACACAAGCCCTGTTGGCACAAAGTTTGAGGAAGGCAAGACTTGTCTGTCACACGTAACTCTAAAGAGACAATGAATAGAAAGCAATCGGCAAAGAAAACCTCAAAGGTAGCCTCGGCATCATCCTAACAAGGCCTAACATCCTAATAAGGTCCAAAGGAAATAGTACATTGGGCCTGGCAGATCTTAGGGACACTCTAGGTCTAGATCCCATCCCTAACCAAACCTCATTTCCTTTTCAGGAGCCATCCAATTAACTAAGGAGAAAAGCAGCTGAGAAGGTTGAGGCAGCCCTCTCCAAACTGTGGTCCCTTGACAATAATGCAGTACTAGCCTTGTAAAATTACCCTGTGGGGATTGTAGACCTTTTATTCCATCCATTCTCCCAAACTTTGTAACCTCCATCAGGTCAAGGGCACTATGGCAGATTCTTTATTATTTCTGTCATTTGGGCTAAAGAAGATATCCGAATGTTAATATTTGTACATGTGCTGAAACAAAGCATAAAGCTTGTCTACCTCTGACATATTCAATATTCTAAAAGGACAGAAGCTGCAGAAAATATTGACCTGAATTAGAGTGATTAAGAAGGGATATCTGGTTTATTTAGGGGTTTTGGGGATGTGTGCAGTGAACAAAGAATTGCCAATACTGATTCCTTCCTTAGTCCTATGGTCCCTGACTCAACCAATCAGATTGCCTGTTTCATATCTGGCTAAGCAGGACAGGGTATTCAGGTGCCCTCTCAGTGGCTACCAGTTGTGGGCATCTGGTCCTCCAAACCCCTTCAGTGATAGTTCAGTCACAACACCTACAAGGGATCATCTAGCCTCTGCTTAAGGACCTATAGTGATGGGGAACTCACTGCTTCACAAGCTAGTGAGCCCAATCTTGTTTTGTGGCCCAATCTGGAATGTTCCTAGAACCTAGACCAAACAGTTGTGCAGGTAGGAAGCCCAGCAGCCTCTCTGGAACTTCTACCCATTCTCCCTATGTAATGATTTACATGGGGGAAGGTACCTTTTTTCATTAGTAACTGAGAACTCACTTTCACTATAATTAGCTAAATGTTTATGCAAACTGACTATACATCCTTGTTTTTTTTTTTCCATAATGAAATGTGAACTTGATGCATATTAAGTGAATGGAAATATTTTCACACTTTCTGAGCCTGTGATGGGAAAGCCAAGGAAAATAACCAAAAAAGAAAGGTCTAATGAGAGGGGATGGCATTTAGCACTGCATTGGGATTGGCAGGTGCCTCTTGGACTTACTGTGAATTTTAGAAACTCTATCATGAGGAAAGAAGGAGGCAACATAGGAAGTAACCAACTATATATGTAATACTATCCTAGAACACTGTGAAGGTGCTCTCTGCCCTGAGCCCCCCTCACTTCAAAACAGAAGAAAGAATAACTTCTTTGCCCATGACCTGATTTTGAAATACCACCATTAGAGTGTCACTTCTTTGGCAAAACACAGATGTCCACAGAAATTGGAAACAAACACAGAGTATCAATAAGTTCATCAAATACCTTTCCTAAGCACAGATTTTGCTGGAGGAAAGAGCTTGAAGGGGGAGAGGGGGGACACTAGGGGGCCTGCAAGGGGAGGTGAGGATGTGGTTTCCTGGGACAGGGGGCCTTGGCTGCTTCAACACTCCATCCAAGGGCTGCTCAAAGGAGGCATTTCACATTTTATGGCAGCATGTAAGGAGTTGTAAACTTTTCAGTTCATGTCAAACCCATTGAGCAGTTCAGTAATTAACGGGGTCTGAGTTTACAGGCTTTGCAGGTTTGAGGACGTCAGACATTAATGCTTTGGAGAAGCAAATTCTTTGTCCGATATTTATTTGCCCATGTTTGTATTCTGGGGTACTCTGCAACAGCTCCTCAGAATAGAGTTTGTGGAGAGGAGCCAGCTGGAGAAGTTGCCAGCCCATTACACAGAATTGCTAACTATGTTTTTGCCATGTTGACACAGTTATTGTCCCCAATTCCATTGTAGTTTAAGGTCTTAAAAGAGAAATACAAAAGAAAACAAAACCAAATCTGAAAGTGAGAAACAGGCCTGAATCTTCCCCAGCCAATATGATTTTTGTCACACCAAAGCAGAGTCAGTTTTGAGTTGGGATTGTGAAGCTACTTCCTGCTCAGCATAGTGCATGGCACATAGTAGGCTCTTAATGAGTGTTGCCTGATTGATCAATCGTACTGAACAGAGAACCAGCTGAGGCATGATGATCTGGGAGGATCAGTGAAGAAGGTTCCGAGGGGCCACATTCTAGTCCTGACTGCCACCCATGAGCAGTGTACTCTGGGGTTCACCATTTCATCTGAAGTTCACTCACCACATGTGTTACATTAAGAGGTTGGCCTGGGTAATTTCTAAGGTCTCTTTCCAGTTGTGATGGGCTAAGCTAAGATTCAAGTTTCTTGACACGTGCATTTCTAGCTGCTGGAATTAAGAGTTCTCTAGCTGGGGAGATAGAATCTGGGCCAGGGGAAGGATCCCCAGCTTAAAAGTCACAGTCATGTACTTCTCTTTGAGCTCTAGTCTCCCTATCTTTAAAGTGAGGGGATTACACTAATTAGATGACGCCTAAGGTCCCTTCAATCCCTTGAATTCTCTCAAGGGACTTTCTAAGATCCCAGAAGAAAGTATCAGGTATATCCTAGAGACTTTACCACAGAACACCTGACCACAATGTAATGAAACAAATCTGTGTCTGGCTTGACCAGCTGTGGACTTAGACAGGCATAAAGCTTCTGCAGCCTGAACCCCAGGCCTGTTTAATCATCCAGCCTGACCATGCACACTCCAATTGTCCTGTCAGTAGTTTCTAGGCCTTGGAATTTCTTGGGTTTTGTTCTACTTTGGGTTGAGATACTGCCATGTCCTGCCCTTCTAGGCTTTTCTTAGCCTCAGAGGACCACAGATTTAGAGCCAAGAGGGACTTTAAAAGATGTTCTGTTCCAGTGGTTCTTAATTAGTGGAAAATTTTGTTAACATTTTCAAAATATTTTAAAATAAAAAAATCAGTATCTTAACATAAAATATTTAATGTAATTTAGAATTAACAATCAAATTATAAATGAACAAGTAATTACTATTTTAAAATAAAAATAAAAAGTAATTTAAAACTAAGAATTTTTCAAAACTATGTTGATGTCTGTATTTCAATACAATTGATTTCTTTTGTAATTAATCCTACATATTTTGTTTTATGCATTTAAAAACATTATTGTGAGAAGGTATGCATAGGTTTCTGTTCAAGGGAACACATAAAAGGTTAAGAACCCCTGCTAAAGTCCAAGTCTTACATTGTGCCCATGAAGAAGCTGAGGGGCCTGGAGAAGCAAAGCAGCCTGAAGTTGTACAATGACAGGATCTGAACCAAGGTCTTCTGAGTGTCTCCCTATACTCTGTGATGCTTCTCAGGCTTGGTATTCATCTTCCTTGGATTTACGATTAGGATCTGTGGGTAACGTAACTCCTTTTTTTCATTTTTAAATTAAATTCTCTCTCTTTTTTAAATTATTAACTTAATCACCCACAAACCCAAACATTCAATGCTCAAGCAACAACCAAAATATAGGATTGTCTATGAAGCCATGAACTTGTTGTATAAGCTTTTTCTAAGTGGATATTGAATTCAACAAAGTAGAACTGAAATTGACCGACTTGTTTAGATCTCTTTTTTCAGCAGGCTACTTATGGCATAAGGAGATGGTCAGCTTGCCCAGGTAACTTGTGGTAGCCTAGCCACTCAAGGGAAGCAAGAGAATGGCCAGGTTCATCCTTATCTTAGACATCACTGGGTTCCTTGAAATAGGGAGGATACCAGAGTCATAGGAAGGACAAAACTCTCTTGACAGCTGAAATACCTTTGAAACTGAGGTTTTGAATTCTAGTGGTTCCTCTTCAGAGGCCTTCTTTGGTCTTCTGATTGGGAAGATTGAGAAAAACACACTGAAGAATCATTTATTTTGTATCAGGAGATTTATCTTGAATTCTGAAGAGGTATTAAAAATGTCCCTTTTCTATAAATTTTTTGAAGGTGGGGAGAATGTTTTGGTTTTTCCTTTTCTTAATAAAAAAATATAAGTTTATAAAAATTACATCCTCAAAGATTACCTTGGGGGAAGGACTGGCTTTCTTTCTGAGTTTTTCAAAACATCTCCATTTTCTCTCTAACATGGACACCTAGCTGTAAACATGGATTTATGATAGGCTAAAGGTATGGCTGAGAGACAGTGTTACATAGTAGATAGAACATTAGACTTGGAGTCAGTCAGATTGGCATTAGAATCCTGCCTCAGATGCTTGCTGTGTGCCCCTGGGCAAGTCCCTCAACCTTTCTGAGAGATAGGTTCCTAATCTGGAAAATGAGGTATGGATTCAACAACCTTAAAAGTCCCTTCTAGTAATATGATCACATATGTATCACAACAGTCTTTTGGAGACAGAGAAACTCCTGCAGTATGTGCCTAATCTCCATTAAGGGGTGCTGTTGGTAGCATAGGGCAAAATTTACAGGCTTTTCCCAATACAAGTGTGTTGTTTACTATAGGGTTGTGGCAGTTCTAGAGGTGCTTAGGAAGCAGTGGAGTCTGGTAAACTAGAGACTATGATTTCTGAGGAAAAGGCAAGAAGGGTACAGACTAGAGAAATACTTGTCTTTTTTCATTGAAAACATACAGCAGGAGACCATGTGGACATGCTGGATTAAAGTCAGGAAAATCTGGGTTCATATCCTAACTCTGTCAATTACATGTTATTGCTGTCATCCTTGATTCTCTGTGTCTCGGGCAACATCCCAGGATTTATCATGTTAAGTTCCACACTCAAAGGTCTTAACACATAACGTATCACAGGTTATTGGCACATATGTACCCATAAAAACTTGGGCAAAGTGTGGGAAGCCAAGGTCAGACCCATCACCAACACAAATCCTCATGCCTAGGAGATTGGATCTTTCTCACAACGGTCATTGAAAGTAAGAATTTCTTTGGAAGAGAGAGTGCTGTATTTCCTCAGGAAACATTTCTAAAGAGAAGATTAGTGATAAGAACTGAAAAAATTTCACAACAAATAATCTAAGGAAAACTCTGGGTACTACTCCTGTGTCTCCCCCCCTGCCCCACCACAAACAACCTCCATGAAAACTTGGGGCTATGTCACATGATGTCATTTTACAGCATGACCTGAATATCCAGTGATGTACCAGAGACATAGAAGACTAGCATGTAGTAATACAGGCCCTTCTTCATTTGCTGAGCTAGGGCTTCCTTAAGCATGGTAGACTGGCTTTCTCTTTCCTCATGCTGCCTTCAAACCCAGTGTTCAGGGGCTTTCTTACATCCCCACAGTGGTGAATGACACTGGTCTCCTCAGTGATGTTCATGAGCATGGCCTGGATTCTGATACTGGGGGCATCTCTGCCCAGGGTGGAGAGCTATAGCCATCCCCAGCAAGTTCTGTGTCATGGAGACACGACTGCTAGGCAGAATGGAGATGGAAATATCACCATTGGCCCTGGTGGGGTGGAGACTCACTGAAATCTGCCCTGCTCCTGAGTCTGCAGGTCCCCCAGAACTCCCTGGACAATTGTTTGGCACAGCCACCACAGGCATCTCACAGCCAGGGAGAGCAGTTAGCACATGGAACACTGGAAGGTGACTCTGAGGCAATCTCTGGGCATAAATTGACCTGAGACTAGCAAATCCATTGGGCTGCTGTCTGGACAGCCTGACCTGTGGGGTGTCCCAGGGACCTCAGCAGCTGACGACCCATGGGTCCCATAGAATAGGACACAGATGAAGAAACCCAGAGATGAGGCTCCTGCCATATGCTGGTTGTATTTTGTCCTTCATTCTGGAAGAGGACCACAATGACATCACCAGCATCAAGCCAAGTTTCCCTGTGTCTGACTGTGCCTGGTCAGCCCAACAGGAGCTCTGAATGCTCTACCAGAGATTGGCCATAGATGCGGTATGCAGACTCTCATGTCAGACCTGGCGGACTGGGACCAGTACCTCCTAGAAGAACTTCCACTCTGGAAGTAGGAACAAGGCCATGCATATGTCTACAGTGTCCTGACATAAGATGTGGAAAGTGGTACCAGCTGGAAAGCTGTAGATAAAAGCAGTGTCCTCATGGTTGAGGGGGACACTTTAGAAGGGATTTGTTTCTCCTCAAAAGAGAAGCAGTAGACCATGAATGTTAGCAACCTCTTGCCTCTAGGCTCAGGTTCGATGGGTCATCACCCACTGTGGTGGCTAAGAGGGAAGGGAAGCCTTTGCCCAAACATGGATCTCCTGCAGGCCCCACTATTTCATGTCCCTCAGTAACTATGGCTGTGCAGACATCTCTCCCCATGGGAAAGGCTTCCTCCAAAGAGATGACATCACAGAAGCCTGGAAGACAGGGCCTTGTGGGGGAGCCTCATACCATTGGTATAGCAATCATCGTTGTAGTCATCATCATCATCGTAGACACTTTTATAATGGTTGAAAGATTTCAATTTGCTTTACATGGACACTTCAACAATCTTATGACATCAGAGGGAAAGGGATTAAGACCTGGTGGTAGAGGGAGTAAGTGGTCTGGACATGGAGTCATGGACATGAGTTCCAGTCCTGCCCCAGACACTCCCTCTCTGTGTGATCCTGGCCAGGGCATTCAGCCATACTTTCCCCATCTGTAATACGAGGGTAATGATAGCACCTATCTCTGTTCTCTTTATCAATGATTGGTTGATGTCAATTCATTGTACCTTAGTTTGTGGTCAGTGTTTCTGAGAACGAAATTCCTTGATCTCCATGTAGGCATCAATCACAGTGTTTCCCATGTGACAGTCAAGCGTATAAGCCCTTTCAAGTCCATCTTCCTGTTTCAGTTTGTCCCATATGTTAGCGTAATATCAAATCCCCACACTGTCATTGTTGGTCTGTCTAAGTCTTGTTTTGGAATTGCCTTACTATCAATATACTTTCTTCGTCAATGGTCAACTTTACTGTGACATAATCATCCCTTGGTTTCTGTCCTTTCGTGTTTTATCATTTGATTTCAACTTCAGGTATGGAAGCCACAACGGTTGCTTTCTGAGCTTATAAATTTGCATGGGAACAGCACAGTATATGTCTTCCATGCTCCCCTTCAAAGCTCTCTGACTTTCCCATTTAGCTGTGCTGACTACTGGCACCATTTTCATAGATTGGACAGGCACCTTAAAAACCTTAAAAATCATCAAGTTCTAAGCCTCTCATTTGTGTTATCACCTTCCCAAAGGAAAACAAGCTTATTCCCTTATCCCAGGAGACCATACCTTGGATGCAGGACAGCTACCTGACTTGTAAATATGTACTTCCAATCACTAACCAACCACAAGCACAGATTGATTGAATGATTGGCAAGGGCATATCCCATTGCAGAGTGTCATGCATGAAGAAAATTAAAGGTATGCCAGCTTTTAAAGTAGGTATTACCATGTTTGGTTAAAAAAAAGTCCGTGTCGCCACTGTTAGCATTCAAAACCCAGTATTAATAATTTTGTTTAAAAAAAGGCAATTTACCATTTTTGGTTGAAAAAACGACAACACTACCATTTTTGGTGAACCTGCCTCTGCTCTGACCAGTTATTGAAATGGCAAGCATTGTTGGATCGATCAGTGTGTCACCCCTACTGTCCCTGTGTCTCCATCTAATACTATGTCTAAGACCTCCGGAACGATTCACAGCATGGGGTCCCAACTGAGGTGCCAGGAGCAACCCACTACCACGCTTCATGAAAAGTCACTCGAGAGTAGATAGCCCCTTTGTCAAGAGGGAGCCCAGGAGCTAGGCCACAATCCCCCAAATGAACTCCTCAGGGAAAGAGGAGAAGAATGTGCAAGAAAAAAATTCAACCTGGTAACAAATTGCTTAAAAGAAATAGGCCCAGAAAGGTTTTGGATGCAAGGACCCTGGTGCTATGCCTGGTCCTACAGAGGGACCACAGACAAAGTATCATACTCAAGGGAACACAAGCAAAGGGCCTCAGTGCCCTGAAAGGGAAATTACAGGAACCATCCAAGGTGCCAGTAACCAAAGCAGGAGGTCCTCCAAGGGGCTCTAATGATGAACATCTGGGGACAGATGGGGAAACAGACACATGGGAACACACAGACAGACACATGGGGACACATGGATAGGTGGGGACACATGGACAGGTGGGGACATATGCAGAGACAGATGGAGAATATACAGACACATGGGAACTCACAGAGAGATATGAAAAACACGGACAGATGAAGACACGCAGACACGTGGGGACACACTAACAGACACGTGGGGACATACGGAAAGATACATGGGGACACAAAGACAGACACATGGGGACAAACAGACACATGGGGACACACGGACAAACATGGGGACACATTGACAGACACGTGGGGACACACAGATAGATAGGGACACATGGACAGACACAGGGACACATGAACAGACGGGGACACATTGACAGACACATGGAGACTCATGTACAGACAGATGGGGAAACAGACAGGCAGATGGGGACACACTGACAGACACATAGGGCCACATGGACAGATGGGGACACAGAAACATGGGAACACGCTGACAGACACATGGGGATGCACAGACACATGAGACACATGTAAAGATAGATGGGGACATACAGACACATGGGGACACACGGACAGACACATGGGGACACATGGACAGACAGATGGGGAAACAGACAGGCAGATGGGGACATACAGAAAATTGGGGACACACAGACAGACCCATGGGGACACACAGACAGACACATGGGGACACACAGATGGATGGGGACCCACGGACAGACATGGGGACACATGGACAGATAGGGACACACAGACAGACCCATGGGGACACACAGACAGACACATGGGGACACACAGATAGATGGGGACCCATGGACAGACATGGGGACACATGGACAGATAGGGACACACAGACAGACCCATGGGGACACACAGACAGATGCATGGGGACACACAGCCACATGGGTGAACAGACAGACATATGGGGACATGCAGACAATTGGGGACACATGGACAGACACAGGGACATACATATGAGGACACAGACAGAAACATGGAGACATACATACACATGGGGACACACAGAGAGACACATGGGGACCCACAGATAGATGGGGACCCACGGACAGACATGGGGACACATGGACAGATAGGGACACACAGACAGACCCATGGGGACACACAGACAGACACATGGGGACACACAGATAGATGGGGACCCATGGACAGACATGGGGACACATGGACAGATAGGGACACACAGACAGACCCATGGGGACACACAGACAGATGCATGGGGACACACAGCCACATGGGTGAACAGACAGACATATGGGGACATGCAGACAATTGGGGACACATGGACAGACACAGGGACATACATATGAGGACACAGACAGAAACATGGAGACATACATACACATGGGGACACACAGAGAGACACATGGGGACCCACAGATAGATGGGGACACATGAACAGACACAGGGACACACAGACAGATAGGGACACAGACAGACAGATGGGGACACACGGACAGACACATGGGGACACATGGACAAACACATGGGGCACACAGACACATGGGGAAATAGACAGATGGGGACATACCTACAATTGGAGACACATGGACAGACAGATGAGAACACAAGGACAGGTGGGGAAACATGGATAGACACAAGGGAATACATGGGCAGATGGGGAAACACAGAGAGAGAGATGTGGACACACAGAAAGACAGCTAGAGACACAGAGATGGGGACACACGGACCCATAGGAGACACACAGACAGATGGGAACATGCAGAGAGAAGGAGTCACAGACAGATGGGGACACACGTGCAGATGGGGACACATGGACAGATTGTAGATACACGGACAGGCAGATGGGCACTTACAGCCAGAAGGAGACACATTGATAGTCACATTGCAAAACCCACACAGATGGGGATACACAGACAGACAGCTGGGGACAAACAGGCAGATGAGGGCACTTAGACAGGGGACACATGGAGCGATATGGACACAGAGATATGGGGACACATGGACAGTTAGGAGAACCACAGACAGATGGGAACACACAGAAAACCAGATGGGGACACATGGATAGATAGAGTGGGACACACAGATAGGGGATACACAGACAGATGGGGACACACAAACCGAGACATAGGGACACAAGGACAGGTGTGTAAACATGGACAGATGTATGTGGGACACACAGACAGAGGAGACCCACGGACATTACCGAGATATATGGGGAAATACAGAGAGATGCGAAGACACAGACTGAAGGGGACAGAAGGGCAGATGGGAACACAAGGACAGAGTGATGGGGACACAAAAACAGACAGATGGGGATACAAGGACAGATAGAAGACACACAGTAAGATGGGGACACACAGACCAATGGGGACACATGGACAAACATATGGGGTACACAGACAGACATATGGAGACACACAGGCAGATGGGGAAACATGGACAGACAGAAGAGGGATACGTGGATAGAGAGGGTACATGTGGACAGATAGGAGACACATGGAGAGATGGGGATACGCATAGCGAGGGGAACCCACACACAGACACATGGGGACACATGGACAGAGGGATAGGGACAGATGAGGACACAAGGGTAGGTGGGGAAACATGGACAAACAGGTAGGGGATACAGGAAAAAAAGGGGAAACAAGGAGAGACAAAAAGGGACAGAGACAGATGGGGAGACACTGACATAGGGTGACACATGACCAGACAGATTGGGAAACACAGATGGGGACATATGGACAGACAGATGTGGACGCACAGGCAGACAGATTGGGACACAAAAACATAAAACTGCAACACAGACATATGGGGAAACACAACAGATGAGGGCATACGGAGAGACAAATGGGGATACAGAGACAGATGGGGGCACATGGAGAGATAGATGGGGATACACAGACAGAAAGGAACCATGGACAGATGGAGACACATGAACAGACAAATGGGGACATACAGATAGAAGGGGACACACAGATAGACAAGAACACACAGAGTTGCCAAGAGGCGATAGTGAGGGAACCCCACTGAAATGGATCCAGGTACATTCCGGGTACTGGGAAGAGCTTCCTGGATGAGGAGGGGCATCAGTGGTGGGCCAAATTCCCTGCTAAGTGTGCCATAGAACAAGACAGGATGATTCTCAAGCAAAGTCCCCAACTTGGCGCACACAGACACAGCAGGGGGTCTTTCCAAGGTCAACAGAAGAGATCCCCTTAACCGGTCCAAAGAAGTTCTTGCAAGCTGCAATATTCCCTCAGTCATGACTGACAATGGGATCTCAAACACAGTCCAGTAAATCAGCTGCCCAGCGAAAGAGAGTCAGAAAGAGTCAAGAAAGCCCATGCAGAAGCAGTCAGTGAACCAGCTACTTGGGCATTACTCATGACCCTGGAAATGACACCCCTGACTACACGTGTTCCCAAGGCATTCCTTCAGGCTAGAGGGAAAACAGGAAGTTGACCAGCAACATCTGAAATGGAGACCCAGGGAAACAGACTGAGAATCTTCCAAATATCTCATCCAAGTCACCAACCTTCACAGTAGGGGGACCACCTAGGCAACTCTTTGGACAAGATTCCCTCACATCCATTTAGCAACAGTCCCCACACTTTGGAAAGTATTATGGAGGAAAAGTGTACACAGGACCTTCCCAATGTACCCTTTAAATGTGTCCCTGGTCAGGAAAAGGGAAGGGGCAGGCAGAATCCGCCCAGAATTCAATCACTAGCAGTGGCGTTGGGGGTAAGGATGGGCTGTAGCAGACACCCAAGAAATCTATCCACAGACAGCCTGTTGGCCCTGGACAGTTCCAGTGTAAACGTGGAAATCATCAGAGGGTCCTGAATGGCCTGAAATCCAGAATAAGGCAAAGAGAAGAGGAATCTACAACACAAAAGGCTGAGAGGGAAGGCATGTGTCACAGCAGGGAGTCCCACCAGAGGTTCCAGCACCAACACACTAAAGTGAGCCATGAACAATGCCTGGAGAGTAGACAGGCCCTGGTTCAAGAGGGACCTCAATACTAGGCCAGGCTCCCCCAAATGAACTCTCTCATGTAAAAGAGAAGAACATTCCACAACAAGTAAAACCCAGGAACTAACTGGTTAAAAAAAAATGAGCCCAGAGAGACTTTGGAGGGAGGGACACTCGTGCTACGTCAGGGTCTGTAGGTGGACCACGGAGGAAGCGTTCTGCTCACCTGAACACAAGCACTGGGCCTGAATATCCAGGAAGGGGAACACAGGAACAGAGAAAGCAGGAGGTCCTGCAGGGAGCTCCTTTGAAGGAACACCACAGAACCAGATCCAAGGCTGCTGTGATTACTAGGAAAATCCCCTGGGTTAGAGAGACCTTCTGCGGAAGGGCCAGTTCCCGGCAAGGAATGCCATGAAACAAAAGAGGAGGAATCTGAAAGGAAGCCCTCAACTTGGAGCAGGCATTCACAACAGACCCTGAATGTTCTCTCAGTCGTGACTGACAGTGGAAGATCAACCAGACTCGCCTCAATCAGCTGCCCAGTAGTAAAGACCGTCAGAAAACAAAACGAAAAAGTCCATGCAAAAGCAGTCAGTGAACCAGCCACTTGGACCTTACCCATGACCCTACAGATGTCTCCACAGATTACACGTGGTCCCAAGGCACTCCTTCAGTCTGGAGAGAAAGCAGGAAGTGGACCAAAAGCCCCTGAAATGGAGACATAGTTAAAGAGAAAGGGAATCTCCCAGAAAATGCCATCCATGCCAGAGGCCTTCATAGCAGGGGAACCTACATTACACTCTAGACCAGATTCCCTCACCTCCATCGAACAACAATCCCCAGATCTAAGAATGTGCAATGGAGCACAAGAAGAGCCAGAACCTTGCCAAAGTACCAGAAAAGTGTCCCTCTGGGGAAGAAAGGGAATGGACAGCCAAGATCCACCCAGAATTCAACTACTCATAGTGGGGGACTGAGGCTGGGCTCCAGCAGACATCCCAGAAATCCAACCTTCATCCACCAACAGACCTGACCAAGTGGAAGGGTGGAAAAGCACAGCTAGAACTAGGCCAAAATTCCCCTAAAGTGTGTTCCTGCTCAAGAAAACAAAATGGAAAGTCAGAATCTGCCCAGAAGTCAGTCACTCACAGGTCAGGGTTTGAGGATGGACTCTGGGAGACAGCCCAAAAATCTATCCACAGACACCCTGTCTGCCTGGGACAACTGCAGTGTGGACATGAGAAGCAGCTGAGGGGTCTGAATGGTCTGGTATCCAGGCAGATATCTAGTGATATCCACTAGAGCATGCAGAGCTGGGGAGCCAAAGACCTGGGCCAGACTAGGGGGAGACAAGAAGGGGAGCCTGGAGATCAAAAGCCAGTGGAGAGAAAGGAAAGAGGAGGGAGGAGATAGGAAAGACAGAGACAGAGACAGAGAGATAAACAGACAGAGAGAGACAGAGACACAGACAGACAGAGAGACACAGGGAGAGGGAGCGAGAGAGACAGAGCGAGAAAGAGACAGAGCGAGAGAGAGAGCGAGAGAAAGAGGGAGAGAAAGAGCAAGAGAAAGAGTGAGAGAAAGCGAGAGAAAGAGCGAGAGAAAGTGGGAAAGAGAGAGATAGAGGGAGAGAAAGAGTGAAAGACAGAGAGAGAGACAGAGAGACACAGAGAGGGAGCGACAGAGAGACAGAGACAGAGAGTGACAGAGACAGAGAGAGAGAGAGAGAGAGAGAGAGAGAGAGAGAGAGAGAGAGAGAGAGGTAGAGCCCTACCCAGAGATCACCACAGCAGCAGAACCCAACAGAGTGAGGGGCTGAACTTTGGGGGGAGGGGTGCCAATGGAACATCCCACTGAGTCCAGAAGAACCCCAACACAGGTGCCCTGTAGTCACAGCCACGGTGGAGGTGGGGCCAGGGATAGAAGGTCTCCTGGGTCCATGGGGAGCAAGAAGGGACTCTCCCAAGTGACCCACTGGTGTAAGGATGTGGCCAAATCAGGGAAGAGGGAGTCTGTGGAGCACTTAGCGCTGGGGAGCCAAAGACCTGGGCCAGACTAGGGGGAGACAACAAGGGGAGCCTGGAGATCAAAGGCCAATGGAGAGGCAGAGGGGAACACAGGGTGGGAGGTGGAGGGAACTGGGTTGCTCTCAGGGAGAGCCACAGGCCTGAGACCTAGTCAAGAACACATCACAACGCTAGGGGCTGCTGAGGGCATGCCAAAGAACCTGGTGGGAAGGGGCTTTTGAAAACCAAAGAGGTCACCTGAACCTGCAAAGGACCATGGGGAAGGGGAGCTGTTGACCAAGAGGTTAGCCTGGACAGGGTTTACCCCCTATCACCAGTGACTCACCTCTGTTAGTCTTTAGAAATGATTTTTAAATGTGGGGGGAAATTTTTACTAATAATTGCTGAAAGAAAAGAGAGGAAAAAAAACATGAGTCAAAGGTGTGCTTTGTGGGGGAGGGAAATCCTGAAATGTCTTATGGAAACAACATTGGAGTCATAGGATCACAGGTATGGAGCTGGGAAGGGAAAGCACGGGCCATTCCATTCAACAGAGGGGGAAACAAAGGCACAGAGGTTAGATGATTTGCCCAGTGTGACCCAGATACCAAGGGAGGCTCAGTTCAAACCCAGGTCCCCTGACTCTCCAAGTCCAGCTTTCTATCCACTACATGATACTCCCTCTGATGATATACAATGAGTTTAATAAAATAATCTTTCCCATAGGAGTTTTATCCAATAACTTTTAAACCTTTTTTGCTGAGGCCTACCACATCCCATTTGAGAAAAGCCTTACAGATGCATCAGAATCTTCCAAGTTTCTTTGGATGGGATTGAAGCTGAGTTCCAGGCAAGGGACTCAGACAGCCATGAGTAAGAGGAGCTGATTATTGGAGAGGGAGGGTCCAATGGAGTCAGATTCCTGTATCAGGGCTGGAAGTTGGGGAAATGTTGGGAAAGGAATCACACCAGTGGTAGCACCTGGGCCAGAAAAGCTCTCCTGGGTCGAGCCAAGCCTTGAAAGGGAGAAGGAAACTTTCTTTAAAGATAGGTCTAAGCTCAAGGGCAGGCACAGGGTGGAAGGAAGAACAAGAACTCTCCAGGAAGAGAGAAGCACAGAATCGCTGAAGGAAAGTAGTGGTGCTGTAAGCTGGAAAGAGCATATGATGGCCAGTTGCAGAGGTGATAAAAGTCCAAGCTGAGCATTCGTATCCTGTGCTGCAGGCTGTAGGGAGGCACCCCAGAAATCTATCCCCAGATGGCCAGTCATCCCAGGACAGATCCAGTGTATCCATGGAAAGCAGCAGAGGGACCTGAATGGCCTGAAATCCAGATGCAGGCAAAGAGGAGAGGAATCTGCAACACAAACATCTGAGGGAAGTCAAGGCTCACAGCAGGGGGTACCCCCTAGGATCCAGCACCAACCCACTAATGGGATCTATGAACAATACCTGTATAGCAGACAGCCACTGGAGCAAGAGGGACCTGAGGACTTGGCCAGAATTCCCCAGATAAACTCCTCAGCAAAAAGTAGATGAAGGTTCTAAAACAAGTCCAACCCTGGAGCAATAAGCATAGGCCCAGGGAGATTTGGGATGCAGGGACACTGATTGTAAGTCACAGCCCATAGGGGGACCACAGAGGAAGTGTTCTGCTCAACTAAATGCAAGCCAAGGCGTGATTGCCTTTGCATTCTTACCGTGCCCAGGAATGGGTGCACAGGGACCATCCAACGTGGCAGCAGCCACAGCAGGAGGTCATCCAAGGGGCTCTGGTGAGGGAATCCCACAGAAATTGATCTGAGGACACTGTGATTTCTCAGAAAAGTCACCTGGGTTACAGGAGGGACCTGTGGAACAGCCAGTTCGCTGCTGAGTATGCCATAGAACAAATGGGGATGAATCTGAAACAAATAACTCTACTTACAGCACAGACCACTGCATGGACCACACAACAGATCCCATCAAAACTAGGAAAAGATATACTTGTGACCTTCAACATCCCCTCAGTCGTTACTGACAAGATGATCTCCATCAGGATCCCCTAAATCTGCTGCCCAGGTAAAGAGCGTCAGCAACAGAACAAGAAAGCCCATGCAGAAGCATTCAGTGAACCAACTTCTTGGGCTTTAGAAGGGAGCCTAGAAATGTCTCCACTGATTACATTTGGCTTCAAGGTAATCAATGCATCAGTCTTGAAGGAAAGCAGGAGTAGACCAGAAGTAGCAAAAATGCAAACCCAGGGAAAGAGAAAGGAGATCTTCCACTAAATCTCAATCAAAACACAGGCCTCCACCCTAGGGGAGGGCCTACATTGCCCCCGGGGCCCCATTCCCTCACATTCATCCATCAAAAGCACGCAAAACTTAGAAAGTCCAATGGAGGAAAGGCACAGCCAGGACAAGGAAAACTACACCCAAAGGGTGCCCCTGGTCAAGGACAGCAGTAGAGAGCCCAAAACCACACGGAATTCAATTGTTCACAGTAGGGAGCCTATGGGTGAACTCAGGAAAAGATGGCAGGAATTTATCCACAGACTGCATCTCTGCCAAGGACAATGCGCAATGTATACAGAAAGGAGCAGAGGCACCAGAAGCGGCTGAAGTCCAGCCTCAGGCAGAGAGTAGAGGAAATTCCACCACAATCCTGTGAATGTGCCAGGACCTCACACAGTGGGGCCAACCTCTGCACTCTGGGAAAGATTTCTTAAAGGAATCCACTAACAGTTTTCAACTCTGAGAAAGCACACCTAAAACTAGTCCAGAATACCCCCAAAGCAGTCCCCCACTCAAGAAAAGGGAATGCACACCCAGAGTCCACCCTGAATTCAGTCACTCACAGAGGGGGCTGAGGATGAGCTGTAGCAGACACTCCATAAATCTATTCACAGACTGCCTCTTGGACCAAGAGGGCTCCAGTGTAACTGTGGAAATGACCAGAGCATGTAAAATGGTCTGAAATCGAGACCCAGGAAAGAGAAGGGGAATCTGCATAAAAAACGCACACCTAAGGAATGATTCACAGCATCGGGTCCCAAATGAGGTGCCAGTAGCACCTAGAATGAACCATGAACTAGAGAGTAGATCACCATTTTGCCAAGAAAGATCAGGAACCAGGGCACAACCCACCATATTAATTCCTCAGGGAAAGAGGGGAAGAATGTGCAAGAAGAAATTCAACCAGTAGCAAATAATTGACAAGAAATAGGCCCAGAGAGATTTTGGATGCAGGGACTCTGATTCCATGGCTTGGCCTAGGAGGGACTGCAGCTTAAGGGTCATGCTGAAAAGAACACAAGCAACAGGCCTCAGTGCCCTGAAATGGAAAAGGCAAGAACCATCCAATGGGCCAGCAGCCACAGCAGCTGGTGCTCCAAGACACTCTGGTGAGGGACATATGGGGGTACACAGAGAGACAGATGGGGACACATGGACAGATAGGAGATGCACAGGCAAACAGATGGGTTCACAGACAGAAGGGGACACACTGACAAAAGGGAGACACACAGGCAGACAGATAGGGACATATGGACAGACTGGAGACACATGGACAGACAGCCAGATGAGAACACATAGACAGATAGGAGACACGTGGAGCGACATGGACACAGGGATAGGGGGACACAGGGACAGTTAGGAAAAGGACGGACAGATGGGGACACACAGACAGACAGATGGGGACACATGAACAGACAGAGTGGGACACAGAGAGAGATAAGGGATACGCAGACAGATGGAGACACACGAATCAAGACCTAGGGACACAAGGATAGGTGGGTAAACATGGACAGATGTATGTGGGACACACAGGCAGAGCAGACGCACAGACATTCACGAGACATATGGGGAAACACAGAGAGATGGGAACACACACACGGAACAGGGCACACAGACAGACTGAAGGGGACAGAGGGGCAGTTGGGAACACAAGGACAGAGGGATGGGGACACAAGAAGAGAAAGATGGGGATACAAGGACAGAGAGAAGACCCATAGGAAGATGAGGACACACAGACCGATGGAGACACATGGACAAACACATGGAGCACACAGACATAGAGATGGGCCTACATGTAGTTGAGGACGGATAAGGAGATAGAACACACAGTCAGATGGAGACACACAGACAGACAGACTGGGAAACACAGACAGATGGGGAAACACGGACAGGCAGATCAGGGCATGTTGACAGACAGCTGGGGATACACAGACAGAGGGGGACATGCAGCCAAATGTGGACACATGGCAAGATGCAAAGGGACACACAGACATTTGGGGAGACATGGACAGTCTAACCGGGACACATGGACAGGTGAGGAAACATGGGCAGACAGATGAGGAACACACAGACAGATGTGGACAGACAGAAGGGGACACACGGATAGAAACATGGGGACACATGAGGAAACATGCACAGACAGACGAGGGATACTCAGACAGAGAGGGGACGTGAGAATAGACACATGAGGACACACGGAGAGATCGGAGACATACTAACATGACTACAGACAGAGATGGAGACACACAGAGGTACAAACAAGGGTATGTGGACAGACAGACAGGGACACGCGGACAGGCAGCTGGGGACAAAGAGGCAGATGAGGACACACGGAGAGATAGGAGACACATGGAGCGATGAGCACACAGAGATACGGGGGCACACAGACAGTTAGGAGAACCATGGAGATATGGGGAAACACAGACAGACAGATAGGGACACACGGACATACAGGCGAGGAAACACAGATAGAAGGGGACACACGGAGAGATAAGAGACACATGGACAGACAGATGGGGACACACAGACAGATGGGGAACCACTGACAGACAGATTGGGAAACACAGACAGATGGGGTCACACGGACATGCAACTGAGGGTACATGGACTGAAAAATGGGGGCACATGGAGAGACAGCTGGCGACAAACAGACAGATGGGGACTACAGGATAGATGGGGATACGCGGACAGATGGGTAAACACGGACTTACAGATGGGGACACATGCACACATGAGGAAACACTGACCGACAGAGGGGGAGACACAGACAGACAGCTAAGGATACAGAGAGATGGGGTCACACAGACCTATGGGAGACACACGGGCAGATGGGGACACACAGAGAGAAGGAGTCACAGACTTACAGATGGGGACACGTAGACAGATTTTAAACACAGGGACAGGCAGATGGAGACTTACAGACAGAACGGGACACTTGGATAGTCAGATTGCAAAATCCAGACAGATGGAGATACACAGACATACAAACGGGGATTTAAAGACAGACAGCTGGGGACAAACAGGCAGATGAGGACACATAGACAAATAAGAGATACACAGAGGAATGAGGACACAAAGATACTGGGACACATGGACAGTTAGGAGAACCACGGACAGATGGGGACACACAGACAGATAGGGACACACAGACATAGAGGCAGGGAAACACAGATAGATGGGGACATATGGAGACATAAAAGACACATGGATGGATGGAGACTACCAGACAGATGGGGACAGATGGACAGATGGGGACACACAAATGTGGACACACGGACAGATGGGGAAACACAGATAGAGAGATGGGGACACAGAGACAGAAAGCTAGGGAGACAGAGACGGGGACACATGGACCTATGGGAGACACAAGGACAGATGGGGACATGCAGAGAGGAGGAGTCACAGAGAGACAGATGGGACACGTGAGCAGATGGGGACACATAGACAGATTGTAGACACACAGCCAGACAGATGGGCACATACCGACAGAAGGGGACACATGAATAGTCAGATTTCAAAACCCAGACAGATGGGGAAACACAGACAAATAGGGATACACAGACAGACTAATGGGGACACACAGATAGACAGCTTGGGACAAACAGGCAGAGGACAGATAGACAGATGGGAGACACATGGAGCGATAGGGACACAGAGATATGGGGACACACGGACAGTTAGGAGAGCCACAGACAGATAGGAATGCAAGAATCAAGACATAGGAACACAAGGATAGGTAAGTAAACGTGGACAGATGCATGTGGGACACACAGACAGAGCAGATGCATGGATATTACCGAGTCATAGGGGGAAACACAGAGAGGTGCGAACACACACACTGAACAGGGTACACAGACAGACTGAAGGGGACAGAAGGGCAGCTGGGAACACAAGGACAGAGTGATGGGGACACAAGAACAGAGAGATGGGGATACAAGTACAGATAGAAGACATACAGGAAGATGGGGACACACAGACAGACAGAGACACATGGACAAAGACATGGAGGAACAAGGACAGATAGGGAAACACAGACACATGGGGACACGAGGATAGATGGGGACACACGGATAGAGTGATGGGGACACAAGGACAGGGAGAAGACATACAGGAAGATGGTGACACACAGACCTATCAGCAGACATGGACAAATACATGGGCACACACGGAGAGAGAGATGGACGTACACATAGATGAGGAAGAATAGGGAGATAGAACACACAAAGGCAGGTGGGAACACACAGACCAATGTGGACAGATGGACAAACACATGGGGACACACATACAGATGGGGAAAAACAGACAGATGTGGGACACAGACAGCCGGGGAAGCATGAACAGACAGAAGAGGGATATGTAGACAGAGAGGAAAAATGAGGACAGATAGGAGACACAGAGAGATGTGGCACGCGTAGCTAGGGGAACACGTAGACAGACACATGGGGACACACAGACAGAGAGATGGGGACAAATGGACAGATGAGGACACAAGGGTAGGTGGAGAAAAATGGACAAACAGGCAGGGAATGCAGGAAAAAAATGTGGAAATAAGGAGAGACAAAGGGGGATAAGCAGACAGATGGGGAGACACTGACAGAGGGTTACATATGGCCAGACAGATTGGAAATCACAGATGGGGACATATGGACAGACAGATGTGAACACACAGGCAGACAGATTGGGACACAAAAACATACAACTGCAACACACAGATGGGGACATACAACAGATGAGGGCACATGGACAGACAAATGGGGACATAGACAGATGGGGATACATGGAGAGATAGATGGGGATACACAGACAGAGGTGGACCAAGGACAGATAGGGACAAATGAACAGACAAATGGAGACATACAGTGAGAAGGAGACACGCAGAAGGCAGATAGGAATACACAGAGTTGCCAAGAGGCGATGGTGAAGGAACCCCACTGAAATGGATCCAGGGACATTCCGGGTACTAGGAAAAGCCTCCTGGATGAGGAGGTGCATCAGTGCTGGGGGAAATTCCCTGCTAAGTGCACCATCGAACAAGACAGGATGATTCTGAAGCAAAGTCCCCAACTTGGAGCACAAAGACACAGCAGGGAATCTTTCCAAGGACAACAGAAGAGATCCTCTTAACCTGTCCAAAGAAGTTCTTGCAAGCTGCAATATTCCCTCAGTCATGACTGACAATGGGTTCTCAAACACAGTCCAGTAAATCAGTTGCCCAGCGAAGAAGAGTCAGAAAGAATCAATAAAGTCCATGTAGAAGTCATCAGTGAACCAGCTACCTGGACATTACTCATGACCCTGGAAATGACACCACCGACTACACATATTCCCAAGACATTCCTTCAGTCTAGAGGGAAAACAGGAAGTTGACCAGCAGCACCTAAAATGGTGACTGAAGGAAACAGAATGATAATCTTCCAAGCCATCAGCCTTCACAGCAGAGGGACCACCTAGGCAAGTCTTTTGACAAGATTCCCTCACATCCATTAAGAAACAGTCCCCAAACTTTGGAAAGTATTATTGAGGAAAAGTGTACACAGTACCTTCCCAATGTACCCTTTAAATGTGTCCCTGGTTAGGAAAAGGGAAGGGGCAGGCAGAATCCACCCAGAATTCAATCACTAGCACTGGGGATGGGGGTGAGGATGGGCTGTAGCAGACACCCAAGAAATCTATCCACAGACAGCCTGTTGGCCCTGGACAGTTCCAGTGTATATATGGAAAGCAGCAGAGCGGCCTAGAACCAAGCAAAGAGAAGAGGAATCTGCAACACCAAAAGCTAAGTGGGAAGTCATGTGTCACAGCAGGAAGTCCCACCAGAAGTTCCAGCACCAACATGCTAAAGTGAACCATAAACAGTGACTGGAGAGTAGACAGGCCCTGGTTCAAGAGGGACCTCAGTACTAGGCCAGGATCCCCCAAATGAACTCTCTCACGAAAAAGAGAACATTCCAAAACAAATACAACTCAGGAACTAACTGGTTAAAAAAAATGATCCCAGAGAGACTTTGGATGGAGGGACACTCGTGCTACGTCAGGGCCTGTAGGTGGACCACAGAGGAAGCATTCTGCTCACCTGAACACAAGCACTGGGCCTGAATGTCCAGGAAGGGGAACATAGGAACAGAGAAAGCAGGAGGTCCTGCAGGGAGCTCCTTTGAAGGAACACCACAGAACCTGATCCAAGGCTGCTGTGATTACTGGGAATATCCCCTGGGTTAGAGAGACCATCTGTGGAAGGGCCAGTTCCCTGCAAGGAATGCCATAAAACAAAAGAGGAGGAATCTGAAAGGAAGCCCTCAACTTGGAGCAGGCATTCACAGCAGAGGGCCCTTCCATGGAGCTCAGAAATGACCCCCTCAAATCTGTGTAAAGATTCCCTTGTGACCCTAAATATTTGCTCATTCATAACTGACAGTAGAAGTTCAATGAAAAGGGCAGTGACTTCCTTTTAAACTTTTAGCTTTCTTTTCATAACTGTCAAACCTGTAGGTTCCTTGCCATGGAATTCTGTTAGGGACCCGGGAGTCTGGGCCTGATCTCTCAGGCCCACAGGCCTTATCTAACCAGCCGGGGCCTGCAGGCCTTGGTGGAGTGAGCTGTAAGCAATGACTGAGGCAGGAGACAAGATAGTGAAGAACTCCATTTATTGAAGCAGTGAGCGGTGCTTTTATCTCTTTACTCACACTAGAGCCCTAAGTGAACCTATCACCAATTAGTTTGCCCTTATAAGGAATTAATATACCTATGACCAGGACCGCCCAGGGCTGACACTTAGCCCCTAGAAAGAAAAACATTTTGGGCCTTCTTTGTTCTCCAAAAGCCAGGGAAAATGCCCTTGAGCAAAACAGGGGCGGAACCCTTCCTCCCAGCGCCATCTTGTTCATGCCTTACCAGTCTCCCCTCAGTTTACCTGAGTCATGACCAGTGAATGCCGTCCAGGAGGCTGGGGGTTGGCAATTCCCTTACAGAATTCTACATTCCATGGAATGATATACCGAATGACATGTTTCCAGCAAATCCACTGAAATTAGCAGGCCATTCGTCTGGTCCCCATTAAATCATGAGAGGAGAGACGAAATGGGGAAACAGTTACATAATTCAATATGGCGAAGAGGTTTTCCCGAGGTCCAGTTACATCTCTGTAATAAAATAGCACTGTTTTCTACTTTGTGGTTTGTTCTCCCAGGTCACTACCTTAAAATAAGACAAGTGCCATTGAGGGAAAAAAGGCACGTTTTGGCATAGATGCTGTATTTTGTTTTCTTTCCAATACATGCTATAAAGAAAAGACAAAAGGAACATGGAGTGGTCTATAGAGGGGTCAGGCTGGCAATCAGAAAAGTGATTTCAGGTCTGATTGGTACGTACCTCCTCGAACAGCCAAGTGTCTCACCAAGAAGCTCCCGAAGTCCTGCTGAGTGAGGTTCATCTGTGGAGTAACTTTTCAGCCTGAGAGTTCTCCACATCAATGATGTCACAGGTCTGAAGCACAGAAAGATAAGAAGAGCACTATCCAAGAAACACTCACTTTGAAAGCTTACTATGCCGCTCTCAGTAAACTAATTCATTATTGCAGGATTTCTTTTTGGTAAGTAGAAATGAGAGTAGAGTTGGATTTCCACTGCCGTGAAAATAAATACTCTGGGTGGTGGGAGTCAAAATGGCGGAGTAGAAAGACTCACGTTTGCGAGCTCCAAACCCACAGCCCATGCATTTAATGTAAGAAGAGCTCCCCACCAGTTCTGGATCACTGCAGGGTATGCAGAAACACAGTGGAAGAGATTTCCATTCCAGAGAGCCCTGGAGAGCAGTCCCCAGAGTCCGTTGCGCCCCAGAAAGCAGACCCCACCCCAGCGCTGCCCTGACCATGGCCCCAGAGAAGCTGATCCGAGCAGGTTTCAGGGACAGACGCTCCGGTGGCCGGGAAGGTCCCTCCGCCCACAGACAGTACAGGTCAGTGAGAGAGACGTCTGGACTCGACGAGAGGGGAGCGCAGGAAGCGGCGGAGGAAGAGACAGGGGCAGAAAGTGGTGGTGGCAGCTGCAGCAGCCCGAGACTCCCCGAACAGGCAGGCAGAATCTTCATTACTGAAAGTCTCTGCATAAACAACCTGACGGAGCTGAGCCTGGGAGCTGGCCCTGCCCCACCCGCTCCATTACTGAAGGCCTCTGCATAAAGCCCCTGAGGGAGCTGAGCTTGGGAGATGGCCCTGCCCCACCCCCGCACCAGAACTAAAGCTCACATTGAATAGCAGCCGCGCCTGCCGTGGAAAGCCCATTTGAATCTCAGACCCCAAGCACTAGCTGGGCGGATCTAGGCAGGGGTGGAGAGGAATCTCAGAAGTCAAGTAATAGGCTGGGAAAATGCCTAGAAAAGGGAAGAAAAATAAGACTATAGAGAACTTTTTTGAGCAGATGCAAATGATCCCAACTTTCGGATCTGAGGACGACGAGGAAATATTCTTGCCATCAGGCAAAGATGTGGAGGGCGGGGCCTCTGTATCCCAGACATCCCAGGGGGTTGTTGGGTGGGCTCAGGCCTTGGAAGAGCTCAAAAAGGATTTTGAAAAGCAAGTTAGACAGGTGGAGGAAAAACTGGGAAGAGAAATGATAGAGATGCAAGAAAAGTATGAAAAACGGGTCAATACCTTGGTAAAGGAGACCCAAAAAAATGCTGAAGAAAATAACACCTTGAAAAGTAGGCTCACTCAATTGGCAAAAGAGGTTCAAAAAGCCAATGAGGAGAAGAATGCTTTCAAAAGCAGAATTAGCCAAATGGAAAAAGAGGTTCAAAAGCTCACTGAAGAGAATAGTTCTCTCAAAATTAGAATGGAACAGATGGAGTCTAATGACTTTCTGAGAAACCAAGAAATCACCAAACAAAACCAAAAGAATGAAAAAGTGGAAGAGAATGTGAAATATCTCATGGGAAAAACAATTGACCTGGAAAATAGATCCAGGAGAGACAATTTAAAAATTATGGGACTACCTGAAAATCATGACCGAAAAAAGAGCCTAGACATCATCTTCCATGAAATTATCAAGGAAAACTGCCCTGACATTCTAGAACCAGAGGGCAAAATAAGTATGGAAAGAATCCATCGATCACCACCTGAAAGAGATCCAAAAGGAGAAACTCCTAGGAACATTGTGGCCAAAATCCAGAACTCCCAGCTCAAGGAGAAAATCTTGCAAGCAGCTAGAAAGAAACAATTCCAGTACTGTGGAAATACAATCAGGATAACTCAAGATCTAGCAGCTTCTACATTAAGGGATCAAAGGGTGTGGAATAGGATATTCCAGAAGTCAAAGGAATTAGGACTCAAACCAACAATCACCTACCCTGCAAAACTGAGTATAATACTTCAGGGAAAAATATGGTCTTTCAATGAAACAGAGGACTTTCAAACATTCTTGATGAAAAGACCAGAGCTGAAAAGAAAATTTGACTTTCAAACACAAGAATGAGAAGAAGCATGAAAAAGTAAACAGCAAAGAGAAGTCATAAGGGACTTACCAAAACTGAACTGTTTACATTCCTACATGGACAGATAATATTTGTAACTCTTAAAACTTTTCAGTACCTGGGTAGTTGATGGAACCATACACACACATGTACACATGTGCACGCACACACATATACACACATGCACGCACATACAGAGACAGAGAGCACAGAGTGAATTGAATAGGATGGGACCATATCTTAAAAGAAATTAAGGTAAATGGTGAGAGAGAAAGGTAGGGGGAGGAAAGAGGGTGAAATGGAATGGGGTAAATTATATGTCATTTAAGAGGCAAGCAGGAGACCTTTTAGTGGAGGGAAAAAGAGGAGAGCTGAGAAAAAAAAAAGATTACCCTCATCACATTTGATTAAAGGAAAGAATAAAATGCACACTCATTTTGGTATGAAAACCTATCTTACAGTACAGGAAAGTGGGGGAGAAGGAGATAAGCAAGGGGGGGGATGATGGAAGGGAGGGCAATGGGAGAAGGGAGCAATTTGAAATCAACACTCAGGGAAGGACAGGATCAAAAGACAGAATAGAAACTATGAGGGGCAGGATAGGATGGAGGGTAATTCAGTTAGTCTTACACAACACGACTATTATGGAAGTCATTTGCAAAACTACACAGGTAGGGCCTGTATTGAATTGCCTGCCTTCCCAAAGGGAATGGGTGGGGAGGGAGGGATGGGGAAAATTTTGAACGCAAGTTTTAGGAACAACTCTTTAGTATTGTTGTTGCTACTAGGAAATAAGACATATGGTTAATGAGGAATAGAAAGTCATCTGGCCCTACAGGACAAAAGAGAAGATGGGGACAAGAGAAGGGAGGGATGACAGAAGAGAGGGCAGATTGGAGATAGGGAAAATTAGATTGCTTGGGGTATTGGGGTGGGGGGAGGGGATAAAAAGGGGAGAAAAAATTGGAACCAAAATTTTGTGAAAATGAATGTAAAAAGTTAAATAAATAAAATAATATAGAAAAATGAAAAAAAAAGGAAAAGAAAATAAATACTCTGGTCTGTGCACATAGGTCTTTAAAGCACTGTTATACCCTGGCAGTGGTGGAGAGAGGGGACAGAAGGGAAAATGGATAAGAACACCTCTGGTGGGCAATCTCCAGGGGCATCCACATCTACAACATAAAATCGTCTGTGACTGGACGTGAACATGAAAGCAGTACTAAGGAAATCTGTCTTTATGACCTCATTCACCTTGCAACACAATATTTCCTAGGGCAGCATCATTCTGATGCATTTCAGGGCATCCATCACATTTCCTGGAGATAAAAAAATACATCTTTATTTCAACATAATTAGTTTCCCTTGTAATTTGATATATTCTCTGCATTGAAGGATTTTTTTTCTGAAAGTGTTCTGAGTCTTCACCAAGGTGCCAGACAGGTCCAGGATACGCAAAGCAACCTAAGAGGACCACCCCTCCATGGAAGGAATCAGCATTTGATTATTGGTGGAGAGGAGATCATATTGGTGGGAACTTGTTCTGCTTTCAGCGTTCCTGTGGGAAGGAATGGAAAAGATTTTTCACGGATTCAACCCCTTAATAAATTGCTTGAAATAAATTGGCCCAGAGATCTTTTGGATGCAGGGACAATGGTGCGCTGCCTCAGCCTGGAGAGGGACCACAGGGGAAGGGTCACACTGAAAGGAAAACAAGCAATGGGCCTCAGTGCCCTGAGAGGGAAAATACAGGAACCATTGAAGGTGCCAGCTACCATAGCTAGACATCTACCAAGAGCCTCTAGGAAGGGACAGACGGTGACACAGAAACAGACAGATAGGGACACAGACACAGACAGAGAGGGGACCCACGGACTGATGGGGACACAAGGATAGGGAGAGTAGAACACATGGACAGATAAGAGACACAAAGACAGATGGGGATACAGGGAGAGATGGGAACACTCATAGCGATGGCAACACACAGGCAGACACAGGGGGAGAAACGTACAGCGAGATGGGGATACAAAGAGATGGGGACACAATAACAGAGAGATGGGGATGCATGGACAGACAGATGAGGATTTAAAGACTGGTGGGGAAACAGGGACACAACGGTGGGGGATAAACCAACAGAAGGGGAAACATGGACAGACACATGGGGACACACAGACAGATGGGAACACACGGATGGACAGATTTGGAAACAAAGATATGTAAGCCATGACAACCAGATGGGAACACATGCACAGACTGATGGGGACACTCAGAAAAACAGATGGGGACACAGACATAGATGTGGCCACATGAACAGATATGAGAGACACGGACAAATAGGGACACACAGATAGATGGGACACATAGAGAGACACACTGGGAAACAGAGACAGATGGAGACATGCTGACACACATATGGGGACACATGGACAGGCAGATGGGGACACAAAATCGGGAACTTTGAGGACACACAGAGGGGAAGACAAGGACAGAGAGGAGACACACAGACAGATGGGGACACAACAGGTGAGGATGCACAGACAGACAGATGGGGACACATGGAGAGATAGGAGTTACACAGACAGATTGATGGGGACACCCAAAAAGAAGGGGACTCGTGGAACAGATGGGGATGCACGGACAGATATATCAGGCTTGAGGGAAAGCAGGAAGAGTAGCAGAACCTCCTGAAATGGGGACACCGGTATAGATAAAGAGAATCTCCCACAAAATCTCATACATGACAAAGTCCTTCACAGCAGGGGGACATACAATACACTCTTTGCTACATTTCCTCCCACCGATTCACCAACAGTGTGCCAACCTTAGAAAGGGCAATGGAGGAAAAACACAGCCAGTACAAGGCCAAAGTAGTCAAAAAGTGCATCCCTGCTCAAGGAAGGGAATAGAAAGCCCAAATCCAGCCAGAATTCAGTCGTTCACAGTAGGGATCCTGTAGGTGCACTCTGGCAAACATACCAGAAATCTTTCCACAGACCGTATGTGTGCAGAGCACAATTGCACAGTGTACATAGAAAGGACAGAGGCACCAACAGGGGCTGAAATCGAGGCCCAGGCAGGGAGGAGAGGAATCTTCCCCAAGGTCTCATCCACATCTAAGTTGTCCGCTACTTCTTCCAGACTTTCTAAGTGAAAATCTCAGTCCCTCTACATGGATTGTGAACACAGAGCATATCACAGGTTATTGACTTATATGTACCCGTAAATCCTTGGACAAAGGTTGCAAAACCCAATTCAGACCCATCCCCAAGCCAGTGCAGCTACAAATCCTCATGCCTAGGAGACTGGATATTGGTCACCCTGATCCCTCCCGTTAAGCATGTCTTTGGAAGTGAAAGTGCTGGATTTCCTTAGGAATGGCTTTGAAAGAAGTAAGGCTAGTGATAAAGACTCAAAAGAATTTCACAACAAATAATCTAAGGCAAGCTCTGGATACTACTCCTCTGTCTCCTCCCTGCCTTGCCATCCAAACTAGCTTTGTGAAATCTTGGGGCCATGTCACATGATGTCATTTGACAGCATGACCTGAATATGTAGGGGTGTACCAGAGAATAGAAGACTAGCAAGATGGTAATACAGGTCCTTCTTCATTTGGTGAGCTGAGGCTGGCATAAGCATGAGAGAGTGGCTTTTTCTTCCTCGTGCTGCCTTTACCCAGCATTCAGAGGCTTTCTTATACGTCCTAGGGGTGAATAGCAGTGGTGTACTCTGTGCTGTTCACGAGCATGGCCTGGATTCTGACATTAGGGGCATCTCTGCCCAGGGTGGATTGCTAAGCCATGTCCAGGAAGTTCTGTGTCATGGGGACACCACTGCTACAGAGAATGGAGATGGAAAAGTCAGCATTGGCCTTGATGGGTTCCAGACTCACCTGGAGCCTGCCCTGCTCCTGTTTCTGGAGGCCCTGGACAGTTCCACTGTAGACATGGAAAGCAGCAAAGGGTCCTGAATGACCTGAAATCTAGACTCAGGCAAAAAAGAGGAATTTGCCACCCAAAAGGCTACAAGGGAATTCAGCATTCACAGTAGGGGTCCCACCTCAGGTTTTCCCAGCAACTCAACTTAGTGATCCATGAACAATGGCTGGAGAGTAGAAACCCCTCTCTGTTTCAAGAGAGGATGGGAATACTTGTCCAGAATCCCCCAAATGAACTCCTCAGAGAAAAGGAGAACAATGGTCTAAAACAAGCACAACCCAGGGACAAACTGGTTAAAAAATATAGCCCAGAGAAACTTTGGATAGAGGGACACTGATGCAATGTCAGTCTATAGGAGGAACAGACAAGAAGTCTACACAAACGATGAGCCTGAGTGACCAGGTAGTGGAACACAGGAACTATCCAAGATGCCAGCAGACAAAGGAGTGAGTCCTCCAAGGGCCAATTGTCAGGGAATGCTACAGAAAATGATTCACAGAATTTAGAGGAGGCAGTCACAGTGGGGGCCCTTCCAGGGCCCTCAAATCTGTCAAAGATGTTCTGGTGACCTTGAATATTCCTTGAATCATGACTGACATTAGGATCTCATCCAGAATTCCCTCAGTCAGCTGCTCAGTGACAATGAGTCAGAATTCACCAAGAAAGTTCATGCACCTGCAGTCACTGAACCAGTTATTTGGACTTTAGAAGTGACCCTAGAAACGTCTCCTCTGATTAGACATGGTCCAAAGGCAGCCAATCCCTGGATCAAGAGGGATTGAGTACTTGGCTAGAGTTCCAAAAATGAACTCCTCAGGGAAGAGGAGATGAACGGTCAAAAACAAACCAACACAGGAACAAACTGGTTAAAAAATATGAGCCCAGAAGAATTTTGCATGTAGGGGCACTGATGCTACATGATGGCCTATAGGTGGACCACAGAGGAAGTGTTCTGCTCAACTCAATGCAAACAATGTGCCTCAGTGCCCCTTACGGGGCCCAAGGAACATTCCAAGGTACCAGGTGCCACAGGAGGAAGTGCTCCACGGGGCTCTGTACAGGGACCCCCACAGAAATTGACATGGGGATGCTGTAGAAACTGGGAAAAGTCTCCTGGGATAGGGGGAGCATCTATGGATGGGCCAAATCCCCTCAAACTGTGTGATAGAGCAAAAGAGGAACAACCTGAAACACAGCTCTCAAGTTAGTGCAGGCATGAGTTGGCCTTCGTTGATGGAGAAGACCATGCCCTCAGAGAAATGATGACATGATTTCCACTCGGCTTTGTTGTGAGTGAATGAGGGCTGCGCAGATCACTAGCCTCAGTTCTCCTCCAGAGCCATCTGAATCCAGTGACCAGATATTCATCAGGATGGCTGGAGATGACCCAGGATGAGGAAAGTAGGGTTAAGTGACTTGCCCAAGGTCACACAGCTAGTGAGTGTCAAGGTTGAGGTGAGATTAGTGCAGGCAGTCACAGCTACTTGGACCTTGCCAATGTCCCTCGAGATATCTCCACTGATTACACTTGGTCCGAAGGCAGAGCCCAAACCTTGCCAAAGTACCTGAAAATTGTCCCCCTGGTGAAAAAAATTGAATGGACAGTGAGTAACCTCCCAGAATTAACTCACTCAGAGAGGGGCTGAGAATGGGCTGTAACAGACACTACAGAAATCCATCCACAGACTGCCCATCGGCCCAAGATGGTTCCACCATATGCCTGGAAATACCCAGAGTACCTGTAAGTGGTCTGAAATTGAGAACCAGGACATAGAAGAAGAATCTGCACAAAAACATCTAAGACCTACTGAATGACTCACATAGGGTCCCAACTGAGGTGCCAGTAGCAACCCACTGACATGCTCCGTGAAGAATCACTTGAGAGTAGATTGCCCCTTTGTCAAGAGGGACCCCAGGAGCTAGGCCACAATCCCCCAAATGAACTCCTCAGGGAAAGAGGAGAAGAATGTGCAAGAAGAAATTCAACCTGGTAACAAACTGCTTAAAAGAAATAGGCCCAGAGAGATTTTGCATACAGGGACCCTGGGGCTATGCCTGGTCCTAGAGAGGGACCCCACACTAAGGCTCATGCTGAAAGGAATACAAGAAATGGGCCTCAGAGCCCTGAAAGGAAAAGTACAGGAATCACACAAGGTGCCAGCAACCACTGCAGGAGGTCTTCCAACAGATGGACAGATGGGGACACAGAGACAGACAGATGGGGACATACACAGAGATAGATGGGCACACACAGAGAAATGGAAGCATAGACAGATGGGGATACATGGACAGATGGAGAAAGAAAGATGGGCACACAGAGAGATGGGGAGACAGGATTATATGGGAACACACAGACAGATGGGGACACACGCACAGACAGATGGGGACAGATGGAGACACAGGCAGATGGGGACAAAAGTACAGGTGGGGAAACATGGATAGAGTGATAGCAGACACACAAACAGATGGGAATACATGGACAGATACATGGGGACACAAGGACAGATAAGGACAGGGCTCTATTCCCCCCATGCCACCTTGCTGCCTGTTGTATAAGGGGAAGAAAGCAGGCATTTATTCCACCACCTCTGCTGGTCCTCAGAACAACCCTAGGAGGTGCATTCATTATCTTCATTTTGCAGATGGTGAACCAGAGGCAGTTTTTTAAAAATGTTTTACCCGGGGTCACACAGCTATGAATTATGTGAAGTCGATTCTGAACTCAGATTTTCTTGATCCCAGGACTTACTCTCCATCTACTAGGTCTGCTACCTAAAGTGATTATGTCCATGTAGAGGTACACCCAAGATACATACAAGGTAGGTGGGAGGTGGTTTTGGAAGGAGAGTTTCCATGCCTCCCTGGTCACATGTCTTCCTCTCTTATCTGGTCCCATGTCCTCTCCAACTTGATTTCACCTCTTCATTGCATTTGGAATTGAAATACCCAGAGGGCCCATCTTGCCTGTGCCTGTTGCCTATCGCCTGTGGCCTGTCACCAGTGGGTTCCTGAGCAAGTTAACTTCTTTGGGTCACAGGGCTACCTCCTATGTAAAATGAGAGGATTAGACTGGGTGGAACACCTCAAGTCGCATCGATGTTGACAAGTGATCCTGTTCCTTATCCCACACCTTAGCCTCAAACTCAAGCTGATTGAATGAAGTTCATTTCCATTTTCCAGGGAACAGGTTAAGTCATTTGCAGTTTTCAAGGTCTGGGCAGTACGTCTTAAAATGGTAACCATGGCAGACACAGGAAGAAAGTCTCACAATTGTCAGGTGTTCTATAATCTCATCCTAAGGAGATTGGGTGGTCAAATGTCCACGAATATAGGAACTAGGTCCTGAGGATCGTGGGGAAAGAAGACAAAGCGGGGAATGGGGATGGGAAGGTAGAGAGTAAGCTATTTGATGGTTTTCTACTGGAACACATCACTTTGAGGCAGCATTTACCAATCAGCAACGGGAAAATATTTAACCATGGAAGGAATGAATCTACTCTGAGAGGTTGGTACACAGGGATCATTATGAAGGGAAAGGAACCCAAAGGCTTCCTTGGCTGTTTGAAGTAAAGAGGCTGAGCATAGGTATGATGGGACAGAGGACACACACGCACACACATGCACACACAGGACAGGTATAACAGAACGTTTATTTTTAACTAATTAGCTTAAATCAATTCATTGTTCTAGGAAGCACAGATTCAGAGATGGTACATTCATTGAGTGGATAGCGAAACTACACATTCCTCTTCCTCCTCCTCCTCCTCTTCTCCTCCTCCTGTTTCTCCTCCTTTGTTGCTGTATTTGCATAATCGTCTTTGTAGGAAGGGGGCATGCAGGCAGATGTAGACGGGAAAATAGTAGCCCCCAGGTTCCTGATGTCAGGTACCATCATCATCGTGGTCATATTCCTGTACTGTTGTTCCACGGGTTTGAAGATGGGACAGCTGCAGACCTGGTCCACTCTGTCTTGGTCCTGGTCTTCAAATGAATTCAGCCACTTTTCCATCACCACGTACTCGTGGATGCTTTGGAAAGTGGGAATTAGGGAACGTCTGTCTGCCACGCGCTTGGAGCGCCAGAGAATTCCCAGGAGACACAGGTGGGCCAGACACTGCACCATGGATCTCTTGTGGCACAAGGAGAAGTCCTCTGCCTCCATATACATGTGCTTTCCCTGACGGAGGCAAATCGCAGTGTCCACGTAGATCTCATCCCTCAGCAGCGCCTTGGAGGCTGGGTCAGTGAAGTCCAGGGCGGGCAAGAAGCGGTCCTCCATCTCAAATAGATCGGATGCCCACCGGTAGAGGTCCACCCTCTGGTGCGGGACCTGACTCTGGAGCAGCTGCCTGAAGCGCCTCCAGGTCCTGTCCCAGAAGTCTACCTCGCTGCTCTCCAGGTACAAAGCGACCACATCATTCAGCACCTGGGCGGCCACGTTCAGCTGCTCAGACTTGCTCAGGGACAGGCTGGCTTGCTCGTAGGCTCTGGCAGCACAGAGAGGCATTCTATTCGCCTCGTGAGATTCTGCCGCCTTGAGGCAGGCTTCTGCCTCCTCCTCCAGTCTCTTGGCGCTGCGGGAGGCTAGGGCAGCCTGTTGATCAACACTCCCTGCCTTCGCATGGTCTGGCTTCCAACTCAACATCCCAGTGCGCCTGTGGAGGCTGGCCTCGGACACAGGCAGCAGGCCCTCCTTGATTTCCTCTTCTTCTGGGTGCGGGAGCTGCCAGGCAAGAGGCCTGGAATCGAAAGGTAAAGACCTGCATTGGGAGCTAGAGTGAGAGCAGCAGCACCCTCCAGCCACAGCGCTGACCAGAGTGTGGGGCTGAGTGCTGCGGGACGGTGGGCCGGAGGGGATGCCAACAGAAGAACATCCCATGGATTCCGTAAGCACCCCGACACAGGACCCTTGTAGTCACAGCCAAGGTGGAGGTGGGGCTGGGGAAAGAGGGCCTCCTGGGTCTGTGGAAAGAAACAAGTGACTTGTGCATGCGATCCCTGAGGGGAGGGAGGTGGCCAAACCAACAAAGTAGGAATGGGTAGAGCATGCAGAGGTGGGTAGCCAAAGACCTGGGCCAGACAGGGGGGAGACGAGGAGTGGAGCCTGGAGAGCAAAGAACCAATGGAAGGGTAGAGGGGAACACAGGGTGGGGGGGAGGGAACGGATTCGTTCCAAAGGAGAGCCACAGGGATCACATCTAATAGCAAATGCATCCACTGCAAATGAAGTCACTCACAGGTCAGGGGCTGAGGAAGAGCTCAGGGGGATAGCCCAAAAATCTATCCACAGACTGCCTGTCTGGCTAGGACAGTTATAGCGTGTGCTTGGAAAGCAGCTGAGGGTGGTGAATGTCCTCAAATCCAGACACAGGCCTGGAGAGAAGAGAGAGAGAGCCCCACCCAGGGCTCACCCCAGCCACAGAACCCAACAGTGTGTGGGGCCAAGCTTTGAGGGGGAGGGGTCTCAGTGGAACATCCCATTGATTCCAGAACAACCTGACAGAGGTGCCTTGTATTCACAGCTACGGTGGAGCGCATTTAGGTCTCTGTGGAGAGCAAGAAGGGCTTCTCCCATGGGATCCACAGGGGCCAGAGGTGGCCGAACTGGGAAGGAGGGAGTCTGTAGAGCATTCAGAGCTGGGTAGCCAAAGACTTGGGCCAGACAGTGGGGAACAAGGAGGAGAGCCTAGAGAGCAAAGGGCCAGTGGAGAGATTGAGGGGAACATAGGGTGCAGAAGGGAGGGAAGCAGGTGGGCCCCAGGGAGAGCCACAGGGCTCAGACCTAGTAACTAACACATGACACCCATATGGGTCACTGAGTGTATGGCAAAGAAACAGGTGAAAAGCAAAGAGGTCACCAGGAACTGCAAAGGGCCAGGGGGAAGGAGGGATCCTGACCAAGCTGTTAGCTTGGCTACTGGTTACCCTCTATTACCAGTGATTCACCTCTGCCAGTCTTTATAAATGACTTGTAATTTGCAGGTGAATATTTTTTAATACTAATTGCTGAAAGGAAAGAGAAGGAAAAATATGACTCAAGGGTTTGCTTTATGGGGGAGGGAAACCTGGAAATGTCATATGGAAACATCACATTCATAGGATCACAGGTGTGAAGCTGGGAAGGGACATCCCAGCCCTTTAACCTCAACAGAGGATGAAACAGAGACAGAGAGGTGAAAGGACTTGCCCAGTGTGGTACCAAGGGAAGCTCAATTCAAATCCAGGTCCCTAGACTCCCCAAGTCCTGCTTTTTACCTGCTCCATGATCCTCCCTCTGATGATACATAATGATTTTTAATACAATAAACATTTCTGTAGCAGGTTTATCCAATAACTTTCCAACTTTGATTTTTTGTTAAGGCCTCCCAGATACCATTGAGCAAAACCAGAAAGATGGTTCAGCATCTTCAAAGTTTCTTTGGATGAGATCTACACTGATCCAGGCAAAGGACTCAGAGAGCCATGGGGAGGAGGAGCTGATTATTGCAGAGAGAGTGTCTAAGTCAGACTTTTGTTGTGGGACTGGAAGTGGGGGAAAGATTGGGAAAGGGTGGTAAAAGCAAGGGGTAGCACCTGGGCCACAAAGGCTGGGCTGGGTCAAACCAAGCCTTCAAGCAAGAAGGAAGCTTTCAGGAAACCTAGGTCTAACCTAAAAGGCAGGCATTATGTGGCAGGAAGAACAAGCAATTGTGCAGTAAGGCAGAAGCACAGAATCTCTGAAGGAAAACAGTGATGGTTTAGTCTGGAAAGATAACATAATGGCAGGTTACAGAGGTGATAAAAGTCAAAGCTGAGCATTTGTATCCTGTGCTGCAGGCTCTAGGGAGGCACCCCAGCAATCTGTGCACAGAGGGCCAGTCAGCCCAGCTCAGATCCATTGTATCCATGGCAAGCAGCAGAGGGATCTGAATGGCGTGTCATCCAGACACAGGCAAAGAGAAGAGGAATCTGGCACACAAAAGGTAAAAGATAAGTAATGCTTCACAGCAGGGGATCCCAGGAAAGGTTCCAGAACAAATCCTCTACAGTGATCCATGAAGGATGACTGGAGAGCAGACAGCCCCTGAAGCAAGAGGGACCCGACTGCTAGGCCAGAATCTCCCAAATGAATTCCTCAGGGAAAAGGAGAATAATGTTCAAAAACATCCCATCCAGGGAGAAACTGATTAAAAACATAGGTCCAGAAAGACTTTGGATACTGGGCCACTGACACTATGTCACAGTCTACAGATGGACCACAGAGGAAGGGTTCTGCTCAACTAAACACAAGCGAGGGGCCTCATTGACCAGTAAGGGGGACATGGGAACCATCCAAGGTGCTAGCTGCCACAGGAGGAGTTCCTCCAAGGGCTTCCTTTGAGTGAACACCACAGAAAGTGATCCAAGCCTATTGTGGGTACTGGGAACATCTCGTGGGTTACAGAGAGCATCATTTTAAGGGTGCATTCCCCACTAGGAATGCCATAGAGCAACAGATTATATATCTCAAACAAAGCCCTCTACTTGGAGCAGGCAGTCACAGTGTGGACCCTTCCAGGGACCACAAAGTAGATCACCTCAAATCTATCAAAGATGTTCTCTTGACCTTGAATATTCCCTGAGTCCTGACTGACAACAGGATCTCATTCCAAATCCCCTTATGCAGCTGCCCAGAGCAAAAGAGTCAGAGAGTTCACCAAGAAAGCCCATCCTGAAGCAGTCATTGAACCAGTTACTTGGGCTTTAGAAGTCACCCTAGAAACATCTCCACTGATTACACTGGTCCTAAGGCAATCCTTCAATTTACAAGGAAATCAGGAAGGGAAACAGAAGCACCTGTCATGGAGACCCAGAAGACAGAAAGGCAAATACTTTCACTAAGACCAATCCATGGGCCAGGCCTTCACCACAGGTAGTTGGCCATGATATCTAGGCCATATTCCTTAATCTGGATACACCAACAGTTTATTTTTTTAACTTATTTATTTAACTTTTTACATTCATTTTCACAAAATTTTGGGTTCCGAATTTTCTCCCCATTTCTCCCCTCCCCCAACCCCAATACACCAAGCATTCTAATTTCCCCTATCACCCTCTCGTCTCTCATCCCTCCCTTCCCTTGTCCTCATCTTCTCTTTTTTCCTGTAGGGCCAGATAACTTTCTATTCCCCATTATCTGTATTTCTTATTTCCTAGTAGCAAGCACAATAATTGACAGTTCCTGAAACTTTGAGTTCCTACTTCTTCCTATCCCTCCCTCCTCACCCATTCCCTTTGGGAAGGCAGGTAATTCAACATAGGCCATATCTGTGTATTTTTGCAAATGACTTCCATAATACTCATGTTGTGTAAGACTAAATATATTTCCCTCCATCCTATCCTGCCTCCCATTGCTTCTGTTCTCTCTTTTGATCCTTTCCCTCCCCAAGAGTGTTGATTTCAAATTGCTCCCTACTCCCATTGCCCTCCCTTCCATCATCCCCCCTACCCTGCTTATCCCCTTCTCCCCCACTTTCCTGTATTGTAATATAGGCTTCATAGCAAAGTGAGTGTGCATTTTATTCCTTCCTTTAGTCAAATGTGATGAGAGTAAACTTCCAAGTTTTTCTCTCAGCTCCCCTCTTTTTCCCTCCACTAAAAAGTCTCCTGCCTGCCTCTTCTATGAGAGATAATTTGCCCCATTCCATCTCCCCCTTTTTCCTCCCAATATATTTCTCTCTCACAGCTTAGCTTCACTTTTTTAAGATATGATCCCATCCTATTCAATTCACTCTGTGCCCTTTGTCTGGGTGTGCATGTGTGTATGTGTGTGTGTGTGTGTGTGTGTGTGTGTGTGTGTGTGTGTGTGTAATCCCACCAATTACCCAGATACTGAAAAGTTTTAAGAGTTACAAATATTGTCTTTCCATGTAGGAATGTAAAGAGTTCAACTTGAGTAAGTCCCTTATGACTTCTCTTTGCTGTTTACCTTTACATGCTTCTCTTCATTCTTGTATTTGAAAGTCAAATTTCCTTTTCAGCTCCGGTCTTTTCATCAAGAATTCTTGAAAGACCTTTATTTCATTGAAAGACAATTTTCCCCCTGAAGTATTATACTCAGTTTTGCTGGGTAGGTGATTGTTGGTTTGAGTCCTAGTTCCTTTGACTTCTGGAATATCCTATTCCACGCCCTTTGATCCCTTAATGTAGAATCTGCTAGATCTTGTGTTATCCTGATTGTATTTCCACAGTACCTGAATTGGTTCTTTCTAGCTGCTTGCAATATTTTCTCCTTGACCTGGGAACTCTGAAATTTGGCCACAATATTCCTAGGAGTTTCTCTTTTTGGATGTCTTTCAGTGATAGGTGGATTCCCTGAATACTTATTTTGCCCTCTGGTTCTAGAATATCACGGCAGTTTTCCTTGATAATTTCATGAAAGATGATGTCTAGGCTCTTTTTTTGATCATGGCTTTCATGTAGTCCCATAATTTTTAAATTATCTCTCCTGGATCTATTTTCTAGGTCAGTTGTTTTTCCAATGAGATATTTCACATTCTGTTCTATTTTTTCATTCTTTTGATTTTGTTTTGTGATTTCTTGGTTTTCCATAAAGTCATTAGCCTCCATCTGATCCATTCTAATTTTGAAAGAACTATTTTCTTCAGTGATCTTTTGAACCTCCTTTTCCATTTGGCTAATTCTGCTTTTGAAAGCGTTCTTCTCCTCATTGGCTTTTTGAACCTCTTTTGCCAATTGAGTTAGCCTATTTTTCAAGGTGTTATTTTCTTCAGCATTTTTGTGGGTTTCCTTTAGCAAGGTGTTGGCCCGCATTTCATGCTTTTCTTTCATCTCTTTCATTTCTCTTCCCAGTTTTTCCTCCACCTCTCTAATTGGATTTTCAAAATCCTTTTTAAGCTCTTCCATGGCCTGAGCCCATTGAATATTTATTTTGGATGTTTGGGATACAGAAGCCTTGACTTCTATGTCTTTCCCTAATGGTAAGCATTGTTCGTCCTCATCAAAAAGGATGGGAGGAGATATCTGTTCAGCAAGAAAGTAATCTTCTTTGGTCTTATTTTTTTACCTTTTCTGGATATTTTCCCAGCCAGTTACTTGACTTCTGAGATTCCTTTCCACGCCCACCTCACCTCCAGATCCGCCCAGTTAGTTCTTGTGGTCTGAGATTGAAATGCTGCTTCCCAGCCTCAGGGTTTTCAGCGGGGGCAGGGCTGCTATTCAGTGCGAAATTAAATACAGGTGGTCAGGTCGAGGCAGGGCTGCTATTCAGTTTGAGATAAAGTTCAGGTACTCAGGTGGGAGCAAAGCCACCACACAGGGCTCATGGGAGCTCAGGGAGATTATGTAGAGACCCTCAAAAATGGATCTGAGCTCCCGCCTGTGTTGGGAGCCCCCGTGTGCTGTTGCCTGTGCTGCTGCCTCCCAAGAGAGCCTGAGTTATGGAGACACCCCGCTCCCCTCTCAGCCAGCCAAAAAGACTCTCTCAAAGTCCGTTGGCACCTGTGGGTGAAGGGACCTGCGTGGCTGCTGAAGATTCTGTCCCTGAAGCCTGCTCAGATCTGCTCCTCTCAGTGCCATGTGGCCAAGGCAAGGTTGGGCTCTGCTCTGGGTTCAGTGTGTGATGTACCTTTGGTATTGGTTTTTCAGGTCTCTCTGGAGCAGAAATAGCCTCCACTCCATTGCTGTGTGGCTTCTGCCCCAGAATTTGTTGGGAGTTCTTCTTTACAGGTATTTTATGAGCTGTGTGTTAGGAGCTAGCAGATGTGAATCTTTCTACTCCGCCATGTTGGCTCCTTCCCTCCACCAACAGTTTAAAGACCTGCCAATGCAGAATGGAAGAAAAACAAAGCTAGAACAAAGCCAGAATACCCCCCAAGGATGCCCCTGGTTAGGAACAGAGTGTGGATGGCCATAATCCCCTCAGAATTCTGTCACTCATGGTGGGTAGCTGGGGCTGGGCTATAGCAGACACTAAAGATATCACAGAAATATACAGACAGATGGTGACAAATAGAGTAGCTAAGGGGAATGGTGAGGGAACCAAAAAGAAATGTATCTGGGGACATTCTGGGTACTGGGAACAGCCTCCTCGATGAGGAAGTGCATCAGTGGTGGGGCAAATTCCCAGCTAATTGTGCCGTACAACAAACAAGAATGATTGGGAAGGAAAGCCCCAGACTTAGAGACACTGGCACAGCAGGGGTCCTTGCAAGGACCACAGAGCAGATCCCCTTAGATCTGTCAAAACATGTCCTTCTGACCTTTTAAAATCCCTCAGTCATGACTGGAAATGGGATTTCAAACAGAATCCCCTCAATCAGCTGCCCAGCAAGGGAGTCAGGAAGCAACAAGGAAGCCCATGCACAAGCAGTCAGTGATCCAGCTTCTTGGGCTTTACACACGACCCTAGAAATGACCCCACTGACTACATGTGGTCCCAAGGCAATCCTTCAGGCTTGAGGAAAAGCAGGAAGTGAACAAGAAGCACCTGAAGGGGAAACCCAGAGAAAGAGAAAGGGGATTTTCCACAAAATCCCAATCAAAACACAGACGTTCACCCCAGGGGGTGTCTATATTACACTCTGGTTCACATGCCCTCACATCCATCTGCCAACACTGTGCAAATAATAGAAAGTTCAATGGAAGCAAAGCATAGCCAACGTCCACCCAAAGTGTGCTTCTGGTCAAGGAAGGGAATGGATAGTCCAAATTCCTCCAGAATTCAGTCGTTCACAGAAGGGAACATGTGGATGTGCTCTGGCAAACGTATCAGAAATCTATCCACAGACTGTAGGTTTGCTGAAGACAATAGCACAGTGTACATATAAAAGACAGAGGCACTGGAAGGGGCCAACATCTAGACCCAAGCAGAGAGTAAAGAATCTTCCCCAAAATCCCATCCATGGGCCAGGCCCTCACACATTGGTTCCTTGTTTGCATTCTGATCTAGATTCCATAAAGGGGATCTGCCAGGTGTGTGTAGCTCTGATAAAGACCAGGGGTGCAAAAGAACAGCTAGAGCTAGGCCAAAATTCCCCCAAAGTATGCCCCTGGTCAGGAAAAGTGAATGCGCAGCCAGGGTCCACCCAGAATTCAGTCATTCAGTGGGGGTAGAGGATGACCTATATCAGACAATCAAGAAATCTATCCATAGACTGCCTATCAGCCCTAGAGGGTTCCATTGTATACATGGAAATGACCAGAGTACCTACAATGGTCTGAAATCGAGACTCAGGACATAGAAGAGGACTCTGCACAAAAATAATGCAATATCTACAGACTAATTCACAGCATAGGGTCCCAACTGAGGTGCCTGTTGCAAACCACTAAAATGATATGTCGAAAGTAGATAGCCCATTTTTTTTTGAGAAGGACCCCAGGAGCTAGGCCACAGTCCCCGAAATGAACTCCTCAGGGAAAGAGGAGGAGTATGTGCAAGAAAAAAATTTAATCCTATTAGGTTGCTTAGAACAAGTTGCTTAAAAGAAATAGGCCTAGAGAGATTTTGGATGCAGGGACAACGGTGCCCTCCCTCAGCCAGACTAAGGGTCATGCTGAAAGGAACACAAGCAATGGGCCTCAGCGCCCTGAGAGGGAAAATACAAGGACCATCCAAGGTGACAGCTACCATATCTAGATGTCTACCAAAAGCCTCTAGTGAGGGACTGATATGGACACAGAAACAGACAGATAGGGACAGAGACACACTCACACACAAAAGGGACACACAGACCGATGGGGACACATGGACAGAAAGAGTAGAACTCACGGACATATGGGATATGCAGAGACAAATGTGGACACACGGACAGATGGGGAAACATGGACAGACAGATGGGGACACAAGGACAGGTGGGGAGACATGGACATTTAGATGGGGACACACAGACAGAGAAGACACACAGACAGTACCGAGGCATATGGGGAAACACAGAGAGATGTGAATGGATAGACTGAAAGGGGCACACAGACAGATCAAAAGGGAGAAAAGCACAGATGGCAACACAGGCACAGACAGATGGGGACATATGGACATATGGAAGACTCAAGGGCAAATGAGGACACACAGACCGATGGGGACACACACAGAGACATATGATGACATATAGAAGATGTTGACACATGGACAGTTACATGGGGACACATGGACAGAGAGAGGAGGAGACATGGATTTGTGGAGAAACATGGACAGACAGATCGGGTACACATGGACAGATGACAAAAAATGGTAGAGATGGGGAAACACCGGACAGATATATGGGGACACATGGAGAGATTAAGACATACTCACAGCTGGGGAAACATGGACAGAAAGAAGAGGGTAATACAGACAGAGAGCAGACACAAAGATAGATAGAGGAAACATGGACAAATGGGAACACTCATAAGGATGGTAACACACAGACAGGCACATGGGGACATGTACCGAGAGATGGGTTTACAGACAGATAGGGACACAAGGACAGAGAGATGGGGATGCATGGACAGACAGATGAGGTTGCAAAGACTGGTGGGGAAACGTGGACAGAGAGGTAGGGGATACATCAACAGAAAAGGAAACATGGACAGACACATGGGGTCACACGGATGGACAGATGGGGACACACAGACAGATGGGGACACACAAACAGACAGATTGGGAAACAGAGATAAGGAAACAATGAGAACCAGATGGGGACACATGCACAGACTGATGAAGACACTCGAAAAAACAGAAGGGGTCACACAGATGGATGGGGACACACGAACAGATATGAGAGATATGGACAGATACAGACACACAGATAGATGGGACACCCAGGGAGACAAATGAGGACACAGAAACAGATGGAAACAGACAGACACATGGGGGACACATGGACAGGCACATGGGGATACAAAATCAGAATGCTGGGGACACAGAGGGGAACACAAGGACAGAGAGGAGACACATGGACAAATGGGGACACAATAGATGAGGATGCATGGACAAACAGATGGGGATACACAGAGAGATGGAGTCATAGATGGGGACACAGACAGATGGAGAAACAGACAAGAGGAGCACACAGAGAGATGGGGAGACAGGGATATATGGGAACACACAGAAAGATGGGGACATAAGTACAGGTGGGGAAACATGAACAGAGTGATGACAGACACACGGACAGATGGAACTACATGGACAGATACATGGGGATACAAGAACAGATGTGGACAGGGCTTTATCAACCCCCCCCCCCCCATATCACCTTGCTGCCTGTTGTATAAGGAGAAGAGAGCAGGCATTTATTCTACCACCTCAGCTGGTCCTCACAACAACCCTGAGAGGTGCACTGAAGTAAAGAGGCTGAGCATAGGTATGATGGGACAGAGGACACACACACGCACACATACACACACAGGACACGTACAACAGAACGTTTATTGGTTTTAACTAATTTGTTTAAATCAATTCATTGTTCTAGGAAGCACAGATTAAGAGATGGTACATTCATTCCATGGATAGAGAGACCACACATTCCTCTTTCTCCTCCTCTTCCTCCTCTTCCTCCTCTAACTCCTCCTGCTCCTTTTTCTCCTCTTCCTCCTCTTCCTCCTCCTTTGTTGCTGTGTCTGCATGAATGTCTTTGTGGGAGGGGGACATGCATGCAGATGGAGGTGGGAAAATAGTGGCCCCCAGGTTTTTGATGTTAGGTACCATCAGCATTGTGGTCATATTCCTGTTCTCTTGATCCATGGGGTTGAGGACTTGGTCCACTCCTTCTTGGTATGGGTCTTCAAATGAGTTCAGTCACTTTTCCATCACCACATACTTGTGGCTGCTTTGGAAAGTCGGGATTAGGGAACGGATGTCTTCCACGCAGTTGGAGGCACCAGGGAATTTCAGGTGACACAGGTGAGCTAGACACCGAGCCACAGATCTCTGGTGGCACAAGGAAAAGTCCTCTACCTCCATATACATGTGCTTTCCGTGGGGGAGGCAGATCGCAGTGTCCCCACAGATCTCATCCCCCAGCAGCGCCTTGGAGGCTGGGCCAGTGAAGTCCAGAGCACTCAGGAAGCAGTCCTCCTCCTCAAATAGATCGGACGCCCACCGGTAGAGGTCCACCCTCTGGTGCGGGACCTGGCTCTGGAGCAGCTGGCTGAAGCGCCTCAAGGTCGTGTCCCAGAAGTCTACCTCGCTGCTCTCCAGGTACAAAGCAACCACGTCATTCAGCGCCTGGGCGGCCGCGTTCAGCTGCTCGGACTTGCTCAGGGACAGGTTGACTTGCTCGGAGGCCCTCGCAGCACAGAGAGGCATTCTATTCACCTCGTGAGATTCTGCCGCCTTGAGGCAGGCTTCTGCCTGCTCCTCCAGTCTCTTGGCGCTGCGGGAGGCTAAGGCAGCCTGTTGATCAACACTCCCTGCCTTCGCATGGTCTGGCTTCCAACTCAACAGCCCAGTGCGCCTGTGGAGGCTGGCCTCGGACACAGGCAGCAGGCCCTTCTTGATTTCCTCTTCTTCTGGGTGCGGGAGCTGCCAGGCAAGAGGACTCGAATGGAAAGGTAAAGACCTGCATTGGGAGCTAGAGTTAGAGCAGCAGCACCCTCCAGCCACAGCGCTGATCAGAGTGTGGGGCTGAGTGCTGCGGGACGGTGGGCCAGAGGGGATGCCAACAGAAGAACATCCCATGGATTCCTTAAGTACCCCGGCACAGGACCCTTGTAGTCACAGCCAAGGTGGAGGTGGGGCTGGGGAAAGAGGGCCTCCTGGGTCTGTGGAAAGAAACAAGTAACTAGTGCATGCGATCCCTGAGGGGAGGGAGGTGGCCAAAGCAACAAAGTAGGAATGGGGAGAGCATGCAGAGGTGGAGCCCAGCCAGACAGGGGGGAGACGAGGAGTGGAGCCTGGAGAGCAAAGAACCAATGGAGAAGTGGAGGGGATGATGGGGGGGGAGGGAAAGGGTTAGTTCCAAGGGAGAGCCACAGGGATCACATCTAATAACTAAAGCATCACACCCCTACGGGCTGCTGAGGGAGTGACAAAGAAACAGTGGGGGGCCTTTGGAAAAGCAAAGAGGTCCCAGGGAACAGCTAAGGACCCCCTGTGAGGGGGACTGCTGGTCAAGCTGTTGGCCTGGCCAAGGGTTATCCTCTGTCACTTGGCTGAGGGGGCTTTAGTGTCTATAGCAGACACTAAAGAAATCACACAGACAGAGAGACAGATGGTGATACACAGAGTATCCAAGGGCAATGGTGAGGTAACCCAAAAGAAATCGATTCAGGGTCATTCTGGATAATGGGAACAGCCTGGAAGGACACTGATGCTATGTGAGGGCCTACAGCAGGACCACAAAGGAAGGGTACTGCTCAACAGAATTCAAGCAATGGTCCTGAATGCGTAGGAAGGGTAACACAGGACCTATCCAAGATGCCATCAGACAAAGGAGGAGGTCCTCCAAGAGTCTCCGTTGAGGAACATCACAAAATGTAATCCAAGGACAATGTGGTTAAGGGAAAACTAGAGCCTAGATATTATCTTCCATGAAATTATCAAGGAAAACTGCCCTAATGTTCTAGAATCAGAGGGCAAAATAAATATTGAAATAATCCACTGATCACATCCTGAAAGAGATCAGAAGAGAGAAACTCCTAGGAATATTATGGCCAAATTTCAGAGTTGCCAGATCAAGGAGAAAATACTGCAAGCAGCTAGAAAAAAACAATTGGAGTGTTGTCAAAATACAATCAGGATAACAAAAGATCTGGCAACTTCAACATTAAGGGATTGAAGGGCTTGCAATGGGATATTTCAGAGGTCAAAGGAACTGGGATTGAAACCAAGAATCACCTACCTAGCAAAGCTGAGTATAATACTTCAGGGGAATAAAAGGTCATTCAATGATATAGACGACTCTCAATCACTCATATTGAGGAAAAGGACAGATCTGTATAGAAAATTTGACTTTGCAAGATAAGAATCAAGAGAAACATGAAAAGGTCTAAGGATATATATCATAAAAAGATTCATTTGGGACATGTCTCAATTTTTGAAAATAATTTGTGAGTATAGATAATGTTTTGTTTTGTTTTGTTTTGTTTTGTTTAAGTTTGATAGAATTGTCCTGTGAATCCAGCAGGACTAGTAATTCTTTTTTCTTTGGTAGTTCCTTTATAACTAAATTTATTTCCTACTTTGATATTGGGTTATTTAAGGTCTTCAACTGGTCTTCTGATAGTTTGGGAATTATATATTTTTGAAGGAATTCCTCTATTTTTTTGTCATTTTAGTTTTGTCAGCATATAACTGTATATAATGTCCTGATTATTATTCTTTATTTTTTTCAGGTCTTGCTGTGGCTGTTTCTTCTTCATTTTCTATTTCATTGATTCATTTTTCTGATCGTTTTTTTTTAAATTTAGATTAGGTAAGGGTTTATTAATTATATTAGTATTTTCAAAAACCTAGCTTTTAGTTTTACTTATCATTTCTATGGAATTTTTATTTCTAATTTGTCTATTTTACCTCTAAATTTTAATATGTCTTGTGATTGCTTATATTTGTTTATTTGTTGGGTTTCTATTTTTTATTGAAGATACATATGCACTTAGTTTATTTCGTATTTTTCTATTTTGTTTAGCGTATATTTATAAAGATATTTTTCTCCAAGGACTGCTTTAGCTGCATCTCAGAAATTTAGATATGCTTTTTCATCATGATCATTTTATTTCACATTGCTATTGATTGTTTTTAGGATTTGTTCTTTGTTTCACTAATTATTTAGGATTTCATTTTCAAATCTTCATTGTGGTTTGTATTTTTTGTTTGTGGTTCCTGAACCAAAGGCTATTTTTATTACGTGATCGTCTATAAAGGATAGATTAGCTATTTCTGAATTTTTGTATTGGTTTTTAATACCTCTATGCCCTTGTACATGATCAATATTTGTAAAAGCTTTTTGCAATACTAGGGAATATGTATCTTCTTTGATATTACCATTTAGAAGATGTCAAAACTCTTTAACTTCTAAATTTCTCTAGCAATTTTTTCAGTTCCATATTTTCCCTTATAATTATTTTTCTGTTAGACTTATCTGAAACTGATAAAAACTCCCATCACCATTGTGTTACTATTTATGTATTCTTGTAGCTTGGATTTCCTTTACAAATTTGGATGCTAAGTCATTTGGAGTGAATGAATGCATTATTAAGAGTAGAAAAAGAAATGATGAAGAGGAAGATTTCAGAGAGGCCTGGAAGGACTTATCTGAGAAAAACCAGGAGAATATTATACCCATTAACAGCCATAGTGTATGAGGACTGTTTCTGATAAACTTAGCCCTTCGCAGCAATGCAAGGACCTAAAACATTTCCAAAGGATTCATGATGCAAATTGCCATCCATAGCCAGAGAAAGAACTAAGGAATCAGAATGCAGAAAGAAGTGGACAATTTTCTCTTGAAAAAAATAAAGAGAGAGAGAGAGAGAGAGAGAGAGAGAGAGAGAGAGAGAGAGAGAGAGAGAGAGAGAGAGAGAGAGATGTACACTGTCAGCCAAAACCACTCTTTCAACTATTTTTTTTTAACTCTTTTGGGGGGAGAAGATTTGGTGTATTTGTTCATTGGGATGTATCTGCTTTGTCAAAACAAATAAAACATAAATATTTGGGGAAAAAAAGGGAACGGACAGCCAGAATCCACCCAGAATTCAATTACTAACCATGGAGATAGGGTGAGGATGGACTCTAGCAGGCACCCCAGAAATCTATCCACAGACTGCCTGCTGGCCCTGGACAGTTACAGTATAGACATGGAAAGCAACAGAGTGTTGTGAATGGTCTGAAATCCAGGCCCAGGCAAAGAGCAGAAGAATCTCTACCACAAAATGCTAAGAGGAAACTAAGGATTCACAGCAGGGTTTCCCACCCTAAGTTTCAGCAGCAACCCACTATAGTTATCCCTGAACAATGATTGAAGAGTAGACACCCTCTGGTTCAAAAGCAACCTGAGTACTTGTCCAGAATCCCTGAAATGAACTCCTCAATGAAAAGGAAAGGATTGGTCAAAAAGAAACCGAATTCATGAATATATTGGTTGAAAAAAAATGAGCCCATAGAGACTTTGAATGGAGGGACATGGAGGCTATGTCAGGGCCTGTAGGTGGACCACAGAGGAAGTGTTCTGCTCAACTGAACACAAGTGATGGACCTGAATGCCCAGCAAAGGGAACACAGGATCTATCCAGGATGCCAGCAGACAAAACAGCAGGTCCTCCAATGGGCTCCTTTGAGGGAATACTACAGAAATTGATCCAAGGACGTTGTGGTTACTGGGAAAATCTCCTGAGTTAGAGGAATCATCGGTGCAAGGGCCTATTTGCCCCTAGGAATGCCATAGAGCAACATATTGTGGATCTGAAACAAATCCCTCAACTTAGAGCAGGCAGTCACAGTGGGGGCCCTTTCAGGGAACACAAAACAGATGCCTTCAAATCTGTCAAAGATGTTCCTGTGCCCTTGAATATTCTCTTAATCGTGACTGACAATAGGATCTCATCCAGAATCCCCTCAATCAGCTGCCCAGTGAAAATGAGCCAGAGAGTTCACCAAAAAAGCCCACGTTCAAGCAGTCTTTTGAGCCAGTTATTTGGGTTTTCTAAGTTACCCTAGAAATGTGTCCACATTTGCTCCCAAAGTGGTCTCCCACAGAATCTGATACATGCTAAAGTCCTTCACAGCAGGGGGACCTATATTACACTCTGGGCAATTTCCCTCATATCCATCCACCAAGAGTCCAAATACCTTTAGAGGGTTCAGTGTAGGAAAATCACAGCCAGTACCTTGCCAACGTACCCTTTAAGTGGGTCCCTGGTCTAGAAAAGGGAAGGGACACTGAGAATCCATGCAGAATTCAATCAGTCACAGTGGAGGTGGGCTGATAATGGGCTCAAGTGGACACCAGAGAAACCTCTACACAGACTGCTGTTTGGCCCAGCACAGTTCGAGTGTAGACATGGAAAGCAGCAGAGCCCAAGAATGGCCTGAAATCCACACACAGGCAAACAGAAGAGGAATCTGTAAAACAAAAAGCTTAGACAGAAATAATTATTCACAGAGAGGATCCCCCTGAGATTCCAGTAGCAACTCACTAAAATGATTCATGAACATTGACTGCACAGTAGACAGCCCTTAGTTCAAAGGAGACACCAGGGACTAAGCTAGAATGTGCCTAATGAACTCCTCAGAGAAAGAGGAGAAAAATATTCAAGAAAAAATCCAACCTGGGAGCATATCGGTTAAAAAAAATAGTCCGAAAGAGACTTTGGAGGAAGGTACTCTGACGGTAGGTCTTGGCCTAAAGGTGAATGACAGGAGAAATGTTCTTCTTAGCTGAACACAAGCAATGGGCCTGAATACCCATAATGGGTGACCAGTAACCTTCCAAGGTGCCAGGTGCCACAGCAGGAGGTCCTCTAAGGGGCTCTGGTGAGGGAAACTGACAGAAATACATCTGGGGACATTATGCTTCACTGGAAAAAATCTCCTGAGTAAGAAGGAGCATTGCTGGAAAGGCCAATTCCGTGATAAGTATGCCTTAGAACAAAAGAGGATGAATCTGAAACAAAGAACTCCACTTACAATAAGCCGTCACAGCAGGGGACCTGTCCATGAACCAAAGAACAGATCCCTTTATATCTGTCAAGAGTTGTTCTTTGGACTTTCAATATTCCCACAGTCATGACTGATAATAGGATCTTAACTGGAATCCCAGTAACCAATTGCCCAGAGAAAACAAATCAAAGAGAACAAGCTGAAGCAATCATTGAACCACTTGCTTGGGCTTTAGAAGTGACCCTAGAAATATCTCCACTGACTACATTTGGTCTCAAGGCAAGCCTTCAGTCTAGAGGGAAAGCAGGAAGTGGACCAGAAGCACCTGAAATGGAGACCCAGTACAGAGAAATAAAATCTTCCAAAAATCCAATCCATGCCACCAGCCTTCATAGGAGGGGGACTTACATTACACTCTTGACAAGATTCCCTCACATTCATCTTCCAATAGTCTGCAGACTTTAAAAAGTCTAATGGAGGAAAAGCACAGCAAGGACCTTGCCAAAGTACTCTATAAGTGTGGCCATGTCAAGTAAAGGGAATTAATAGCCAGAATATACCCAGAATTCAATCACTCACACTTGGAGGACTGAGGATGGGCTCTAGCAGACATGACAGAAACCTATCCACAGGCTGCCTGTTGACCCAGGAGAGTTCTAGTGTAGATCTGGAAAGCAGCAGAGCAGCCAGAATGGCCTGAAATTCAGACCCAGGCAAAGAAAAGAGGAATCTACAACACAAAAGGCTACGAGAGAAGTAATACTTCACAAGAGGATCCTATCTGAAGTTCCAGCAGCAAAACACTGAAATGATCCCTGAATGATCACTGGAGAAAAGACAGTCCCTTGGTTGAGAGGGACCCAGGAATTAGGCTGAATGCCCCAAATGAACTCCTCAGCAAAAAAAAAAAAAAAAAAAAGTTAAGAACATTCAAGAAGAAAGCCAATGTAGCCAAATAATTGCTTAAAAAAATAGGACAAGACAGACTTTGGAGGCAGGGACATTGATGCCATGTCACAGCATATAGGTGGACCACAGAACAACTATTTTGCTCAACTGTATACAAGTAATGGGTCTGAAAGTCTCTTAAAAGGGATCAAGGAACTATCCAAGGTGCTAAGAGCAAAAGTAGGATGTACTCCAAGGGGCTCCGGTGAGGTAAATTCACAGAAATTGAGCTGGGGACATTGTGGTTACTGGGATAAGTCTCCTGGGCAAGAAGGAGCATTAATGGAAGGGCTAATTCCCTGCTAGGCATGTGTTAGAACAAAAGAGGATGAACTTGAAGCAAAGCATGCAACTTTGAGCAGGCGGTCATAGTAGGGGGATCGTCAAAACTGTCAAAAAATCTACTTGTGACTTTCAATACTTCCTCAGTTGTAACTGACAATAGGATCAATCAGAATCCCCTAAATCATCTGCCCAGAGAAAGAGAGTCGCAAACCATAATAAAAGAGTTCATGCAGAAATATTTAGTGAGCCAGCTGTTTGGGCTGTAAAACAACTTTAGAAGTGTCTACAATAACTGTACGTGGTCCAAGGCAATCCTTCTGTCTGGATGGAAAGCAGGAAGTGCACCAGAAGCAACTGAAATGGAGACCCAAGTATAGAGAAAGGGAATCTTCCACAAATTCCCATCCATGCCACAAGCCTTCATGCCGGCAGGCCAACGCTTGACTCTGGACTATATTCCCTCATATCTATGCACCAAAAGTCTGCAGAGCTTAGAAAGTCCAAGTGAGGAATAGCACAGCCAGAACCAGGCAAAAGTATCCCCAAATTGAGCCAATAGTCAAGAAAGGGGGCTGTACAGTGCAAATCCGCCCAGAACTCAATCATTCATGGTAGAGGGGCTGAGGATGGGCTGTGGCAGAGACAGCAGAAACCTGTTCTCAGATTGCACATCTGCCAAGGACAACTCCATTGTGTACATAGAAAGCAGCAGGGGCACCAGAAAGGCCTGAAATCTTGACTCAGACAGAAAGCAGAGGAATCTTCCACAAAATATCATCCATAAGTCAGCCCTTCACAACAAGGGGGCAGACCTTGGAAACTGGGCCAGATTCCTTAATCTGGATGCACTAACAGTTTCTAGATCGGACAAAGCAGAATGGCGGAAAAGCACAGCTAAAAGGAGGCCAGAATTCCCCCAAAGTATGATAGTGGTCAAGAAAAGAGAACGTTCAGCCAAAATTCGGCCAAAATTAAATCACTCACAATGGGGACCTGAGGAGGGCATGTACCAGAAACTCCAGAAATTTGGGGCATGCCAAGGCAAACTGAGGATATGCCAAAGAACCAGTTGGGGTCCTTTGAAAAAGCAAAGAGGTCACTGGGAACCACAAATGACTATAGGGGAGAGGGGCTGTTAACCAAGCTGTTAGCCTCTATCACCAACGATTCAGCTCTTCCAGTATTTATAAATAGTTTTTAAATTTCAGGGAAATTTTTAATGCTAATTGCTGAAAGGAAAGAGAGGAAATAAAAACATGACTCAAGTGTGTGCTTTATGGGGGCTGGAAACCCCATGATGCCCCATGGAAACAATATCACAGTCATAGGATCATGAGTGTGGAGCTGGGAAGGGACATCACAGGCCGTTAAATTCAACAGAGGAGGAAAGGAGGCACAGAGGTTAAACGACTTGCCCAGTGCTGCACAGCTGGTAAGGGAGGCTGAATTCAAACTCAGGTCCTGTGACTCACCAAGTCCAGCATTTTATCCACTACACTATACTCCATCTGATGATACAAAAGGATTTTCAATAAGATAAACTTTCCGAAGGAGGTTTGTCAAATAACTTTTAAACATTTTTTTGGTAAGGACTACCAGATTCCATTGACAAAAACTGAAAGATAGTTCAGAAGCTTCCAAACTTCTTGGGATGGGATCTAAGTTGAATTCCAGGCAAAAGCCTCAGAGAGCTATAAGCAGAATGAGATGATTATTGGGGAGAGAATGTCTGACTGAGGCAGATTTTTCTCTCCAGTCTAGAAGTTGGGGAAAGATTGGGAAAGGCATCATGCAAGTGGTAGCACCTAGGCCAGGAAGGTCCAATCAGGTCAAACCAAGCCTTGAAGGAAGAAGGAAGCTTTCAGGCAACATTGGTCTAAACTAAAGGGCAGGCACAGGATGGCAGGAAAAATAAAGAACTGCCTAGTAAATCAGAAGATCAGAATCTCTGAAGGAAAATAGTAATGGTTTAGGGTAGAAAGATAATATAATGGCAGGTTGCAGAGGTGATAAAAGTCCAACCTGAGCATTTATATCCTGTTCTGCAGGCTCTAGGGAGGCACCCCAGAAATGTATCCACAGATGGCCAGTGAGCCCAGGACAGACCCAGTGTACACGTGGAAAGCAGCAGAAGGGCCTGAATGCCCTGAAATCCAGATCCAGGCAAAGAGGAGAGGAATCTGTAACACAAAAGGCCAAGAGGGAAGTAATGATTCACAGTAGGGGGTCCAACTCAAGGTTCCAGCAGCAACCCACTGTAGTGATCTATGAACAATAAATGGAGAGCACACAGCCCTTAGTGCAAGAGGGACCCAACTGCTGATCCAGAATCCCCCAACAGAACTCCTCAGCAAAAAGGAGAAGAATGGTCAAAAACAAGTCCAAACCAGGAACAAATTGGTTTAAAAAAATGAACCCAGAGAGACTTTGGATGCAGTGAAACAGGTGCTACATCATGGCCTATAGCTAGACCACAGAGGAAGTGGTCTGCTCAACTGAACACAAGCAATGGACCTGAATTCACCATAAGTGGAACCCAGGAATTATCAAAGGTGCCAGCAGACAAAGCAGGAGGTCCTCCATAGGGCTCTGGTGAGGGAACCCCACAGAAATTGCTATGGGGACCTTGTGGTTACTCAGAAATATCTCGTGGGGTAGAGGGAGAATATGGGGAAGGCCCAATTCCCTGCTAAGAATGCCAAAGAGGAAGGTGGAGCCAAGATGGCAGAGTGAGAGCAACTACTCACCTAAGTTCTTAGATAAACACCTTCTGATACCTCTACAAAAGAATCTGACCAAGTTTTACAGGTGCAGAATATATGTATATCAGGAATGCAAGGCTGGATCAATATTAGGAAAACTATTAGTATTATAGACCATATCAACAATGAAACTAACAGAAACCACATGATTATCTCAATAGATGCAGAAAAAGCTTTTGACAAAATACAATACCCATTTCTATTAAAAACACTGCAGAGCATAGGAATAAAGGGGGCTCTCCATAAAACAGTAAGCGGTATCTACCTAGAACCTCCAGCAAGCATTATATGCAACGGGGATAAGCTAGATGCATTTCCAATAAGATCAGGGGTGAAACAAGGATGTCCATTATCACCACTGTTACTCAAATGTTAGCTGTAACAATGAGAAGATGAAGGAATTAGAATAGCCAAAGAAGAAACTAAGTTATCACTCTTTACAGATGATATCGGAGATTCAAGTAAAAAAAAAAAAACTACTTGAAATAATAAACAACTTTGTCAAAGTTGCAGGTTACAAAGTGAGCCCACACAAATCTTCTACATCTCTATATATTATGAACAAAGTCCAACAGCAAGAGATAGAAAGAGAAATCCCATTTAAAGCTAGGGTAGACACTATAAAATGTTTGGGAGTTTACCTGCTGAAACAAACCCAGGGACTATATGAACACAATTAAAAGACACTTTTCACACAAATAAAGTCAGATCTAAGTCAGTGGAAAAACATCAATTGTTCATGGGTAGGCTGAGCCAATATAAAAAAAAATAACAATTCTACCTAAATTAATTTACATATTTACTGCTATACCAATCAAACTATCAGATAATTATTTTTTAAAGCTGGAAAAAATAATATCAAAATTCATCTGGAAGAGCAAGAGGTCCAGAATATCAAGGGGACTAATGAAAAAAAAAATGCCAGGGAACATGGCCTAGCACTACCAGATCTCAAATTGTATTATAAACAGCAGTTATCAAAACCACGTGGTACTGGCTAAGAAACAGAGGGGTAGACAAGTGGAATATCCTAGGTATTCAAGACACAGTAGGCAATGAATACAGCAATCTACCCAGCTTCTGGGATAAGAACTCACTGTTTGACAAAAATTGCTGGGAAAACTGGAGAGCAATGTAGCAGAAACTAGGCCTAGATCAATGCCTGACACCACACACAAGAATAAAAACCAAATGGGCACACGATCTAGGTATAAAGATTGATACTATGGAAAAATTGGTGGAGCAAGGAATAGTGCATTTATCAGATTTATGGAGAAGGGGAGAATTTTTGATAAAAGAAGAGATAGAAAGCATTATGAAGTGCAAGAGGGATTATTTTGATGACATTGAACTGAAAAGTTTTTGCACAACCAAATCCAATGCAACCAAGATTAGGAAGGATGCAGAAAACTGGGAAAGAATTTTTGTAGCTAGTGTATGTGATAAAGGCTTCATTTCTGGAATATATAGAGAAATGAGTCAAATGTACAAAAATACAAGTCATTCCACAATTGATAAATGGTCAAAGGATATGAACAGGCAATTTTCAAAGGAAGAAATTAAAGCTATCTATAGTCATATGAAACAATGCTCTAAATCACTACTGATTAGAGAGATGCAAATCAAAACAACTCTGAGGTACCACATCACACTTACCTGATTGGCTAACATGACAGAACAGGAAGATGATAAACGTTGGAGAGGATGTGGGAGAGTTGGAACACTAATTCATTGTTGATGGAGCTATGAGCTGATCCAACGATTCTAGAGGGCAGTTTGGAACTATGCCCAAAGGGCTACAAAAATGCGCATACCCCTTGACCCACTAATAACTCTTCTAGGACTGTATTGCCAAGAGATCATAAAAATGGGAAAGGGTCCCACATGTACAAAAATATTTATAGTAGCACTCTTTGTGGTGGCCAAAAACTGGAAATTGAGAGGATGTCCATCCAATGGGGAATGGCTGAATGAATTGTGGCATATGAATGTAATGGAATATTATTGTCCTATAAGGAATAATGAACAGGAAGACTTCAGAGAGGTCTGAAAGGACTTACATGATCTGATGCTGAGAGAAAGGAGCAGAACTAGGAGAACTTTGTACACAGCAACAACCACAGTATGTGAGCGCTTTTTTCTGGTAGACTTGGAACTTCTTTGCAATGTAAGGACTTGAAAAAATTCCCAATGGTCTTTTAAGGCAAAATCCCTTCCATATCCAGAGAAAGAACTATGAAATTTGATCACAGAATGTAGCAGATTATTTTCTTTTATATTACTTTTTGGTTTGTTATATGATTTCTCCCATTCATTTTAATTTTTCTATGCAGCGCAACTATGGTGACAATGTATGTAATAAGAATGTATGTGTAGAACCTATATAAAATTGTATACCATCTCAGAGAGGGAGGGGGGAGGTAAGGGAGAGGAAGGGGGAAAAATGTAAGTTATATGGTAAGTTATATGAAAATAAATAAAGTTAGTATAAAAAATGAATGCCAAAGAGCAACAGATTATGAATCTGAAACAAAGCCTTCAATTTAGAGCAGTCAGTCACAGTGGGGGCCCTTCCACGGATCACAAAACAGATCCCCTCAAATATGTCAAATATGTTCTTGTGAGTTTGAATATTGCCTGAATCATGACTGACAATAGGATTTCAACCAGAATCCCTTAAATCAGCTGCCCAGTGAGAGTCACAGAACACAAGAAGAAAGCCCATGCTGAAGCAGTCAGTGAACCAGCTACCTGGGCTTTACACGTGACCCTAGCAATGACACCATTGACTACACTTGCTTCCAAGGCAATCTTTACATCTAGAGGCAAAGCAAGAAGTGGACCACAAGCACCTGAAATGGAGACCCAGGTAAAGAGAAAGGAAATCTTCCACAAAATCCCTTTCATGTCACAGACCTTTGCACAGGGGGGCCTACATTGTAGTCTCGGTCAGATTCCTTCATATTCTTCCACCAACAACAGTCTGAAGACCTTACACAGTCCAGTGAAGGAAAAGCACCACCAGAAGTAGGCCAAAGTTCCCTCACAGTGTGTCCCTGGGCAAGAAAGGGGAATGTACAGCCCAAGTCTACTTAGAATTCTATGTTTCACAGTAGAGGGGCTGAGGATGGGCTCTGGCAGAGACAGAAGTAATCTATCCACAGATTGCATTTCTGTACAATGCAATTCCACTGCATACATAGAAAGGAGCAGAGGCATCAGGAGGGCCTGAAATCTAGACTCAGAAAGAGAGTTGAAGAAACTTCCCCAATGTCCTATGCACAGGCCAGGCCTTCACACAGGGGTAGTGGGCTACCTTGGAATCTGGGCCACATTCCTTAACCTGGACCTAACAGGTGTTTGCATACCTGAGAAAGTACAATGGTGGAAAAATACAGCTAGAAGTAGGCCAGAACTCCTCCAAAGTATGTCCCTGGTAAACAAAAGGGAATGGGCAACTAGAATCCACTCAGAATTCAATCACTCACAGTGGGGCGCTAAGGATGGGCTCTAGCAGGTAACCCAGAAATGAATTCACAGACTGCCTCTTGGCTCAAGACTGTTCTAGTATATACTTACAAAATAGAAAAGGCATCAGAAGTCTCTGAAATGGAGACCTGGGCAGAGAGTAGAGGAATCTTTCCCAAAATCCCATCCACAGACCAGGCCTTCACAGTATAGGGGCCTACCTTGGAATCTGGGTGAGATTCCTTAAGGTGTATGCACCAACAGTTTGCATACCTGAGCAAGCACGATGGCGGAAAAGCACAGCTAAAACTAGACCAAAGTAACCTCTAAGTATGATCCTGGTCAAAAAAATGTGAATGGACAGCCCTAATCTACCCAAAATTGAATCACTCACATACAGAAACACCACAGTCAGTTCCCGTATCTCCATGAACAATGTGATGTAGCTATAATCGCCTGAGTTAGAGGTAAAGAGTAGGGTAATCTGAGAAGAAATCATCCCATACATGGAATATTCATTCATAACATTGGAGTCTAAAGTAGATTAAACATTCCCTAAAATCTATTCACAGATAGAATGTGAAGTTTAGACCCTTAGTCAAGATGCACAACTGGAACTCAACCAGATTTCTCCCCAAGATAGAGTCAGATAAATAGAGGAGGAAACTTCAACAAAGAACATCTAATTTTGTCATAATCTTTCACAACAGTGCAGCCTACATTGAACTCTTATGGAGATCTTTTAAAATCTTTCCCCTGACAGTTTGTAAAACCTAGCAAGTTCCTCAGTGAAGCGGTACAACTGTAACTGGGCCAGAATCTCTTAAAAACGAAACCCAGGTAGAGAGAAGAAAAATGTGTAAGAAGAATTCTAACTAGGAAGCTACTCATTAAAGCCAGGGGCATCAAGCTGACTCCCCTGGTATCTCATCACAGATGTGGACTTAAGAAAGTCCTTTCGATTTCCTAGAAAGCTGGAGAAGGAACAGAATCTCTCCTCATCTGGGCCCATACAAAAAAAGAAGAGGATCCTGGAACCAACATTTCACAGTCATTCCCTGCACAGAGACCTACATTGGCCTTTAATCCAAATTCCCTAGTATCTATCCAGCAAAAATGTTCAGATCTTAGGAATTCCATTCATGGAAAAGAACAATCAGATCTAGGGCAGAGAGCTCCAAAAGGATGCCCTTGATAAAGAAAAGTGAATATACAACCAATATCCACCTAGAATTCTCTACTCCCAGTGGGGGGTGAAGAGGATAGGCTCTGACAAGGAACCCAGAAATCTCCCTGGAGACTTCATTCCATTCCAAGATAAGTTGATTGTACACATTGAAAATAGGAGGTTAGTGAGAATGGCCTCCAGTCTAGACCCAGGTAAAGAGAAGAGGAATCTGTAACATAAAATCCATCCATGAAAAGTCATTCACAGCAGGCCAGCCAAATGTGGCCTCTAGTAAAAATCTCCTAAATTCAATCCATAGAGAGTTGCCACAATTTTCAGAGTCTGCTGATTGACAAAGACATAAAGGACCATGGCAGAATCTCCTGAAAGGAAGCCACAGGTAAATAAAAAAGAAATGGGCAAAAGAAATCCCATCCAGGATTCAATCACTCACTGCAGGAGGTCTGAAGCTGGGCTCTGAGAGTGTACAAATCTATCCCCATACTGCAAGTTGTCCCATAAAAAAATACTTGTGTCTACATGGCCCAAGGCACCAGAAGAAGAATCTGCTTCATCAAAACCACCTTTGGGAGTATCATTCACAGCCAGAGGGTCAACCCTGGACTCTAGTACAGACTTCCTAAAATTTACTCTTGAACAACCTGGAAATATTATATAGTCTCCTGGTTGAGAGGGACACTAGGAACTAGAACAGAATTCACAAAAGGAAAGACCCAGGTAAAGAAAAATGAATGGACAATAGGAAATCTGCATAGGATGTGATCACTCACAGCAGGGGTTTGAAAAATTTGGTTCTAGAAGACCTCAGAAATGCATTCTGAAACACCATGTCATCCCCAAACCTTTCCTATGTCTACATGGAAAACAGGAGGTGGGCCAGAATGGTCTGAAATGTAGACCCAGGTAAAGAGAAGATAATTTGTCACATAAAACCCACACATGGGAAAATTAACCACAGGGGCTTAACGCGGTCTTTTACAAAGATTCTCTAAAATCTATCCACAAATGGTTTATACAATTTTTAGGGTCACTTGCTTGAGAAAGGCAATAGAAACTAAGCCAGAATCCTCTAAAAGGAAGCCCCAAGTAAAGAAAGTGAATGTACAACAGGAAGTCCACCTAAGATACAATCACTCAGGGCATGGAGACTGATGATGCACTCTAGCAGAGAGCCCAGAAATCTGTCCTCAGACTGCGTGACATCTGAAAGTAATTATTGTGTCTACATGGAAGGAAGCAGGTGGACCAGAATTGTCTGAAATAGAGAAGCAGGTAAAGAGAAGAGAAACCTGCAACAAAATTTCCCACCATGGGAAATTTGTTTGAAGCAGAGAATCAACCCTAGATTCTACTACAGACTTATATTTATCCATGGACAATCTGGGGACCTAAAACAGTCTTTTGTCTGAGGGGGACAACAGGAACTAGGCCATAATGCCCCATAAGGAAGCCCCAGGTAAAGAAAAGAGGAATGGACAACAAAAAATCTAACCAGGAAGCAATCAATTGCAGCATGGGGGTGGGGACTGAAGTTGGGCTCTAGTGGAGACCCTAGAAATCTATCCACAGACTGCATGACATCTCAAGATAATTCTTATGTTCACACAGAAAGCTGGAGGTAGACTTGAATCACCTGAAATGAAGACCCAGAAGAGGAATCTGCAATATAAAATTCACCCAAGGGAAAATCATTCATGGCAATGGAGCCTAATGTGGACTCCAATACAGTTCCCTCAAAATCTATCAAGGGACTTTCTCCATTCAACCTTCCTATGGTCTAGAAGGAACGGAAGACCTCAGTCAGAATCCCAGACATGGGATTTCTGGGTAAGAAAAGGAATTTGTATCAAGAAATGCAGTCATGCAGGAAATTTATTACTATAAGAAGGGCAAAGGAGTATTCTAATAGAGATTTCCTGAAATTATTCCACAGCCTGTTTATAAACCTGAGACAGTCCCTTGTTCTAGTGGAAATGGAAAAAGATGGGTTATTATGACCCATATGTAGACTTAGGTAAAGACAAGAGGGATCTGGTGACTTCTAAAATTTCCAAAATTCCAAAAATGTAGCAGTCATTGCTGAGGGGCTCAAACTTTAGAAGGGACCTCAGAAGTCTATCCATGAACTGTCTGTGGTGCCAAGAAAGTCCCCTAAATCTGGAGGGAAAACAAGAGGTGGATCCCCTGTTATGGAGACTCAGGTAAAGAGAAGAAGAATCTGCAATAAAAAAATCCACCCCTGAACAGTCATTCACATCCACAGACATTCTATTGACCTTAGACAGCCCCTTCATCAAGAGTGACCACAGGAACTAGGGCAGAATTGCCCAAAGGGAAGCCTCAGGTAAAGAGAAGAGGAATGGACAACAGGAAATCCAACCATGAAGCAAATTTTTAACAAGCAGGCCAAAGGGGTACAGTAGTACACACATCTTGAAAGTGTTCTGTCGCTTTTCTGTGGATCCTTTGTTCTAGAAGGAATACAAGAGATGGTCCTGAATCTCTTCCATAGGAGACCCAGGTAAAGACAAAAGGACCTGATGTAAAAAACTCAACTCTGGCGGAATCTATCATAGCAGGGAAGCCAAACAGTGACTCTCCTACAGAATTCTTGAAAACCGTGCATGGACAGTCTCTGTACCTGAGAAGGTCTTTTGGACTAGAGCAAATGCAGAAGCTCTAGGTAAAAGAAGAGCAATCTGGGGCCAGAAATCCAGTCATGGAGCCTTCTGTCACACATGGACCCTTAACAAGGCCTCCAGGATGGACTTCTTCAAATGTAGCCATAGGATGTCTGTGGGCCCAAGGCAGCCTTGTGGTACAGAAGGAAAGCAGAAGCTCAACAGATACCCCCAAGATGAGGACCCAGGTATAAAGAAGAGGAATCTGTATCATGAAATCTACCATGAAGCTTTAATTCACAGCAGGTCCCCTCACTTGTATGTATAGGGTGCCAGTGGAGACCCTGCTGTAAAACTGTTGCTACACCACTGATATTTTTGCATCAAATTCCTCTTGTCTTATCTGGGTCTCCCTTAGAAGGGATTCTGGCCAGCACTTCTGGTCCTTTCAGGCCGAGTAACTGTCTCAGATCCACGGATAGTTTGTAGATAGATTTCAGGGCCTCTATAGTAGATTCATTGTTATGACGACCCCCCCACCCACTTTGACTGATTGCACCATATTTGTATTTTTTGGTACAGATTCCTCTTCTCTTAACCCAGAGGTGAGGAACCTACAGCTTTGAGGCCACATGTGGCCTTCTAAGTCCTTGGGTGCAGCTCGTGACTGAGTCCAAGTTTTACAGAACAAATCCTTCTAATAAGGGGATTTGTTCTGTGAAGTTTTGCAATATTTGAGGACCTAGAGGACTGCAAGTGTCCGCCAGGCCCTCCCCTGTCCCGTGGCTCCCATATGGGGAATACTGGCCCATGTCTTACTTTCCCTTTTTACAAAGGGAGTATCTCACAGTTAGAGTTCTTGGGGTATGTTCATTTGAATAGGTAATAAATGACATCTTTATTTTCACTAACCTCTACCTCAATGATGTATTTTTCATTAAAATCGTTCTCAGAAGAGGACGATAGGCTTCAGTCAACTTCCAAAGGATTCCAGGGCCACAAAAAGGTTAAGATTCCCTTCTTTCAGAGTTCTCAAATCATAACTTGGCATCTTGCCTGATCTCTTTACTTGATCAGTTGAGATACTTCTGTCTGCTTGGTCTGCACTTCCATTCTGGCGGCATGCAATTGGCATTCTCTTCAGAAACTGTGATTTCTCTTAGGTCATGAGGTATGGGCAGGTGGGTCAAATGTTCCTAAAACTCATTGCAATCAGTTTTGTTCCCTGTAAGCCACAATATATGTATTCCAACTCCTGGGCTCACATAAGAAAATAATCATATAAACTGAGGGCAAGGATTATTAACCCTTTTTTTTGCATCCTGAACTCCTTGGGCAGTCTGGTGAAGCCTATAGAGCACTTTACAGAATCATCCTTCTAAGTGCCTAAACTAAAATACAAAGGAAACCAGTTAAACTGAAATAGTTATTAGAATATTTTTTAAAATTATGGCATACTACTCATTAGTGGGTCTAATATCTTCAGTGATTATGAAATCCTGATGCATATAAATGGTACACTGAGATATCTGCAATTACTATAATGTGATATGATGATATCCGTGATTTCTAGTGATGATGAAGTTAGAGCTATTACTATTTCTACTCTGGTTTGTTGCTTGCATTCATTATTAAAGGAAATTCTCGATTCCGGTCAGAGGCTGGATAAATCAAGATGTCACTTCTTTCTCTATCCAAATTTATAAAGTTCCTGAAATAGACTCATGGACCCTTCCCACGGACCCCAGGCTAAGATTACCTTTGGTGTAAGGAAAAGTTTAGAGATGGCATGCGTATTTCTGTTGCCCATGTTGATAGAGAACCCAGGCTCAATTTTCTAATTGCATTTGAGCCCTCTTAAAAATGTTATACAAATATGGAGAGGATAGGGGGAGAAACAAGATTGGGGGAAGCTGTTAATTTTATTTTAAGTTTGCCATCCTTAACTCTGTTATTATAATCCAGTCTATTGTTTCTTCATTCTCCTTCCTGGCTGGGGATCTGGCCATTTGACAATGAGACCACCATTAAGTCTTCTCATTCTGGATCCTTAGCATTCTCTTATCTTCTAGAGAGGCTACAAGAACCCAAATAATGTGGACTGAGATCACAGAGTTAGAGTACGAAGGGATTCTGGAGATCTCCTCATCCTGTACCCTCATTTTATAGATCAGTCAACGGGGACTCAAGGAGATTAAGCAATCTGCTCCACATCTCATAGGTTATAAATGAGTCTGGGTTTCATTCCTGGCCCTCTGGCTACAAACCCAGTATACCTTCCACTATTCCACAGGAGCCAAATCAGTCCAGTCCAATTCTTCATAACCCATCTACTGAGATCTTGTTAGGGAAGCTGAGCTGGGATTGGGATCTTCCTTGCTCTCTAACCAAGCTCTAGAGAGGGGTGGAGGGCAAGATTACAACACAATCCTGGTTATTCCAGCTCAGGATTCTAAGAAAAAACAAAGAAGCTTTTTTTTTCCTACTCACTTGTCCACTCAGCTCCAGAGGCAAATAAGTGATCATCACCACTTATACTTTCTCTGTCATACATCTTACACATTTACCTCTCCAGTCTCTCAATAAAAACTCCTTTGTGCATTACAGAAATAATGTCTAAGTTTTCAGTGGACTACCCTTTGAGACGTATCTTTTTCCTCTGATTTTGGAGCCATGTAATTCTGAAGAGCGGAAAGAGCTCACTGATTACCTGACAGGCAAAATAGCCACTTGAAGTGAATTGCTTGTAACTTAGTTACCGGTATACACCCATGTGAAAACATCTTTCTTTTCCCTGGATTTCTAGCCTTAGTATTTTCTCTGTGATATCATACGTGATTGAATGGAACTCAAAGCAATTTGTCTTGTTGCCATTTTGAAGGCCTAGTCACCAACCCTACAGACAATAATTGCTTCACCCCTCTAATAAGGTGGGAGACTCTCTATAATGAGACTTATTAACCTTGGGTCTAAGGGGTCTATGGATAGATTTCAGGGAATCCACGAACTTGAATGGGTGAATAATCTTTATTTTCACTATCCCATTGACACTTTCTTTGATTATGAATTTGAAAAAAAAAAACACCTTATTTTGACACAACAAAAGGTTAAGAATCTCTGCTCTATGGTACAGAGTCTTTTTTATCGCTGAAGATTAATCGCCTCAAATAATCCTCTATTTTTTCATGGTTTTTAACGTGATTTGATAATGTACTGATACAAGTTTATTCTGTTTTTGTAGGTGGCAGTGTGCTATAGTAGAAAAAATGATAGACTTGGAATTAGGAGACCTATGTTTGAATGTCATTTCTTGAGATTTTCTAGCTGTGTCATCTTGGGCAAAGCACTTTCTCTGCATTTCAATTTTCTCATTTGTAAAATAGGGACACTGTTACTTTCCCTACCTATGTGGCTGATGTGGTTATGAGGAAAAGTCTTTAAAAACCTTAAAGTGTTCTCCCCTATACACTCAATTCGACTTCTGAAGAAAATAGGTCTGCAATTCCTATAGGTGCCAGCAGAAGCCAGTGGTTCTACTTTTTTATTTTTTAATGATGAATCAAGTGGTGGGAATATGAAAATATTTTCCTAAGGTATGGCCAGTGGGGTATGAGATTAGTGTATATAGTTGTCCTGATCATTTTTAATTCACTCATCTCTAAGAGCTGAATAAATGCTTTTATGAATGGAACAGAATCCCCTTAGCACAAAATTCATATTGACTAAATGGCCCTTTCTATTTCTCCTTACTTGCTCTAACTCCACTGTCCTCTCAACCAAATCGAGACTTGCATGGGAGCTCCCAGACGCTGTAAACCAAACCTTTACTTATCTACTCATAACACCACTAGGTGCTAGAACCTGAGTCTGTGGGTTCCCTCCAATCTAGGCAGCAAACAGAGTTTAGGATGAACCTGGACACAAGTCAAAATACTTAATGGCTTACTAATTCTGATTGCTGTTAGCTAGCACTGTATTTATTCTTGATTCTTGAACTGATCTTAGCTGAAACGATTAGATTTCCCTCCATGGACTGAGTGGGGAAAATTCTTTCTGTACTAGGTCTATATCTGAAGTCAGATTATAAAAAAAAGCCCCAAAGAACATAGAGATCAAAACCTCAGTATTTTTCCGCACTCTGAAAGAAACATTTCCCACTCTCATTTCAGTTCCTGACTTGCCTTTCCCTGCCTCCCCTAACTGAGAACATTTACATTTTCTTCACCACTTCCCTTCCTGTTTTTCAGAATTCCTTTTTCAAGGGGTCATAGCTGACCAACCTGTTTTTTTCTCTCTCTCTTTTTTTTTCAGGTCTGAGACCTATTAAAGATTCCTTTGGTTTGGGGGAATTTTAAAAGATTTTTTGAGTCTAAAAGAAGTCAGACAAACCATTTTTCCAGACAATTAGTGGTTTTCTCACTGTGGAAGTGGAACACTGGTGGCTCCTATTGAGAAAGGTCCCAGTTTCCTCATCTGTAAAATGAGGGGGTTGGACAAGATGATCTCCAAGGTGTCAGGAGGGGTCAGAGACAAGTCTTGAAATAGCAATAAAGTAGGTTACTGACAAATGAGAGATGCAATCTTATTCTGGATTTCGTAGCTGGCATTAAAGCCAAGGAGGAGGATAGATTGTTGACTCACAAGCTGCCCTCCAACCAAGTGAGCATAAACATTCAACTCTCCCACAGTCTAGAGTCTGCCATACCACACAGAGAGGACCCATGGCCCAGCTCCACCAAATTGGACTGAAGGAAGGATCTGGAATATGTTATATAGAGCAGTGGTGTCATACTCAAATAAATTAACATACAGGTTGGAGTATATGTTTATTTATCTTGTTAAACATTTCCCAGTTTCATCTGAATCTGATTTGGCCTGCATCTAGTGGCATCAGGCCAAAGGAGTTTTTGACACCTCTGATTTTGAGCACTAGTTAGCCTTCTCATATGGATTCATTACTACCAAGCACTAGTATTTGCTGTGCCCAAGATTTCAGGTACCTTGCAGCAAGGTGGCAAAAATGGCTTTGCCAAGGACACACAAGAAATTCCAAACCCAAGTACAAAGGGGAACCACCTGAGATGATCAGATCCCCATCTGAATTGCACTGCAATAAAAAAGATCTCACTTCTGTGTCTCCCTAGATCCCTGACCAACAAATTCTGCCCCATGATACACCATTTAAGCAGATTAATTCTTCCTGATTCCTTGTGCTACCCCAAGATCAAGGAAAGTCACATGTGCTCCCTTGGGTCTATTGGTCACTGTGGCTTGCCTCAACAGCTATATTGCTTTTCTTGCTTTATTAGGGAAAAAACACACATCTGCTTTAAAAAAACCAAAGCAAACAGTCCATTTTTATTAGCTTCTGAACTCTGACTTAAGATGCCTGCCTCAGAGGTGATGCTGGGCTCTCCAAGTCTTTGCCATCTGAGCCAAAGTTTGGGCAGGCCCTACCAAGCTAGAATGATGTCAAGGATGTGACTGGCCATGGTATGGGTACTTGTCATCTAAGGGCAAGCTTAGCTATATTGGGAAAAACTTCTCACCAGGTTACCTAAAGAAACTCATGAAACTATCTCCTAAGGCCTGGGGCTCTATATCAGTGGAGGGAAGAGTCATGACATATTCTTAAATTGCTGGAAGTTGTGAAGTGGAAGATCATTTTCTAAGACAATAAAAGGTACATGGTTAGATTTTTTGAAATATTTCTAATCTAGGTTGTAACCTGATAGCTTCCTGTCTTCCAGAACCCCCAAACCACTAATTGGCCTTTGATCAGCTGCATAGTTGGTCCACGAAACACTGAATAATAGTTTCCTTTAAAAATCAATCCTATTTTGCTTTGCCAGAGCACCTCACTCTGAGACCCATGATTCAGAAAACAAATACCATGTGTGTGTATAGCTCAATCCTGCCATTTTTACTGTGTCTTCCTGTACTGAGCTTACTATGGTAATACACAAAGCATCTATCTTCTGTTTTATTTATGACCTCCACATAGCAATCTCATTAACATTGCAGCAGAGAGCCAGTGGAAAATGTGGCAGGAAAATATCGATATTGATGACTAAGATATCGGTAACTTTTAGACTGTTTTACTTTAGGCTCAGACTAACTTCATTAGACCCAATTTAATCCTAGAGTAGAAAATGAATGGTTTGCTATTAACAAACAGAGACATCCAATGTATTGCCTAATGTCAGGCAGCCCATGGCCATTTGGCACATACCAGTCTAGGACACATTCCTTATATTTTATTACGCATCATTTCCATGGAGATCAGATCCTGTTATTTTTTTCTCAGGAATAATGTCAAAACTTTCAAGGAGCAATATCTGAGACACAGTCCCTTTTCCTCTGCTTATAGAACCAGTGTGAGAATTTTGAGGAAGAGAGAGTTCACTGATTACTTTGCAGGTAAACAGCCACTAGAAGATGATTACTTGAGATCTAGTCATGGAATACACCCACTCTGATACCAACTCCCAGAAGCTACATAGCTGGCTTGTGAGAAGTCCCTCTGATGAGGCAGCTATAGTGGAGGGATGGCAAGAAACTTCCCCTTCCCAAGCCAGTCTTCTAACAAGTTCTTTTCACCAGACCATATTCAGAAAAAATCAGAAAAGCTTTTAGTGTTCGTATATGTGTTCATTGCTTAGTTTTCTAAACAGTATTATGGCAAGGACCACATCTTTTATAAGCTTTGGACTTTGCCCACATTAAAGTCATTTCTTGGGGGAGGACTTCCAGGACATAAGATGGAGTCAGTAACACAAGATCTTATCTGGCTGAGCTCCACTCCCTTAAACAGAAAGCTCACTCAGGAGAGGAAATCTTCAAGGATATATTCATTAGCACACAAACACACAAACAGAGGTTAGTGAAAACCAGCCAATGTCAACAAAAACGGTTCCTGTAAACTGAAAATAAACTTCTCCACAGTAGATCAAGAGATATAGACACATTCCAGCAAATAGGAAGAAACCAGATTGCCAATTGGTACCTATCCTTGACTTTACCAGGCCTCTCATGCAGAAAACATGGAAGAACCAAAAAGAGAAAGAGGAGAGCTATGGCCTCTTAGTCTGCTCACCAAGCAAGAGGGCTAAGAGAGAGAAAAAGGTCATGAAGAGAAATTTTAAAAGGGTTGGATTTCTCTAAAGCTCCACTTGATACTTCCAATCTTATCACATTACATGTCATTGTTAAAGGGATTATAAACTGTCCCTCACTGCCCTATTGAGGTATGTATGGGGTGCATGAGGTACTCAGGGAGGACTAGCACTAGCACCTATTGTGAGGGCTTGCTGAGCCCTTCTCATGGCTGCTTATCCACCTTTGGTGTCTACCTTCACCCAACTCTCACTTGGGACTTCAAGAAGCTATTGCATGTGCAGTGGCCACATGCTGGTAAAACCGTCTTAGCACATGGGCTAACTAACAGATGAGGGTAACTGACAGGCCTCATACCAGTTGGTGAGTTAGGAGGATGTCTACCCCATGCATGTGAAGACTTCCCTGTGGCAGAATGGATGGATAATAATGATTTGTTTCAATAGTCACAAAGGTGGCTGAAGCAGGCACTGTGGAGCACTTAGAGTTTGGTGAGACATCACAGACCCCAAATTATCCACTGCATCTCAGGCCATTGACAGCCATCCAGACTTTTGCCTTGCCATGGGACTTACATGACTCAGGAAGAGACAGGCTGACCATTTGGGGAGCTCTGTCTCAAATATATGCGATCCATGAGCAAGTCAAGACATCATCCCATGAAGTCACAGGTCCTCTTTGAAAACAAAGGATGAACAATTTCCTCTCAATCCCCCCTGAGAGCTGTCTAGCTCATCATATTTTCTGCTAAGTACTATGCCAGATCTCAGGATGACTAGGGCTATCTCCTTCCCTTTTTAAATAAGCACAAGCCAGTTTTGGATGAAGGAAGCTCAATCCCGTTGCAGAAAGCAATCTCTTCAATTTAATCATATGATAGGTTTCTTTCCACATTAGGAGACATTGCTATTTAGACTCAAGATGTGCCAGGGAGGGCGTTTCACTGAGTTGGCATTACTGAAGTTTTACTGAAAACTTACGAAAGTTTACTAAAGAGCTTACCAAAGAGTCCACATCATTCATATGATTTGGTTAACAATTAACATCTGTTCAGGAAGTCAGCATTTTTCTGTCATATGACATCAACATCATTCACTTTATGTTACAACCTGCTTGCCACAAGCTGCTGCTTATTGGACAACATTTCCTCATTCTACCTTTGCTTAAGATAGGTGGTCCCAATCTGGCCAGTTTTCCTATGTGAAGGATTTGGGGCTGCATGTTGGAAACAACTACCACCTGAATGAAAATCTTCCAGAAATCTTACTTGACCTTAACATCCATTGACAGTGATTGCTCACCCACCCACACTGAGCTGTCTTACCTCAGCTCTCCCACATTACTGCGCTCTCTGGTATTCAGGTCATCCTAGACCTTGTCTATCTGCCTTGTGGAGAGATAAAGTCCTGCGTCTGGGATGAGGAAGATCTGCATTTGAATTCTGCCTCAAACACTTAATAAGCCCATCATTTAACCACTGTTTGCCTCAGAGTTGTTGTAAGGATCAAATAATGCAATATTTGTAAAGCACTTATTATTAGCACAGTGCTTGACACATAAGTGAGTACTTCATATATGCTTGTTTCCTTCCTCCCTTTCCCTTTTATTTAGCCTTACTTACCTCATCCATGCTCTTTGTGCCTATCTTGAGCCCCCAACTCTGCCCTTGCAGTGTTATTCTAACTTTTAATGTTCAGATACACACACACACACACACACACACACACACACACACACACACCAGAGGCCCTCACTGCTGATGGCCTCTGAGCTGGGCCACTGCTGCCTTGTTCTTCCCTATCCTTCACATAGCCTTGTTCTCTCTCTCCAAAGTCCAGCCCCTTGTTACCACCATTCGTGGCCTGTTGGCACACCTAGATCCACAGTTGGTAAACTTCTAACTAACTTCACTATTTCCTAGTACTTGGAAAATACACTTTCCCCTTTTCATTTTATGAAAATCTCTTCAGGATTACAAAGAGCTCATGTGACATACTTGTGACTTCCTGCACTCCTCTTTCCATCAACAGCTTTCCTGATATAGTGGGCAATGTTAGAGTGAGCATTGAATTTCCTTCTAAATCCCACAGAAATCTGTTCCAGTTTGGTTAAAGATTCTTAGAAATCATCACACACACTGTGGGAACAAGCCTAACTTGAGCCCAAGGCAACATTAGGCTGTGTTCCTGCTGAGATGTCCTGTGAAGATGGGCCATCTTTTTTAGTGATCTAAAACTATCCAGGATGAAAAGATAGGGACCTGGGGACTCATTTTTAACAAGGCTTTTGCTTGCTTTTTTTTCTTTCCATTTTTTAAAATAGCCCATCTGTATACTCTGATGCCGTCCATTAGTCTTCAGAGTATCAGCTTGTCTGTCACAGAGATCTCTGAAAATCCACGTTCCTAAATCAACTACAGCTTGAGCAGTACAAATGCCATCTTCAACTCAGAAAGAATGCCTGCGTTCGAGCTTCTGGAAGGGTTTTAAAGAATAGGGAATAAAAGTGGTCTTCTTGGAAACTAGAGGACTTAGGAAATAATAGAAAAGGACACTGTGGGCCTAACCAAAAGTAGAGAAAGAAAAAAGGAATTCTCAAGGTCAGATATGGAATAGAAATCCTATCCAAGAATAGAACAGCCAGAGAGTATTTCTCAAGATCTAGAATGGGATCCTCAGATAGCACTCTTAACCAGGTTCTCTTTCCCCTTCTTAGTGGCTTGGCTCCGGCATCTCTTCTCATTCCTGTTTCAAGCCCAGATACTTACACTTGTCTAGCAATAGGATGGTCCAAGAGACTGGTATTCTTGTCTGCTCAAACCTGAATGACATGAGAGTCACCATAAGGGGAGAGAGATTCCTATCCTTCCATGAAAAAAAAAAGAAAATATTATTAGGGAATGGAAATTCTTAGCCATGGACAAGCCTGCCTAGAACATGCAAATAGGGTAGCAGGAATTGTTTTGCTTACTCAAGGTAAACTGTGAGGGTATTTAAAGGAACTAAATGCCCAAGACATCACAACTGACAGGTGGAAATATGACTTTAAGAATAGATATGGTTGGGAGCCCAAATCAGTAGTTGTAATGGGGGCAATCCTGTTTCTAAGTGTCAAAAAGGAGAGAATTTAAGTTTTTGAATCTGTTAAGGGCAATGGGTTAGGTTTAGGGCTAGTGGCATACTAATGTCTAATTAGAACAGGTGGGTAGGAAAAAGAAATCAAGATTCTTCATAGAAGTCACTTGTTCTTAAAAGCCTTTTACATCTAATAATTCTAACCTCTTAATGGAAATGTGAACAGTTCTTATCAGGCAGGTGGTCCTGTCCTCATCTCTCTTTAGTTGTAAATGAGGTTGAAGTTGACCTTAGCATCTCATAACAACTACCAGGAAGTGGTCTGAATTCTTTGAAGAGATGAGACCAGTATATTATCCTAGAGGTGGGGAAGAATAATGAGAATGAAATGAATTAACAGTGAAAGAGACAGACGACTCCCTCTCCATGGTTCCAAAATGAAATATACATTTTGGAGGTAGAGGCAAACGATGGGGCTGTTAATTAATGATCCTCTTGTTCACCTCTAGAGAGGTGATTTGTGTATCTGTACATGGATAGGGAACAAGGGAAGTTCTAAGGTTTAGGCTTGATTAGACCCTCTTTACAATTCTTGTTTTTGGAAGAAGGAAATGTCGGGGGACAACTGATTGCAGGTTCAAGACATTGGATTTAAATTCTAAAACTGAACTCAAAGAAAAGAGGCTTTATGTTTGGCTGAGTTGAAGAAGTAGCTTGTGTAGGGCATGGATCTGGGAGAAATGAAAAGATGGTATCCTAGGCCCGTGCTGTCCTACTAAGAACCCAAAGAAACAAAAACAAACAAAAAAACTCCAAACCCAGGAGCAGGATTTTCAGGAGTCACAAAAAGGATCCTGAGGACTTTGGCATATACAAATTGGGGCTGGGGTGTATTGTGTATGTGGTGATGGGAGTGGGGACAGGACAGGAGGGATGGACTGAGAAGAAGCAGTAAAACCTGCAAAGGCTGTTAGTTAAATAGCCAGGCAATTCTATGACCAGGGAATATTTAATCCCATAATCCTAGGGGCCTCAGCAGAGGGCAGAGTAATACCACAATGCTGATAATTCAAGATAAACCAAGATGCCACTGGGGCCTAGAGATACTGGGAGAACTCATAAGGTTAAGGAGCCAGGTGGATGAACTTTGGACCAAGGAAAACCTAATCACTAAGCATGTTGGAGAGCAAATTTCAGATAGCCCTGGTATCATGAGAATGGATTTTTTTCTCTATAAAATCCAGGTCCTCTTTCCCCTTCATGCCAAGTTTCTTTGAAGCTCTTTAAGGGTCAGTTTCTATTCCTATTTTAACCCTCTTAATACTCCCTCAATTTCTCTTAGCCTGGCCTTATATGCCTGTATCTACCTATGCCTCTCTTCATATATGGCTGAGCCCCATATTAGTAGGCTAGTGTTTGCATTATGGTAATCCTGAAAATGGGAGGAAGGGGGATTTAAAAGTCATATTCTATGTGGTTCTCTTCTGATTATTTGTTTGTGGGAGCCAGATAGACAACCTGGTTTATGGATGACACTAGATGTAAGAGTTAGACCACGAGTCTCAATTTCCTTGCCTTACTCACTGGAGCAGTGATCCTTAAGTGGGGAATGAGCTTGTTTTTTTTTTTTTAAATATATTGCAATAGGCAGGCGGAGTCAAGATGGTGGAGTAGAAGGACGCAGGTTTACGAGCTCCGAAACCAAAGCCCATAGAATTAATGTAAAAAGAGACCCCCATAACTTCTAGGTCAATACAAGGTGTGCAGAAATGGAGTGGAAGAGATTTCCGTTCCAGGGAGCCCTGGAGACCCGTCCGCAGGGTCCGTCACGCCCTGGAAAGCGGACCCCACCCCCAGTGCTGCCCTGGCCGGGACCCCAGAGAAGCTGACCTGAGCAGGCTTCAGACACGGAAGCTCCAGCAGCCTGGAAAGTCCCTCCGCCCACAGAAGCTACAGGTCAGTTAGAGAGAAGGCTGGGCTGGAGGAGGGGAGCGGAGCGTCTCCGTGACTCGGGCCCCCTCAGGAGGAAGTGGCGGCGGCAGAGGCGTGGGCAGCGGCTGAGGCGGCAGTGGCCCAGGACTCAGGAATCCCCCAGCAGCAGGCAGGATCTTCATTACGGAAGGTCTTCTGCATAAAACCTAAGGGAGCTGAGCCTGGGAGATGGCCCTGCCCCCACACTGCTCTATTACAGAAGGTCTCTGCGTAAAGCCCCTGAGGGAACTGAGCCTAGGAGGAGGGGGCCCCCCACCCGGCCCCCACCCGCTCCATTCCTGAAAGTCTCTGCATAAAGCCCCTGAGGGAGCTGAGCCTGAGAGGCGGCCCTGCCCCCACCCCAGCACCAGAACTAAAGCTTGCCGCGGAAAGCCCATTTGAATCTCACAGGCCAAGCGCTAGCTGGGCGGATCCAGGTGGGGGTGGAAAGGAATCTCAGAAGTCAAGTAACTGGCTGGGAAAATGCCTAGAAAAGGGAAGAAAAATAAGACTATAGAGAGTTTTTTCCAACAAATGCAAATGATCCCGACATTCAGATCTGATGATGAGGACGTATTCTTGCCATCAGGGAAAGATGTGGAGGGCGGGGCCTCAGTACCCCAGACACCCCAGGGGGTGGCGGGTGGGCTCAGGTCTTGGAAGAGCTCAAAAAGGATTTTGAAAAGCAAGTTAGACAGGTGGAGGAAAAACTGGGAAGAGAAATGACAGAGATGCAAGAAAAGTATGAAAAACGGGTCAATACCTTGGTAAAGGAGACCCACAAAAATGCTGAGGAAATTAACACCTTGAAAAATAGGCTCACTCAACTGGCAAAAGAGGTTCAAAAAGCCAATGAGGAGAAGAATGCTTTCAAAAGCAGAATGAGCCAAATGGAAAAAGAGGCTCAAAAGCTCACTGAATTTAATAGTTCTCTCAAAATTAGAATGGAACAGATGGAGGGTAATGACTTTCTGAGAAACCAAGAAATCACCAAACAAAACCAAAAGAACAAAAAAATGGAAGAGAATGTGAAATATCTCCTGGGAAAAACAACTGACCTGGAAAATAGATCCAGGAGAGACAATTTAAAAATTATGGAACTACCTGAAAGCCATGATCAAAAAAAGAGCCTAGACATCATCTTCCATGAAGTTATCAAGGAAAACTGCCCTGACATTCTAGAACCAGAGGGCAAAATAAGTATTGAAAGAATCCATCGATCACCACCTGAAAGAGATCCAAAAAGAGAAACTCCTAGGAACATTGTGGCCAAATTCCAGAACTCCCAGCTCAAGGAAAAAATCTTGCAAGCAGCTAGAAAGAAACAATTCCAGTACTGTGGAAATACAATCAGGATAACCCAAGATCTAGCAGCTTCTACATTAAGGGATTGAAGGGCGTGGAATAGGATGTTCCAGAAGGCAAAGGAACTAGGACTCAAACCAAGAATCACCTACCCAGCTAAACTGAGTATAATACTTCAAGGGAAAATATGATCTTTCAATGAAACAGAGGACTTTCAATCATTCTTGATGAAAAGACCAGAGCTGAAAAGAAAATTTGACTTTCAAACACAAGAATGAGAAGAAGCATGAAAAAGGAAACAGCAAAGAGAAGTCTTAAGGGACTTACCAGAAGTGAACTGTTTACATTCCTACAGGGAAAGACAATATTTCTAACTCTTAAAACTTTTCAGTATCTGGGTAGTTGGTGGAACCACACATATGCATGTACACGCATGCACACACATACTGAGACAGAGAGCACAGATTGAACTGAATAGGATGGGACCATACCTTAAAGGAAATTAAGGTAAACGCTGAGAGAGAAATGTAGTGGGAGGAAAGAGGGGGAAATGGAAGGGGGTAACTCTATGTCATTTAAGAGGCAAGTAGGAGATTTTTTTAGTGGAGGGAAAAAGAGGAGAGCTGAGAAAAAAAAAAAAACGAAAAACAAGAAGTTTACCCTCATCACATTTGACTAAATGAAGGAGTGAAATGCACACTCATTTTGGTATGAAAACCTATCTTACAGTATAAGAAAGGGGGGGAGAAGGAGATATTGCAAGGGGGGGGATGATGGAAGGGAGGGCAAATGGAGGAGGGAGCAATTTGAAGTCAACACTTGGGGAGGGACAGGATCAAAAGACAGAAGAGAAACAACGAGGGGCAGGTTAGGAGGGATGGTAATTCAGTTAGTCTTACACAACACGACTATCAGGGAGGTCATTTGCAAAACTACACAGATAGGGCCTATATTGAATTGCCTGCCATCCCAAAGGGAATGGGTGGGGAGGGAGGGATGGGGAGAATTTGGAACTCAAAGTTTTAGGAACAACTGTTTAGTATTGTTGTTGCAACTAGGAAAGAAGACATACAGTTAATGAGGAATAGAAAGTCATCTGGCCCTACAGGAGAAAAGAGAAGATGGAGAGAAGAGAAGGGAGGGATGACAGAAGAGAGGACAGATTGGAGATAGGGAAAATTAGATTGCTTGGGGTATTGGGGTGGAGGGAGGGGAGAAAAGGGGAGAAAATTTGGAACCCAAAAATTTGTGAAAATGAATGTAAAAAGTTAATTAAATAAATATATATATATATATTGCAATAACTACATTTCAATATAATTGGTTTTATGTATTCAAAGTCCTTATTCTGAGAAAGTGCCCAAAGCCAGAGGGGTCTAGGAAACACAAAAAGTGAAGAACTCTTACAGTAACAGGACTGTTTTAAGGATCAACTGATATCTGTACTCCAAACAGAAATATTCCATTTTTAAAATGTTTGCCTTTTATAATGAACCTATTGAAGTCTTTAATTTCAGAAATTTCAGAGAATCAAATCATCTACTCTAGAAGGCACTGGAGAAATCTCGAAGGTCAACTGCTCATTTTCCAGAGGATAGAACTGAGGCCTAGTAACTTCCCAAAGATCACACATTAAGTGTCAAATAAAATTCAGCCCCACCCCTTGCCTGATTTCTGGATATTCTGAGTATTTCTTGGACCTTTAATATCATGTTCTTTACAGTAAAATCATATTTGATGCAAATAGTCACTTTGTTCAAAAGCCTTCAAGTACGCCAAAATTTGTTCATTACTTTTTCTTCCTTAAGTTTAACCTTCATCTGATCGGATGAGCACTTAGGAATATAAATTAAGGAGACATTCTTAAAAATAGTTCTATAAAGCGCAACTCAGTAAAATACAGCAATTGTTATATACTATTCTATAAATCAATGCTCCCTAAAGTGACCTGCAAATGATTCTACAATATATGTATTCTAAAAAGGAAACGAAAATAAATCAATGGAGTGAGAAGTCAGTAATCAGGTATATTGCTTTGAAGCACATTTAAAACATTCCAGGATAAAAAAATTATATTGTGAAGTAATTTAAACACTAAATCTACAGGGAGCTATTAGAAAGAATTGCAAAACTTGGTGCATTTTTTTTGAGGGAGGCAGGGAGGAGGAACAGCAAGGGGGAAAACTCTTTGGATCTGCCTGGCAATGAGGAAAACTGACATTTAACCAGGATGTATACAGCTTAGATCAGAGGAGACACGTGCAGCCTAACCAGACTGAAATGTAATTGGGAAATACTTAACAGAATAAATAAAAATACAATAGAACACAGGTAATGCTTATATGTGCTTTACTAAGTTGATATGTGTAGTTTCCATTTCTATCTGAGTTTGACATAATCGGCTTAGATTACAGGAATCATAGGCTTGTATTCAGAGTTGGAAGAGACCTAAGAACCCATTTGATCTGAAAAAGAATCGCTCCTTTAACATCAGCAAGCCTACGCCACCATCAGATGGCTCTAATTCCTGGGAAGCTCTTCCTTAAACCAAGGGAACATTTTCTCTTTGCTATCCCTTTTAACTGCCCCAGAATCTAGGAACAAAGTGGAATGAACCCAATCCTTCTTCACCATAAGAGCTGTCTTCAAGTAATGGAGGACAGCTCCATTTCCCCCAAGTCTCCTTGCCAAGGAAGGCTAAGCATTCCTGATTTCTTCAGTCGAGCCTGATACCACATGTTTTCCCCCTCTCTCATCTTGTTCACCTCTTCTGAGAGCTCTCTTGCTTTCCAGTCTTCCTAAAATTTGGCACCCAGACCTGCAAACAATGGTCTAGATGACAATAATAGGAAGTAACATTTAGAGAGAGCTTACTATGAGCCAGGCACTCTGCTTAAACATGACAATTATTATTTTGTTTGGCTCTCACAACAATCCTGGGAGGTAGGTACTACCATTATTGTCATTTTTCAGATGAGGAAACTGAGCTAAGCAAATTATTTGCCCAGGGCTGCGCAGCTAGTGTCTGAAATCAGTTTTAAATTCCTATCTTTCTGATTCCAGGCCCATGTATAACCTACTGCAAGATCTGCCCCCATGATGTGAAAGGCCCAGGGTAGAGGACAGTGGCTTAGGACACTATTTCCTCTTGATCCTTTTTGACTTCTCTGAAGCATTTGTCACAGTTGCCCTTTCCTACCCATACACTCATTACTCCCAGAGTGAGATGCTCTTATCTTCAGCCGTCTTTGCTGGATCATTATCTAGGTTCAGCTTCCTAATTGTAAGTAGCTCCTAAGGCATTGCCCAAGGTCCTCTTTTTCTCTCTGATTTCCTTAGCTCCCTTGGGTTTCCCTTGTCATCTCATTGCAGAAAATGCCTCCATCTACATATCCAGCCTTCTGCTCTTGGCTGAGCTCCAATCCAACATACCTACTTGGAGATCCCATAGGCATCGCAAATCCACCATATACAGAACAGAATTCATAATCTTATCTCCCAGCCAAATTAACCCTTTGTCTAAGCTTCCCTGTGCCTGTCCGAGGTACTACCATTCTTTTAATCTTTCAGGTTCACAGCCAAAGACTCAAACTCCTTCACCCACATATTCAACAAATTGCCAAATGTTTTCAGGGCTACCTGCACACTATTTTCTTGAGTCCCTGCCTTTGTCATTCTCATGATCAATATTTTTGTTGACCCTGTGATATTTGCAAAGCACTTGATACACAGTACCTAGTACATGGCAAGCATTTCATAATTGCTTGTCCCTCACTCTCTCCTCTATTGCCTCTCATCCTGGACTACTTCAATAGCCTCCTGATTGATCTCTTGCATCCACATGACTGTCTGCATCATCCCCAAACACATCAAACTATACTCTGCCTCTGCTTCCATCATCCTTTAATTGTGAAGATGACCTTTTTAAACCCTTCATAAACTTAACAGCACTAGACTAAACCCAAGTTGTAACCTCTAGAAATGTTCTCGGACTCTACTTGTCATCTAGTGTGTTGGATATCCTTCCTGACTGACATCAGCAGATTTGGCAAGCATGCTGCCTATGGCTTTGTCAAAGTCATTAATAAAACCATTAAACAGTACTGGGCCAAGAACAGATATCTAGGGAGCAACTAAATGGCTAAGGGGTTAGAGAGCTGAACTTGTAGTCAAGAAGACCTGAGTTCCAATCCCAACTCAGACACTACAGTCAGCTATCACGTTTACTGAAGTTGATATCTATAAATTACTGAGTATTCTTTGAGTTGAGTCATTGAACCAGTCCCCAAATCCATGGCATTTTAATACTTAGTTCACATCCCAGCTTGTCCACGGAAGTAACATGAGAATTTGTCAACTACTTTTCTGAAAGAAAATCATAAAATATTGATAGTATTTGCCTCATCTGCCAGTATAATTATCCTGTTCCAAAGGAAATGGATTAGTCTAGTATGATATATTCTTGATCAACTCATGCTGGGTTTTGGTCATCATTTTCTGCTTCCTCCTCCATTTTCAAGTTAAAATATCCATGATCAGTTTCACAAACTGAAGAATATGCTTTTATTGAGTCTTGAAGTATATTCCATCCAAAAAACTCTTAGCAAAGCTTTCTAAGTTTCTTTTTAAAAATACTCAGAAATCATTTCTTTAAAAAAAATTATTGAACTTGACTAGGAATAGGAATCAGATCCTTAGGCCTGTAGTTTGCAGAATATACCCTCTTTCTTCTGTCAAAAATCAGGGTAGCATTTTCTCTTCTCCAGGCTTTCATTTCACAGATGACAGTAGCTCAGTAATCATTTATCAGACCTTCAAGGATCCTAGGGTAGCTTACTAAAGAGAGCTGAGTCACCTCTTATTACCTTATTTATCTTTTGTATCAAGTCCAAATAGCTTTCTCCTTTGAAAGAGAGGAGGAGACAGAAGAAAAACGAGTTAAAAAGGTTAGCCTTCTCACTTTCATAATATATCCATAAGCTCTGTAAAGAGTGACCTTTTCCCTTCCACTCTCTTCTTTGCCTCAGCTTTTTGTGTATAATGTCCTCAGTGTTTCCTGATAGCCTCTGCTCTTTCAGGATTTGACTATTCCTAAGAATATTCTGACAGGACTACACTATATTTGTGTGCCTTAGTTATCTGTCCCTGCTTCCACTTTTTTAAGTAGGGGTACAGTCAGGACTAGGCAATTATTCCCATTTGACCACATCAATCTCTTTATGTGGGCCTTGTTGTCCCACTCTCTCCCTCCTTTTCACTTCCAATGGTCTTGAAAATTCTTTCTCAAGGGCTTCCAGTTCCTCTGGGGTCAACTTGCCCTGCAGGTTATTGGACTATTAATCCTATCTCTCCATTCTTTGAACTCTGCACTTTACTCTCTCCAAATCCGGGATGGCTAATACTACTTGGCTTCCCTCTTCTCTTTCAGGAGTTCAAAGATGAATGGTTCATTTACCTTCAGGGTTCCTGTCACTCTGACTTTAGCAATCAGAACTTTCTTGTTGGTCAGCATAAACTGAAAGTAGAAATTACTCTTGTTTCTGCCACTTATTATAAGGAAGAAAATACCTAAGTCACATCACTAATTTATCTAGTGGCCTGTATAATTTTACAGAGATCTTGGGCGTATGTAATTAATTGACTAAGACTAAAATATAACATTTGGGCCAGGCTTCTCCCTCTCCTTTGGTTTAATTCATCCTTGTTTCCAAAATAGTTCTCTGTATCCTGTGAGAATATTTCTTTGGTTTATCCCGTTCATCCTGTCTCAGGTTGTTCCCACCATATTTCTTAGATTTGCTCAAACAATGATAGCAGAATATACAGTGTTATTCGGTTCTTTTTGAATAAGACATCGCTTTCTTGAGCCATACTCTCACTGGGATTCCCATCATGCTAAATCTCAGTGATAACCATGAGGTGACATTTCCCCCACTGGAATTAGGAGCTCTAGCTCATCCTGAAATTTTTCTATATTTGTATACACCTATCCAAGGCCATGGGTGTTTCTCGTTGGGTGTTATTATTTTAATTGATGGTTCTTAGAATTTTGCCTTAAATGAATTCTTCATTGTCTTGTGCTATCTTTCCTGCTACTCTGGGATGTGTAACTTGGATTTTCTTCTTTCTCATCTGTTTTCAAATTAAAATATCCATAACCAGATTCACAGACTGAGGAATAGGTTTTTATTGAGTCTTGAAGTATAGTCCATCCACTTGACTCAGCAAAGCTTTCCACATTTCTTCTGGTGAATAGTATTTGTTCCTTCATGAGTTACCAGGAATATGTGGTCAACAGATCTCAGGAGGTAGGTGGTATTAATCGCATTTTACAATTGAGGAAACTGAGGCACAGAGAGGTTAAATGATTTGGCCCAAGTCATACAGTTAGTAAGGCAGTTATCTAAGGCAGACTTCTGTCCCTGAGATAAGCAGGTACCTGTGGAGGACCTAATTCCTTATAATACAAGAAGCTGTTTTCTTCTCTGAAGAGTGGGCTCCCCACTGTCCATTAAACAAGCCTCATACCTCTTACTTAGCTCCAAATCTTATGTGCCTCTTGTTCTTGTATTCCATTTTTTCCCTCTTTCTGCCTTTGATTAGGTTAGAATTTCTCTCTGCCACTTCGTTTTCATTTTTCTTGATTTAACTCCTTGAAACAAGTCTGTGCTTTCAGAGCATGCTGTGCTCACCATGTTGCCTTAAAATTGGAGGTGATTTCTTCCAGCTCTTCCAATCTCTGGAGGTAAAGAGCAACTTAAAATGTAGTATGTAGAACAGCAGCCTGGAGACGATGGTTTGGAACAGAAGTGGCATCAAACTCAAATAGGGGGCCACTAGACATATATCAGGATCCCTGTTGGTCACATATTGACTTAGAAAACCACACATTAATATTCTCTATATTTTACTATATTATATTGACTTTGTTAAGTATTTCTTAATGATATTTTAATTCAGTTTGCGCCACACTCAGGAGTATTGCAGGTTACATGTGACCCAAGGGTCACATTTAACACTTCTGTGGAAGAAACCCAGACTAATCATCCTTCATTCTCTAGATTTAGCCACTTTGCCTCAACTACATCCTGATAGTTCTCCTGTGGGCCCCTTCTCCCACTGATGAGTTCTTAGAATTTCCATTTTGTAGAAGGGTCCCAGACCAACTATCTCTCATTTTCTGGACTTTGTGACCATGATCTTGCCTAGCTAGGTACCTTTCTACCCACTCCCTTGTAAGCTTCCTGTCTCTCCCCACCTTCCCCAGAATAAAAACTCCTTGAGGGCAGGGCTTATACTTATGCCCCTAGCACTTAACACTGGTTCTTAGCACATAATAGATCCTTAATGATTACTTGTTGACTATGGGAAGTACTCTGTTACCAGAGAAGAACAACATACACACATTCATACGTGCATATATGTTGTGTATCATACATATGCTGTGTGTTATATATAACATATATGCATGCATATATTACCTATAGGATATCTGATAAAATGTTGTACCTTGGGGCTTAGTTGTGGATCTTTAATCTTCCCTCTGTCCCATTATAATTATACTTCACCTGATTCCTTTTACCTTCCCACCTTCCCTATGGCCTTTCTGATTGTTTTCTGTTGAGTATCCCTTTACTACCCAATGAACACCATTTCTGCCCCAGCAGTAGCTGGAGGAAAAAAATAGCTATTTTAGCTTATGTTTCCTGCTAGAGATTAATGACCCCAAATATCAGGGGTGAGTTTGCTAAGGGAAACAGCACCATGGTTTCACTAGTCCCAAGTCAAAAGTTTTGACCCCAAATTCCATTTTTTGTTTTTTATCACCAGTGTCCTCTGGCATATAGCTGCAAATCATGTTATTTGATGATCTCTGAAGAAATAACAGGAAGAGGCAGTTTGGTGGTGCAGTGGATAAAATGTTAATACTTATTAATATTTAATTTAATAATTAATAATAAAATGTAAAATACTTATTTTGCCCTCTGGTTCTAGAATCCAGGGCAGTTTTCCTTGATAATTTCATGAAAGATGATGTCTAGGCTCTTTTTTTGATCATGGCTTTCAGGTAGTCCCATAATTTTTAAATTGTCTCTCCTGGATCTATTTTCCAGGTCAGTTGTTTTTCCAATGAGATATTTCACATTCTCTTCCATTTTTTCATTCTTTTGGTTTTGTTTGGTGATTTCTTGGTTTCTCAGAAAGTCATTAGACTCCATCTGTTCCATTCTAATCTTGAGAGAACTATTCTCTTCAGTGAGCTTTTGAACCTCTTTTTCCATCTGGCTAATTTTGCTTTTGCAAGCATTCTTCTCCTCATTGGCTTTTTGAACCTCTTTTGCCAATTGAGTTAACCTACTTTTCAAGGTGTTATTTTCTTCAGCATTTTTTTGGGTCTCCTTTAGAAAGGTACTGACCAGTTTTTCATGCTTTTCTTGCATCTCTGTCATTTCTCTTCCCAGTTTTTCCTCCACCTGTCTAACTTGCTTTTCAAAATCCTTTTTGAGCTCTTCCATGGCCTGAGCCCACCGTACATCCACCTCGGATGTCGGGGATACAGAGGCCCCGACCTCCACATCTTTCCCTGATGGTAAGAATTGTTCCTCATCATCGGAAATGAAAGGTGGGAACATCTGTTCCCCAAGAAAGTAGCTTTCTATGGTCTTATTTTTCTTCCCTTTTCTGGGCATTTTCCCAGTCAGTTGCTTAACTTCTGAGATTTCTCCGCACCCCCTCCTAGATCCACCCAGCTAGTGCTTGGGGTCTGAGATTCAAATGCTGCTCCCCAGCCTCAAGGCTTTCCATGGCAGGTGCAGCTGCTATTCCATGTCAGCTTAATTTCTGGTGCCCGGGTTGGGGCAGGGCCACCTCCCAGGCTCAGTTCCCTCAGGGGCTTTATGCAGAGACCTTCAACATTGGAGCTTCTTCCTGTTTTGGGAGTCCCGGGCCGCAGATGCCTCTGCTGCTGCCTCCCAAGGGGGCCCAAGTCAAGGAGACACCCTGCTCCCCTCTTGGCCAGCCCAGAAGTGTCTCTCACTGACCTGGTGCACCTGTGGGTTGAGGGACCTTCGCGTCCACCAGAGATTCCATCACTGAAGCCTGCTCGGATCTGTTCCTCTCAGGCCATGTGGCCAGGGCAGCACAGGGGTGGGCTTGGCTGTCCAGAGCATGACGGACCCCTGGGGACAGCTTTCCAGGGCTCTCTGGAATGGAAATCTCTTCCACTGTGTTTCTGTGTTGCTTGCACTGCTCCAGAATTTGTGGGGAGTTCTTTTTACAGGAAATTTATGGGCTGTGGGTTCACAGCTAGCATACATGAGTCTTTCTTCTCCACCATCTTGGCTCCTCCCCCCTAACTCGATTTTCAAAATCCTTTTTGAGCTCTTCCATGGCCTGAGCCCATTGGATATCTAGTTTGAATGTTTGGGATATAGAGGCCTTGACTACTATGTCTTTTGCTGATGGAAAGCATTGTTCTTCCTCCTCAGGAAGGAAAGGAGGACACATCTGTTCACCAAGAAAGTAACCTTCTATGGTATTATTTTTTTCCCTTTTCTGGGCATTTTCCCAGCCAGTTACTTGACTTCTGAGATCCCTCTCCACCCCCGCCTCACCAGTGCTTGGGGTCTGAGATTCAAATGCTGCTCCCCAGCCTCAGGGGTTCCAGCGGGGGGAAGGGCTTCTATTCAGTGAGAGATTAAGTACTGCTGCTCAGGTGGAGGCAGGGCCGCCTGCCAGGCTCAGTTCCCTCAGGAAGTTTATGCGGAGACCTTCAGTAATGGCCCTGAGCTCCTGTCTGCTCTGGCAGCTCCTGTCTGCTCTGGCAGCCCCTGTCTGCTGCCTCCCCTGCCGCTTCCTCCCGAGGGGGCCCAAGCCACGGAGACACCCCCCTCCCCTCTCTGCCAGTCCAGAAGGCTGTCTCTCTGACCTGTAGTGCCTGTGGGTGGAGGGACCCTCTCGGCCGCTGGAGATTTTGTCCCTGAAGCCTGCTCGGATCTGCTCCCCTGGGGCCACGCAGCCAGGGCAGGGGCTCTGCTCCATGTCCGGTGCCTGACAGACCTTTGGGGTCGGTTTTTCAGGGCTCTCTGAAACAGAAATTTCTTCCACTCTGTTGCTGCATGGTTTCCACTGCTCCAGAACCCATTGGGAGTTCTTTCCATAGGCAATTTATGGGCTGTGGCTTTGGAGCTGGCATATGTGAGTCTTTCTACTCCACCATCTTGGCTCCTCCCCCTTTTCTATTTATTTATTTTTTTTAATTTTTTTTAATTTTATTTATTTAATTTTTTACATTCATTTTCACAAATTTTTTGGGTTCCCAATTTTCTCCCCTTTTATCCCCTCCCCCCACCCCAATACCCCAAGGAATCTAATTTTCCCTATCTCCAATCTGCCCTCTCTTCTATCATCCCTCCCTTCTCCAATCTGCCCTCTCTTCTGTCATCCCTCCCTTCTCTTGTCTCCATCTTCTCTTTTCTCCTGTAGGGCCAGATGACTTTCTATTCCTCATTAACTGTATGTCTTCTTTCCTAGTAGTAACAACAATACTAAACAGTTGTTCCTAAAACTTTGAGTTCCAAATTCTCCCCATCTCTCCCTCCCCACCCATTCCCTTTGGGATGGCAGGCAATTCAATTTAGGCCCTATCTGTGTAGTTTAGCAAATGACTTCCCTGATAGTCCTGTTGTGTAAGACTAACTGGATTACCATCCCTCCTAACCTGCCCCTCATTGTTTCTCTTCTGTCTCTTGATCCTGTCCCTCCCCAAGTGTTGACTTCAAATTGCTCCCTCCTCCTTTTGCCCTCCCCTCCATCATCCCCTCCCTTGCAATATCTCCTTCTCCCCCACTTTCTTATACTGTAAGATAGGTTTTCATACCAAAATGAGTGTGCATTTCACTCCTTCGTTTAGTCAAATGTGATGAGGGTAAAGCTTCTTGTTTGTTTTTTTTTTCTCAGCTCTCCTCTTTTTCCCTCCACTAAGAAAAACTCCTACCTGCCTCTTAAATGACATATAGTTACCCCCTTCCCTTTCCCTCTCTTTCCTCCCCCTACATTTCTCTCTCACCATTTACCTTAGTTTCTTTTAAGGTATGGTCCCATCCTATTCAGTTCAATCTGTGCTCTCTATCTCTGTATGTATGTACATGTGTGTATGTGTGTGCATGCGTGTACATGTGTATGTGTGGTCCCACCAACTACCCAGATACTGAAAAGTTTTAAGAGTTAGAAATATTGTCTTTCCCTGTATGAATATAAACAGTTCACTTCTGGTAAGTCCCTTAAGACTTCTCTTTGCTGTTTCCTTTTTCATGCTTCTTCTCATTCTTGTGTTTGAAAGTCAAATTTTCTTTTCAGCTCTGGTCTTTTCATTAAGAATGATTGAAAGTCCTCTGTTTCATTGAAAGACCATATTTTCCCTTGAAGTATTATACTCAGTTTAGCTGGGTAGGTGATTCTTGGTTTGAGTCCTAGTTCCTTTGCCTTCTGGAATATCCTATTCCACGCCCTTCAATCCCTTAATGTAGAAGCTGCTAGATCTTGGGTTATCCTGATTGTATTTCCACAGTACTGGAATTGTTTCTTTCTAGCTGCTTGCAAGATTTTTTTCCTTGAGCTGGGAGTTCTGGAATTTGGCCACAATGTTCCTAGGAGTTTCTCTTTTTGGATCTCTTTCAGGTGGTGATCAATGGATTCTTTCAATACTTATTTTGCCCTCTGGTTGTAGAATGTCAGGGCAGTTTTCCTTGATAATTTCATGGAAGATGATGTCTAGGCTCTTTTTTTTGATCATGACTTTCAGGCAGTCCCATAATTTTTAAATTGTCTCTCCTGGATCTATTTTCCAGGTCAGTTGTTTTTCCCATGAGATATTTCACATTCTCTTCCATTTTTTCGTTCTTTTGGTTTTGTTTGGTGATTTCTTGGTTTCTCGTAAAGTCATTAGACTCCATCTGTTCCATTCTAATTTTGAGAGAACTATTAAATTCAGTGTGCTTTTGAGCCTCTTTTTCCATTTGGCTCATTCTGCTTTTGAAAGCATTCTTCTCCGCTTTGGCTTTTTGAACCTCCTTTGCCAATTGAGTGAGCCTATTTTTCAAGGTGTGAATTTCCTCAGCATTTTTTGGGTCTCCTTTACCAAGGTATTGACCCAGTTTTCATACTTTTCTTGTATCTCTCTCATTTCTCTTCCCAGTTTTTCCTCCACCTGTCTAACTTGCTTTTCAAAATCCTTTTTGAGCTGCTCCAGGGCCTGAGCCCACCCGCCACCCCCCTGGGGTGTCTGGGGTACTGAGGCCCAGCCCTCCATGTCTTTCCCTGATGGCAAGAATACGTCCTCATCCTCAGATCCGAAGGTCGGGGTCATTTGCATTTGTTGGAAAAAACTCTCTATAGTCTTATTTTTCTTCCCTTTTCTAGGCATTTTCCCAGCCAGTTACTTGACTTCTGAGATTCCTTTCCACCCCCGCCTGGATCCGCCCAGCTAGTGCTTGGCCTCTGAGATTTAAATGGGCTTTCCTCCTGCCGGCTGTCAATCAGTGAGCTTTAGTTCAGGTGCTGGTGTGGGGGCAGGGCCGCCTCCCAGACTCTGATCCCTCGGGGGCTTTATGCAGAGACTTTCAGGAATGGAGCGGGTGGGGGCAGGGTGGGGGGCCCCGCCTCCCAATCTCAGTTCCCTTGGGGGCTTTGAGCAGAAGCCTTCAGTAATAGAGCGGGGTGGGGGCAGGGCCATCTTCCAGGCTCAGCTCCGTCAGGTTTTATGCGGGAATCTTCCGTAATGAAGATCCTGCCTGCTGTTGGGGAATTCCTGAGTCCTGGGCCGCTGCCGCCTCAGCCGCCGCCCACACCTCTGCCTCCGCCGCTTCCTGCCCCCATCTCTGCTGCTGCCGCTTCCTCCCGAGGGGGCCCGAGTCACAGAGATGCCCTGCTTCCCCTCTCCTCCAGCCCAGCCTTCTTTCTCACTGACTGTAGCTTCTGTGGGCAGAGGGACTTTCCCGGCTGCCGGAGCTTCCGTCTCTGAAGCCTGCTCGGATCAGCTTCTCTGGGGCCGCGGCCAGGGCAGCGCTGGGGGTGAGGTCCACTTTCTGGGGCACGCCGGACCCTGGGGACGGGTCTCCAGGGCTCCCCGGAACGGAAATCTCTTCCACTCTGCTTCTGCACACCTTGTATTGACCCAGAAGTTATGGGGGACTCTTTTTACATTAATTCTATGGGCTTTTGTTTTCGGAGCTCGTAAACGTGCGTCCTTCTACTCCGCCATCTTGGCTCCGCTCCTTTTCTATTTATTTTTGTCACACTTATTATAATTTATTTTTGTGACCTCATCTTATTTGATGGCATCCAGAGAAATAAAAAGTCCTGGAACAATTCATAATCCAGTTTCCTTTTCCATTTAATGTTCTATGAACTATTGTACAGTTGGGCTAAATAATTGTTTTTTATAACTGAATAAAAGGATTTAAATGTAACCTCATCTTCTGTAGGTCCACTGAAAGAGTGTTTGAGACAGTTTCCAGATTGGATGACAAAGTTAATAGACATCTTATCTTGTTGATGTTGATTCATTCTGCTAGGTTTTGATATGTTGAAATGTTTTTTTCTTCCATATATATTGGAGATTTGGTATTGGTAGTATCTATTAATTTTAAAAATTTTTCTCCAATTTTAATGGGTCATTGTTATAGAAGAAAATTTCTGTCCTCTACATTTTTAGTGAATATCATTTCTATGTGATTTTGATTTCTTCTGTTAAGTCTCTGTATTTTGAAATCTTTTTGCTCTAGATAGTTTTAAAAAATCAAGCCTTCCAATTTTCTCTAACTTGGTAAAACTCTCACATATACCTAGAGGTTTCTTAGTATACACTTTTCTTAAGGTAATTTAATTCATGTTCAATTTTCATATTGATGTATCAGCATGATCATAGTGACAAGTAGATTACTTAGTTCTGAAGGGGAATTTAGCAGCAGTCAGATTCCTTTCCCCATATTAATATGGATCCTCATATATTCAAGTACTTTCTTAGTAGATCCCTTTAAAGACAACATGGTAGCGAGAGTGAACTGGTATCCATTTTAGTGTACACTAGCTGGGTCCCTTTATTGCATTATTTTTTATTTCTATTGGATTTGTACTGGAAACCAGAGGGGAGGGGGTTGTTTGCAAAGGTGGCCCCTTATGAAATGCCATCATCTGGCCACTCCTAGGCCACACCACCCTCATGACAGCTTTACCAGTTAATAAGTCTCTCAATTGCTTCCAATGTCCCTGATTTCATATTGGGTTTTCCCTCCTGTCTTGTCCTGTGATGATTAGAGAACATGATGTTGATCTTTGCTGCCATGCTGTCTGGCCTGGGCCCTGTCCAACTTTCCTTTCTGCCTATTATTTACTTAAGTAGTACAAGGATTCACACATTAGTAAGCATGGGAGCAACCCATTAGTCACTATAGATGGTGACTTCCTTACACCTTAGTAGATGGCATTTCTGAGTTGCAACAGTTTTAATTTTATCGACATGTGGCCATCCTATTAATGGGCCTGCTCTGCTTGAACTCAGTTGGTAGACCTTAGCTTAGGGAAAAAGGTATGGTGACTTCAGACATTTGTTTGGGAGCTTAGGGATTTGCATCTTTGCCCAATGATGAGTACTTAGAACCCATGGCAGCAAGGGCAGGAAACGGGATGTGAGATGGCCAAAGTTCAGTCTGGAACAACATAGACATTACCATTGCTTTCTGAGACAGAGACTAGAGAGCAGATAGCTTATAGAGGGAGGGACAGTGGTGGGAGGGGTCAGATCAAGGACTCAGATTGCAGGAGTGTTGTCATTTTAAGCTAGGCCAGGCCTCTCCTTTGGACATAGGTTCCTGGAGTATTTGATTTATTGGTGCAGCTCTATCCGCCTTCCTAGTCCATCCCCTGTCTTACCCATTCAACACACAGGTTCTAGATCAGAGCAATGTCCTTCCTCTGGATAAGGCTCTGAGGAGTGATTATCACTCTGGAATTACATAAAGTCCTAGGCCATTGGAAGGAGCCTGGCCTAAGAGCTGAGTTGGGAAAAACTGAATGTAACAAGGATCAGGGTTGCTTCACTGTTTAGCTTTAGGTAACTTTATGTGGACGTGAAGCATGTTCTTCAGCAGCACCCAGTGGTGACTGGACAAGTTGCAAGAACAGATAAATGTGAAATATTAGGGGATATTCTACGCAGGGCTTCTTAACCTTTTTTCGCTTGCGACCCCGTCAGTGCTTCCGAAACCATGGATCCCCCATATGGGGTCGCAACCCACAGTTTCTGAAGCACTTCTATAGGAGTAATAAGTTAAATTTGGAGGAGAAAGAGGGAATAGAAACAATTCTAAGCTGAAGAAAATCAACTTGGTGCTGAGAAAGAACTGCTAAAGAAGGAATTGGAGATGAATGGAGAGAGGGGAGTACCAGTATCTCGCCAACCAATAATGTAAGAAACAAGAGAACAAGGAAGCCAAAGGTCAGTGGAAATATGATGAGGAATGGTGGCAGGATAAGAGAGAAGGCATACCTGAGATGTGGAAAAACTTGAACATGAACAAAAGCTTTATCTGAACTCCGTTTTGTCATCTTTGTCCTGTATTTACTCCCACATTCTGAGGAGAGAATCAAGGAAAAGGAAGCAAGTATGCCTTGCTGTAGGATGGATCTGGTTCCCTCCACTCTCCAGCATGGTCCCGCAGGCTTTTCCCACTGACCTTCCAATTTATCTTTGGGGTCATGAAGTCTGGAAACCGCCACATGAGTGAGAGATTCAGTCTCCTCAAGTCCTGCTCTAGCCCCTGTGGGCCCTCGTGGCCCACATTGGGCTGTGCTCTGCTGCCAGTGTGGTGTGATGAACACTTCCCGGCGACCTTGGGCTGGAGATTTGCTTCACTTCGTCATTCTGTGGGTTCTGTAGCTCTAAAAGGGAGAATGTGGTCACTATATCATTCATTACATAAGCATTATTCCTATGGAACTAATTGCCCCTTGTAATCTTGTTTCACCTGACATGGTTTTCCACAGCTAATTGAGGTTTAGCAGTATGTCCTATGGAGCTTGGTAGACCAAACAATGGGTAATATTGTTTGATTTTTTCTCATGGTACATGTCAATATTCAGCCCCTCGATATTTGAATTTTAGGGCCAAAGGAATAGGGTGAAAAATGACTCTCTGGTAGCAGCTTCTATTCCCCAGGGAGTATTTCTGATTGGATGTCTCTGTCTCTGTCCATAAAATGGTAGCTTTTAATGCTTTCCATGAAATATTAAATGGTTCCCGGATTTCCATGACTATTGTTTCTATGTAGTTTAACCAGGCCAATACTGGAGAAACAAAGCAATTTTTCTATTTCTAAAAATGTATGGGAAAAACTTCCATTCATCCCCCTAGTATTTCCAAACAAAGATTAAGTATTTTCAATGTTCACAATAGGGTGAGTCACGTCATCTTTCCTAGCTAAGTTAATATTCTTTATTGCTCTAGGGTGCTCTGTTGACAAAAGCAGAAGTATAAAGTTTGTATAGAGGGATCTGAAGTGTAGCATTGGTAAGTCTGTGAAATTGCTAAGAAAATCTCTATCAAAGGAGGCTAAACTGTTCATTACCTTAGTACAAAAGAAGCACAACTTTTTTTCCTTTTTAAAGTAATCATGTCAATTAAGATCCTCAAGACTTAAATTCTAATCCCAGTTCTATCACTAGACTTGAAGGCAGTTAATTAATCTCATCAGGCCCTAGATTCTTTATCTCTAAAATGAACACCTGTTAAACAAATATAAAGAGTTGCTATTCATTTAAAAATGTTTGACAAGAGGTTTTTTTTTGTTTTATTTTGTTTTGTTTTGCAGGGGATGGGTTGTTTGTTTAATCTGCTAGTTTTAACTCAGACTCTCAGATATTGGGATATAGATTGACTTAGGACCATTACTTTACATTCTCCCACTATAGGCATCTGTGGATAATTACCTCACTTGAGTAGTGGGCCAAATTAATGAGGTTATGGTCAAATGCAAGGGGTGGGGAACCTGCAGCTTCAAGGCCACACATGACCCTCTAGGTCCTCAAGTGTGATCCTTTGACTGAATCCAAACTTCATGGAACAAATCCTTTTATTAAGTGGTTCCCCACCCCTGGTCAAATACTATAGTCAGAGACACCATCTATCAGCCCATGCACTATTATTACACATGAGAGGTGAAAGATGGTAGATGGATGAGATATTTAGTGAGATTAGAAAAACATATCAAAGAACATGTCAGACTGAGTACACAGCAATATCACTGTCCTACACCAAATGACTGGCAAATATGCTGTTTGGAGAGGGAGCTGGATTTGCAGTCTAAAGACCTGGGTTCAAATCTTGGCTTTCTTAATAATCTTTTACTAGTTGTGTCATCTTGGGTAAGTCACTTAAACACTCTAGGCCTCAGTTTCCTCATCTATACAATAAAGAGTTGGATCACATTACATGAAGGGATCATAGGTAGAGAACTTAAACTCCTCATATCCCTTTCAGTTCTAATCCATAATAGTATATTCTGATGATAACTAGAACAAACTGATTCTTTTAATTTTATTTAAACTTTAGTCATAAAACTGGGTTGGAGAAATGTGAAAGAAAAGAGAGATATGAAGCCATATGGAATCAGTCAGGTGTTCATCCTCCAAAAATAAGTAACTTCACTTTTCTTATCAAAAAGCAACATAGCTCCATGGATAGAGCACTGAACGTGGAGTGAGGAAGGCCTGCGTTCAAAACCTGCCTCAAATACTTAACTATGTGACCCAAAACAAGGAAATTAGCCCCTCTGAGCCTGTTTCCTTATTGATAACATGGGTATTAAAATGCCTGTAGTACCTTACCTCTCAGGGTTGTTCTGAGACTTAAATGAGACTCAAACGAGATAATTTATGCACGGTGCATTGTAAACTTAAAAGTCCTAGAGAAATGTTTATTTGAAATGGCATAAGGTAAAAGACACTGACTTAAATTTGGCTTTGAGTTTTGGCTCTACCACTTATTAGCTGAGGGACCTTTCAACTAAATTTCCCCAAACTGCCTGTACCGAGTAAACCGTAAAGTGCCGCATAAATGTCAACCAGTCATATGGTTTTCGACCTCCTGTTATAAACTACTCTCTTTCTGAATACAGTTTTTCATTCTCCTTCTTAATTTTGGATTCATTTCTTCCAGATCATCATACGGCCATGCTATTTTTCAGGCTCTCCTCATATTTATGGAGTTGCTCTCTTCTAGTTTAACATCCAAGTGACTCAATATTTTTTCATTTTGTTTGATGTCTTCTGCTTACTTATATCTCTAGCCTCAGCTCCTGTTCTGGGACTTTGTGCCAAGGCAGAACTTGACCCCCACTTTCCCTAGAGTGTTTATGCTTATTCTGCTGGCAAGCCTTAGGCCTCCCTCAGCTAGTTATATTGTGGTTTTCAGAGATCTTCAGAGCATTCTGGTCAGTGATATGGGCTTCAGGGCTCCCGTAGCATCCTTTCTCAGAGCATACTGTGGCCTTCCACTACCACCTCTTGACCGCTGGAATGCCCCCAGGCAGAGCATTGACAGTTTTCCAGACTGTTACCTAAGCTCATGCTGGCTTCCTTGGTAGTACCTTTCTTTCACTGCCTTCAGGCATCTGGCTATTTTTTTTTCATATAGTCCTGGCTTGAATGGAAGAGTTTATGACTGTTTTTCTTTGGATTTCTTGATCATTATTTGCTTTGGTGCCTTTTATAGAATTTTGTGGGAGAGCCAGGTTCCTTTCTTATGACCTTTCATTTCTTTACATTAAGCAGAAGTCACAAAACCTCTTTTCTGATGCATATATATGTATGTATTTATATATACACACAAATATATACATACATATACACACGTGTGTGTGTATACACCCTGTTTCCTTTTGGAATTGTTCATCAATGATCCATGCAATAATCTGGAACTTTTTCCCATATTCAAAGTCCATCTAATTTGCCTCCGATTTGAAAACTTTACTCCTCTCTTTCTTGAAAGTTGGAACAAGTTCTCAACTAGTTGGTATCATGGATTAGGCAGGGACTTGGTGACTGGATCTTTGAGTTGGAGAGGGGATGACACTAACCCAAAGGTGGGCTAGAATCATTCCCCTGCCCATCCAGATACTGGGTCTTATTGGCCTGGAATGCTTGCAGAAAGACTACAGAGTCCTAGAAGAGTGGTAGAAACAATTCAGAATCTGAGATTCCCTGGGAGACTTCAAACCAGGGGCAGGGCAAGATGACCCATTGAGTTATTTCTGATCCTGAAAGTCAAGATTTCCCTTGCTTTGTGTGAGTCTGGAGCTTCAATAATAGGTCACTGTTGACATTTTGAGGTCTCATGGGGTCTGATTTTGTTGTTGTCATTGTAGTCAGCACTACCCATAGCAGCAGTACATAATAGCACCTATATTCCCCCAAACCAACAAAGTGGGAGTAACCTGTGACCGTGTGTTGGCGTGAATGATGATAATGGATGGGTTGCCCACATATAGGACTCATTCTCAGTGATGAGAATATAGACCCCCAGCAAGGACCACTGATTGGTGAGGGGGTGGTTTATGCCCTGAGAAGAGGGCATCCTTGAAATACTTCGCATACAGTTATAGACTGAATAGAGCAGAGTGGAATGTAAGGTCCTAGGAAGGTATTCAGGAAAGAAGAGAATGCAGTTGCTGCATTGAGTAAGTTGCCTAACATTGGGATGCCTTCTCAGAAAAAAGGCATTTGGAAAAATGCATTCTTGGAGAAACATCACTACATCCTCCATTTTTCTTGCCCAGCTTATGTACCTGATGACTTGTTCACTTGGACTGGTTACAGGAAAATGGAATAGAGGAACTGGAAACAAGTCACATTATGATATTCCTTTTAAATGCTGTTTTCAACTAACAATCATTAATGTTCTCTCCCTAATATCTCCCATCCCCCTAAAAAAAAGGAAAAAAGAAAAACCAATCCCTCGTAACAAACATACAGCATGGATGATTTGATAGTTAAAGAATTTTCCACTCTTTTCCTGCAGGGGTCACTGCAGCCATGGTAGACCTTATGGGAATGGCAGAGCCCCACCGCTCTCTGGTGAATTGGCCTGTGCAGTTCAGATCTTAGAGGAGCCATCGGATGTATTATTACACCCTGGATGTATTATTACTGTACTTTTCCCTTTCTCCTCTCGATTTTTACCGTGGCTTTCACTGCTACTGTAGATTGAGAGGAAATGATGCTTATTTTCCTCTGCATGATTTGCCATATCTGAAGGCAGCTGGAAATCAAAATTATCTTAGTTTCAAACTTTACTGCCCAGGCAATGAAGGATAATTTCCCTGAATAATCCTGATGGATGCACTGCTGCAATCTCGTTAAGACTCCATCAGCATCTATTTTTGCTCTCCCTTTGAGAAAGGACAGCGTTTACCGAGCAAGAACTTTTCTAGCTTTAGCCAATCAGCAGAGAACTCCAGGCTCTTCCCGTTACTATGGGTTACCGAAGAGAAGGATGTAGTCACATGTTTTCAACATAAAACTACAGTGGAAAGTGGTGGTGGAGGGAGTGGGGGCGGGATGTAATAGGCCTGCCCATCTTGGAACCCACATGGGAGAGTTTGGCTTCCTGAATGACTGGGAAACCAAAAAGATTAATAGAATAGGACTATACAGATCTAGTCTATGATGTACAAACAACAGCTTGCATGCATGAAACCACTGATGTTGTGAAGTAGCTTATAATGCTGGAGATGTACTTTTTTTGTGAGGTTGTTTCATCTATATCTAATCCCCAATTAAAGTGAAGCCCCGAGTCATTTATTTGTATAATTAAATTCTGTCCATCCTCCCTACCCCCATCCTAGCCACCCAATCTCCCTTTGGGTTTGTCAAATTTATCTGGTCATATCAAGCAAAATATTCTGACTGAGTAATTATCCCACTTCATTTTCCATATCCCAAAATAGGACAGATGGAAGAGAGCTAACCCAGCCCTTCTCAGAATTAGAGCCTCTTCTAGAACACAATCAGACCTTTGCTTGAAGAACTCCCTGGGGGGAAGGGGAACCCACTTTTTGCCAATGTAGCTCATTCTACTTTTGCATAGATCTAAGTCAGGGGTCTTTGGACCCCTGAAGGATCTGTGGCTAAATGTCTGGGTCTCTGAACTTGGATGGAACAAAAAAACTCCATCTTGATTTTCACTAACCCTTGGTTTCATTTGTAATGCTATGTATTTGATTTTATTCATTTTAAAACCTGAAGAAAGTCCATAAGCTTCCTCAAACTGATGGCCAAATGCACCCATGGCACATAAAAGATAAGGATCGCTGAAGTGTCAAGAATTTTCCCGTGCATCAGGACAATCTGCTTCTATAACTTCTACTTATTGCTCCTAGTTATACCTTCTGGGATAGAGCAGAATAAATCTAATCCCACTTCTAAGTGCCAACCTTTCAAATACTTAAAGATAATTCTCTTGTCCCCCCTACGCATTCAGTTCTCTGAGCCAAAAGTCCCTGGTACCATCTCCCTGACCTTATATTTCATGATCTAGAGGCACTTCAGCATACTGATAGCATTCCTTTGAAAGCTTCTCCATATACTTTCTAACATGGTATCCAGCATTGAACACAATGGAGCGCCATTGTTTTTAGAAGAAATACCTCCCCGTTTTCTCACAGAATATCACTTTGGACAAAAACCAAAAAGCATTATATATTTCACAAGCTGTAAAAGATATTTCCTAGATCTTAGACATAGTTGCTTTGATGAAGACATAGACTGTGGCCTTCAGGTTTTCTGTTTGCTTTATGAATCTAGTATTGGAGCAGTTGATTATAAAATGAAGTGCTAGCCAGCCTTCTAATGGAGTATGCCAGGGTTCCCCATCAGTTCCTTCAGGCATCATGAGTTTGAAAGGTGAGGATGGAAACCATATGGTGCCTCTGGGGGGAATAGGGGCAGCAGGACCCATAGCAACCAGCCTATATGCTATTGAGTCATTCCTCATACCATGTATAGCTTCTTTTGGCATTTTGTCTATTGGTTGCTTTCCTTTGCTATGAATGCTTGGCGTAGAATTAATTGTGGCAATAGGTGTGCAGTAATTATTCTGTCTTCAAAAACAATACAATGGTAGGAAGTCAATTACATCTTTTCTGCTGCAGTCACAGAAATACAGAATTGGAAGAAGTCCCAGAAGTTATCTTGTCCAACCTATATTTGAGCAAGAATCCCCTCTATGATATATACTAACTAAGGGGTCACAAAGCCTTGACTTGAAGACTTCTAGGTGGAAGGGAATCCACTATCTGCCAAGGCAGCTCATTCTACCTCTGGTTAACTCCATTAGGAAATTGTCCTCTCTCTACTATATCTGTCCACTGTTCCTCATCCTCCCCATTAGAGTCAAGCAAAACAAGTCTAATTATTCTTCCACATGGGAACCTCTCAAATCACATTAACCATAAGCCTTGCCCAAGCAAAACATTTCAAGGTGGGACCTTGATATGGCATGATATCACAGCCTGTCATTATCCATTTCCTTCCTCTGAATGCTCTCTAGTTTGTCAGTGTCCTTGAAATGCAACATCCAGATGTAACCTGACCAGGATGGAATGCAATAGAACCATCAACCGGGTACAATGCCATTCTTAACGTGGTCCAAAATCACGCTGGCCTCATGGGCTGTCACATCACCCTATAGACTCATAGTGAGCTTGTGGGTCATTCCAAGCCCCCCATCTTTTTCAGACAAACTGTCATCAATACACACCTCCCCTATCTTGTACTTGTGAGGCTGATTTTTAAACCTCTAGCTTAAGATGTACCTTATTAAATATCATATTACTAGATACGTCTTGATATTCTATCATGCCAAGGTCTTTTTGGACTCTCATTTAATCCTAGATCTTTGTCATCTGCCAATTTATTAAGCAATTAAATTGTGTTTTTATCTAAGATACTGATAAAAATGTTAAATAGTACAGAGCCTAGATCCATGGAGCACATCACTGTAGGACCTTCTAAGTTGTCATCAAGTACATAATGACTATTTTGTGTCTCTCTGGGCATTAACTACCTCTTTCATCCACCTAACTGTTCTGGTATCTAGCCCATACCTGTTCATCTTGTCCATCCTGGAATTAGAATGAATATTTGAAATAATATAGAATGGTGCATGTAGTACCCCCATCTTGTCCCCTCCTAAGCATTCTGGGAGTACAGAGCAAATGCCTGGATTTATTAGGCAATTCTCCTTGTTATTCTTTTTTTTTTAATAAAAAATTATTTAATTAACTTTTTACATACATTTTCACAAAATTTTGGGTTCCAAATTTTCTCCCCATTATCCCCTCCCCCAGACCAATACACCGAGCATTCTAATTTTCCCTATCACCAATCTGCTCTCTCTTCTATCATCCCTCCCTTCTCTTGTCCCCATCTTCTCTTTTGTCCGGTAGGGACAGATGACTTTCTATTCCCCATTAACTGTATTTCTTATTGCCTAGTAGCAAGAACAATAATAAACAGTAGTTCCTAAAACTTTGAGTTCCAAATTCTCCCCATCCCTCCCTCCCCACCCGTTCCCTTTGGGAAGGCAGGCAATTCAATATTGGCCATATCTGTGTAGTTTTGCAAATGACGTCGATAGTAGTCTTGTTGTGTAAGACTAACTGTATTTCCCTCCATCCTATCCTGCCCCCATTGTTTCTCTTCTGTCTTTTGATCCTGTCCCTCCCCAAGTGTTGATTTCAAATTGCTCCCTCCTCCCATTGCCCTCCCTTCCATCATCCCCCCAACCCTGCTTATCTCCTTCTCCCCCATTTTCCTGTATTGTAAGATAGGTTTTCATACCAAAATGAGTGTGCATTTTACTCCTTCCTTTAGTCGAATGTGATGAGGGTAAACTTCATGTTTTTTTCTCAGCTCTCCTGTTTTTCCCTCCACTAAAAAGTCTCCTGCTTGCCTCTTAAATGACATATAATTTACTCCATTCCAATTCACCCTCTTTCCTCCCCCTACCTTTCTCTCTCACCATTTACTTTAATTTCTTTTAAGATATGGTCCCATCCTATTCAATTCACTCTGTGCTCTCTGTCTCTGTATGTGCGTGCAAGTATGTATGTGTGTGCATGAGCATGCATGTACATATGTGTGTGTGTGCGTGTGTGTGTATGTGTGTGTGTGGTCCCACCAACTGCCTAGATACTGAAAAGTTTTAAGAGTTACAAATATTGTCTTTCCATGTAGGAATGTAAACAGTTCACTTTTGGTAAGTCCCTTATGACTTCTCTTTGCTGTTTACTTTTTCATGCTTCTTCTCATTCTTGTGTTTGAAAGTCAGATTTTCTTTTCAGCTCTGGTCTTTTCATCAAGAATGCTTGAAAGTCCTCTGTTTCACTGAAAGACCATATTTTCTCCTGAAGTATTGTACTCAGTTTTGCTGGGTAGGTGATTCTTGGTTTGAGTTCTAGTTCCTTTGACTTCTGGAATATCCTATTCCACGCCCTTCGATCCCTTAATGTAGAAGCTGCTAGATCTTGTGTTATCCTGATTGTATTTCCACAGTACCTGAATTGGTTCTTTCTAGCTGCTTGCAATATTTTCTCCTTGACCTGGGAATTCTGGAATTTGACCACAATGTTCCTAGGAGTTTCTCCTTTTGGATCTCTTTCAGGCAGTGATCAATGGATCCCTAAATACTTATTTTGTCCTCTGGTTCTAGAATCTCAGGGCAGTTTTCCTTGATAAGTTCATGAAAGATGATGTCTAGGCTCTTTTTTTGATCATGGCTTTCAGGTAGTTCCATAATTTTTAAATTGTCTCTCCTGGATCTATTTTCCAGGTCAGTTGTTTTTCCAATGAGATATTTCACATTCTCTTCCATTTTTTCATTCTTTTGGTTTTGTTTGGTGATTTCTTGGTTTCTCAGAAAGTCATTACCCTCCATCTGTTCCATTCTAATCTTGAGAGAACTATTATCTTCAGTGAGCTTTTGAACCTCTTTTTCCATTTGGCTAATTCTGCTTTTGCAAGCATTCTTCTCCTCATTGGCTTTTTGAACCTCTTTTGCCAATTGAGTTAACTTATTTTTCAAGGTGTTATTTTCTTCAGCATTTTTGTGGCAAGGTGTTGGCCTGTTTTTCATACTTTTCTTGCATCTCTCTCATTTCTCTTCCCAGTTTTTACTCCACCTGTATAACTTGATTTTCAAAATTCTTTTTGAGCTCTTCCATGGCCTGAGCCCACTGGACATCCACCTCAGTTGTCTGGGATGCAGAGGCCTTGACCCCCACATCTTTCCCTGATGGTAAGAATTGTTCCTCATCATCAGAAATGAAAGGTGGGAACATCTGTTCCCCAAGAAAGTAGCTTTCTATGGTCTTATTTTTCTTCCCTTTTCTGGCCATTTTCCCAGCCAGTTACTTGACTTCTGAGATTCCTCTCCACCCCTGCCTAGATCTACTCAGCTAGTGCTTGGGGTCTCAGATTCAAATGCTGCTCCCCAGCCTCAGGGCTTTCCATGGCAGGCGCAGCTGCTATTCCATGTCAGCTTAAGTTCTGGTCCTCAGGTGGGGGCAGGGCCACCTCCCAGGCTCAGTTCCCTCAGGGGCTTTATTCAGAGGCCTTCAGCAATGGAGCTTCTGCCTGCTTGGGGAGTCCTGGGCTGCAGCTGCCTCTGCCACTGCCTCCCAAGGGGGCCCGAGTCACAGAGACACCCCGTTCACCTCTTGGCCAGCCCAGAAGTCTCTCTCACTGACCTGGAGTGCCTGTGGGTGGAGGAACCTTCATTGCCGCCGGAGGTTCCATCCCTGAAGCCTGCTCGGATCTGCTCCTCTTGGGCCTTGCGGCCAGGGCAGCATAGGAGATGGGCTCCACTGTCCAGGGCGCAATGGACCTTAGGTGCCAATTTTTCAGGGTCTCTGGAACGGAAATCTCCTCTGCTGCGTTGGTGCATGGGCTTGCACTGCTCTAGAATTTGTGGGGAGTTCTTTTTACAGGAAATTTATGGGCTGTGGGTTCAGAGCTAGCATATGTGAGTCTTTCTACTCCGCCATCTTGTCTCCTCCCCCCTCTCCTTGTTATTTAAAATGCTACTTTCCAGAGCGAAGTATGGGCCCTTCTTGGAGCCTATACAGTGGGACAGCATGTGACTTGACTTTTCTGTGCTTTACAATGTAACAGAGGATAAACAATAGTGATAAAGCATAGCATGGTTAAAATACCCAATAAATCATACTGACAAGTGCCTGAAGAATTTCAAGGGGGTAAGAGTGCCAAGGAATGAGGAAATGAGGAAAGGTAATGTGAAAAAGAGTTTGAAATGGGTCTTGAAATTGGCAGAGGCTCAGACAAACATAGAAGATGGAAGAAAGACCCAGGTGGCAGAATCAGATGAAGAGCAACAGTCAAATACATTAAAGCCTGTAGACAATAGGGAGCCACTGAAGATTTTTGATCAGGAGATGACTTATTGAAAGTGTTGTTTTAGGAAGGTAAATCTGGTAGGACTGCCTGAAGATAAAAAATAATCAATAACCAACCAACTGAAAATAACCCATCATAGCTAAGTAGCTATTGTACTAATTCAAATGTTAGGTGATGGAGTATATGAAATGGAAGCACTAAGATTCTAGGAGTGCAGATGTTGTCAGAGAAGGCCATCTTGGAGAGGCATTAAAAAAGAAGAGAAGACAGGATTTGGCTCTTCTATCCAGTCAGCCATCAAGGAAAGAAGGATGAAGAATGATCTCAAGGATTCAAACCAGGGTAACTGGCAGTGTCACTGATAGCAGTGACAGAGCTTTGAGAGCGTGAATATGGGTAGGAAGGGGATGGAGGATGAATTGGTACAGTGTTGAGATATTTTTGTGGACCACTGACCTATTATACCAATATTAGAGGAGATTAGATGGTATAGTGGACAGGGTGTTGGACCTGGACTGAGAAAGACATAAATTTAAATGCAGCCTCAGATTCTTGTTAGCTTTGTGACTGTGGGCAAGTCACCTAACCACTATCTACCTCAGTTTCATCTTCTGTAAAATAGAGACAATAACGGCACTTATTTCACAGGGTTGTTATGAAGATCAATTGACATAATCATATTTATAACAACCTGAGCACCGCACCTGCTACATATCACTTTATAAATGTTTCTTTGTTCCCCCTTATGACAGTTTTGTTATCTACCTGTAAGTGATTGCCTACAAAGACTAATGTGGTATAGAGTCTTACAACTTAGCACATGCCTATACACAAATACACCCATGTGTGTATATGCATAGGGAGATAAAGAGATTGACAGATGTAGTACTGGGCCTGGAGTCAGAAAGACCTGAGTTCAAATTTGGTCTCAGATACTCACTAGCTGTGTGCCTTTGGAGGAAATTCATTTAACTTCTGTTTGCAGTCAGTCTCCTTCTCTGTGAAATGTGGATAATAATAGCACCTACCTCCCAGGATGGTTGTTAAGATCAAATGAAAGAATAATTGTAAAGCACTTAGCACTCAGCATGGAACAAGTACTACACTGTTGTGGTTCAGGTATTTTAGTCATGTTTGCCTCTTTGTGACCCCATTTGTTTTTTTGTTCTTTTTTTTTGGAAAAGATACCAGAGAGTTTGCCATCTTCTTCTCCAGCTCATTTTCCAGATGAGGAAACTGAGGCAAATAGGGTGAAGTGATTTGATTTGAACTCAGCTCTTTCTGAATCCAGGCCCAGCATTCTAATCACTGCAGTGTCAGCTAGCTGCCCTAAGCCCTATATAAATATTAGTTATTATGTATATATATATATCCATATATACATATGTGGATATATATGTATGTATGTATACAAACAGATATGAGATGAGAAGACAGCTTTGGAATCAAGAGGACCTAGTTCAAGTCCCACTTCTAACATATATTAGCTGTGTAACCTTAGGCAGATTTCTCAGCCCCTTAGTGCCCCTCAGACAGTTCTCTTTGATGGTACATTGCAAAGCTCTCAGCATCTGAGGTTGGCTCACACTGGAAGTTACCCATATAAATGAGATCCCAGGTCCAGACATCCCAAGCCCAGAAACAGAAATATACATCCAGAACTAGTCTGAGGCCCTCTAGAGAGCTGGTCACTCATTCTGGTATGTGAAAGGAAGTACCAAGTTAGCTTGCTTTTCCATACTGGCTCTCTGCACTGGCCTCCATTTTTTTGGAAGAGTGTATTTAACAGCAGTAAAGAGAAAATGAACAAACTGTGAGCAGTAGAAGAGAAAACATAGACTGTTTCCAATTCAATGGGAAGGGAGCTGCTCTCTAGTTGGCAAAGAAGTATGGAGAGTAGTGATGGTGCCAAAGAGAAATAACTAGCTAGGCTTTCAAATGCCTTGACTAGATTTTATTTTGCACCTCTCTAGATATTTCTCACCAAAAGAATATATAGTTTCACATCATGACCAATATAGGTGATGGGCAGGACTCGACATGTTGGTATTTTGGATTCCCAAGCAACCCAAACCTCATATGGTTTCCATAACATAGGAAAGCAAACAGTATTTTACATATCTAATAATCTGTTTAGAGACTACAGCATCAAAAAAGCATAGTATTACTGAGGTCTAAAGGGGTTTGTGTTGTGTTTGTCCTTCATTCTCAAAGAGGACCATGATGTCAGGATGATGACATGACTTGCACTTGACTTTGATTTGAGAGAGGGAGGGCTGTGCAAGGTCACCAACCTCACTTTCTTCTCCTGAGCCATCTGGAGGCAGTTGCCTGACATTCATCAGGATGGCTGGAGATGACCTAGGGTGCAATGGGATACCCTTGCCTGGTCTAAAGGGGCTATGCTTTCTCTGAAGAGTTTCTTAGGGAAAGGATATCTGTGGGAAACATTCATTGTGAAAGGTATTTTGAATGATTGATGGCCTCCTAGCACAATGGATTGTTTTACAAGACAATAATCCTGTTCCTTTTGCAAAATAAATGACAAACATGCCTGATTATCGACTTAGAAAATGGTGAGGTGGTCTTATTGATTATCTGGTTATAAGCAACCAGCTTGCTATGAATAAATGTCTTAAATTTAACACATGGGTGGAAAAGTTATCCTATTGACCCCCATCTCTTTAAACTTTGACTAGTACCCAATGGATACTGCAACTTCAGACCTCTATGGTTATGCAATAAAAGAGTTGTAGAATTAGAGCTAGAAGGAGTCAGGGAGGTCAACTAGTATAAACTCTATTTTGCAGATAAAGAAACTGATATCCAGAAAAGGTCATGACTTGCCCAGGGTCATATAGGTAAGAACTAGCAGAGCCAAGATTTAAAACGAAGAAGACTATGTTTGAATTTAGAATTCTTTCTATTTTTTCACCTCTCTGTTGCACAGGTCACATAGTCTAACCCACATGTGGGGGTCCTATGGCCTTCTTGATCCTTAAGTGCAGCCCTTGAACGAATCCCAATTTTACAAAATTAAGGATTGAGAAGGCCACATGTGGCCTCAAGGTCACAGGTTCCCCACCCCTGGACTTTAACCCACATTTCATCAGGAATCCCTACTACATCATCCCCAATTCAACCTTTCCTTGAGTTAAGAAGGCTCATGATACAAACCTGAGATATTTCTATGGACCCCTAACCACCATTAGAAACCTCCTATTAGAGGCAGATAAATGGTAGAGTGGACAGAGTGTTAGACCTGGGCTCAGAAAGACCTAAATTCAAATGCAGCCTCAGATACTTGTGAGCTATGTAACTGTGGGAAAATCACCTAACCTCTTTCTGCCTCAGTTTTGTGATCTGTAAACAAGAGATAATAATGGCCATAATTTCACAGATTTATTACGAAGATCTAATGATACAATAATATTTGTAAAAAGCTGAGCCCAGTGCCTGGCACATAATACTCTACAAATGCTTATTTTCTTCCCTTCTCCCTTTCCTTCTATTCATGAAAACTTTCCAAACCTCAGTAAGAGATTGATTCCCAATTCCCAAAAGGCATTATTCAACTCTTCTTCCTCTACTCCCTGCCCCGCAGTGGTGATCAATTTCTGCTGGGTAGAATTGATGGTTTGGGGAAAGAATATATTAAATCATCTTTGGGAACAGCTCAAGGTTCTAAAGTCTGCAATTGTCATAGTTACTTTTGAGATTCCTCACAGAGGAACACTTTTTACCAAAAATGAAGTTTCCTCAAATACTCTGGGTAAGTGAGATAAATTAGGAAGTGAAGGAATCTGAATAATCAGGTCAGGGTAGCCTTACCTCTTTCCTTTACTTGCTATACACATACTCATTTGCATTCAGAGAAAACCAAGAGCCCACTACATGAACTCCTTACAGAAAACCCAATGTTGGATGCCTCCATGGAATAAATGCTCAGAATCATGGACTGTCTATGTGTGGGTCATCTAATATACCATCTTCCTGATTTTGTAGCAGAGGAAACTGAGACCCGTGGATGGCAAATGACATATAGCAAGCTCAATTCAATAAAGCAATCTGCAAGTCCTAGGGAGATAAAGAGATGAACATGAATTAGATCCAGTCCTCTGAGAGTTAAGATTCTACTGCACTTGAGCTGAGCCTTGAAAAGAGACAGAGAGTTTGAAATACAGTGATGAGAAGGGCAATGGAGCTGGCTTGTCTAAACGTGCAAAGAGAAGTGGGGGAATATACAACTTCAATGGACCTTAGTGGTCAGGAATACAATAGATTTAGAGGTCCATTTTACAGATGAGAAAACTGAAGCCTAGAGGAGGGACTTGCCTAGGGTGACATAGTGATGGAGCTGAGGTTTGAATCCAGGTCCCCAGTTTCCATTGAACTACAATCCATAATCTAGTTAGGATGGAAGGACGTTTGTGACAATGCTAGGCAAGTTGGAGCCTCATTGTGGAGGGCCTTAGGGAGGTTTATTGTATCCTAGAGGCTTTTGAGCAGAAGCGGGTTATGAATAGACTTAAGGCCTTTGAAAGATTATTTTGACAACTGTCTGGAAGATGGATTGGAGCAGGGAAAAATGATAGTCCATAGTCCAGGTGAGAAGTGATGAGGAGGTGATCTAGAGTGGTAGTTGTGGGAGTGGATGGAAGGAGGCAGATGGGAGACATATTGTGGCAGAACTGGGGGTGTGTTGGAGCCAGCTTGAGCCTGTTCATGAGAGCTGATTGTTTAATTTTCAGCATAGGCATTTACACTTTGAGATCAATAGAGGCTCCAAATCAGGGCTTGATTTATTGCTTTCTTGATTGTTTAGACTTAAGAAAACCATGGAGAAAATGTTAACAAGGCAGATTCAACTTGAGTGTGTCCTGTGTGTGTGTGTACTTTTCAAGTGTCATTTGTTAAATATCTCCCTGCAAACCCCTGGATAGAATTGACAACATTTGGCAGGTGATTGATATGGAGAGGGAGGGAGAAGGAGTTAAGGCCACCTCCAAAGTTACTTACTTATCTGGGTGACTGGAAGAATGATGGTGCTAGAGAGAAAAACAGGGTCATTTGAAGAAGGGAGTTTTATGGGGAGGATGAGTTACTGGCAGAGCCTGGGCCCCCAAACCTAGGTTTCTTAAATCTTTAATTTTAAATCTTGATCTTTTCACTCGACTGGGGCCGGGGAAAGATGGCATTTCTCATGTGAATTTGTTGAATGTGCAGCACTATACAGCTCATTCTCCTCTCTCACCCATTTATCCAAAGCCCTTATTCTCTGTTGCTTCCCATGTCATTACTGAAGCATTGAATCATGGAGACAACAGATAAAAATGCTCATGGGAAGGAACCAAGGAATGATTGACAAGAAAAGTTTTGCCAGGACTTAATATCTTCTGAAAACCATCATTCCCAAGGTAAATCTCACCTCCAAAGAGCCCTTCCAACCTACTACCTCCATCCCAGTACCTAGGAAATTGCCCTGGGTTATAGAAATCATTATTAGGTGGTTTCCCTTAAAATCTCTATCTCATGGTCAAATAGAAAACTTCCATACATACGAATATGTTTAAAAGTCTGATTTCTACTGACTAAAAAAATGACTTCATCTTCATTTTATGATTAATAATAAATATGGTACATTTTCAATTAGAGAGTTTATCTTCTTTATATATAATGCAATAATATATTTTTATGCAATTTATTTTCTTGGGGATGAATATATTACTGCAAATGAGACACTAAAATACATGATAAATTGCATTCTAATGCTCAAATCATTTTTCATCTTGTGGATGTACATAAATACAGCTTCATTATGAGATTACCAATTTTCTTTTACATAAGAACCAATTTCACCTGCTAAAAATAATGCTAAATATCTGGAGAATAGGTTTGCTAACAGGGAGTTGAGCTATTTCAATATGCATGTCCCTGATAAATTCGGTCCCAACTTGCTGAAATAGACTTTTGCCATAGAGATAGTCTGTTCCCCCATATTACTCACCATCCTATAACAGGAACCCAGTTTGTTACCAAGGCAATTTACCAATAGGTAAATGGAGCTGGCTTGTCTAAACGTGCAAAGAGAAGTGGGGGAATATACAACTTCAGTGGACCTTAGTGGTCAGGAATACAATAGATTTAGAGGTCCATTTTACAGATGAGAAAACTGAAACCTAGAGAAGGGACTTGCCTAGGGTGACATAGTGATGGAGCTGAGGTTTGAACCCAGGTCCCCAGTTTCCATTGAACTACAATCCATAATCTAGTTAGGATGGAAGGACGTTTGTGACAATGCTAGGCAAGTTGGAGCCTCATTGTGGAGGGCCTTAGGGAGGCAAGAAGGAGACACAGGGATGAGGAGGAACCAGCTTGAAAATCCCGGACCTAGTTGGGGAGGCTACTGGTATAATGAAGGAAAGTGATAGGAAGTCAGAGAAGCTGGGTATGATTGCCCCCTCTATTATTTACTCCATTTCTCATCTTTGTTAAATTCCTTCCCCTCTCCGGGCCTCAGCTTCCTCCTCAATAAAATGAAGGAACTTTAAGGTCCCTTCATGCTCTAATATATTTCATTACTCTAATGACTTTGTGACTTCATTATGATGTATATATTCCTTCTACTACTGATTACAACTCAGCCATGGCTACCCAACTTGGGCGCTTAATGACCATTTTCTCCTTCAAGCTTCCTCAATCCATTATTTATTCAATATCCTACTCTACACTTTATGATTTTTCAAAAAGTTTTCACATAGCAAACAAGGGTCAAAAAAAGCCAGCCCATCACCAAGAGTCATTCAGTTAACCACTGGTAACACCTCACTGACCATTAGGATTACCAAAGGCCAGAGGGCATTATGGTTCTTCAATTATACACTTCTCTGAGGACAAAATCTTCCTTGTCATGTGATATGTTCTCCTTCTACCCCCTTCACCTCTTTGTTGCCTTTGGATGACCCACCAGGTCAATTCAAGTGGATAGGTTGGCATAACAGGTATTATTACTAAATATCTGGTTTAGAGGCATTGAGTACATGTGTATGCAAGGGCTCAGAGAGCTTTCAGGAACAAGGGCAGATAGGAAATAAGCTGTCCTTTTCCATTTGAGGTTTTTATAAAAATGAAGAGTTTTGCAAATGTATGGTAGATCACTGAAACTATGCTCTGCCTACCTCTCCTCCCCATGACTAATGCAAACCCAGCATCTCTGAGCCTCGCATTTGTTCTCCTCTGTAAAAAATGAGGTGATAGAAAGTAGAGTATACTCCCTGCCCTCAATGAGATTTTGCATGTGCAGCAGCCATACCCTGGTAAAATGTCTTGGCAGACAGGCTAAACCAGGTTGAGAGTAGATGACAGACCTCAAAGTTGTCAGTGCATTAAGGGGGTGTTGACCCCAAGCACGTGAAGACTTCTCCCAGTGCAATGGGCAGATTAGAATAATTTGTTCCAAAGGCCATGAAGGCAGCTAAAGCATGAGCTGGGAGTGCTTAGAGCATGGTCAGACATCCAAGATGCCAAGGTGACCCACTGCATCCTGGGTCATTGTCAGTCATCCTGACCTGTTTTCCTGCCACTGGACTTCAATAACGCTGTAAAAGAGAGTGAAATGACAACTTTGCACAACTCTGCCTCACTGAAATCCAATCCTTATAAGAGTCAAGACATCATCCATGACCTCATTGGTCCTCTTTGAAAATGAAGGGCAAACAACATCACAAGAGCACTAATTTCCTGGAAATAAATCATGAAATGAGTGTCAGTCATGTGTCAGCCTGTGCTGCAGCTGTGATGTGAATACTACTCTTTGATAAGCCAATCATGGAATGATAGTTACCCCTCAGAAGACTGAATTGCCTATTTTCTGTTATTGATGCTCTCAGCTGTTCTCTTAGTGCCTTCTCCTTGCAATGAAGCAAAATCTATGTAAATGAGGTACCTTCACACCAAACATTGTACACACTCTGACATATTACGAAATGGAGGATATAACTGAGAGAGTTATATTTTTTTCCATTTTTTGTAGAGGTGGAAACAAAACACTGTTCCCAGACAGTCAAGTGAAAGATGCGTGTGCATGTGTGTGTGTGTGTGTGTATGTATGTATGTATATGTGTAGTGTTCACTTCAATAGTGTGAGTATTTTAGTAGTCACAAACCTGCAGAATTGCTCTTATATTTCTTAGGAAGGCAAGCAGTGTTGTATAGGGTGTCATTCATTGAAAAACATGCTTTTTTGGCGTTTTTTCTCCTGTATCAGCCCATCATAGTTGCACACAGTTGCCACTTCCCTTATTTGTCCTCTAGAAGCTGTCTTAATCCTCTCCACCTTCCCTTCATCTTCCTTCTCCTTTTATCATGTTTCTGTATTTTCCATCATTAGATATTTCTAAGTACCTTTACAATTTACAACTAATATGCACTCCAACGTGACATCTAGTAGAAATAATATCAATAACTCACATATATAGTCACTTTCACAGGACCACTCCAGGAGAAAGGGAACAGAAGTAATATTATCTCCCATTTGACAAAAGAGGAAACTGAGGTACAGAAAGGTTTGACCAGGATCACACTTGTCCTATCAGAGTCCCTCCAGTTCTAACTCCAAAACTAGCATTACACATGCCATATACATTATTCTGCCTTTACCTTTACTTCTACTGGTCAAATCTGAATACATATACTTTCTAAATAAATGAAGACATCTGATGTCTCTTTAAGTAAACATGAAACCATTTCAACTGGCAACTAATCAGGCATCATGAGGTAGTATAAAGTGAGCCAGAGGATCCTGGCTACTGCTTACTGCTTTCTGGATGCCTGTGATCAAGTCATTTGTAACATTTCTATGCCTCAGATTCCTTTTTTTTTTGTAAAATAAAGGGGCTAATTTGACTAGTTGATCTCTAAGTACAGGACAAGGGGGACATGACTAGACAAGAGTTAGAATAAAAAAGAACCTGTGGTTTTAAATAGATGACTCAGTATGAGTTAAAAGTGTAAGATGGTAGCCCAAAGAGCCAATCTAATCTCAGACTGCATGTTAGGAATAGGAAGGTACTGGTACTACCCTGATCAGAGTCCATCTGGAGGAGTGCATTGAGGAAGAAAGTGCCATTCCTAAAATGTAGCACCCCAAAGAGAACCCAAACGTAAGTAACAGCAAACTGAAGAACATACAGAGGAGAATGAGCAGGATGGTAGACTCAATCAATGGAAGACAAGTACTGGAAGAACACTGAATTTGCAATAAAAAAAAAACTTGGCTTGAATTCCGACTTGACTTCCACAAGTTGTGGGGCCTTGGGCTAGTTATGCAACCTGTCAAATCATTACACAAAGGAACCTCTGAGGTACCCTCTAGTTGTAGACTGATGATCCATTGATGAAAGTGCTTGAAGAAAGGAAAAGTGGTCACGGTGAGGTGTCATGCTTGTTCTCCTGGGAGCAAGCGATAGATGATGAACAAACAAATTCAACAGACCTGTGCAGTATCTCACCCCCAAAAGACCTACATTTGATCTGTCTCCAAAGTTAGCATTACAAATATGCTGATGCATAATAATAAAAGCATTTTTATAATTCCTTCAAGCACCCTGCTAAGCACTTTCCAAATATCTGATTCGGTCTTCACAACAACTCTGGGAGGTAGGTGCTATTATTGCGCCCATTTTACAGGTGAGGAAACTGAAGGAAACAGAAGTTAAATTACATGCCCAGGGTCACGTGGCTAGTAAGTATCTGAGGCTGCATGTGAATTCCGTTCTTCTTGACTCTAGGTCCAGCATTCTATCTACTTCACCACTTAGTATAAGTTTTACCTATGTGATGTCAGCATTTCAGGCCTTGGTTTCCTTTTCTACAAAATAGGATCAGATTCAATCTCTAAACTTTGATATTCTCCTAATTGTTCCCATAAGAACCAAGGGTTGACCCATGAATTTAGTACATTATGAGTTACAGCTTCCCCCTTGCAGAGTCAGAGGATATTGGGTAATCTTGAGCAAGCAATGTATAGCTGACACTTGCTCAATACCACCCTGCCAAGTTCCATCTCCCCTTTCCTCTCCCCATCCCATCCCCTCCTCCCTCTTTGTCCCCAACCTTCCAAAGTCCCCAGTTAGCTGTTGTTGGCATAGATGGAACTGGCCTCATTTGAGCCATTCTTTCCTACAAACTTATTTATTGGTCCCAACCAAACAAATCCACTTCTGTACCACTGAATATGCTCATACTGAAATAGTTTGTGAAGGATGTGAATTAATAGGACCAGATCATCCTCAATAACGATTATTCACTGGCTGTCTAAGCAGGGCCTCTGGAAGTCAGGCTTTTCACTTCTCTCTGTTTAGCATAGTGTTTCCCAATGAAGTTTAAAGGAATATTTTCACCAATTCTCTTTACTCTCTTCAAATATGAGATTAGCTGTCAGCCATCACGTTGAAAACCCAGTGACTCATATCATTACTGTAATTTTCCAGCACCTGATCATGTGTGCATTCAACAACTTTCTTGTCATGACACTAATTCAGAAGATTTACTTCTTATAAAACTCATTTGTAGTCACTCTAACATCTCTCTCATTTTGTAGCTTTTCATTTTTATAAGTGTTAGGGCACTTTTTATTAATAAATGTTATCTAAATTATAGAATATAAATGAGAGATTTTATGGTTATTTTCACAAAATTTCAGCCTTTTTCTGTTTAGCAAATTGTACACCACGTTTTAAATGGGCAACTTAGACCATTTAAAGAAATGCATGATAGAAAATAAAATTCTTCTTTGATGGTTCTTAGACTTTTCTATGAGGGTCCTGTCAATAATTACTAGTAGATAAATCAACAGCAACATAAATGTGTCATGTCTTATTAAACATATATTTCAAGGGATTAATGCATGTTTAATTACAATGTAATGATATTACTGGAGAACCATGACCCTGAATATAGGGGCAAGAGCAGAAGTTGGCCCTCTACTCCAGGTTGGTAAAGCCTTAGAGCCAGTGAAATGTAAACAGTATATATTGCCATGAATATACAGGGTATCCCAAAAATCTTAAGGCTGTTTTCACCTATTACAGTTGAAAATTTTACTAAGACTTTTGGAACATTCTGTTTCTCCATCTTATGGTTATATTTTCCAATCATTCCCAAATATGTGTGATTTGGGGAAGGGCAGACAAATTCTCACAGCATTTTAAGCCTTGTTGCATTCATATTATTTCTTTCTTTCTTTTTTTTTTTTTTGAAGGACCAATTCCTTTGAAGAATTTAGAGTGCAATTTATTCAAGTAGATTTTCAATGGACATAATTATCATTTTTTGTTTGTATTTTAAACAAATTAACCAATAGTTGTGCTAACTGATTTTTACTGTGGCTAATACTGTCTGGGAAACATTGGTAATGGGGAAACTTGCCTTTTATCTTTTTTTCCCTTGAATTGTTGACTTTCTTTTCCACCTTGGGGATTACACGTGAAGTCCTAAAGCTATATACATGTGAAGACACAGAGGTTGGGCTCTCAAATATCTGTTATCTGACCTTCAAGATTATGATAAATTGTTCTATCTACTTATTATCAGGGTTTTTTCAAATCCTTCCAAATATACCCTTATTTGGAGTTTGGACACATGATAGATCTCCCTCAAGGGCTTTTGGTGATTTGTTTAGACTCTACTCGCACCCCTTAAGACTTAATAATAAACCAAAAGACAAAAAAGAAAAATCTGGTTTATGCAAATAAACACACACACACACACACACACACACACACACACACACACACACACGGAAATAGTCCATCGAAAGAAGTTGTAGGTATATGGAATAAGAAGACGCTTACTCAAAATTTTAAATAAACAAAGAGGCCTCTCAATAAGAACAGAAAATGATTTATTACAATTATTGCAAGAAAGGGGAGTCCCTCCACCAGGAGGTGGCTGATGGAAGGAGGCAACTTACAGAAATCAAAGCACAATTTTATACCCTAAAGAGAATCCCACCTCTCCAATGACTGGAAGGCAGGCTTACAATCTAAGCACGAAAAACTAGACAAACCTGGGGAAATCTTCACCTATCCCAAAATGATTACCTCATTTAATATCTAACTTAACTTCTGATGTGACTTAAGAAAGGAAGGGAGGACAAAAGGGGAAGCTTACACTGTCGATGTGGCAACAGTATAACAAACAAAAGGGGTGATTTGAGTAACTTCAAAGTTTTAGCTACAGCCCACAGCACTTTCACAAAGAAAGATGGGAGGGGTAAAAAAGGGCGGGGGGGTAACTGACTGTCCATGGACCCTGGATACCTGAAACTCAGGTATCCAGGGAGAGAGGACTTATAGAAAAGAAATTTTATTTAGAAAATACAGTAATCGGGAGTCAAGATGGCAGAGTAGAAAGACCCATGTATGCTAGCTTCAAACCCACAGCCCATGGATTTAATGTAAGAAGAGCTCCCCACAAGTTCTGGATCACTACAGGGTGTGCAGAAACACAGTGGAAGAGATTTCTGTTCCAGAGAGCCATTGAGCGCCGTCCCCAGGGTCTGTCATGCCCCGGAAAGCAGAGCCCACCCCTGCCCTGCCCTGGCTGGTTGGCCGAGAGGGGCAGATCCGAGTAGGCTTCAGGGACTGAACCTCCAGCGGCCGGGGAAGGTCCCTCCACCCACAGACGCTACAGGTCAGTGAGAGACACGTCTGGGCTGGCCAAGGGGGTAGCGGGGTGTCTCCATGACTCGGGTCCCCTCAGGAGGAAGCAGCGGAGGCAGAGGCAGGGGCAGGAAGCAGCGGAGGCAGATGCAGGAGCAGGAAGCCGCGGAGGCAGCGGCGGCCCCCGGGACTCCCCGAACAGCAGGCAGGATCTTCATTACTGAAGGTCTCTGCATAAAGCCCCTGAGGGAGCTGAGCCTGGGAGACAGCCCTGCCCCACCTGCTCCATTACTGAAGGTCTCTGCATAAAGGCCCTGAGGGAACTGAGCCTGGGAGGCGGACCTGCCCCCACCTGAGCACCAGAACTTAAGCTCACATTGAATAGCAGCCATGCCTGCTGCGGAAAGCCCATTTGAATCTCAGACCCCAAGCACTAGCTGGGCGGGTCTAGGTGGGGGTGCAGAGGAATCTCAGAAGTCAAGTAACTGGCTGGGAAAATACCCAGAAAAGGGAAGAAAAATAAGACTATAGAGAGCTTTTTTGAGCAGGTGCAAATGTTCCTGCCATTCGGATCTGACGACGAAGAGGAAATATTCTTGCCATCAGGGAAGGAAGTGGAGGGCAGGGCCTCGGTACCCTAGACACCCCAGGGGGATGTCGGGCGGGCTCAGGCCTTGGAAGAGGTGAAAAAAGATTTTGAAAAGCAAGTTAGACAGGTGGAGGAAAAACTGGAAAGAGAAATGAGAGAGATGCAAGAAAAGTTTGAAAAATGGGTCAATACCTTGGTAAACGAGACCCAAAAAAATGCTGAAGAAAATAACACCTTGAAAAATAGGCTCACTCAATTGGCAAAAGAGGTTCAAAAAGCCAATGAGGAGAAGAATGCTTTCAAAAGCAGAATGAGCCAAATGGAAAAAGAGGTTCAAAAGCTCACTGAAGAGAATAGTTCTCTCAAAATTAGAATGGAACAGATGAAAGCTAATGACTTTCTGAGAAACCAAGAAATCACAAAACAAAACCAAAAGAATGAAAAAATGGAAGAGAATGTGAAATATCTCATGGGAAAAACAACTGACCTGGAAAATAGATCCAGGAGAGACAATTTAAAAATTATGGGACTGCCTGAAAGTCATGATCAAAAAAAGAGCCTAGACATCATCTTCCATGAAATTATCGAGAAAAACTGCCCTGACATTCTACAACCAGAGGGCAAAATAAGTATTGAAAGAATCCATCGATCACCACCTGAAAGAGATCCAAAAAGAGAAACTCCTAGGAACATTGTGGCCAAATTCCAGAACTCTCAGGACAAGGAGAAAATCTTGCAAGCAGCTAGAAGGAAACAATTCCAGTATTGTGGAAATAAAATCAGGATAACTCAAGATCTAGCAGCTTCTACTTTAAGGGATCAAAGGGCATGGAATAGGATATTCCAGAAGTCAAAGGAACTAGGACTCAAACCAAGAATCACCTACCCAGCAAAACTGAGTATAATACTTCAGGGGAAAATATGGTCTTTCAATGAAACAGAGGACTTTCAAGCATTCTTGATGAAAAGACCAGAGCTGAAAAGAAAATTTGACTTTCAAACACAAGAATGAGAAGAAGCATGAAAAAGTAAACAGCAAAGAGAAGTCATAAGGGACTTACCCTAAGTGAACTGTTTACATTCCTACATGGAAAGACAATATTTGTAACTCTTAAAACTTTTCGGTATCTGGGTAGGTGGTGGGATCACACACACATATATACACACACACATGTACACACGTGCACGCACACACATACACACATGCACGCACATACAGAGGCAGAGAGCACAGAGTGAATTGAATAGGATGGGACCATATCTTAAAAGAAATTAAGGTAAATGGTGAGAGAGAAAGGTAGGGGGAGGAAAGAGGGTGAATTGGAATGGGGTAAATTATATGTCATTTAAGAGGCAAGCAGGAGACTTTTTAGTGGAGGGAAAAAGAGGAGAGCTGAGGGAAAAAAAAAAAAAAAACAAGAAATTTACCCTCATCACATTTGACTAAAGGAAGGAATAAAATGCACACTCATTTTGGTATGAAAACCTATCTTACAGTACAGGAAAGTGGGGGAGGAGATAAGCAAGGGGGGGAATGATGGAAGGGAGGTCAATGGGAGGAGGGAGCAATTTGAAGTCAACAGTCAGGGAGGGACAGGATCAAAAGACAGAATAGAAACAAGGAGGGGCAGGATAGGATGGAGGGCAATTCAGTTAGTCTTACACAACACGACTATTATGGAAGTCAATTGCAAAACTACACAGATATGGCCTATATTGAATTGCCTGCCTTCCCAAAGGGAATGGGTGGGGAAGGAGGGATGGGGAGAATTTAGAACTCAAGTTTTAGTAACTACTGTTTAGTATTGTTGTTGCTATTAGGAAATAAGACATACAGTTAATGAGGAATAGAAAGTCATCTGGCCCTACAGGACAAAAGAGAAGATGTTGACAAGGGAAGGGAGGGATGAGAGAAGAGAGGGCAGATTGGAGATAGGGAAAATTAGATTGCTCGGTGTATTGGGGTGGGGGGAGGGGACAAAATGGGAGAAAATTTGGAACCCAAAATTTTGTGAAAATGAATGTAAAAAGCCAAATAAATAAATAAATAAATAAATGTATAAATGAATGAATGAATGAATGGATGGATGGATGAATGGATAAATAAATAAAAAAGAAAATACAGTAATCCCCACATTTTTATTATGAAAAATCTCCACAATCTCCTCATCTTACAGGTCTTATTTGACATATGTATGAAGATAAGAACTGAAGCTTTCTCTTTAGATGTTTAGCATCTAGATTATGGTGATCCCAGATTCTTTTTATGTCTAATTGCCAGAGTTAACTCAGGATTTAATCCCTAAAATTCCATTTTTTTGGTACTGCACATGGAGAACTTCCCCCACGGAACTACCTTTTTTTTTCAGTATGGTGGTTGGGATTTATACAAATTCTCACAAAAATGGACACCCCTCCCTCGAAAACATCATTGCCAATTCAACATTGTTGGGTAGACTGTACAGGTCCAGATCTCATATATGCAGAGCAGAGGCCCCCAGAATGTGAAGTGCCTAAACTTAAAGGTTCATCCAAGAATATGTTATGTCCATTTCTAGGGTTACATTCAGAATATAATGCTTTGCAAATATCCCTTTACTTTGAGTCTAAAGAGCAAGAAATTCCCTCAAGAAGTTATGTTGATTTATTTTGCAGACTGTATCACCACTCATATTCATGAACCAAAAAATACACACTCAAATACATAAGCCCGACACTGTTGGGCTGAAAGGCGCTAGACTTTATCCTATATGAAGATACAGAGGTGAGTCTCTTTACAATGTTAAGCATCTGACTGTTGAAAGGTAAAGATTCTTTAGTGTCCATTTGCTATGGTTACCTCTCACTCATAATGTGATATCCTCAACATCCATTTATTTTGAATCTGAACTTCAAGAATCTCCCTCAAATGCCTTGATTTATTTTTCAGATTGCATTAGCCATGTGGTGACATGATAACATGCTTCAGATATAAGTAAATTACCTTTGTAAGTAACCTTCTGTAATGCTAATGATATTAAAGATCTTCCCCACCTATTAATGGGCCTGCCCATTAAGGGGAGTTTGATTAGGGGAGATTTGTAGGAAAGCCCAAACTTTCTGTTAATGAGGCACTGGTTCTCAAGGGTTATGATGCCCTCTGACTCTGAAAAATGTATAAATACTCTGAGGTAAGGTTTTACTTTGCTGCTTACTCGTTGTAAGTTTTTGGCCAGATGAGACTCTGGGCAGCAGCTAAAGAGCACCTCCCTGCTCCAGGGCTTTGAAAACACAGATGCTGGTGATTCTCTCTCTGTTAACTCTGTTCAGACAGTTGGATCTGTCTGTTGATCTGTGATACATGTATATATTGCTTATGGTCAGGCAGCTGGAAAACCCTGACTGTCCGTTATTATTTCTATGTATTTTCTCTGATGTTCAGGGTGCTGACTTTTCCCCTTGAACTAAGTGAATAATATATATGTGCTTCATTAAAGTGATCGTTGACCCCTCAAAAGGTGCCTTTCCTTTTAGAAAAGCAGATCTAAGAGCCTGTACAGCAGGCCCTCTTGTGTATTTTGGGTTCCTTGCTGATATACCTTCAAAAAAATCCCTTTATTTCCCTAGGCTCCCACTTCCTCAACTGTAAATAAAAATAAGCATGTTTAAATGACTTATGATATTCTTTCCCACTTTGGTTGTAATTCTTAATTGATCAGCAGAATTCTACATTTCTCCACAATAAAAATGATGCTGGCTAAATGAAGAATTCTTAATTAAAAATTTTATGTTATATTATTACTGATATTAAAAGAAGACAGATAAAGTGTGTTATACAGGAAACAGTCACACCCATACACTGGCACAATGTCCAACATTGATAATCCAAACATAGTTGGATTACAAAATGCCAAAGTTGATTATCAATACAGAGCTGAGGCTCTGTAGAATGTCCAGAATCTGACCATGAAAGTTCTTGTCCAGTTGTCATTACTCCTCAGGATTCAATTCTAAAACAAAGCCATCTCTTTTGAAGTGAACTTTAAGAACCTTTAAGAATCTCCCTCAAACTCCTTTGTTCATTTGTTTTGCAGATTGTATTGGTGGTGTGGTAAATATAACAATATTCTTCTGATAGCTGTGTGTGATCCTTCAAAATGACATTATTTTCCCGGGCCCTCATTTTCATTTGTTAAAAAAATAAAACTCGTAAAGCATATTTAAATGATCTTTAGATGCTTTCCCAGATTGAATGTAGTTTTATTGACCCAACTTCTAGCATTTCTCAATAATAAAAATAATAATAATAATAATAATAATAATAATAATGATATTAGTTAAATAAAAACTTCCTAAAATAGTTAAATAAGTGATCTTAATTAAACCAATATTACTGCTATGTTAAAAAGACACATAAGGTATATTTTGCCACAAAACACACACAAGTACATAGGGCAAAAAGTAAAATTGATAACTCAACAATTTTGGGTTGAAAAGCAACTACATGTGATCTTGTAGATTACAAGGCTGATGCTCATTTAGAAGACCTTGAAAGGTATACATCCAGTTGGCATCGTTGCCTCTCAGGGTTTAATCTTAAATACATTTCTTCATTTTTAGACTAGAATTCAAGAGTCTCACCAGGAGATCTTTTTGGTTTGTTTTTTTTCACATTAGTGGTATGTAACATGATACACACATCCTTGACATTGGCACATTAGCTGTGTCTCACACAAATTATTTTAACATTTTAACTTTCTTCAGACCTCATTTCCTGATTTGTAAAATATGTGTTTGTTTATATATATATATATATATATATGTGTGTGTGTGTGTGTGTGTGTGTGTGTGTGTGTGTGTGTGTGTGTTTATGATCTCTGAAACTCCAAATGCAAATTATTGGCTCAAATTCTATCATTTCTCTATAATAATCTGGATAAACAGAGAAATTCTTAGGTAAATAAACAATTTCTTTACTCTTTGAATTATTATTGATACTGACTTGATATTTCACTACTGCTTAAACAGTCCTATACAACGAATGGGTATTGCCTCACCCTAAGTGAGTACCTGCAAAGACCTTGGCCTAAAAGGCTCAAGTGCATCCTGGACCATCTCCAGTCATCCTGATGAATATCTGGTCACTGGATCCAGATGTCTCTGGAGGAGAAGTGAGCTTGGTGACCTGCACAGCCCTCCCTCACTCAAAACAAAGTCAAGTGCAAGTCAAGTCATTGTTTCTCTGATGGCATGGTATTCTTTGGCAATGAAGGACAAACACAATTATTTTTTTTAAATACAAATTTATTTATTTAACTTTTTACAAACATTTTCACAAAATTTTGGGTTCCAAATCTTCTCCCCATTTATCCCCTCCCCCCACCCCAATACACCGAGCATTCTAATTTTCCCTATCACCAATCTGCCCTCTCTTCTATCATCCCTCCCTTCTCTTGTCCCCATCATCTCTTTTGTCCTGTAGGGCCAGATGACTTTCTATTCCCTATTAACTGTATTTCTTATTTCCTAGTAGCAAGAACAATACTCAACAGTTGTTTCTGAATCTTTGCGTTCCAAATTCTCCCCATCCTTCCCTCCCCACCCATTCCCTTTGGGAAGGCAGGCAATTCAATATAGGCCATATCTGTGTAGTTTTGCAAATGACTTTGATAATAGTCATGTTGTGTAAGACTAACTATATTTACCTCCAACCTCTCCTGCCCCCCATTGCTTCTATTCTGTCTTTTGTTCCTGTCCCTCCCTGAGTGTTGATTTCAAATTGCTCCCTCCTCCCATTGCCCTCCCTTCCATCATCCCCCCAACCCTGCTTATCTCCTTCTCCCCCACTTTCCTCTATTGTAAGATAAGTTTTCATACCAAAATGAGTGTGCATTTTATTCCTTCCTTTAGTCGAATGTGATGAGGGTAAACTTCATGGTTTTTTTCTCAGCTCTCCTGTTTTTCCCTCCACTAAAAAGTCTCCTCCTTGCCTCTTGAATGAGAGATAATTTACCCCATTCCATTTCACACTCTCTCCTCCCACTACATTTCTCTCTCACAGTCTACCTTAATTTCTTTTAAGATATGGTCCCATCCTATTCAATTCACTCTGTGCTCTCTGTCTCTGTATGTGCGTGCAAGTGTGTATGTGTGTGTGCATGCACATGTGTACATATGTGTGTGTGCATGCGTGTGTGTATGTATGCGTGTGTGTGATCTCACCAACTACCCAGATACCAAAAAGTTTTAAGAGTTACAAATATTGCCTTTCCATGTAGGAATGTAAACAGTTCACCTTTGGTAAGTCCCTTATGACTTTTCTTTGCTGTTTACTTTTTCATGCTTCTTCTCATTCTTGTGTTTGAAAGTCAAATTTTCTTTTCAGCTCTGGTCTTTTCACCAAGAATGCTTGAAAGTCCTCTGTTTCATTGAAAGACTGTATTTTCCCCTGAAGTATTATACTCAGTTTTGCTGGGGAGGTGATTCTTGGTTTGAGTCCTAGTTCCTTTGACTTCTGGAATATCTTATTCCACACCCTTCGATCCCTTAATGTAGAAGCTGCTAGATCTTGTGTTATCGTGATTGTATTTCCACAGTACCTGAATTGGTTCTTTCTAGCTGCTTGCAATATTTTCTCCTTGACCTGGGAATTCTGGAATTTGACCACAATGTTCCTAGGAGTTTCTCCTTTTGGATCTCTTTCAGGTGGTGATCGATGGATTCCTTCAATGCTTATGTTGCCCTCTGGTTGTAGAATGTCAGGGCAGTTTTCCTTGATAATTTCATGGAAGATGATAACTAGGCTCTTTTTTTGATCATGGCTTTCAGGTAGTTCCATAATTTTTAAATTGTCTCTCCTGGATCTATTTTCCAGGTCAGTTGTTTTTCCCATGAGATATTTCACATTCTCTTCCATTTTTTCATTCTTTTGGTTTTGTTTGGTGATTTCCTGGTTTCTCAGAAAGTCATTAGACTCCATCTGTTCCATTCTAATCTTGAGAGAACTATTCTCTTCAGGGAGCTTTTGAACCTCTTTTTCCATTCGGCTAATTATGCTTTTGAAAGCATTCTTGTTCTCATTGGCTTTTTGAACCTCTTTTGCCAATTGAGTTAGTCTATTTTTCAAGGTGTTATTTTCTTCAGCATTTTTTTGGGTCTCCTTTACCAAGGTATTGACCCATTTTTCGTGCTTTTCTTACCTCTCTCTCATTTCTCTTCCCAGTTTTTCCCCCACTTGTCTAACTTGATTTTTAAAATCCTTTTTGAGCTCTTCCATGGCCTGAGCCCACTGGACATCCACCTAAGATGTCTGGGATACAGAGGCCCCGACCTCCACGTTTTTCCCTCATGGTAAGTATTATTCCTCGTCATCAGAAATGAAAGGCGGCAACATCTGTCCCCCAAGAAAGAAGCTCTCTATGGTCTTATTTTTCTTCCCTTTTCTGGCCATTTTCCCAGCCAGTTACTTGACTTCTGAGATTCCTCTGCACCTCTGCCTAGATCTACTCAGCTAGTGCTTGGGGTCTGAGATTCAAATGCTGCTCCCCAGCCTCAGGGCTTTCCATGGCAGGCGCAGCTGCTATTCCATATCAGCTTAAGTTCTGGTCCTCAGGTGGGGGCAGGGCCACCTCCCAGGCTCAGTTCCCTCAGGGGCTTTATGCAGAGACCTTCAGCAATGGAGCTTCTTCCTGCTTGGGGAGTTCTGGGCCGCAGCTGCCTTTGCAGCTGCCTCCCAAGGGGGCCTGAGTCACGGAGACACCCTGCTCCCCTCCTGTCCAGCCCAGAGGTCTCTCTCACTGACCTAGAGTGCCTGTGGGTGGAGGGACCTTCGTGGACGCCAGAGGTTCCGTCCCTGAAGCCTGCTCGGATCTGCTCCTCTGGGACCTCGCAACCAGGGCAGCGCAGGGCTGGGCTCTATGTCTGGTGCGTGACGGACCCCTGAGGATGGCTTTCCAGGGCTCTCTGGAATGGAAATCTCCTCCCCTGCATTTCTGCATGACTTGCAGTGCTCCAGAATTTGTGGGGAGTTCTTTTTACAGAAAATATATGGGTTGTGGGTTCAGAGCTAGCAAACGTGAGTCTTTCTGCTCTGCCATCTTGGCTCCTCCCCCAATTGTCTTTTTGAATGTTGTTTTCAAGGACATCTCCTGGTGTTCGGAAAGGGAACTGGCTCAGCAAAGATTTACTGCCATTGCAATGAACATGTATTCTGTTTGTTTTGGCTTCTGATTTATTTTTTTTTGCTTTCTGGTGGATTGAAATATTTGAGGCCTCTTCCAGTTTTCTGGAAAATGACATTTTTTAGTTTTCTGAATTTAGTTCAAGGGAACCCACAGGTATCCATAGTGCCACAGTTGGACTTCATTTGGCGTTTGTCTTTCTGGATTTGGAAGATATATCCGGGGACCAGCAAAAGCCATGACCATCATTTTCTCTCAGCTGCTGGATCAAAAGGAGTAGCTAGTAGTTTATTGGGTGGAGTATGCTCTATGCCCCTGTCCTGCAGACAAGCAGGAACTGGAGGCTACCAGGGTTGGAGTCACTTTACAGGCAAAGGACATTTTATCCCAAAGGGTATGAACTTAAAATTGTACGTACTGTAAGGGATGGATGAGAATGGTACAATCTCCGGAGCACAGAGTTTCTGGGGCATCACTCCCTTTTCTAGTGGAGGAGGTGTTGGTGCCCCTCACCTCCAGGCTTATCTGCCCACTGGGCTTCAAATCCTCTATATATACCTCCCAGAGGATGACATTCCAGCTTACCCAACAATGCTGAACATGACAGTTGATTAGATGACCATCATCTAGGACAGTCATTTTTTATCAAAAATAGTGATCTTAACTTCAAGGAGGCCTGGAAGGACTTATATGATCTGCTGCTGAATGAAAGGAGCAGAACCAGGAGAACTTTGTGCACAGCAACGACCACAGTGTGCAAGAGTTTTTTCTCGTAGACTTGGAACTTCGTAATAACGCAAGAACTTACTGAAAAAAAAGCATCCCAGTGGTGGTTTTCTAGGGAAAAATGCCTTCCACACTCAGAGAACGAAATATGGAAGTCATTTGCAGAATGTAGCAGATCATGTTTATGTGTGTGTGGGGGGGGGGGTTTAGTGTATTATGTTTTGATTTGTTACATGATTTCTTCCATTTATTTTAGTGCGACTACATAGCATGACTATAGTGAAAATGTGCTCAATAGGAAAATATATGTAGAACCTATACAGAATTGTATGCTGTCATGGGGAGGGAGGGGGATGGTGGGGGGAAGGTGTGGGGGGGATAAAATCTTAATTTTAAGGAAGTGATTGTAGAACATTAAAAATAATAAAATAAAATAATTTAATAATAATAAAAAAGGAAAATAATAGTAATCTTAACTTTTACAAAAAAAAATGATCTGATCTTTTTACCAAAAAAGGCAATAATGCTGATTTTAAAATGTGACAAGTCCTCAGTGTTCATCACACTTGTCATTTGTCTCTTAGAAAAAGTTACATAAATGAATGACTTGAACTAATGACTTTCAAGGTTCTTTCTAGCTCAAAATTGATGAATGTATTGCCTATAAATAGTGGTCACAAAGAATATGGAGAGCTACGACAAAAAGGCACAAATAGATTTAAAAGGAGAGCTTGGAATAAAATGATTAGATGTTGTTGGACTCCAGAAAAGCAAGCATTTGCTATCACAGTTGAAGTAGTAAAACATTAGGAATATCAGTAGTCTTGGTAGGCAGGGAGCCATCCTTCCTCATCAATATCGACATCAAATGTTGACCAACTAACACCAGCAGACATTCAAAGTAGGTATGGTGGCCATGGGAGTGACAGAGCCCTGTTAGACCATGGTCTACATGGTCTACTTGTAGCCCAACCCTCACAGTTATTGTCTGGGAAAACAACTCTTGCAGAGAAGGGGCCAAGCAGGAGCCCTGGGAATAATAATGGTTCCAGCCTGGTGCCCCCAGTCCTCATTCTGGGGGAGACCCCCTGTGGAGACGCAGCTAAGGAGGATGCAGAAAAACACATTCTTGCCCTCCCAAAGTCTTTGGTAATAACCCCTCACACTAATTCCAGTGGTTCAACATCAAAAATGATAAGATTTTGTTGGAAGAAGTAACACCATCATCTTTACTACTTCACCCTAAACACCATGGGTAGCTCATTTGACTTGCAGCTAAAATGCCCCATGTGTGTTGTCTTTTCCATTAGAGCATGAGTTTTGGGGGAGTTGTCTTACTTGCAATATTTGTATCCCCAGTGCTTGGTTACATAGTAAGACCTAACATAATGCTACATTCATTCATTCCTTCAGTTACTATTTAAAGTAAAAAGATATCAAAGAACTGTGAAAACCATTAGATTTGATAACTACATATTCAGAGTCAAGAAGTAGCATGGTAGAGCTGAAATCCAAGTCAGGAAGTCCATGGTTAAAACCCAACTCACCTCTGATGCACATCTGACCTACTTATTAACTCTTGGTGCCTCCTGAAAACTCCCTAAGCCAGAACTTATCTACACTAATGAAGGTATTTTCCATACTGAGAGTTCTCTATACCAGTGAAATTCCAAGTCCCTTTTTAAACAACAACAGAGAAAAGTAAATGTAAATTAGAGATGTCATTCTTATTTCAACTTGACAAGGATACAAACTGACCAGGAATAAAGAACTTTGAGAACAAATCCCATGTAACAAGTAAACATATTAATTAATAAATACCATGAAAAGTATAAAATGGCAGTAAACCATATACCCTTTTCTTCAAAGTTTTGTTCTCTTAGATTATAGGAAAGATCTAAGGAAAAAACTCCCAAAGTTGAAATGACTGTGACACAGTTACAAATTGAGGGGGCAGGAGAGCTAATGTGCCCTTAAATGTAGGCATTTACAATAGTCTTAAATATTCATTATGGAGAAAAAAGGGAGATTCAAGGTATTTTATTTTTTGAAAAAGTTTAATCATTTTGTTCTCAATAGCAAAATTTACCCCATGTCTTCAATGGACAATTTGTAGGAATAAGGATTGGAAATGTTCTTCAAAGATCATTGTGGTGTGATGGTGGTGGTGGTGGTGATAGTGGTGGTGGTGGTGGTGATGATGATGATGATGATGATGATGATGATGATGATAAGAAGATGAAGAAGAAGAAATTTATATAGTGCTTATTACATACTTACAGTGCCTTGCATTTTCACAAAAATCTCATTGGATTGTCATAACCCTGGGAAGTAGGTGCTGTTATCATAATCTTCATTTTATATGTGAGGAAATTGATGCAAACAGGCTAAATGACTTGTCCCAGGGTCACACAGCTGGCAGGTTATCTGAAACTTTACTTTGAACTCAAGTCATCCTGACTCTGGGAGTCAGTGCCAGATCTACTGCAATGCCACCTAGCTGCTTCTATACCAGTTCCCCCTTCTGATGATCATAGTGGCATGATTTGTTGTGGGCATGCCATTGGGGATGTCCCCACTTAACAGAATAATGAGGGAGAGATCATGTGTTAATGGATATGATGGATTTGTAGTCATGACAGTCTGACATCTGATGTTTATTACTAGGCTGTGTCATTTTGGCTTCAGGCAAAAAGGCTTGCATTCACCTATCAAATCACTGATTACTTGCAACTTGTGTTGGTGGAGAGGCCTTGGATCCTTCATGTGTCCATCTAATTTTGGTTGGTTGGTTTGTTGTTGTCCTTCATTTTCGAAGAGGACTAAAATGACGTCACCATTGCAAAGTGAAATTTCAGCGTATCTGACTGCGGCTGATCAGACCAATACCACCTTGGAATGCTCTAGCACAGGTTGGGCACAGATAGTCCGTATGAATTTTTGGGATGGGTCTCCAAATTTGCGCATCCTATGTTTGCTTTGTACTCTCTCAATTCTTCTCTGCTCATAGAGCACATCAGCCTTTCTGATGTGGGCACGCCATGCTGAGCAGTCCCATGCCAGTGTTTCCCATGTTGCACAGTCAAATCCAAAGTTCTTGAGAGGGACCTTGAAAGTGTCCTCATATCACTTCTTCTGGCCACCACATGATCACCTTCCCCATGTGAGTTCTCCATAAAATAGTCTTTTTGGCAAGCGTACATGTTGCATTCGAACATGACTAGCACATTGGAGTTGTGCTCTCTGAAGCATAGTTTGAATACTTGGTAGTTCAGCTCGAGCAAGAACTTCAGCATCTGGTACCTTATCCTACCAGGTGATCCTCAGAATCTTCCTAAGACAGTTCAAATGGAAGCGATTAAGTTTCCCGGCATGGTGCTTGTAGACTGTCCATGTTTCACAGGCATACAACAATGAGGTCAGCACAATGACTCTGTAGATCTTCAGTTTGGTAGTCAGTCTAATACCTGTTCTCTCACAAACCTTTCTTCGGAGCCTCCCAAACACTGAGCTAGCTCTGGCAATGTGTGCATCAGCCTCATAGTCAGTGTGTACATCCCTGAAAAGTACACTACCAAGGTAAGTGAACTTATTCATAGCATTCAAAACTTCTCCATTTGTTGTAATTGAAAGTTCAACATATAGATGATGTGGTGGTGGCTGATGGAGCCCCTGTTTTTCCTTGGTGTTAATTATTAGGCCAAAATTAGCACAGGCAACAGAGAATTGATCTGTACTTTGTTGGATCTCAGCTTCAGAGGCTGACTTGAGTGCACAGTCATCTGCAAACAGAAAATCATGTACCCCTCCACTTTGATCTTGGCTTATAGCTTTTTCAAATTGAAGAACTTATCATCTGTACAGTAGCTGACCTTGCCGTGTTCATCCTCATTGAAACTGTTTGACAACATGACTGAAAACATCATGCTCAAAAGCATGGGAGCAAGTACGCAGCTCTGTTTTACTCCACTGGTGACTGGGAAGGCACGAGAGCTTTGTCCACTATCCAGAACGTGGGCAAACATGCCACCATGAAATTGACGTACAATACTGGTGAACTTCTCCGGGCAACCACATTTTGACACAATTTTCCATAAGCCCTCACAAGTAACAGTGTCAAAGACCTTGGTCAGATCTACAAACACTGTGTACAGACTTCTGCTCCTGACATTTCTCCTGGAGTTGCCTAATGTTGAGGTGATGCTGGCTACTACATCATCAGCACCCTGAGGGCTGATAGTCGTTTTTCTAGGAGACTTGGGCCGAATAAGTTTTGACCCTTGGAAATATTTTGAGAACAGATTTAGCAACAAATGTCTGATAATAAGCCTAGATAGGTCATATTAAACTTTAAACATTTTGTATGGATACTATCATATTGCATGGATGGGGGAGAGGCAAAAAGGAGGGAGAGAATATGGAACTCAAAACTTTTCTTTAAAAAATGAATACTATTAAACATAAACTCTATAGTTAAAAATAGCCAATACACCTTTACCCTGTACTAGACCTGAGGAGAACCTCCTGACCCTGGAAATTCACTTTAACCCCTTGACTTCTCTCATACTAGCAGAATCTGCTGCCTGTTCCTGCAGCCCCTTCCTCAGATTGGCCAGTTCCTTCCATAACCTCAATTTCAAGGAAAATACCCAGGCCAGTCATGCCTTCATTTGTTTCCAGGCTCTACTCTTGGCTTTCCAAAATTTCTCTACACTTCCCTGCCTTTTTCAGCTTCTATGATTTTATTTTGTCTTCCACCATTAGAATTGTATTTGTATGGCACACTGATGATGAAACCGAGGCAAACAATGTTAAGTGACTTGTCCAGAACCACACAGCTAATAAGTTTCTGAGGACAGATATGAACTCAAGTCTTTCTGACTCTAGACCCAGGATTCTATCCAGTGTATCACCTAGTTGCCTCAAGGGCATTGACCTTGTCATATAATAAATAATAAATATCTGTTGTCTTGACCCCTTAACAAAAAGAATCAGGTATATATTCTGAGTTCTGCAGCATTTACTCAGATAGATATGGAGAAGGCATTTGGCAGCAGGTGGGACGCAGATTTTATTTTCAATATTTCATGTTAGGTCAATGTTTCAAGGATTTGAATTTCACCCATTTCCTACTTCCTCTATCAGTACAGATCTCAAACATTTCACAGAGTTACTATATTTCTGTGACCAAAGAAACTGATGATCACCTAAGTCAGACTGTTTGGGGGATCCATGCCTGGGCTGCCATTCCAATAACAGACACATCTGTCATCAATGTGGAATTTGCTTGGGTTTACATGCATTCTATTGTCACTTAAATCACTGGGCATAGCTTGGAGAACCTCTGTGAGATCTCCTGGCTTTGAGTAAATCTTTATGGGGACAAGAATACTTATGGTATGTACTACTGTTGCAGAATCTAGCTATGTTTATCTTTCACAATACCCCAGGTGGGAGCATCATAATACATCTGGAAAGAGTATGTACCTTATCCACCCTGTGAGCCAGGGCGAGTTTACATTTGTGCTGTAGGAGAATAACTAAAACTCACAGATGGAGGATAGAATCTGCATTGATGAAGGAAACTTATACATTTGGAGCACCCTGCATTAGCATATCACAGATTCCTCCATTATCAAAACTGTATCTTCTCACCTAAAGCCCTCCTTCCAAGTCAGTCCTTTTACAAAACTTTGTTCCTTCCGTGTATCAATTAATGATTAGTTGTGGACAAACAACCTGGTAGCCAAACTCTGTCTTTAGTTTGGCTGAACTGTATGTACAAACATCTGACACATGTCTACTGGCACTACTCTAAATGCTGCCACACCCTCCCCCACTTTAGAACTTTGAACAAGGGAATTCTTTATTTCCTTGAAATTCTTTACTTTCCGTAAACTGAATTTTGCTAAAGAAAAGGTCGGTGGCATAATCCTGCATTTGCTGTACTTGATCTATATATAATGTGGCTGCTCATTCATATTTTTTCTAAAGTGTTATGATTTCTAGTAAATCTTGACTGAGTTGTAAACCATTTTATTGTTTAGAATATGTCTTTTATTCCTCCTTTTGTGACATGAGGTCTCTTTTTTATTAATTATCATTGACTCTTGACAGTTACAAATAGACCATTTTCTCTACAGAGACAATTTTATCCCTTTGTCATTGTTATGCCACAGTTTCTAGTCTCAATTAAATGAAGCCCAATGGGCATCAGAGTAACTTTATTGTGAATTTTGTTGTGAATGTTTCTATACTTACCTTTATATATAATGCGAGTTAATTCAGAATTTTAGAGATAATTTCGTCGACTTGCCTATGATTATGCCTCAGTTTCGAGTCCGAAGTCCAATATCATCAGAGTTACTTTTATTCTGAATTTTGCTGTGAATGTTTCTAGAGTTGCTTTTATATATAATGCCAGTTAATTCAGAATTTTAGATAGTTCAGTTGCACTGACAAATGAAGATTACTAAAAAACATGAGACATCTTGAGTTGTTCATGAACAATCACTTTGTTTAGTGACCAACACAGAGGACAGCCAACAAAAGAGAAAAGACTGTGTGCATCTAGGATGCAGAAGACGCAGAGCACATCTTGGATGATCAACATCAGGTCCCAGAGGTGTCCTTAACCTGCTGGAAACAGGCTTCAGGATGCTATTCCTCATTGGCATCAGGCTGTCTTGCGTGCTGTTATACAGAACACTCCTGCAGCCCCAGGACAGTGACACTGTCTGACAGGAACCTGATGCTGAGGAAGATCTTACTAGGATAGTTAGAGAGAGTGCTCCTGCTGCTGCTGCTACAGCTGCAAAATGAATAGATTAATGAAAAACAGCAGCAACAACAACTTCTTGACCCCTTCAAATATGAGGCTCTCATTAAGTCTAAGAGATTATATAAGGTTGGGATTTGTGTAGTATGTGTCTACTTGTATCATGTTCTTTTGAATATGTACAATATGTCCATATGACCTTAATGTCACAGGGTTTGGGTCAAGGTCCTTATCTGACTATAGAATGCCATGGTTCTAAGAGTCTGTAAGCCAAGGCTCCCATTTGAAAATCTTTGTAGAGGGACCAAAGTTTTCACTCAGAAAGTCAGGAAACAACCTTGAACCCCAACATGAAAACCTTTGTAGAGGAACTGAGATTTTCCCTCAGAAAGTCTAGAATGGCCAGCAAGCAGCCTTGAGCCCCAACTTGAAAATCTTTGCTGAGGGACTGAAATTTTTACTCAGAATATCTAGAAAGACCAATACACAACCTTCAGTCCCAAGTTTCAGTTAACTCGGGACTTTTGGGTTATCACTTGCTTTCCTGGGGGAGGGAAGTTTACCCTCCCTCTTAGGCTTGTTGGCCCAGGTTTAGGCTTTCCTCTGAGCTCTAGCCCTCTGTTTATACACTAGGGGTGACACATCCATTGACCCAAAAATGCATGACATCTCAGCAACTGGTCATGGTAGAGGCATTTTTACCAAATATGGTAAAACTGTCTTTTTTTGATCCCAAAATGGTAAATTGCCTTTTTGAACCAAAATTGATCATACTGCCTTTTGAAAACCAACAGTGGCAATACTGACTTTTTTAAAACAAAAATGGTTAAAATCTGACATGCCTTTAATTTTCTTCATGCATGACAGTCTGCAATGGGGCATGCCCTTGTTAATCAACCAATCAAGGGTGTACTTGTGGTTGGTTAGTGATTGGAAGTACATATTTAAAAGTAATGTAACTGTCCTGCCTCCAGCTTATGCTCTCCTGGGATAAGGAAATAAGCTTACTTTCTATTGGGAAGGTAATGACATAAATGAGAGGCTCAGAACTTGATAATTTTTAAGGTTCCTTCTCATTCAAAATCTATGAAAACTGTGCCAATAGCCAGCACAGGTAAGTGGGAAAGCCACATACAGATTTAAAAGGAGAGCATGGAATACATGTACTGTGCTGTTCCTGTGGAAATTTATAAGCTCAAAAAAGCAGCAGTTGTGGCTTCTATACCTAAGGAAGTTGAATTCAAATAATGAAACATGAAGGGACAGAAATCAAGGGAAGATTATGTCACATTAAAATTTACCTTTGACGATGAAAGGATATTGATAGTAAGACAGACCAACAATGACAATGTGGGGATTCAACTTTACGCTAAAATATGGGACAAATTGAAACAGGAAGATGGACTTGAAAGGGCTTACACACTTGACTAGTTCATGGGAAACATGGTGTTTCATCTACACGGAGATCAGGGAATTTCTTTTTTATTTAAGTAAGTACAGAGCCCTCAGAAACACTGACCACAAACTAAGGTATAAAGAATTTATGTAAACAATCAATCATTACTATAGAGAACAGACCTCGGTGTTATCGTTACCCCTATTGTCGGGGGCCGCCCCAACTACTGCCTCTACTTACCCTGCCCAGGGTCTTCAGACGTCTCCGGCTCCCTTCGGGGGTACGAAGGGAGAATTACCAGGCAGAACACCGGAGTAGTGGATCAGAGCTTTATTGCATGACGATCAGTCAAGGAATCCCCCGAGCCCTTCCTGCGTGTGCCTTTTATCCCTAGTGTCTTGCCCTCCTCTTCCGGGTAGGCTCCTCCCCAGTTCCTCCCTGAGGGCGGAGCTCAGCTCAGTGAAGCCTCCCCAGTGCCAGCGTGGCAGAGCCACGTCAGCAGGTCCAGACTTCCTGGCGTCTCCTATCCTCTCAGGGGGCCTGGGTCCAGAGCGCCCCTTACACCCTATATTATAGATGGGGAAAGTATGGTTGAATGCCCTGGCCAGGATCACACAGAGAGGTGGTGTCTGGGGCAGGACTGGAACTCACATCCATGACTCCATGTCCTGACCACTTATTCCCTCCACCACCAGGTCTTAATGCCTTTCCCTCTGATGTCATAAGATTGTTGAAGTGTCCATGTAAAGCATATTGAAATCTTTCAACCATTATAAAAGTGTCTATGATGATGATGACGACGATGACGACGACGACTATGATTATTATACCAATGGTATGAGGCTCCCCCACAAGGCCCTGCCTTCCAGGCTTCTGTGATGTCATCTCTTTGGAGGAAGCCTTTCCCATGGGGAGAGATGTCTGCACAGCCATAGTTACTGAGGGACATGAAATAGTGGGGCCTGCAGGAGATCCATGTTTGGGCAAAGGTTTCTCCTCCCTCTTAGCCACCACAGTGGGTGATGACCCATCGAACCTGAGCCTAGAGGCAAGAGGTTGCTAAGGAGAAACAAATCCCTTCTAAAGTGTCCCCCTCAACCATGAGGACACTGTTTTTATCTACAGCTTTCCAGCTGGTATCACTTTCTATATCTTCTGTCAGGACACTGTAGACATATGCATGGCCTTGTTCCTACTTCCAGAGTGGAAGTTCTTCTAGGAGGTACTGGTCCCAGTCCACCAGATCTGACATCAGAGTCCACATACCGCATCTGTGGCCAATCTCTGGTAGAGCATTCAGAGCTCCTGTTGGGCTGACCAGGCACAGTCAGACACAGGGAAACTTGGCTTGATGCTGGTGATGTCATTGTGGTCCTCTTCCAGATTGAAGGACAAAATACAACCAGCATATGGCAGGAGCCTCATCTCTGGGCTTCTTCATCTGTGTCTTATTCTATGGGACCCACAGTCATCAGCTGCTGAGGTCCCCAGGACACCCCACAGGTCAGGCTGTCCAGACAGCAGCCCAATGGATTTGCTAGTCTCTGGTCATCTTTTACCAGGAGATTGCTTCAGAGTCACCTTCCAGGGTTCCATGTGCTAACTGCTTTCCCTGGTTGTGGTATGTCTGTGCTGGCTGTGCCAAACAATCTTCCAGGCACATATGGGGGGCCTCCAGAACCAAGAGCAGGGCAGGATCCAGGTGAGTCTCCAACCCATCAGGGCCAATAGTGACATTTCCATTTTCTTCCACCCTAGCAGTAATGTCCCAAAGACACAAAACATGCTGGGGATGCCTATAGCTATCCACCCTTGGCAGAGATGCCGCCAGTATCAGAATCCAGGCCACACTCTTGAACATCACCAGTGTCATTCAGCACTGTGGGGATGTAAGAGAGCCCCTGAACTCTGGGTGTGAAAGTAGCATGAGGAAGAAGAAAACTAGTCTGTCGTGCTTATGCCAGCTCCAGCTCAGCAAATGAAGAAGGACCTGTAATACCATCAGCTTGTCTTCTATGTCTCTGGTACATCCTTCTATCTTCAGACCATGCTGTAAAATGACATCATGTGACATGGTCCCAAAATTTGACAGAGCTTGTTTGGGAATGGAGGGAGACACAGGAGTAGTACTCAGAGTTTTCCTTAGATTATTTGTTGTGAAATTCTTTTGAGTTCTTATCACTAGTCTTATCTCTTTAGAAATATTTCCTAATGAAATTCAGCACTCTCAGTTCCAAAGAAATGTTTAATTTTACTAATCAGTGTAACAAAGATCCAGTCTCCTAGGCGTGAGACTTTGTAGCTGCACTGTCTTGTGGATGGGTCTGTCCTTGGCTTCCCAAACTTTGTCCTTTTTCATGTTTTTATGGGAACGTATATGTCGGTAACCTGTGATATGCTCTGTGTTCAGAAGTTTGCATGTAGAACTTAACTGGATAAGTCCTAGGATATTGCCCGAGACACAGAGAATCAAGAATGATAGAAACAGCATGTAAGTGACAGAGTTAGGATATGAAGAACCCTTACTATGGGGCAAGTTAAACTTTGTTCTGTAGGGACTACTAAAACTTACAGATCGGGGATGGGATCTGCATTGATGAAGGGAGCTAGTATGTTGGGAGCACCCTACATTAGTATATCACAGATTCTTCCCTTATCATAACAGAATTTTCTCAATTAAAGCCCTCCTTCCAAGTCAGTCCATTAACAAACCTACTTTCCTTCCCTGTATGCAAAAATGATTTGTTGTGGACAAACAACCTGATGGACAGCCTTCTGTCTTTAGTATCACTCAGAGTGAAGAGATAATGTGTCTATGGAAATAGCCATGAGGCCCCTCTCACTGGATGGAAGAGTAATTGGGGGAGTATAGTGTCTACAAAGAGTGGAAAGGTGGGGGTGTGGCTCAGTTACTTTAATTTTGTTTTTTGTTTATGGAAATAAACAAAAATTTCCAGAGTATAGTAGAATAGAAAAGTTGATTGCACATGAAACTTCAAATATGAATTTACAAATATGTAACTTGCTGTTCTTTTGAAATAAAAAATAAAGTTACCATAAAAAAAGGCCTTGGCAGTCCCCTTGAACCAAGAGCTGTTTTGTCTGCAGTCATTGTTCATGGATCATTTTAGTGGGTTGCTCCTGGGACTTGGGTCTGGACCCCCTGCAGTGAATCTTGTCTTCCCTCTTATCTTTTGTCCTGCAGATTCCTCTTCTGTTTGCCTGGACCTGGATTTCAGGTCATTCTGGCCCATCTGCTGTTTTCCATGTCTACACTGGAACTGTCCTGGACCAACAGACAGTCTGTGTATAGATTTGTGTGGTTTCTGCTGGAGCTTGTCATCGGCCCACTCCCATTGTTAGTGATTGAATTCTTGTTGGATCCTCGGTGTCCATTCCCTTTCTAGACCAGGGGCATACTTAATGGGTACTTTGGCAAAGCTGTGATTTCCTCTATTGGACATTCTAAGGTCTTCAGACTGTTAGTGGATGGATTTGAGAGAATCTTGCAAGAATGTAATGTAAGTTCTCCTGCTGTGAAGAACTTTGGTATGCAGGGGATTTTGTGGGAGATTCCCTTTCTCTGTATCAGGATATTAATTTCAGGTGCTTCTGGTCCTCTTCCAGTGTTCTACACTGAAGGATCGCCTTGAGACCAAGTCTAATCAGTGGAGATGTTTCTAGGGTGACTTCTAAAGTCCAAATAACTGGTTCAATGACTGCTTCAGGATGGGCTTTCTTGGTGAACTATCTGACTCGCTTTCTCTGAGCATCTGATTGAGGGGATTCTGCATCCTATTATCAGTCATGATTCAGGGAATATTCAAGGTTACAAGGACATCTTTGACAGATTTCAGGTGAGCCATTTTGTGGTCCATGGAAGGGCCCCCATTCTGACTGCCTGCTGTAAGTTGAGGGCTTTCTTTCAGATTCATAATCTGTTGTTCTATGGCATTCCCAGAGGCGAATTAGCCACCAATGATCCCTCTAACTCAGGAGATTTTCCCAGTAACCACCATGTCCTTGGATCAGGTTCTGTGGTGTTCCTTCAAAGGAGCTCCCTGGAGGACCTCCTGCTTTCTCTGTTCCTGTGTTCCCCTTCCTGGACATTCAGGCCCAGAGCTTGTGTTCAGGTGATCAGAACACTTCCTCTGTGGTCCACGTACAGGCCCTGATGTTTCACGAGTGTCCCTCCATCCAAACTCTCTGGGCTCATTTTTTTTAATCATTTTGTTCCTGGGTTGGGTTTGTTTTTAACCATTTTCTCCTTTTCAATGAGTTCATTTCGAGGATTCTGGTCAAGTACTTGGATCCCCCTTGAACCAGGGGCTGTCTACTCTCCAGTCATTGTTCATTGATCACTGCAGTAGGTTGCTGCTGGAATCTGGTGTGGGACCTCTTGCTGTAAGTCATTCCTTCCCTCTCAGCCTTTTGTGTTGTAGATTCCTCTTCTCTTTGCCTTATTCTGGATTTCAGGCCATTCAGGACCCTCTGATGATTTCCACGTTTACACTGGAACTGTCCAGGGCCAACAGGCTGTCTGTGGATAGATTTCTTGGGTGTCTGCTACAGCCCATCCTCACCCCCATCCCCACTGTTAGTGATTGAATTCTGGGCGGATTCTGCCTGCCCCTTCCCTTTTCCTGACCAGGGACACACTTAAAGGGTACATTGGGAAGGTCCTGTGTACACTTTTCCTCCATAATACTTTCCAAAGTGTGGGGACTGTTGCTAAATGGATGTGAGGGAATCTTGTCCAAAGAGTTGCCTAGGTGGTCCCCCTACTGTGAAGGTTGGTGACTTGGATGAGATATTTGGAAGATTCTCAGTCTGTTTCCCTGGGTCTCCATTTCAGATGTTGCTGGTCAACTTCCTGTTTTCCCTCTAGCCTGAAGGAATGCCTTGGGAACACGTGTAGTCAGGGGTGTCATTTCCAGGGTCATGAGTAATGCCCAAGTAGCTGGTTCACCGACTGCTTCTGCATGGGCTTTCTTGACTCTTTCTGAGTCTCTTTCGCTGGGCAGCTGATTTACTGGACTGTGTTTGAGATCCCATTGTCAGTCATGACTGAGGGAATATTGCAGCTTGCAAGAACTTCTTTGGACCGGTTAAGGGGATCTCTTCTGTTGACCTTAGAAAGACCCCCTGCTGTGTCTGTGTGCTCCAAGTTGGGGACTTTGCTTGAGAATCATCCTATCTTGTTCTATGGCACACTTAGCAGGGAATTTGGCCCACCACTGATGCCCCTCTTCATCCAGGAGGCTCTTCCCAGTACCCGGAATGTACCTGGATCCATTTCAGTGGGGTTCCCTCACTATCGCCTCTTGGCAACTCTGTGTGTTCCTATCTGTCTATCCATGTGTCCCCTTCTGTCTGTATGTCTCCATTTGCCTGTCCGTGTGCCCTCATCTGTTGTGTGTCCCCATCTGTCTGTGTCACAGTTGTATGTTTTTGTGTCCCAATCTGTCTGTCTGTGTGTCTGCATCTGTCTCTCCATATGTTCCCATCTGTGTTTCCCAATCTGTCTGGCCATGTTTCACCCTCTGTCAGTGTATCCCCATCTCTCTGCGTGTCCCCCTTTGTCTGTCCTTGTTTCCCCTTTTTTTCCAAATCCCCTACCTATTTGACCATGTTTCCCCACCTGTCCTTTTACCCTCATATGTCTGTGTGTCCCCATCTCTGTCTTTGTGTCCCCATGTGTCTGTCTGTGTGTTCACCTTGCTATGCGTATCCCCATCTCTCTGTGTGTCTCCTGTCTGTCCGTGTGTACCCTCTCTGTCTATATATCCCTCTTCTGTTTGTCCATGTTTCCCCATGATGTGTGTCCCATACCTCTCCATATTTTCCCATCTCTCTGTTTGTCCCATACCTGTCCATGTTCCCCATCTGTCCGTGTGTCCCCATGTGTTTGTCCATGTGTCCTCATCGGTCTGTGTGTCCCCATCTTCCTGTTTGTGTCCTATCTGTCCTTGTATCCCCATCTGTCTGTCCTTGTATCCCCATCACTCTCTCCTTGTGTTCCCATCTGCCCTTCTCTCCCCTTCAGTATGTCTGTGTGCCCTGTTCTGTGTGTGTGTGTTTGCATCTCACTGTGTTTCCCCGTATGTCTCGGTAATGTCCCTGTGTCTGCTCTGTGTGTCCCACATCCATCTGTCCATGTTTACCCACCTGTCCTTGTGTCCCTATGACTCAGTTCGTGTGTTCCCTCTATGTGTCCCCATCTGTCTTTGTGTTCCCTATCTCTCTGTGTGTCCCACTCTGTCTGTCCATGTGTCCCCATCTGTCTTTCTGTTTGTCCCCATCTGCTCATGGTTCTCCTAACTGTCCTTGCATCCCAGTATCTCTGTGTCACCATCTCTCCATATGTCTCCTATCTGTCTATGTGTCCTCATCTGCCTGTTTGTCCCCAGCTTTCTGTCCATGTGTCCCCATTTGCCTGTCCGTGTATCCCCGTTTGTCTGTCTGTGTGTTGAGATCTGTCTGGGTTTTGCAATCTGACTATCCGTTTGTCCCGTTCTGTCTGTAAGTCCCCATCTGTCTGTACATGTGTGTACAATTTGTCCATGTGTCCCCATCTAGCTGTCTGTGACTCCTTCTCTCTGTGTGTCCCCATCTCTCTGTGTGTCCCCATGTGTCCGTGTGTCCCCATCTGCCTGGTAGTCCCTATCCATCCTTGTGTCTCCTATGTGTCCATATGTCCCCATCTATCTGTTTTCCCTTCCGTGTGTCCCCATCTGTCTCTCTGCGTCTCCCCATCTGTTCGTAGTTCTCCTAACTGTCCCTGTGTCCCTATCTCTCTGTGTCCCCAGCAGTCCATGTGTCTCTATCTGTCCGTGCATCCACATTTGTCTGTCCACGTAACCCATTTTCTTCTCCGTGTGTCCCCATCTGTCTGTGTTGGCAATCTGTCTATCTGTTTGTCCCCTTCTATCTGTGTGTCCCTAGCTGTCTACCTCTGTGTCCCCATCTGTCTGTGTATCCACATCTCTCTGTCCATGTATCTCTTATCTCTCTGTGTGTCCCCATCTGTATGTCCCTGTGTCCCCATCTGTCCGTGTGTCCCCATCTCTGTGTCCCGATTAGTCCCGTGTGTCTCCATTTGTGTGTATATCCCTATTTTTGTGTTCCTGTATCCCCTTCTGTCCACGTGTCCCCATTACTCTGGTTTTTCCCATATGTCTGTTTGTTGCCAGCTATCTGTCCATGTGACCCTATTTGTCTGTCCGTGTGTCCCCAGGCGTCTGTCCGTGTGATTCCATCTGTTTGTGTTTCCCAATATATCTGTCTCCATCTGTCTGTCTATCCAAGTGTCCCCATCTGTCTGTGTATGTCCATCTGTCTGTCTCCATCTGTCTGTGTGTCTCCATCTGTCTGTCCGTGTGTCCCCATCTCTCTCTCACTGGACCCATTTGGATGAACTCCTACTGTGGTTGCTGGCTTCTCAGATGGTTCCTGCACTTTTCCTTTCAGGGCACTGATCCCCATTAATTGTGTTTCTTTGAATATGACCCTTAGTTTGGGGTCCTTCTCAAGGCCAAAGCACAGCACCAGTGTCCCTGCATCCAAAATATCTCTGGACCTATTTCTTATAAACAATGTTACCAGTTGAAATTTCTTCTTGCACATTTTTCTCCTCTTTCCCTGAGGAGTTCATTTGGGGGATTGTGGCCTAGTTACTGGGATCCCTCTTGGCAAAGGGGGATAGTCTACTCTTGAATGACTGTTCATGGATCATTTTAGTGGGTTGCTACTGGCATCTCAGTTATGACCTCATGTTGTGAATAATTCTGCAGATGTTAGATTTTTTTGTGCAGATTCCTTTTCTATGTTCTGGGTCTCTATTTCAGACCATTACAGGTACTCTGGTCATTTCCATGTACACACTGGTAGCCTCCTGGGCTGATAAATAGTCTGTGGATAGATTTCTCTGGTGTCTCCTACAGCTCATCCACAGCCCCCACTCTGAATGACTGAATTCGGGGTGGACTCTGGCTGTGCATTGCCTTCTCTTCAACAGGGCCATACTTTGGGGGAAATCTGGCCTAGTACTAGCTGTGCTTTTACAGCAGTGCTCTTTGTCAGTGCTGCAAATTGTTGGTGGATTCCCCTGCAAAGAATCTGGCCCAGAGTGCAAAGGTATGCCCTAATGTGACTGCCTGGCCCTTATATGGGATTTTGGGGAAGATTCCTCTTCTCTCTGCCTGGGTTTAAATTTCAGACACTTCTGGTGCCTCTGCTCCTTTCATCTTCTTTTGCTCTATCACGTATTTTGTGGGGACTGGGCCCATCCACAGATGCTCCCTGTAACCCAGGGGACTTTCCTGAGTAACCACTATGTCCTCGGAGGACCTCCTGCTGTGGCACTTGGCACCTTGCATGGTGAATGGGTCCCCCTTAATGGACATTCAGTCCCATTGTTTGTGTTCATTTGAGCAGAACACTTCCTCCGTGGTCCAGGCATTGATGTACCATCAGTGTCCCTGCATCCACAGTCTCTGTGGGCCTATTTTTTTAACCATATTATTCGTGGGTGGTACTTCTCCCCGCACATTTTCCTACTCTGTTGCTGAGGAGTTCATTGTGGCAACCTGTCCTAGTTCTTTGGGTCCCTCTTGACCAAGGGTCTGTCTACTCTTCAGTGATTCTGAAGGGATCATTTTAGTGGGTTGCTCCTAGAACCTTAACTGGGCCTCCTGGGAATCATTTCTTCCCTCTCAGCCTTCTGTGTTGCAGAGTCCCCTGCTCTCTGCCTAGACCTGGATTTCAGGCCGTTCAGGCTCCAATGCTGCTTTCTATTTATATCATGGAACGGTCCTGGGCCAACAGGCAGTCTGTGGATAGATATCTGGGTGGTCTGCTAGAGCTTCTCCTCAGTCCCCCAACTGTGAGTGATTGAATTCTGGGTGGATTCTGGCACTCTAAACACTTTTCTTGACAGGGGCATACTTTGGGGGAGCTCTGCCTCATTCTAGCTTTGCTTTTCCTCCATTCTACTCTGCTGGCACTTCTGCAAACTGGTGCTGGATCCAAGTTAATGAATATGGCCTAGATTCCATCATAGACCTCCTGTTGTGAAGGCCTGGCCCATGAATTGGATTTTGTGGAAGATTCCCTTAACCCCTTCCTGGCTCTCCATTTCGGGGCCTTCGGATCCAATTCCTGCTTTGTCTCTAGACTGAAGGATTGCTTCGTTACCAACTGTAATCAGTGGAGACATCTTTAGCGTCACTTCTAAAGCCCAAGTAACTGGTTCCATGACTGTTTCTGCTTGGACTTTCTTGTTGTGCTTTCTGATGGTCTTTCTCACTGAACAGCTGATTTAGGCAATTCTGGTTGAGATCCTCTTGTCAGTTATGACAGAGGGAATGTTGGAGGTCACCAGAACATCCTTTGCCAAATTTGAGGGGATCATTTTGTGGACCCTATAAGGGTCACCCGCTGTGAATGCCTGCTCTAAATTGAGGGCTTTGTTTCAGATTAATAATCTGTTGCTCTATGGCATTCTTCCCAGGGAACTGGGCCTTCCACCAATGCTCTCTGTAAATCAGGACAATGCCAAAGTCCTTCAATCAATTTCTTTGGTGTTCCCTCATAGGAGCCCCTGGGAGGACCTCCTGCTGTGTCTACTGGCACATTGAATACTTCCTGTGTTCCCCTTCCTGGGCATTCAGGCCTATCTCTTGTGTTCATTTGAGCAGAACATTTCCTCTGTGGTCTACCTATAGGCCCTGACATACCATCAGTGTCCCTCCATCGAAAGTCTCTCTGGGCTCATTTTTTTTAACCAATATGTTCACAGGTTGGATTTCTTCTTGCACATTCTTCTCCCCCTTTCAGGAGGAGCACATTTAGGGCATTCTGGCTTCCTTCAGGGGATCTCAATTGACCAAGGGACTGTCTGCTCTCCACTGATTGTTTCAGGTTAGTGTTAGTGGGTTGCTGTTGGAAGGTCAGGTGGGAATTCCTACTGTGAATAATTACTTCCCTCTTGGTCTTTTGTGTTGCAGATTTCCATTCTTTTTTGTTGGAATCTGGATTTGAGGTCATTCTGAACCCTTTCTTGCTTGCCAAGTATACACTGGCTCTGTCTGTGGTTAGATTTCGGGGCTGCCTCCCTAGACCGTGCAGCATGGGATACAAATGTTCACCTTTGCCTTTGTATCTGCAGTTATCTGGCATTATATTATCTTTTCAGGCTAAAACATCACTATTTTCCTTCATGGATTCTGTGCTATTACCTTACTGGGCAGTTCTTTGCTCTCCTGCCCACTCTGTTCCTGCCCTTTAGGTTAGAGCAATGTGTGGGATGGTGAGACCCCCTACTCCAACTGACTACTTAGAGGCATCTCAAAGTACAAACAGAAAGTCCTTTATTCGGTTCTTGCAAGGACCAGACTTCACGTTCCTCCAAGTAGACTGGAGGAGGGGAAGCATTTTACAAAAGCAGATACAAGATTATATAAGTGAAACCACAAAGCCACCCCCCCCCCAACCCTTTTGGTCAAGAGCCTGAACAAACAATCCTATTTTCAGAAATAAGGAAACTGGAGTCTGTAGTCTGAGCTAGCATTCTCCATTTCAGAAATAAGGAAATGGGAATCAGCGAAACAGGGAGAGGGGTGACAGTTTCACAACTTCAAGTTTCCGCATATCATATGAGTTTTGCTAAACTGATACTCAAGCATTATGTCTGCTTTACGTAAGGGATCCAGCCAAGCCTTTCTGGCCCAGGAGCTACCACTTGCATGATTCTTTTCCCAATCTTTTCCCCAACTTCCAGCCCTGACACAGAAATCTGTCTCAGTTAGACATCTCTCTCCAATAATCAGCTCCTCTTGCTCATGGCTCTCTGAGTCCTTTGCCTGGAACTCAGCTTGGATCCCATCCAAAGAAGCTTGGAAGATTCTGAACCATCTTTCAGATTTTTCTCAATGGGATCTGGTAGGCCATAATGAACAAAAAGTCTGAAAGTTATTAGATAAACCTCCTACAGAAAAGTTTGTTGTATTAAAAATCATTATACATCCTCAAAGGGAGTATAGTGTAGTGGACAACATTCTGGACTTTGGGAGTCAGGGGATCTGGGTGTGAATTGAGCCTCCCTTAGTAGCTGTGTCACACTGGGCAAGTCACTTCACCTCTGTGCCTACATTTTCTCCTATGTTGAGTTTAATGCCCTGTGATGTACCTTCCCAGCTCCACACCTGTGATCCTATGATCATGATTTTTTTTCCGTAGGACAGGGTTTCCTTCCCTCATAAAACACACCCTTGAGTCATGACCATCATGCTGAAGATACCTGACGTAAGGAACCAGAGGGCCACTATTTTCCATGCCCATGCATGACCCCCCCCCAACAACAATGATCATGCAGATCCAGGAAAAAAGAAGGATGAGGAGGAGGAGGAGAATCTGGAAGCCGAAGCTCACTTCAGTTAGGTAAATCACTAAGCAGGAAGAAAAAGCTCACTTTCCATAAGACCTATTCTGAATCTCTAGTTCCCTGAGCACCCAGTGCTAGATAGACAGGTGGAGTGCCCAGTTTGGAGGAGGCAGAAGAGACTGCTGCAGAAACCCAGGCTGCCTTTCCAAGACATCTTTGCTCTCTTGGTCCAAAACCTTATGGGTTCAACTGGATTAAACCAATGTAAGGAGCTTCTCAACTAAAATCATCTCCCATCTCTACCTGTACACCCGCTGCCCCCAGGCCCCAAAGTGCTTTCCCGTTCTTCCTTTACTTCTCAGCATTTCTGGGTTCTCTCAGGAACAGTTCAAGCATCCCCTTCCAAATGAAGCCTTGGCCAGTTGCCTGGCCACTAGGACTGCCTCTTCCAAAGCCACCTCCCACCTACCTTGTATGTTTCTTGCATGTACCTCGACATGGACATATTGGCTTTAGGTAGCAGACAAAGTAGATAGTCAGCCCTGGGATGAAGGCTTGAATTCAGATTCTGCCTCAGATAATTCATAGTTGTGTGTCCCTGGACAAACCACTTTTAAAAAAAACTACTTCAGTTTCCCCTTCTGCAAAATGGAGATGATGAACATATCATTCTCCCATGGTTGTTGTCAGGATCAGCTGAGGTGATAGAATAAATCCATGTTCTATCCCCCTTACACAACAGGCAGCAAGGTGACATGGGAGGAGTAGATCCCTGTCCCCATTTGTCCCTGTGTTCCCATGTACCTGTCTCTTTGTCCCCAAGTGTCCATGTGTCCCCATCTATCCATGCTTCCCCAAATGTCCAAGCCTCCCCATCTGTCTGTACATGTGCCCCCATCTGTCTGCTTGTCCCCATTTTTCTGTCCATCTGTCCCCATCTGTCAGTGTGTCTCCATCTGTCTGTGTGTGGCCACCTGTCCCTCACTATAAGCTTTTGAAAGATCCCCTGTTGATTTAGGGATTCTGTTTGAGATCCCATTGCCATTTATGATGGAGGGAATATTGAATGTCATAAGATCATCTTTTGACAGATTTGCATTTTTTGGACAGTTTCCTCTTCTCTTTCCTGGGTCTCAATTTCAGACCATTTTACCTACTCTGGTCATTTCCACAGTTACCCTGGAACCCTCTTGGGCCAAGTCTGTGGATAGATTTCTGGAGTGTCTGCTACATCCCATCCTCAGCCCCCTCTGTGAGTGACTGAATTCAGGGGGACTCTGGGTGTGCATTCCCTTTTTTTGAGCAAGGGCCTGCTTTGGGGGAATTCTGGACTAGTTTTAGGTGTGCTTTCTAAGAGCTGAAAACTGTTGGTGGATCCCTTCAAGAAATCTTTCCCAGAGTGCAGAGGTTGGCCCCACTGTGTGAGGTCCTGGCACATTCACAGGATTGTGATGGAATTTCCTCTACTCTCTGCCTGAGGCTGGACTTCAGCCCCTTCTGGTGCCTCTGCTCCTTTCTGTATACATTGCGCATTGTCCTTGGCAGAGATGCAGTCTGTGGATAAATTCCTGCCATCTTTTCCTGAGTTCACCCATAGGCTCCCTACTGTGAACAATTGAATTCAACGTAGTTTTGGGCTCTCTACTGCTGTCCTTGACCAGGGGCACCCTTTGGGTGTAGTTTTCCTTGTCCTGGCTGTGCCTTTCCTCCGTTGGACTTTCTAAGTTTTACAAGCTTTTGATGGATGGATGTGAGGGAATGGGGCCCTGGGGGCAATGTAGGCCCCCTAGGGCGAAGGCCTGTGCTTTGATTGAGATTTAGTGGAAGATCTCCTTTCTCTTTCCCTGGGTTTGCATTTTTGCTACTTCTGGTCTACTCCTGCTTTTCTTCAAGACTGATGCATTGATTACCTTGAAGCCAAATGTAATCAGTGGAGACATTTCTAGGCTCCCTTCTAAAGCCCAAGAAGTTGGTTCACTGAATGCTTCTGCATGGGCTTTCTTGTTCTGTTGCTGACACTCTTTACCTGGGCAGCAGATTTAGGGGATCCTGACGGAGATCATCTTGTCAGTAACGACTGAGGGGATGTTGAAGGTCACAAGTATATCTTTTCCTAGTTTTGATGGGATCTGTTGTGTGGTCCATGGAGTGGTCTGTGCTGTAAGTAGAGTTATTTGTTTCAGATTCATCCCCATTTGTTCTATGGCATACTCAGCAGCGAACTGGCTGTTCCACAGGTGCCTCCTGTAACACAGGTGACTTTTCTGAGAAATCACAATGTCCTCAGATCAATTTCTGTGGGGTTCCCTCACCAGAGCCCCTTGGATGACCTCCTGCTGTGGCTGCTGCCACGTTGGATGGTCCCTGTGCACCCATTCCTGGGCACAGTAAGAATGCAAAGGCAATCAGGCCTTGGCTTGCGTTTAGTTGAGCAGAACACTTCCTCTGTGGTCCCCCTATGGGCCGTGACATAGAATCTGTGTCCCTGCATCCCAAATCTCCCTGGGCCTATGCTTTTTGTTCCTGGGTTGGACTTGTTTTGGAGCCTTCTTCTACTTTTTGCTGAGGAGTTTATCTGGGAAATTCTGGCCAAGTCCTCGGGTCCCTCTTGCACCAGTGGCTGTCTGCTATACAGGTATTGCTCATAGATCCCATTAGTGGGTTGGTGCTGGACCCCAGGGTGGGACCCCTTGCTGTGAGCCTTGACTTCCCTCAGATGTTTGTGTTGCAGATTCCTCTCCTCTTTGCCTGCATCTGGATTTCAGGCCATTCAGGTCCCTCTGCTGCTTTCCATGGATACACTGGATCTGTCCTGGGCTGACTGGCCATCTGGGGATAGATTTCTGGGGTGCCTCCCTACAGCCTGCAGCACAGGATACAAATGCTCAGCTTGGACTTCTATCACCTCTGCAACCTTCCATCATATTCTTTTTCTAGCTTACAGCACCACTACTTTCCTTCAGCGATTCTGTGCTTCTCTCTTCCTGGAGAGTTCTTGTTCTTTCTTCCACCCTGTGCCTGCCCTTGAGCTTAGACCTATCTTTAAGGAAAGTTTCCTTCTCCCTTCAAGGCTTAGCTCGACCTAGGAGGGCGTTTCTGGCCCAGGTGCTACCACTGCTGTGATTCCTTTCCCAACATTTCCCCAACTTCCAGCCCTGATACAGGAATCTGACTCCATTGGACCCTCCCTCTCCAATAATCAGCTCCTCTTACTCATGGTTGTCTGAATCCCTTGCCTGGAACTCAGCTTCAATCCCATCCAAAGAAACTTGGAAGATTCTGATGCATCTATAAGGCTTTTCTCAAATGGGATGTGGTAGGCCTCAGCAAAAAAGGTTTAAAAGTTATTGGATAAAACTCCTATGGGAAAGATTATTTTATTAAACTCATTGTATATCATCAGAGGGAGTATCATGTAGTGGATAAAAAGCTGGACTTGGAGAGTCAGGGGACATGGGTTTGAACTGAGCCTCCCTTGGTATCTGGGTCACACTGGGCAAATCATCTAACCTCTGTGCCTTTGTTTCCCCCTCTGTTGAATGGAATGTCCTGTGCTTTCCCTTCCCAGCTCCATACCTGTGATCCTATGACTCCAATGTTGTTTCCATAAGACATTTCAGGATTTCCCTCCCCCACAAAGCACACCTTTGACTCATGTTTCTTTTTCCTCTCTTTTCTTTCAGCAATTAGTAGTAAAATCTTTCCCCCAAAATTTAAAAGTCATTTCTAAAGATTAGCAGAGCTGAATCACTGGTGATAGAGGGTAATCCCTGTCCAGGCTAACCTCTTGGCCAGCAGCCCCCCTTCCCTGTGGTCCTTTGCGGGTACAGGTGACCTCTTTGGTTTTCGAAAGCCCCTTCCCACCAGGTTCTTTGCCATGCCCTCAGCAGCCCCTAGCGTTGTGATGTGTTCTTGACTAGGTCTCAGGCCTGTGGCTCTCCCTGAGAGCAACCCAGTTCCCTCCACCTCCCACCCTGTGTTCCCCTCTGCCTCTCCATTGGCTTTTGATCTCCAGGCTCCCTTTCTTGTCTCCCCCTAGTCTGGCCCAGGTCTTTGGCTCCTCAGCTCTGAATGCTCTAGTGACTCCCTCTTTGCTGGTTGGGCCACCTCCTTGACCCTATGGAAGGCTTGGGAGAGTCCCTTCTTCATCCCCATGGACCCAGGAGACCTTCCATCCCTGGCCCCACCTCCACCGTGGCTGTGACTACAGGGCACCTGTGTTGGGGTTCTTCTGGACTCAGTGGGATGTTCCATTGGCACCACTCCCCACCAAAGCTCAGCCCCACACTCTGTTGGGTTCTGTTGCTGTGGTAAGCTCTGAGTGGGGCTCTACCTCTCTACCTCTCTCTCTCTTTCTCTGTCTCTCTCTCTGTCTCTCTGTCTCTGTCTCTCTGCCTCTGTCTCTGTCTCTCTGTCTTTGTCTCTCTGTCTCTGTCTCTGTCTCTCTGTCTCTGTCGCTCCCTCTCTGTGTCTCTCTGTCTCTCTCTCTGTCTTTCACTCTTTCTCTCCCTCTATCTCTCTTTCCCACTTTCTCTCGCTCTTTCTCTCGCTTTCTCTCACTCTTTCTCTCCCTCTTTCTCTCGCTCTCTTTCTCGCTCTGTCTCTCTCGCTCCCTCTCCCTGTGTCTCTCTGTCTGTTTATCTCTCTGTCTCTGTCTCTGTCTTTCCTCTCTCCTCCCTCCTCTCTCCTTTCTCTCCACTGGCTTTTGATCTCCAGGCTCCCCTTCTTGTCTCCCCCTAGTCTGGCCCAGGTCTTTGGCTCCCCAGCTCTGCATGCTCTAGTGGATATCACTAGATATCCGCCTGGATACCAGACCATTCAGACCCCTCAGCTGCTTCTCATGTCCACACTGGAGTTGTCCCAGGCAGACAGGCAGTCTGTGGATAGATTTTTGGGCTGTCTCCCAGAGTCCATCCTCAGCCCCTGACCTGTGAGTGATTGACTTCTGGGCAGATTCTGACTTTCCATTGTGTTTTCTTGAGCAGGAACACACTTTAGGGGTATTCTGTCCTAGTTCTAGCTGTGCTTTTCCACCCTTCCACTTGGTCAGGTCTGCAAAACTGTTGGTGGATGAAGGTTAGATTTCTGGGATATCTCCCAGAGCCCAGCCTCAGTCCGCCACTGTGAGTAGTTGAATTCTGGGTGAATCTTGGCTGTCCGTTCCCTTTCTTCCCTAGGGGTGGACACTTTTCTGGTACTTTGGCAAGGTTCTGGCTCTGCTTTTGATCCACTGCACATTCTCCAATCTGCGGATTATTGTTGGACAGAAGTGAGGGAATCTAGCCTAGAGTGTAATGTAGGTTCCCCTGCTATGAAGGCCTGTGGCAAGGATGGCATTTTCTGGGAGATTCCCTTTCTCTTTAACCATGTCTACATTTCAGGTGCTTCTGGTCCACTTCCTGCTTTCCCTCCAGACTGAAGGAGTGCCTTGGGACCACATGTAACCTGTGGAGACATCTGTAGGGTCATTGGTAAAGTCCAAGTGGCTGGTTCACTGACTGCTTCTGCATGGACTTTCTTGTTTTCTTTTCTGACAGTCTGTATAACTGGGCAGTTGATTGAGGTAAGTCTGGTTGAACTTCCACTGTCAATCATGACTGAGCAAACATTCCGGGTCACAAGGGGATCTTTGAACAAACTTGAGGGGGGCAATTCTGAGGTCCGTGGAAGGGCCCTCTGCTGTGAATGCCTGCCCCAAGTTGGGGGCTTCCTTTCAGATTCATCCTCTTTTGTTTTATGGCATTTCTTGCAGGGAACTGGCCCTTCCACAGATGGTCTCTCTAACCCAGGGGATTTTCTCAGTAATCACAGCAACCTTGGATCAGTTTCTGTGGTGTTCCTTCAAAGGAGCTCCCTGCAGGACCTCCTGCTTTCTCTGTTCCTGTGTTCCCCATCCTGGACATTCAGGCCCAGCGCTTGTGTTCAGGTGAGCAGAATGCTTCCTCCATGGTCCACCTACAGGCCCTGACATAGCACGAGTGTCCCATCCAAAGAAGTCTCTCTGGGCTCATTTTTTTTTATTTATTTAACTTTTTACATTCATTTTCACAAATTTTTGGGTTCCAAATTTTCTCCCCTTTTATCCCCTCCCCGGACCCCAATATCCCAAGCAATCTAATTTTCCCTATCTCCAATCTGTCCTCTCTTCTGTCATCCCTCCCTTCTCTTGTCTCCATCTTCTATTTTCTCCTGTAGGGCCAGATGACTTTCTATTCCTCATTAACTGTATGTCTTCTTTCCTAGTTGCAACAACAATACTAAACAATTGTTCCTAAAACTTTGAGTTCCAAATTCTCCCCATCTCTCCCTCCCCACCCATTCCCTTTGGTACGGCAGGCAATTCATTATAGGCCATATCTGTGTAGCTTTGCAAATGACCTTCCTGATAGTCGTGTTGTGTAAGACTAACTGAATTACCATCCCTCCTAACCTGCCCCTCATTGTTTCTCTTCTGTCTTTTGATCCTGTCCCTCCCCAAGTGTTGACTTTCAATTACTCCCTCCTCCCTTTGCCCTCCCTTCCATCATCCCCCCCCACCCGCAATATCTCCTTCTCCCCCGCTTTCTTATACTGTAAGATAGGTTTTCATACCAAAATGAGTGTGCATTTCACTCCTTCGTTTAGTCAAATGTGATGAGGGTAAACTTCTTGGTTTTTTTTTTTTTCCTCAGCTCTCCTCTTTTTCCCTCCACTAAAAAAATCTCCTACTTGCCTCTTAAATGACATATAGTTACCCCCTTCCATTTCCCCCTCTTTCCTCTCACTACATTTCTCTCTCACCATTTACCTTAATTTCTTTTAAGGTATGGTCCCATCCTATTCAGTTCAATCTGTGCTCTCTGTCTCTGTATGTGTATGCATGTGTGTATGTGTGTGCATGCGTGTACATGTGTATGTGTGGTCCCACCAACTACCCAGATACTGAAAAGTTTTAAGAGTTAGAAATATTGTCTTTCCCTGTAGGAATGTGAACAGTTCATTTCTGGTAAGTCACTTAAGACTTCTCTTTGCTGTTTCCTTTTTCATGCTTCTTCTCATTCTTGTGTTTGAAAGTCAAATTTTCTTTTCAGCTCTGGTTTTTTCATTAAGAATGATTGAAAGTCCTCTGTTTCATTGAAAGACCATATTTTCCCTTGAAGTATTATGCTCAGTTTAGCTGGGTAGGTGATTCTTGGTTTGAGTCCTAGTTCCTTTGCCTTCTGGAATATCCTATTCCACGCCTTTCGATTCCTCCTCCACCTGGATCCGCCCAGCTAGTGCTTGGCCTCTGAGATTCAAATGTGCTTTCCGCAACAAGCTTTAGTTCTGGCGCAGGGGTGGGGGCAGGGCCGCCTCCCAAACTCGGTTCCCTCAGGGGCTTTCTGTAGAGACTTTCAGGAACGGAGCGGCTGGTGGCGGGGTTGGGGGCCCGCCTCCTATGCTCAGCTCCCTCAGGGGTTTTATTCACAGGCCTTCAGTAATAGAGCGGGGTGGGGGCAGGGCCGTCTTCCAGGCTCAGCTCCCTCAGGTTGGAAAGACCTTCAGTATTGAAGATCCTACCTGCTGCTGGGGGATTCCTGAGTCCTGGGCCGCTGCGCCTCAGCCGCCGCCCAGGCCTCTCCCTCCGCCACTTCCTGCCCCCGTCTCTGCCGTTGCCGCTTCCTCCCGAGGGGGCCCGAGTCACGGAGACGCTCCGCTCCCCTCCCCTAGCCCAGCCTTCTTTCTCACTGACCTGTAACTTCTGTGGGCGGAGGGACTTTCCCGGCTGCCAGAGCTTCCCCTGGAGCTTCCCTCTCTGAAGCCTGCTCGCGTCAGCTTCTCTGGGGCCGCGGCCAGGGCAGTGCTGGGGTGGGGTCCGCTTTCCGGAGTGCGATGGACCCCGGGGATGGCTCTCCAGGGCTCAGTGGAACGGGAATCTCTTCCCCTATGTTTATGCACCCCCTGCAGTGATTCAGAATTTATGGGGATCTCTTTTTACCTCAATTCCATGGGTTGTGGGCTCGGAGCTCATAAATGTGCGTCCTTCTACTCTGCCATCTTGGCTCCGCCCCCTGAGTTGTATTTGTTTTGGAATGTTCTTCTCTTTTTCGTGAGAGAGTTCATTTGGGGGATCCTGGCCTAGTACTGATGTCCCTCTTGAACCAGGGCCTGTCTACTCTGCAGGCATTGTTCATGGCTCACTTTAGCGTGTTGGTGCTGGAACCTAGGGTGGGAACCCCTGCTGTGAATCCTTCCTTTCCTTAGCCTTTGGTGGTGCAGATTCCTCTTCTCCTTGCCTGCTTCTGGATTTCAGGCCATTCAGGACCTGCTGCTGACTTCCATGTCTACACTGGAACTGTCCAGGGCCAACAGGCAGTTTGTGGATACATTTCTAGGGTCCTTTCTCGAGTGGATCCTCAGCTCCATCCCAATTGTTAGTGACTGTATTCTGGGAGGTTATTGGCTGTCTGCTCCCTTTTCTTGAGCAGGAAATTTGAGTTTATGGTGGCAATGTCATTTTGTTCTTCTTCTTGATCCAGGGACAACAACAATACACTGCTCAAGCCTCATCTTTGGGTTTCTGGATTTGTGTCCTATGCTGCAGGACACACAGGCACGGCCATCAGCTGCTGAGGTCCCCAGGACACCTCCCAGGCCAGGCTCTCTGGGCAGGAGCCCAGTGGATTTACCTTTTGCCAGGAGATTACTTCAGAGTCACCATACAGGTTTCCATGTCCTACCTGCTCTCCCTGCTTGTGGGATGCCTGTGTTGGATATCGCAAACAATCTTCCAGGCAGGTGGGGTGGGGGGGCCTCCAGAACCAGGAGCAAGGCAGGCTCCAGGTGATTCTTGAAAACATCAAGGGCCATGGTGATATTTCAATCCCCATGCTCCTTAGCAGTAGTGTCCCCATGACATAGAACTTGCTGGGGAAAGCTATAGCTATCCACCTTGGGCAGAGATGTCCCCAGTTTTGGAATCCAGGAAATGCTCCTGAATATCACTGAGGAGACCAGTGTCTTTCGCCACTGTGGGGATGTAAGAAAGCCCCTGAACGCTGGGTTTGAAGACGGCACGAGGAAGAAGAAAGCCAGTCTGTCATGCTTATGCCAGCGCCAGCTCAGGAAATGAAGAAGGAACTGTATTCCCATCAGCTAGTCTTCCATGTCTCTGGTACATCCCTGTATATTCATGTCATGCTGTCAAATGACATCATGTGCAATGGCCCCAAGATTTCCCAGAGTTTGTTTGGAAGAAGGGGAGACACAGGAGTAGTACTCAGAGTTTTCCTCAGATTATCAATGTGAAATTCTTTTGAGTTGTTATCACTAGTCTTAGCTCTTTCAAAATGCTTCCTAACGAAATTCAGCACTCTCAATTCCACAGAAATGCTTCCTTTTAATGACCAGTGTGACAAGGATCCAGTCTTCTAGGCATGAGAAAGTGTAGCTGCTCAGTTTTGGGGATGGGTCTGACCTTAGCTTCCCAAACTTTGCCCAAGTTTTTATGGGTACATATATGTCAATATCCTGTGATACGCTCCGTGTTCAGAAGTTTGCGTGTGGAACTTAACTTGATAAGCCCTAGGGTGATGCCTGAGATACAGGGAATCAAGGATGACAGAAATAGCATTTATTGACAGAGTTAGGATATGAGGAGCTCTAACCCTCGGGCCAGTTAATCTTTGTGCTGTAGGGACTAATTAAATCTCACAGATGGGGGTTGGGCTCTTCATTGATGAAGGGAGCTGGTATGTTAAGAGCACATACATCAGTATATCACAGATACTACCATTATCATAACTGCATTTTCTCAGATGAAGCCCTCCTTCCAAGTCAGTCCATTAACAAACTTACATTCCTTCCCTCTATCCAAAAATGTTTTCTTGTGGACAAACGACCTGGTGGCTAGCGTGTTGTCTTTAGTCTGTATGTAACAAACATTGGAAATACACCTACTGGCACACTTGGACCTTCCACAGTAAATGCTGCCCCACTCTCCCCCACTTTAGAACCTTTTACAGCAGGGCATTCTTTACTTCCTTGAAATTCTTTACTTTCTGCCAACTGATTTTTGCTGTGCAAAAAGTCAGAGCAATCCTTCTTTCATTGTACTTGATCTATTATGTGGCTGCTCATCCATATTTTTTCTCAAGTGCTGTAATTTCTGACTGAGTTTTAAACCATTTTATTGTTTCAAATGACATGTCTCTTTTTCTTCCTTTTTGTGACATGAGGTCTCTTTTTTGTGATTATCATTTTCTCTTCGGAGATAATTTGTCGGTTTGTCTTTGTTATGCCTCAATTTCTAGTCCCAATTAAATGAATCCTGGTGGGCATCATCACAGTGTCTTCATTCTGAGTTTTCCTGTGAATGTTTTTAGAGTTACTTTTCCCTATAATGCCAGTGAATTCAGAATTTTAGATAGTTCAGTTGCACTGACAAATGAAGATTACTAAGGGCACGAGACATCTTGAGTTGTTCATAATCAATCGCTTTATTTAGAGACCAACACAGAGGACAGCCAACAAAAGAGAAAAGGCTGAGTGCTTCTAGGATGCAAAAGATGCAGAGCACATCTTGGATGATCAACGTCACGTCCCAGAGGTGTCCTTAACCTGCTGGAAACAGGATGCAGGATGGTATTGTCATTGGTGTCATGCCGTCTTGCGTGCTGTCATCCAGAGCACAACTGCAACCTCAGGACAGTGACATTGTCTGACAGGAACCTGATTTGAGGAAGATCTTATCTTACAAGGGTCTTGGTTAGAGAGACTTGGTGGTACTACTGCTGCTGCTGCTGCTGCAAAATGAATAGATTAAGATACCTCCTGACCCCTTGAAATGTGAGGCTCTCCAAAGCTGGAGGATTCTGCATATTCCTCCATCAAAATAACACCATTTTCCAAGGACCAATTCATGAAGTCTAGGAAACTATATTAGGTTGGGACTTGTTTAGTAGTGTCTACTTGTATCGTATGCTTTGGAATGTGTAGGATATATCCACATGACTTTAACATCTCAGGCTTTGGAGGTCAGGATAAATGAGCCAAGGGTCCCTACCTGACTGAAAAATGCCATGGTTTTAAGAGGTAGAAGCTAAGTCTCCCATTTGGAAACCTTTGTAGAGGGACTGAGATTTCCACTCAGAAAATCTTGAAGGAGCAGTAAACAACCTGGACAGCCCACTTGAAAGTCTTTGTAGAGGGACTGAGATTATTACTCAGAATATCTAGAATGACCAGTACACAACCTTGAGCCCCAATTTTCAGTTAGCTCAGGACTTTCAGGATTCCACTCCCTTTCCTAGGGGAGGGAAGTTGATGCCCTCTCTCTTAGGCTTGTTGGCCCATGTTTAGGGTTTTCACTGAGCTCTAGCCCTCTGTTTATACCCATCAGGAGGAGTGACACACCCATTGACCCAAAAATGCTCGACATCTCAACAACTGGTCACAGCGGAGGCATTTTCACCAAATAGAGTAGCACTGTCCTATTCTGAGCAAAAATGGTAAATTGCCTTTTTTAACCCCAATTGGTCATACCGGCTTTTGAAATTCAACAGTGGTGACGCTGACTTGCTTTGAACAAACATGGTAATCCTGACTTTGAAATCTGGCATGCCTTTTAATTTTCTTCAGGCATGACACTCTGCAATGGGGTATGCACTTGTCAATCATTCAATCAATCTGTGCTTGTGGTTGGTTAGTGATTGGAAGTACATATTTACAAGTCAGGTAGCTGTCCTGCCTCCAGGGTTTGGTCTCCTGGGATAAGGGAATAAACTTGTTTCCCTTTGCGAAGGTGATAACACAAATGAGAGGCTTAGAATTTGATGATTTTTAAGGTGCCTGTCCATTCAATATCTATGAAAATGTTGCCAGTAGTCAGCACAGCTAAATGGGAAAGCCACAGAGAGCTTTAAAGGGGAGCATGGAAGACATGTACTGTGCTGTTCCCATGCAAATTTATAAGCTCTGAAAGCAGCCGTTGTGGCTTCCATACCTAAGGAAGTTGAATTCAAATGATAAAACATGAAAGGACAGAAACCAAGGGATGATTATGTCACAGTAAAGTTGAACATTGACGCAGAAAGGATATTGATAGTAAGGCAATTCCAAAACAAGACTTAGACAGAACAACAATGACAGTGTGGAGATTCCATATTATGCTAACATATGGGACAAACTGAAACAGGAAGATGGACTTGAAAGGGCTTATACACTTGCCTGCCACATGGGAAACACTGTGTTTGATGCCTACATGGAGATCAGGGAATTTCGTTTGTATCTAAGTGCAGAGCACTCAGAAACACTGACCACAAACTAAGGTACAATGAATTGACATCAACCAATCATTTATAAAGAGAACAGAGATAGGTGCTGTCATTACTCTCGTATTACAGATGATGAAAATATAGTCGAATGCCCTGGCCAGGATCACACAGAGAGGGGGTGTCTGGGGCAGGACTGGAACTCACGTCCATGACTCCATGTCCAGACCACTTACTCCCTCCACCACCAGGTTTTAATTCCTTTCCCTTTGATGTCATAAGATTGTTGAAATGTCCATGTAAAGCTATTGAAATCTTTCAACCATTATAAAACTGTCTATGATGACGATAACGACAATGACGATGATGACGATGATTATTATACCAATGGTATGAGGCTCCCCCACAAGGCCCTGCCTTCCAGGCTTCTGTGATATCATCTCTTTGAAGGAAGCCTTTCCCATGGGGAGAGATGTCTGCACAACCATAGTTATTGAGGGACATGAAATAGTGGGGCCTGCAGGAGATCCATGTTTGGGCAAAGGTTTCTCCTCCCTCTTAGCCACCACAGTGGGTGATGACCCATCCAACTTGAGCCTAGAGGCAAGAGGTTGCTAACATTCATGGTCTACTGCTTCTCTTTTGAGGAGAAACAAATCCCTTCTAAAGTGTCCCCCTCAACCATGAGGACACTGCTTTTATCTACAGCTTTCCAGCTGGTACCACTTTCCACATCTTATGTCAGGACACTGTAGACATATGCATGGCCTTGTTCCTACTTTCAGAGTGGAAGTTCTTCTGGGAGGTACTGGTCCCAGTCCGCCAGGTCTGACATGAGAGTCTGCATACCACATCTATGGCCAATGTCTGGTAGAGCATTCAGAGCTGCTGTTGGGCTGACCAGGCACAGTCAGACACAGGGAAACTTGGCTTGATGCTGGTGATGTCACTGAGGTCCTCTTCCTGATTGAAGGACAAAATACAACCAGCATATGGCAGGAGCCTCATCTTAGGGCTTCTTCCTTTGTGTCCTATTCTACTGGACCCAGAGTCATCAGCTGCTGAGGTCCCTGGGACACTACAGCCCGTTGCTTATGCTCAGTTGAGTAGAACACTTCCTCTGTGGTCTACCTACAGGCTGTGACATAGCATAAGTGTCCCTCCATACAAAATTTCTCTGGCCTGATTTTTTTTATACCAATTTATTCCTGGGTTGGATTTGTTTTTGACCGTAAATCTCCTTTTCCATGAGGACTTCATTTGGAGAATTCTGGCTTCATCCAAGGAGTTGGTTCAGTGACTGCTTCTGCATGGGCTCTCATGTGGCTGTCTTTGACTCCTTTTCCCCTTTGCTACTTTCAATGTCTGCACTGTAACTGCCCCCACTGTGACTGCCTGCTGTCACTTGCAGGGTTTTGTTTCCTTTTCATTATCTGTTGCTGTATTGCATTTCTAAGGGCGAATGGGCCCTTCCACCAATGCTCCCTCTAACCCAAGAGGTTTTCCTAGGAACCACCATGTCCTTGGATCAGTTTATGTAGTATTCCCTCAAAGGAGCCTCTTGGAGGACCTGCTGCTTTGTCTGCTGGCATCTTGGATGGTTCCTGGGTTCTACTACCTGGCTACTCAGGCCCATCGTTTGTGTTCACTTCAGCAGAACACTCCCTCTGTGGTCCACCTATAAGCTGTGACACAGTATCAGTGTCCCTCCACCCAAAAGCTCTCTGGGTTCATTGTTTAATTTTTTTACCACTGTGTTCCTGGGTTGGGTTTCTTTTTGACCATTCTTCTCCTTACAGCTGAGGAGATCATTTCAGGGATTCTGGCCAAGGACTCGGGTCATTCTTGAACCAGGGGCTGTCCACTCTGCAGTCATTGTTCAGGGATCACTACCATGGGCAGCTGCTGGAACTTAGGTTCGGAGCCCCTGCTGTGAATGCTTACTTTGCTCTTACCTTCTCTTTGGCAGATTCCTCTTCTCTTTGCCTGGGTCCAGATTTCAGGGCATTCAGGATCATCTGCTGCTTACCAGATCTGTGCTGGAACTGTCCAGGGGCAACAGGTAGTCTGTGGAGAGATTTCTGGGGTGCCTGCTAGAGTCCATCCTCATTCCCATCCCCACTGTTAGCGAGTGAATTCTTGGTGGATTCTGGCACTCCATTCCCTTCTCTTGTCCTGGGCATAATTTGGGAAAATCTGGCCTCCTTTGTGCTGTGCTTTTTTACCATTCTACATTTTCAGGCCTGCAAACTCTGGTTGAATGCAGATTAAGCATTCTGGGCCAACTTCCACTGTAGGCACCCTCTGCTTTGGAGGCCTGGGCCATGAATGGGATTTTGTATAAGATTGCCTTTCTCTCTACCGGGGTCTCCATTTCAGGAGCTTCAGATCCATTTCCTTCTTTCCTTCTAGACTGATGAATTACCTGGCAACCACGTGCACTCATAGCAGATGCTTCTCAGGTCCTTCTGAAGTCCAAGGAGCGGTTCAGTGACTGCTTCGGCAGGGGCTTTCTTGTTGCTTTCTTTGACTCATTTTCACTGGGTAGCTGCTTAATCAGATTCTGGCTGAGATCTTATCATCAGTCATGATGGAGGGAATATTGATATTCTCAAGAACAACTTTTTACAGATATGAGGGCATCTGGTTTGTGATCCCTGGAAGGGCCCCCACTGTGACTGACTGATCTAAATTCGGTGAATCATTTTCTGTGGTATTGCCTCAAAATTGCCCCTTGGAGGATCTGTTCCTTTGTCTGCTGGCATCTTAGATAGTTCCTGTGTTCCACTACCTGGTCACTCAGGTCCATCGTTTGTGTACACTTCCTCTGTTGTCTCCCCATAGACTGTGACATTGCATCAGTGTCCCTCTATCCAAAGTTTCTCTGGGCCATTTTTTTTAACCACTTTGTTAATGGGTTTTGCTTGCTTGAGACCATTCTTCTCCTTTTCGCTGAGGAGTTCATTTGGGGGATTCTGGACAAGTATTCCCAGCAGTCTTGAACCAGGGGTTTCTACTTTCCCGTCATTGTTCATGGATCACTAAAGTGGGTAGCTGGGGAAACCTGAGGTGGGACCCCTACTGTGAATGCGGAATTCCCTCTTAGCCTTTTGCAGATTCCTCTTCTCTTTTGCCTGAGTCTGAATTTCAGACCATTCAGGTCCCTCTGCTGCTTTCCATGCCCACAGTGGAACTGTCCAGGGCCTCCAGAAACAGGAGCAGGGCAGACTCCAGGTGAGTCTGGAACCCACCAAGGCCAATGGTGACTTTTCCATCTCCATCCTACCTAGCAGTAGTGTCCCCATGACACAGAACTTCCTCGAGATGGCTGTAGTTATCTACCCTGGGCAGAGATGCCCCTAATGTCAGAATCCAGGCTATGCTTGTGAACATCACTGAGTGCACCAGTGCCATTCACCCCTGTCTGGATGTAAGAAAGCCTCTGAACGCTGGGTTTGAGGCAGCACAAGGAAGAAAAAGCCAGTCTCTCATGCTTATGCCAGCCCCAGCTCACCAAATGAAGAAGGACCTGTATTACCATGTTGCTCTCTTCTATTCTCTGTTACATCCTTGTATATTCAGGTCTTGCTGTAAAATGGCATCGTGTGACATGGCCCCAAGATTTCATAAAGCTGGTTTGGGGGCTGGGGATCAGGGAGGAGTCACAGGAGTAGTATCCACAGCTTTCCTTAGATAATTTGTTGTGAAATTCTTTTGAGTTCTTACCACTAGCCTTACTTCTTTAGAAACCATTCCTAAGGAAATCCGGGACTCCCAATTCCAAAGAAATGCTTAATATGAATGGCCAGGGTGACAAAGATCCAGTCTCCTAGATAGGAGGATTTGTAGCTGCACTGGCTTGGGGAAAGGTCTGAATTTGGTTTTCCAGTCTTTGTCCAAGGACTTATAGATACATATATGTCAATAATCTGTAATATGCTCTGTGTTCACAATCTTTGTAGAGGGACTGAGATTTTCACTCAGAAAGTCTAGAAGGAGTAGTAAACAACTTAGCTATGGATGAGACGTTCGGGAATATTCCTCTCCTCTCTGCCTGGGCCTAGATTTCAGCCCCTATTGGTGCCTCTGCCCTTTGTGTGTACACAGTGCAATTGTGCTCTGCACACATACTGTCTGTGGATAGATTTCTGCTATGTTTGCCAGAGCCCAAATACTGTGGAAGATTGAATTCTGGGTGGCTTTGGGCTGTCCATTCCCATCCCTAACCAGGGGCACACTTTTTGCCTACTTTGGCCTCTTACTGGCTGTGCTTTTCCTCCATTGCACTTTCTAAGTTTTGCACACTGTTGGTGGATGGGTGTGAGGGAATGTGGCCAAGAGTGTATTGAATGTCCCCCTGCTGTGAAGGACTTTGACATGTATGAGACTTTGTGGGAGATTCTCTTTCTCTGTACAGGGGTCCTCATTTCAGGAGCTTCTGGTCTTCTTCCTGCTTTCCCTCGAGCCTGATGTATCTGTCCCTGTGTCCCTATCTGTTCCACGAATCCCTTTCTTTCTGGGTGTCCCCATCAATCTGTCTGTGTATCTCCTATCTCTGCGTGTGTCCTCATCTGTTTGTCCATGCATCCTCATCTGTTGTGCCCCATCTGTCCGTGTGTCTCTTATCTGTCCTCGTCTTCCCCTCTGTGCATCCCCAGTGTTCTTATTTTGTGCACCCACCTACCTGTCTGTGTGTCCCCATGTGTCTGTCTGCAAGTCTCCGTCTGTTTCCCAATCTGTCTGTGTATGTGTCCCATCTTTCTGTGTGTCCCTATCTGTCTGTGTCTCTCATATCTGTTCGTGTGTGTGTGTGTGTCCCCATCTGTTCTCCCGAGTGTCTCCATCAGTCTGTGCATGTGTCCCCATGTGCTTGTCATTGTTTCACTATCTCTGTTTCCCAATCTGTCTGTTCATGTGTCCCCATCTGTCTGCGTCCCCATCTGTCCATCCGCATGGCCCCATTTTTCTCTGTGTCCCCATATGTCTGTCCAAGTTTCCCCATCTGTCTGTGTGTCCCCATCTGTCTTTGTATCTCCCATCTGTGTGTGGGTTCTATTCTGTCTGTCCATTTGTCCCCATCAGTCCATGTGTCCCCTCTCAGTCTGTGTGTGTGTCCTGATCTATCTCTTTCTGTGTCCCCATCTGTCCCTTTTGGTAGATGTCTAGCTATGGTAGCTGGCACCTTGGATGGTTCCGGTGTTTTCCTTCTCAGGGCACTGAGGACCATTGCTTATGTTCCTTTCAGAATGACCTTTCCTCTGTGGTCCACTTGAGGCTGAGGCAGGGCACCATTGTCCCTGCATCCACAAGCTCTCTGGGCCTATATCTTTTAAGCAACTTGTTGTAAGCAACCTCACAGGGTTGAATTATTTTCTCTCACATTCTTCTCCTCTTTCCCTGAGGAGTTCATTTTGGGGACTGTGGCCTAGCTACTGGGGTCCTTCTTGAAAAAACGGGCAATCTACTCTCTAGATATCATTTTAGTGGGTTGCTACAGGAACCTCAGCTGCGACCCTACGCTGTGTATCATTCCGTAGATATTGCCTTATTTTTGTTCAGATTCCTCTTCCAAGTCCTGAGTCTCGATTTCAGACCATTGTAGGTAATCTGGTCCCCCGCAAAGCTCGGCCCCACACTTCTTTGGGTTCTGTTTCAGGAGTGAGCTCTGAGTGGGGCTCTCCTTCTCTCTCCTCTCTCCAGGCCTGTGTCTGGATTTAAGGACATTCACGACTCTCAGCTGCTCTCCATGCACACACTAGGACAGTCCATGCCAGACAGGCAGTCTGTGGATAGAATTTTGGGCTGTGTCCCTGAGCTCATCCTCAGCCCCTGACCTGTGAGTGACTGAATTCAGCATGGATTCTGGCTGGTCATTGTGGTTTCCAGAAGAGGGACACACTTTAGTGGAATTCTGGCCCCGTTGGAGCTGTGTTTTTCCACCATTTCACTTTGTCAGGTATCCCAACTGTGGTTGGATGAAGGTTAGATTTCTGGGGTGTCTGCTAGAACCCTGTCTCAGTCTTTGAACTTTGATTGAGGTCTGGGTGGATACTAGTTTTCTAATCCTCTTCATTCCCATGGGGACACCTTTTGGGTACTTTGACAAGGTTCTGGCTGTGCTTTTGCTCCATTGCACTTTCGAAGATCTGTGAACAGCTGCTGGAGGAAGGTGAGGAAATCTGGCGTAGAGGGTAATGGAGGTTCCCCTACTATGAATCCTATGGCATGGCTGGCATTTTGTGGAAGATTCCCTTTGACTTTAAAGGGGTCTCCATTTCAGGTGCTTCTGGTTCACTTCCTGCTTTCCCTCTAGACTGAAGGATTGCCTTGGGACCAAGTGTAATCAGTGGAGACATCGCTAGGGTCAACCGTAAGGTCCAAGAAGCTGGCTCACTGACTGCTTCCACATGGATTTTCATGTTGTGCTTTCTGACAGTCTTTCTCACATGGCAGCTGGTAAAGGTGATTCTGGTTGGGATCCTGTTTTCAGCCATGAGCGAGGGAATATTGGAGGTACCTGGAACATTGGAGGTCCCTGGAACATCCTTTGGAATATTTTAGAGGATCTGTTTTGTGGGCCCTTTTGGGCCCCCCACTGTGATGGCCTGCTCTAAGTTGAGGGCTTGGCTTCAGATTAATGATCTGTTGCACTATGGCATTCACAGCAGGGAATTGGCCATTTCACGGATGTTCTCTGTGACCCAGGACATTTTGACATTAACCGCAATACCCTTGCATCAATTTCTTTGGTGTTCCCTCATAGGAATCACTTGGAGGAGCACCTACTCTGTCTCCTGGCACCTTGGATGGCTCCTGTGTTCCCCTTCCTGGGCATTCAGGCCTGTCGCTGGTGTTCTTTTGAGCAGAACACTTCCTCTGCGGTCCACTTACAGGCTGAGACATAGCATCAGTGTCCCTGCATCCAAAGTCTCTCTGGGCTCATTTTTTAACCAATTTGTTTCCAGGGTGGATTTCTTCTTGCACATTCTTCTCCTCCTCTCCTGAGGAATTCAGTGGGGGCATTCTGGCATAATCCTGGGGATCTCTCTTCTTTTCAGGGATCATTTTAGTGGGTTGTTTTTGGAAGCTCAAGTGGGAACCCCTGCTGTGAAGCATTACTTCCCTCTTAAGCTTTTCTGTTGGAAATTCCTCTTGTCCTTGCCTGGCTTTGGATTTCAGGCCATTATGAACCCTCTGCTGCTTTCCATGGAAACTCTGGGTCTGTCCTGGGATGACAGGCCATCTGTGGAAAGATTTCTGGCTTGCTTCTCTAGAGCCTGCAGCATAGGATAGAAATCTTCAGCATTGCCGTTGTGGCCTCAGTTGCCTGGCATTGTATTACCTTTCCAGCCTCAGTCATCACTATTTTCCTTAAGGGATGGCTTGCTTCTGCCTTACTAGACAGTTCTTTGTTCTTCCTGCCACCCTGCACCAACCCTTTGGCTTAGAGCAATGTTTCCTGGACACTTCCTTCTTCTTTCAAGGCTTGGCTTAACCCAGCCAAGCCTTTGCGTCCCAGGGACTCCTGCTTACATGATGCCCTTCCCAATCTTTCCCCAACTTCCAGCCTAGACTCAGAAATCGGACTCAGTCACACATCTCTCAGCAGCCATCAGCTCCTCCTGCTCAGAGCTCTCTGATGACTGTGCCTGGAACTCTGGGTACTTCCCATGCAAAGAAGCTTGGAAGCTTCTGAACCATCTTTCAGGTTTGTCTCAATGGGATCTGGTTGGCCTTACCAAAAAAAAAAAAAAAAGTTTGAAAGTGATAGGATAATCCTCTTTCAAAAAGTTTGTTTTCTTAAAAATCATTATGTCTCACCAGAGGGAGTACTGTGCAGTTAATAAAAAGGTGGACTTGGGGAGTCAGGGGACCTGGGTTTGAATTTAGCCTCCCTCAGTAGCTTTGTCACACTGCACAAGTCATCTAACCTGTGTGCCTGTCTCCTCCTCTGTGATATCCCTTCCCAGGTCTACACCTGTGCTCCCATGACTGGGATATTGTTTCCATAGGACATTTTGGGGTTTCCCTCTCCCATCAAGCACACTCTTGAGTCATGTATTTTTTTCCTCTGTTTCCTTTCAGAAGTTTGTATTGAAAAAATTCCACCAAAAATAGAAGTCATTTATATAGACTGGCAGAGCCGGATCATCGGTGTTAGTGGGTAACCCTTGGCCAGGCCATCAGATCCACCAGCAGTCCCCCTCCCAGGGGGGTCCTTGGCTGTTCCCTCGGCCCTCTTTGCTTTCCCAAGCTCCCCTGCCACTGGTTCTTTGGCATTCCCTCAGCAGCCCGTAGGGGTGTGATGCATTAGGTATTAGATCTGATCAATATGGCTCTTCTTTGGACCCAACTGTTTCCCTCCCCGCCACCCTGTCTTCCCCTCCAACTCTACATTGATTCTTTGCTCTCCAGACTCCATTCCTCGTCTCTCCCCTGTCTGGCCCAGGTGTTTGGCTACCCATCTCTGCATGCTCTACCCATTCCCTCTTTGTTGGTTTGGCCACCTCCTTCCCCTCAGGGATCGCATGCACAAGTCACTTGTTTCTTTCCAAAGACCCAGGAGGCCCTCTTTCCCCAGCCCCACCTCCACCTTGGCTGTGACTACAAGGGTCCTGTGTCGGGGTGCTTACGGAATCCATGGGATGTTCTTCTGTTGGCATCCCCTCCGGCCCAACGCCCCCCAGCACTCAGCCCCACACTCTGGTCAGCGCTGTGGCTGGAGGGTGCTGCTGCTCTAACTCTAGCTCCCAATGCAGGTCTTTACCTTTCCATTTGAGTCCTCTTGCCTGGCATCTCCCGCACCCAGAAGAAGAAGAAATCAAGGAGGGCCTGCTGCCTGTGTCCGAGGCCAGCCTCCACAGCCACACTGGGCTGGTGAGTCGGAAGCCAGAGCAGGTGAAGGCAGGGAGTGTTTATCAACAGGCTGCCTTAGCCTTCCTCAGCTCCAAGAGACTGGAGAAGGAGGCCAAAGCCTTCCTCAAGGAGGCAGAGGCTCATGAGAGGAATGAAGTGCCTCTGTGTGCTGCGAGGGCCTCCGAGCAAGTCAACCTGTCCCTGAGCAAGTCCCAGCAGCTGAACACATCCGCCCAGGTGCTGAGTGACATGGTCTCTTTGTACCTGGAGAGCAGGGAGGTAGACTTCTGGGCCATGAACTTGAGGCGCTTCAGCCAGCTGCTCCAGAGCCAGGTCCCGGACCAGAGGGTGGACCTCTACCGGTGGGCATCCGATCTATTTGAGGTGGAGGACCGCTTCGTACCCGCCCTGGACATCACTGGCTCAGCCTCCAAGGCGCTGCTGAGGGATAAGATCTAAGGGGAAACTGCGATCTGCCTCCGCCATGGAAAGCACATGTATATGGAGGTAGAGGCCTTCACCTTGTGCCACTGGAGATCCGTGGCGCAGTGTCTACCCCACCTGTGTCACCTGGAATTCCCTGGCACCTGAACTGCATGGAAGACAGCAGTTCCCTAATTCCCACTTTTCAAAGCAGCCACGAGTATGTGGTGATGGAAAAGTGGCTGAACTCATTTGAAGAGCAGGAACAAGATGGAGTGGACCAGGTCTGCAGCTGTCCTGTCTTCAAATCCATGGAACAAGACTAAGGGAACATGAGCACGATGCCTATAGTGCCTGACATCAGGAACCTGGGGGCCACTATTTTTCCACCTCCATCTGCCTGCATGCCCCCCTCTACAAAGACTTTCATGCAGACACATCATCAAAGGAGGAGGAGGACAACGACGAGGAGGAAGAGGAGGAAGAGGAGGAGAAAGAGGAGGAGGATGAAGAAGAGGAGGAGAAGGAGGAGGTGGAGGAGGAGGAACAGGAATGTGTTGTCTCTCTATCCATGGAAGGAATGTGTCATCTCTTAATTTGTGCTTCCTACAAGAATGAATTGATTTAAGCTAATTAGTTAAAAACAATAAAAGTTCTATTATACCTGTCCAGTGTGTGTGTGTGTGTGTGTGTGTGTGTGTGTGATTGTATATGTATCTGTGTCCTCTGTCCCATCATACCTATGCTCAGCATCTTTACTTCAAACAGACATGGAGGCCTTTGGGTTCCTCTGCCTTCCCAATGATCCCTCTGTCCCAACCTCTCAGATAAGTGTGAATACATCTGTCTATCCATCTATCAACCTATCTGTCTATCTATCTATCTATCTATCTATCTATCTATCTATCTATCTATCTATCTATCTATCTATCTATCTATCTACCTACCTACCTACCTATGGATATATAGATATAGATATATAGATGGATAGATATAGATACTTATAGAAGGAATGGATCATTCCTTCCATGGTTAAATCCTTTCCCGTTACTGATTGGGATTTGCTGGCACAAAGTGATAGGTTACAGTTGAAAAGAATCAATTAGGTTACTCTCTGCCTTCCCACCCCCCCTTTGTCTCCTTTCCCTATGATCCTCGGGAACTGATTCCTATATCCATGGACATTTGACGACCCAAACTCCTTAGGATGTGATGATAGAACATTTAAGAATTGTCAGGCTGTCTTCCTGTCTCTCCCATTGTTACCCTTTGAAGACACTCTGCTCACACATGGGAATGTGGAAATGACTTTACCTTTTTTGGGTGGAAAACCATCAATTAGGGTACTCTCTGCTTTCCCATGCCTCCCCGCCCCCCAAATGATCCTCAAGACCTACTTCCTACATAGAGCTATGACTGCCCAAACTCCTCAGGATAAGATTATAGAACTCCTAAAAGTTCAGAGATTTTCTTCATGCCTCCCCCATGGTTAGCATTTGAAGAGGTACTGCCCAGACTCTGAAGTCTGCAAATGACTTAGCCCTTTCCCTGTAAAATGCAAATAAACTTCATTCAATGAGCTTGAGCTTAAGGATCAGGTGTGGGATAAGGAAGAGATCAGTGGTCAACCTGGATGAGACTTGAGTAGGTCCACTCAGGCTAATCCTCTCATTTCACTTAGGAGGTAGCCCTGGGGCCCAAAGAAGATAACTTGTTGGGGAACCCACTCGTGACAATCCCCAGAGAACAAGCAAAGGCAGGATGGGCCCTCTGGGTCTTTCAATTCCAAATACAATGAGGAAGTGAATAAAGTTGTTGAGGAAATAGGACCAGATAAGGGAGAAAGATACATGACCAGGAGGCATGGAACACCATTAACATGGTAATACAAGCTTTGCCTAACCTGGCCCAGAAGGGACAGAAGTGCCTTTTGCAGCAGGAATCTGTAGCATCTTTCAGACCCATTCCTGTCCTGCTTCCCCCCACTTCCTCCCCCACACCCCCTTATACATTTCCTTTTTGAAAAATATTCCACAGTATCTAAATTACCAAAACTTAATTGGAGCCAGATTGAGGAAGGTTCTACAGAATAATCATCTAAATTCATTGACACATCTGAAATTGCCAAGGTAGGTTGGAAAGAAGGTAGTACTTGAAACTTGACTTAGGAAATAATTGCTAACAATTAGAAATATCCCAAAGAGAAATATATCATCTCAAGACAAAATGGGTCCCCAGGTCCAGGAACTCTGGCAGCAAAAACTAGCTGACTTCTTGCTGGTTTCTTGTCATGGAGGTCCTTGGCCAGGAGTTGGACTGAAATGGCCTCCAAATTCCCCTCCATCTTTCTCATTCTGTTCCCACTTGTAGCCCATTAAACATGCAGACTGTTTGCAAAACTGGAAGACAACTGATGCAACTCCCCTGGACATCTCTAGAGTGTTCCCTCCATGACACGATGTGACCCTATGTTTAGACCCTAAAAGAAAGTTGCCTCCAGGGATGTGTTGGCTCTCGTGTTAATATGAATCCGTGAAAAACCTTTTGTATTCCTTCCCAAAAGAACACTGAAAGTAGAACAAGTTCTCATAAATACGACCTCCTCTCCACCAACAGAAAAATGCTGATTCCTTCCATGGATGGGAGGTCCTCTTAGGCTTGCTTTGCGTATCCTGGACACCTCTGGCATCTTGGTGAAGGCTCAGAACACTTTCAGAAAAAATATCCTTCAATGCAGAGAATATATAGGATTACAAGGGGAACGAATTATGTTGAAATAAAGATGCATTTTTTTCTCTCCAGGAAATGTAATGCACGTCCTGAAATGCATCAGAATGATTCTGCCCTAGGAAATACTGCATTGCAAGGTAGATGAGGACATAAAGACAGATTTCCTTAGTGATGCCTTCATGTTGACTTCCAGTTACAGATGTTTTTATGGGGTGGATGTGGATGCCCCTGTAGAATGCCCACCAGAAGCATTCTTATCCATCTTCCCTTCCGTCCCCTCTCTCCACACTTGCCAGAGTACAGCAGCGCTTTGAAGACCTATGAGTCCACGTCACTGTGCACGGACCAGAGTATTTATTTTCATAGCAGTGGAAATCCAACTCTACTCTCATTTCTACTCAGAGTTTACTGAGAGCAGCACAGAAAACTTTCCGAGTGAGTGTTTCCTGGATGGTGCTTTTCTTTTCTTTTGGTGCTTTCGATCTGTGATATCATTCATGTGGAGAACTCTCAGGATGGAACCTTATTCCACAGATGAACCTCACGCAGCAGGACTTCGGGAGCTTCTTGGTGAGACACTTGGCTGTTCCAGGAGGTACGTACCAACCAGACGTGAAGTCACTTTTCTGATTGCCAGCCTGACCCCTCTATCCACCACTCCATGTTCCTTCTGTCTTTGCCTTATTTGAAAGAAAACAAAATACAGCGTCTATGAAAAAACGAGCATTTTTGCCCTCAGTGGTGTTTTGCTCATTTTAAGATCATCGTCTAGGAAAACAAACCACAAAGTATAAAATAGTGATGCTTTCTCACTGGTACGAAATTGGATCTCGGGAAAACCTGTTCTCCATGTTCGATTATGTCACTGTTTCCCAGAGTTGTCTCTCTTTTCATGATGTAATGGGGATAAGACACAGGGGCTGCTAATTTCAACAGATCTGCTGGAAACATGTCATTCGATATACCATTCCATGGAATGTAGAATTCCCTGGCAAAGAAACTCCAGGCTTGACAGTCAGGAAAAGAAAGCTGACAGTTTAAAAGGAAGTCACTGCGATTTTCATTGAACTTCTACTGTCAGTTATGACTGAGCGAATATTGAAGGTCAAAAGGGGTTCTTGGAACAGATTTCAGGGAGTCATTTCTGAGCTCCATGGAAGGGCCCTCTCCTGTGAATGCCTGCTTCAAGTTGGGGGCTTCCTTTCAGATTCCTCCTCCTTTGTTTCATGCCGTTCCTTGCCGGGAACTGGCCCTTCCGCAGATGGTCTCTCTAACCCAGGGGATTTTCCCAGTAATCACAGCAACCTTGGATCAGTTTCTGTGGTGTTCCTTCAAAGGAGCTCCCTGGAGGACCTCCTGCTTTCTCTGTTCCTGTGTTCCCCTTCCTGGACATTCAGGCCCAGCGATTGTGTTCAGGTGAGCAGATTGCTTCCTCCGTGGTCCACCTACAGGCGTGCTACCTGACGTGTCACGAGTGTCCCTCCCTCCAAAGTCTCTCTGGGCTCATTTTTTTTTAACCAGTTAGTTCCTGGGTTTTATTTGTTTTGGAATGTTCTTCTCTTTTTCATGAGAGAGTTCATTTGGGGGAGCCTGGCCTAGTACTGACGTCCCTCTTGAACCAGGGCCTGTCTACTCTCCAGTCATTGTTCATGGCTCACTTTAGTGTGTTGGTGCTGGAACCTCTGGTGGGACTCCCTGCTGTGACACATGCCTTCCCTCTTAGCCTTTTGTGTTACAGACTCCTCTTCTCTTTGCTTGGGTCTAGGCCCCTCTGCTGCTTTCCATATACACACTGGAACTGTTCAGGGCCAACAGGCTATCTGTGGATAGATTTCTTGGATGTCTGCTACAGCCCATCCTCACTCCCATCCCTACTGTTCGTGATTGAATTCTGGGCGGATTCTGCCTGCCCCTTCCCTTTTCCTGACCAGGGACACACTTAAAGGCTACACTGGAAAAGTCCTGTGTACACTTTTCCTCCATAATACTTTCCAAAGTGTGGGGACTGTTGCTAAATGGATGTGAGGGAATCTTATCAAGTGTTGTCTAGGCCCCCCTGCTGTGATGGCTGGTGGCATGGAGGAGAATTTTGGAAGATTCTCTTTCTCTATACCTGTGTCTCCCTTTCAGGTGCTTTCCCCATCTGTCCGTGTATCTCCTATCTGTCCGTGTGTCCCAGCTATCTGTCTCCATTTCTCTGCTATGTATCCCCATTTCTCTGCCCGTGTATTCTCATTTGTCTGTCCGTGTGTCCCAATCTGTCCGTGGGTCTCATCTCTCTGTGTCCCTAGCTGTCAGTCTGTATGTCTCCATCTCTCTGTTCCTGTGTACCCACCTGTCCGTGAGTCCCAATCCGTCTGTGTATCCCCATCTGTCTCTGTCCCCATGTGTCTCTATATTCCCATCTGTCTGCCCATGTGTCCAAACTGTCTGTCCTCCTGTACCCATCTGTTTCCCATTCTGTCTTTCCGTGTGTCCTATCTGTCCATGTGTCCCCATTTGCCTGTGTATCCCCAGCTGGGTGCGTGTCCCCATCCGTTTGACCATGTTTCCACATCTGTCCATGTGTCCCCATCTGTTTGTCATCAGCTGTCTGTCCGTATATCGCCTAGTTGTCAGTCCATGTGACTCCATCTGTCTGTGTTTCACATTCTGTCTATCCAGGTGTCCCCTTCTGTCTGTATGTCCCCATCCGCCTTTCCTTGCGTCCCCATCTCTCTGTTTGTGCCCATCTGTCTGTCTCCATCTGTCCATGTGTCCCCATCTGTCCCTTACTAGGGCCATCTGGAAGATCTCCTGCAGTGGTTGCTGGCTCCTTAGATGATTGCTGTGCTTTTCCTTTCAGGGCACTGAGGCCCATTGCTTGTGTTCCTTTCCCCTTGACCCTTAATCCATGGTCCCTCTCTTGGACCAGGCATAGGAACAGAGTCCTTGCATTCAGAATCTCTCCAGGCCAATTTCTTTGAAGGAATTTGTTATAGGGTTGGAATCTTTTCTTGCACGTTCTTTTCCTCATTCCCTGAGGAGGTCATTTGGCTCAGTTCCTGGGGTCCCTCTTGACAAAGGGGGTTCTCTATTCCCGTTTGACTGTTCATGGATCATTTCCGTTGGTTGCTACTGGCACCTCAGTTGCAACCACATGCTGTGAATCATTGCATAGATCTTAGAGTAATTTTGTGCAGATATGTCCTGAGTCTCGATTTCAGACCATTGTAGGTACTCTGGTCATTTCCGTGTATACGCTGGAACCCTGTTGGGCCGATAGGCAATCTGTGGATAGACTTCTGGAGTGTCTGCTACAGGTCATCATCCTCTGCACCCACTGGGTGGACTCAGGCTGTGTATTCCCTTTTCTTGACCAGGGGCATACTTTGGGGGAATTCTGGCCTAGTACTGGCTATGCTTTTCCACCAGTGCTCTTTGTCAGGGCTGCAAATTGTAGGTGCATCCCCTTTAGGAAATCTGACCCAGAGTGCAAAGGTAGGTCCCCCTGTGTGAGGGCTTGACCTGTGGATGGGATTTTTGGGAAGATTCCTCTCCTCTCTGCCTGGGACTAGATTTCAGCCCCTTCCAGTACCTCTGTACTTCCTATGCACACTGTGCAATTGCCCACAGCACACATACAGTCTGTGGGTAGATTTCTGCTACGTTTGCCCCAGGGCACCTACAGGCTCCTGACTGGGATCGAATGAATTCTCGCTGGATTTGGGTTGTCCATTTGTGTCCTTGACCAGGGACCCTTTGAATGTACCTTGGCCTAGCACTGGCTCTGCTTTTCCTCCATCGGGCTTTCTAAGGTTGACTTACTTTTGGTGGATGGATGTCAGGGAATCTGGCCCAGCGTGCAATGTTGGCCCCCTGGGGTGAAGGCTTATGGTTTGATTGGGATTTAGGGAAAACTTCTCCTTCTCTTTCCCTGGATTTCAATTTCTGCTTCTTCTGATCCACTTTCTGCTTTCCTTTCAGCCGGAAGCATTGGCTTGGGACCACGTGTAGTCAGTGGAGACATTTCTAGGGTCACTTCTAAAGCCCAAGTAGTTCACTGAGTGCACAGGCTTTCTTGTTCTGCTTTCTGACTCTCTTTCTGGGCAGCTGATTTAGGGGAATCCGAGGGATATCCTATTGCAAATAACGACTAAGCAAATATTGGAGGTAACAAGTCTATGTCTTCATAGTTTTGACAGGGGCCCAGGAGGGGCCCCCTGCTGGGATGGCCTGATGCATGGTGAGATCTTTGCCTCAGATTCACCTTCCTTTGTTCTATGGCATGCTAAGCAGGGTATTTGCCATTTCACAGATGCTCCCTGTAATCCAGGTGACCTTTGCGCATAACCACAATGTCTGCAGATCAGTTTTTGTGGGTTTCCCTTTCCAGAGTCCCTTGGAGGACCTCCTGCTGTGTCACCTGCCACCTTGCGTGGTGAATGGGTCCCCCTAAGGGGCATTCAGTCCCATTGTTTGTGTTCATTTGAGCAGAACACTTCCTCCGTGGTCCAGGCATCGACGTACCATCAGTGTCCCTGCATCCACAGTCTCTGTGGGCCAAATTTTTTTTAGCATATTATTCGTGGGTGGTGCTCCTTCCTGCGCATTTTGCTACTCTGTTGCTGAGGAGTTCATTGTGGCAATCTGTCCTGGTTCTTTGGGTCCCTCTTCACCAAGGGTCTGTTTACTCTCCAGTGATTCTGAAGGGATCATTTTGGTGGGTTGCTCCTAGAACCTTAACTGGGCCTCCTGGGAATCATTTCTTCCCTCTCAGCCTTCTGGGTTGCAGAGTCCCCTGCTCTTTGCCTAGGCCTGGATTTCAGGCCATTCAGGCTCCAATGCTGCTTTCTATTTATATCATGGAACGGTCCTGGGTCAACAGGCAGTCTGTGGATAGATATCTGGGTGCTCTGCTAGAGCTTCTCCTCAGACCCCAACTGTGAGTGATTGAATTCTGGGTGGATTCTGGCACTCCAAACACTTTTCATGACAGGGGCATACTTTGGGGGAGCTCTGCCTCGTTCTGGCTTTCCTTTTCCTCCATTCTACTCTGCTGGCACTTCTGCAAACTGGTGCTGGATCCAACTTAAGGAATATGGCCTAGATTCCATCATATACCTCCTGTTGTGATGGCCTGGCCCATGAATTGCATTTTGTGGAAGATTCCCTTAATCCCTTCCTGGCCCTCCATTTCGGGCCCTCGGATCCAATTCCTGCTTTACCTCTAGACTGAAGGATTGCTTCGTTACCAACTGTAATCAGTGGAGACATCTCTAGGGTCACTTCTAAAGCCCAAGTCACTGGTTCCATGACTGCTTCTGCTTCGACTTTCTTGTTGTGCTTTCTGACGGTCTTTCTCACTGAACAGCTGATGTAGGCAATTCTGGTTGAGATCCTCTTGTCAGTCATGGCAGAGGGAATGTTGGAGGTCACCAGAACATCCTTTGCCAAATGTGAGGGGATCATTTTGTGGGCCCTATAAGGGTCACCCGCTGTGACTGCCTGCTCTAAGTTGAGGGCTTTGCTTCAGATGAATAAATTCTTGCTCTACAGCACTCTTAGCAGGGAATTGGCCCTTCCACCAATGCTCTCCGTAACCCAGGACATTTTGATATTAACCACATTGTCCTTGGATCAATTTCTGTGGCGTTGTCTCAAAGGAGCCCCTTGGAGGACCTCCTGCTGTGCCTACTGGCCCCTTTGATGTTGCCTGTGATCCCCGCGCTGGGAATTTAGGCCCATTGCTTATGTTCACTTGAGCAGAACACTTCCTCTGTGGTCCACCCATAGGCTCTGATGCACCCTCAGTGTCCCTACCTTGTATGTATCTTGCATGGACCTCTACATGGACATATTGGCTATAGGTATCAGACACAGTAGACAGAGAGCCAGCCCTGGGATCAAGAAGATCTGAGTTCAGATTCGACCTCACATGATTCCTAGCTAGGTGGCTATGAAATGAATTGAAAATGAAATGAAAATGAAAAAAATGAAATCATTTTTTAAAAATTGCCTCTAGTTTGCCATCTGTAAAATGGGGAAAGTGAATGCACTTCCCAGGATTGTTGTGAGGACCAGCTGAGGTGGTGGAATAAATGCCTGCTCTCTTCCCCTTATACAACAGGCAGCATGGTGGCATGGGGGGAATAGATCCCTGTCTCCATCTGTCCTTGTGTCCCCATGTTTCTGTCCATGTGTTCCCATCTGTCCGTGTGTACATCTGTCTGTATTTGCCTGTCTGCTCTGTCTCCAACTCTCTGTGTCTCCGTAGGTCTGTCCTGGTGTCCCAATCTGTTTGGTGACCTCATCTGTCCTTGTGTCTCCTATCTGTCTGTGAATCCCCAGCTGTCTTTCTGCGTTGTTTCCCAGTCTGTCTGTCCTTGCTTCCCCATTGTCTGTGTGTCCCTGCCTGTAGGGCCGTTTGTCTTCTATCTTTCCGTGTGCCCCATCTGTCCCTCTTGAAAGACCTCTGGCAGTGGTTACTCTCACCTTGAATGGTTCCCGTATTTTCCCTTTCAGGGCCCTGAGGCCCACTGCTTGTGTTCCTTTCAGATTGACCCTTCGTCTGTGGTCCCTGTCTAAGCCAAGGCAGAGCACCAGTGTCACTGCATCCACAGTCTCTCTGGGCCTGTTTCTTTTAAGCAGTTTGTTATGGCGTTGGATTTTTTCCTTCCACGTTCTTTTCCTCTCTCCATGAGGAGTCCTTTGGGGGGATTGTGGCCTAGTTCCTGAGGTCCCTCTTGACAAAGGGGCTATCTGCTCTCGAGGGACTGTTCATGGAGCATGTTAGGGGGTTGCTACTGGCCCCTCTTTTGGGACCCAATGCTGTAAATCTTTCCTGAGATCTTCAGAGTTTTTTTGTGCAGATTCCTCTTCTATTTCCTGGGACTCGATTACAGACCATTGTGGGTCATTTCCACGTATACACTGGAACCCTCTTGGGCTGATAGGGAATCTGCGGACACATTTGTTTATCGTCTGCTGCAGCCCATTCTCTGGCCCCCATTGTGAGTGACTGAATTCTGGGTGGACTCTGGCTGTGCATTCCCTTTTCTTGACCAGGGGCATACTCTGGGAGAATTCTGGCCTAGTTCTAACTGTGCTGTTCCACCACTGTTCGGTCTCAAGGCTGGAAACGCCAGCCTTGGTGGATCTCCTTTCTCTTGGTGGATCTCCCTTATGGAGTCTGGCCCAGAGTGAAAAGGAGCACCCCACTGTGTGAGGGCCTGGCCCATGGATGGGATTTTGAGGGAGATACCTCTGTTCTCTGCCTGGAGCTAGATTTCAGGCACTTCCCTTGCCTCTATCCTTTCTACCTAAACCATGCAATTGTCCTTGGCAGATATACAGCCTGTGGTTCCATCTCTGTTATCCTTGCCAGAGCCCACTCACAGGTTCCCTACTGTGAACAATTGAATTCTGGGTGGTTGTGGGCTGTGTATTCCTATCCTTGAGCAGGAGCACCCTTTGGGTGACCTAGTACTGGCTCTGCTTTTCCTCCATTGGACTTTCTAAAGTTGGCACACTTTTGGTGGATAGATGTGAGGAAATGCGGCCCAGAGTGCAATGTTGGACCCCCTCAGGTGATGGCCTGTGTTTTGATTGGGATTTAGTGGAAGATTCCCTTTCTCATTCCCTGGGTTTCCATTGCAGGTGCTTCTTGTCTACCTCATGCCTTCTTTTGAGCTACAAGGATTGCCTTGTGACCACGTTTAGTCAATGGAGACATTTCTAGGGTCACTTCTAAAGGCTAAGTTGCTGGATCACTGACCGCTTCTGCATGGGCTTCCTCGTTGCTTTCTGACTCCCTTGCTGGGCAGCTGATTGAGAGGATTCTGTTTGAAATCCCATTGTCAGTCGTGAGTGAGGGAATATGAAAGGTCACAAGAATTTCTTTTCACAGGTCTGAGTGGATCTTCTCTGTGGTCAGAGACAGATACAAATAGACCAGTTTCTCTGTAGAGACAATTTTGTCCCTTTTGCTTTGTTATGCCTCAGTTTCTAGTACCAATTAAGTGAAGCCCAATGGGCATCATCAGAGAAGCTTTCTTCTGAATTTTGCTGTGAATGTTTCTAGAGTTACTTTTATATACAATGCCAGTTAATTCAGAATTTTAAATAGTTCAATTGCACTGACAAATGAAGATTATTGAAGACAGAAGACATCTTGAGTCGTTCATAATTGATCACTTTATTTAGTGACCAACACAGAGGACAGCCCACAAAAGAGAGAAGGCTGAGTGCACGATGCAGAAGATGCAGAGAGCATCTAGGATGGTCAGCATCACATCACAGAGGTGTCCTTAACTTTCTGGAAACAGGCTGCAGGGTGGTATTGTCATTGGTGTCATACCATCTTGCATGCTGTCATCCAGGGCATACCTGCAGCCCCAGAACGGTGACATTGTCTGACTGGAACCTGATGCTGAGGGAGATCTTATATCTTACAAGGATCTTGGTTAGAGAGACTTGATGTTGCTGCTGCTGCAAAATGAATAGATTAAAAAATATCTCCTGACCCCTTGAAATGTGAGGCTCTCCAAAGTTGGAGGTAACTATGTATTCCTCCATCAAAAAAACACCATTTTCCAGGACCGATTCATGAAGTTCAAGAAACTGTATTAGGTTGGGACTGGTTTACTACAGGTCTGCTTCCATCATGTCCTTTGGAATGTGTAGGATATGTCCACATGACTCTAACATCACAGGGTTTGGGAGGGAGGATAAATGAGCCAAGGGTCCTTACCTGAGTGGAGAATGTGATGCTTCTGAGAGTCTGGAAGCCACGCCTCCCATTGGAAAATCTTCGTAGAAGGACCGAGATTTTCCCTCAGAATGTCACGAGTGAGAAGTATACAACACCTTGAGCCACTTGGAAGCCTTTGTAGAAGGACTGAGATTTTCCCGCAGTGAGTGTAGAATGACCAGTAAAGAACCTTGAGTCCTAAATTGAAAACCTTTGTATAGCAACTGAAAAGTCTAGAATGAGCAGTAAACAGCCTTGAGCCCCAATTTGAATATCTTTGTAGAGGAAATGAGATTATTCCTTAAAATATCTAGAATAACGAGTATACAACATCGAGCCCCAACTTTGAGTTTGGGACTTTTGGGTTATCACTCGTTTTCTCAGGGAAGGGAAGTGGATGACCTCCCTCTTATTCTCCTTGGTCCAGGTTTAGGCTTTTCACTGAGCTCTGGCCTTCTATTTATACCGACAGTACGGGTGACACTCCCACTAACCGAACAATGACTGACACCTCAGCAACCGGTCACAGCAGAGGCATTTTTACCTAAGATGGTAGCACTGCCCTATGTTGAATAAAAATGGTAAACTGCCCTTTTTAACCAGACCTGGTCCTACTGCCTTTGGAAAACCAACAGTGTTGACACTGACATTTTTCCCCCGAAAATGAAAATATTAACTTTATAATCTGGCATGCCTTTAAACTTCTTCATGCATGACACTCTTCACTGGGGCATGCCCTTGTCAAGCTATCAGCCTAGCTGTACATATGGATTGTTAGTGATTGGAAGTACATATTTATAAGCAAGGAACCTGAGCGGCCTCCAGCTTTTGCTCTACTAGGATAAGGTAATATTTCTGTTGGGAAGGTAAGGACAAAAATACAAGGTTTAGAACTAGATGATTTTTAAGGTGCCTTCACACTCAAAATCTATGAAAATTGTGCCAGCAGTCAGCCCAAGTAAGTGGGAAAGTCAAATACACATTTAAAAGGAGAGCACGGAAGACATTTACTGTACTACCCCTATGGAAATTTATGAGCTCAGAAAAAAAACATTTGTGCCTTCCACACCTTCAGATGGTGAACTCGAATTATAAAGCATGAAAGGACAGAAAGAAAGGGTTGGATATGTCACATTAAAATTTACCATTGATGACAAAAAGGATATTGCTAGTAAGATAATTCCAAAACAAGACTTAGAGAGATCCTCACTGTTCATGGGTCACTACAATAAGTTGCTCTTGGACCCTGGGGTTTGACTCCCTCCTGTGAATCATGACTTCCCTCTAACCTTTTGTACTGCAGGTTCCTCTGCTGTTTGCCTGGTCTGGATTTCAGGGCATTCAGGCCCCTCTGCTTCTTTCCAGTTCCACGCTGGAAGTGTCCATGGCCGAAAGGAGGTCTGTCTATAAAGTTCTGGGGTGTCTCCTAGAGGCCATCCTCACCCACATGTCGACTGTTAGTGATTCAGTTCTGGGCACATTCTCGCTGTCCATTATCTGTTCTTGCTCACGGGCAGACTTTGGGAAAATTCCGTCCTTCGTCTGGCTGTGCTGTTTTACCATTCTGCTTTATCAGGTCTGCACGCTGTTGGTGGATCCAAATTAAGGATGCTGACCCAGCGTCCAACATTGGGCCCCCTGCTGTGAAGGCCCGGTCCACGGATGCAATGTTCTATAGGATTACCGTCGTCTCTCCCACGGTCTCCTTTCCCAGTGCTTCAAGTCCGCTCCCTGCCTTGAGACCGTGTCTAATCAGCGGCAATGTTTCTAGGGTCGCTTCGAAAGTCCAAGTAACCGATTCAATGAAAGCTTGCCCATGGTTTTTCTTGTAGCTCTCTGACTCATTTTCTCCAGGCCACTGATTAGTAGGATTCTGCTTGAGAGCGTATTGTCAGTCAAGACTGACGACATACGGACGGTCACAAAAACACATTTTTACAGATATGAGGGGAAATGTGCAGGGCCAACAGAGAGTCTGTGGAAAGGTTTCTGGGGTGTCTCTTAGAGCTCAGCCTCACCCCCACTGTGAGCGATGTAATTCTGGGTGGATCTTGGCTGTCTGTTCCCTTTTCTTTTTTTTTTAAATTTATTTATTTATTTAACTTTTTACATTCATTTTCACAAAATTTTGGGTTCCAAATTTTCTCCCCTTTTCTCCCCTCCCTGGACCCCAATATCCCAAGCAATCTAATTTTCCCTATCTCCAATCTGCCCTCTCTTCTGTCATCCCTCCCTTCTCTTGTCTCCATCTTCTCTTTTCTCCTGTAGGGCCAGATGACTTTCTATTCCTCATTACCTGTATGTCTTCTTTCCTAGTTGCAACAAAAATACTAAACAGTTGTTCCTAAAACTTTGAGTTCCAAATTCTCCCCATCCCTCCCTCCCCACCCATTCCCTTTGGGACGGCAGGCAATTCAATATAGGCCATATCTGTGTAGTTTTGCAAATGACCTCCCTGATAATCCTGCTGTGTAAGACTAACTGGATTACCATCCCTCCTAACCTGCCCCTCATTGTTTCTGTTCTGTCTTTTCATCCTGTCCCTCCCCAAGTGTTGACTTCAAAGTGCTCTTTCCTCCATTTGCCCTTCCTTCCATCATCCCCCCCCTTGCAATATCTCCTTCTCCCCCACTTTCTTACACTGTAAGATAGGTTTTCATACCAAAATGAGTGTGCATTTCACTCCTTCGTTTAGTCATATGTGATGAGGGTAAACTTCTTGTTTTTTGTTTTTTTGTTTTTTTTTCTCAGCTCTCCTCTTTTTCCCTCCACTAAAAAAAACTCCTACCTGTCTCTTAAATGACATATAGTTACCCCCTTTCATTTCCCCCTCTTTCCTCCCACTACATTTCTCTCTCATCATTTACCTTAATTTCTTTTAAGGTATGGTCCCATCCTATTCAGTTCAACCTGTGCTCTCTATCTCTGTATGTGTGTGCATGTGTGTATGTGTGTGCATGCGTGTACATGTGTATGTGTGGTCCCACCAACTACCCAGATACTGAAAAGTTTTAAGAGTTAGAAATATTGTCTTTCCCTGTATGAATGTAAACAGTTCACTTCTGGTAAGTCCCTTAAGACTTCTCTTTGCTGTTTCCTTTTTCATGCTTCTTCTCATTCTTGTGTTTGAAAGTCAAATTTTCTTTTCAGCTCTGGTCTTTTCATTAAGAATGATTGAAAGTCCTCTGTTTCATTGAAAGACCATATTTTCCCTTCAAGTATTATACTCAGTTTAGCTGGGTAGGTGATTCTTGGTTTCAGTCCTAGTTCCTTTGACTTCTGGAATATCCTATTCCACGCCCTTCGATCCCTTAATGTAGAAGCTGCTAGATCTTGGGTTATCCTGATTGTATTTCCACAGTACTGGAATTGTGTTTTCTAGCTGCTTGCAAGATTTTTTCCTTGAGCTGGCAGTTCTGGAATTTGGCCACAATGTTCCTAGGAGTTTCTCTTTTTGGATCTCTTTCAGGTGGTGATCGATGGATTCTTTCAATACTTATTTTGCCCTCTGGTTCTAGAATGTCAGGGCAGTTTTTCTTGATAATTTCATGGAAGATGATGTCTAGACTCTTTTTTTGATAATGAGTTTCAGGTAGTCCCATAATTTTTAAATTGTCTCTCCTGGATCTATTTTCCAGGTCAGTTGTTTTCCCCATGAGATATTTCACATTCTCTTCCATTTTTTCGTTCATTTGGTTTTGTTTGCTGATTTCTAGGTTTCTTGTAAAGTCATTAGATTCCATGTGTTCCATTCTAATTTTGAGAGAACTATTAAATTCAGTGAGCTTTTGAGCCTCTTTTTCCATTTGGCTCATTCTGCTTTTGAAAGCATTCTTCTCCTCATTGGCTTTTTGAATCTCTTTTGCCAATTGAGTGAGCCTATTTTTCAAGGTATTAATTTCCTCAGCATTTTTTTGGGTCTGCTTTACCAAGGTATTGACCTGTTTTTCATACTTTTCTTGCATCTCTGTCATTTCTCTTCCCAGTTTTTCCTCCACCTGCCTAACTTGCTTTTTAAAATGCTTTTTGAGCCCTTCCAAGGCCTGAGCCCACCTGCCACCCCCCTGGGGTGTCTGGGGTACTGAGGACCCGCCCTCCACGTCTTTCCCTGATGGCAAGAATACATCCTCGTCATCAGATCCGCAGGTCGGGATCATTTGCATTTGTTGGAAAAAACTCTCTATAGTCTTATTTTTCTTCCCTTTTCTAGGCACTTTCCCAGCCAGTTACTTGACTTCTGAGATTCCTTTCCACCCCCACCTGGATCCGCCCAGCTAGTGCTTGCCCTCTGAGATTCAAATGTGCTTTCTGTGGCAAGCTTTAATTCTGGCGCTGGGGTGAAGGCAGGGCCGCCTCCCAGGCTCAGTTCCCTCAGGGGCTTTATGCAGAGACTTTCAGGAATGGAGCAGGTGGGTGCGGGGTGGGGGGCCCGTCTCCTAAGCTCAGTTTCCTCAGGGGCTTTATGCAGAAGCCTTCAGTAATAGAGCGGGGTGGGGACAGGGCCGTCTCCCAGGCTCAGCTCCGTCAGGTTTTATGCAGAAACCTTCCATAATGAAGATCCTTCCTGCTGCTAGGGGATTCCTGACTTCCGGGCGGCTGCCGCCTCAGCCGCCAAAAACCCCTCTGCCTCCACCACTTCCCGCCACCTTCTCTGCCGCCGCTGCTTGCTCCCGAGGGGGCCCAAGTCACGGAGACATTCCGCTCCCCTCCTCTAGACCAGCATTCTTTCTCACTGACCTGTAGCTTCTGTGGGCGGAGGGACTTTCCCAGCTGCCGGAGCTTCTGTCCCTGAAGCCTGCTCGGGTCAACTTCTCTGGGGCCGCAGGCAGCTTCTCTCCCTGTAAGGGAAGGGTTGGTCTGCTCCGTTTTCTTGACCAGGGGCACGCTCTGGGGAAATTCTGGCCTCTTTCCGGCTCCGATTTTCCATTGTTCTGTTTTATCGGGTGTACGAACTCTTGGTTTTTCCAGATTAAGGATTCTGGCCCAGATTCCAGCGTTGGCCCATCTCTCGTCAAAGGGGTCTGTGGATAGGATTCTCTATAATACTTCGTTCCTCTCTATCTGGGTCTTCATTTCAGGAGCTTCTGGTCCACCTCCTGCTTTCCCCTCTAGACTGAATGATTTCCTTCTGATCACGTTTAGTTATGGCGGACCCTTGCAGGGTCGTTTCACACCCCAAGTGGCTGGTCCACTGACTCTTCTGCATGGGCTTTTTGCTGTTCTCTTGGGCTCGTTTTCGCTGGGCAACTGATTAAGTAGCTTCCGGGTGAAGTCCTATTGTCAGTAATGATGCAAGGAGTATTGACGGTCACAAGAACCTGTTTTGACAGATATGAGGGGAAATCTTCATTACCGTGTGATGTAGTCCCATGGTGACGGTGAGCTCGAAGTTGAGGGTTTTGTTTCAGAGTCTACCTTCTTTGCCCTATCACATATTTTGTAGGGCATTGTCCCTTCCGCAGAAGCTCCCTCTAACGCAGGAGACTTTCCCAGTCACTACAAAGTCACAATATCCATTTCTGCGGGGTTCCCTCCACAGAGCACCTTGGATGACGTCCCGCTCTGGTACCTGGCACCTTGGAAGCTGCCTGGGTCCTCCATAAGGGGCACTGAGCCCGGTTTCTTCCAATCAGTGGAGCAGAACACTTCCTCTGTGGTCCACCTAACAGGGTGAGGCAGAGCCTCAGCGTCCCTCCAGGGAACATTTCTCTGGCCTCAATTTTTTAACCATTTGTTCTTTTGTTGGGATGGTTTTTGACCATTCATCTCCTTTGCCATGAGGAGTTGATTGGTGGAATTCTGGCCAAGTACTCAGGTCTCTCTTGAAACAGGAGCTGTCTACACTCCAGTCACTGTCCACAGATCCTCTTAGAATGTGAAGCATGGGGGAGGCGTGAAGAAAATCTGAGAATTTTGTGGGGTTCTCTAATCTCATTCTGAGGAGTCTGGGCCGTCAAAATTTCTATTAATGTAAGAAGTAGACCTTGATGACCATAGGAAAGGGGGTGGGGTGGGAAAGCAGAGAGTAACCTCATTGATGGTTTTCTCCTGGAAGCCATGACTTTGAGGCAGTAATTGCCTGTCAGTAAAGGGCATGGAAGGAGTGGATCTCCTCTGGGAGGATGGGACAGAGGGGTCATTGGGAAGGGGGAGAAATCCAAAAGCCTCCCTTGCAGTTTGAAATGAAGAGGGTGAGAAAAGGTAGGATGGGTGAAAGCACACGGACACAGACACAGGACAGGTATAGCAGAATTTTTATTTTTTTAACTAGTTAGCTTAAATTAATTCATTGTTCTAGGAAGCAGAGGTTAACAGATGGTACATTCCATGGAGAGGGAGAATCTATGCTTCTCTTCGTCCTCCTCAATGTCCTCCTCCTCCACCTTGCCCTCCTCCATGTCCTCCACCTTTTCGTCCTCCCCCTTCTCCTTCTTTGGTATTGGGGCTGCTTTTTTTTCTTTATCGCAGGGGTACATGCATGCGGTGGGAGGTGTCAAAATACTGGTATTTATGTTCTGGATACCAGGTACCTTCAGTAAGGTGGTCATCTTCCTGTATTCCTGGTCTAGGTGTTGGAAGCCAGCAGAGCTGCAGACCGATCCACTCCATGCTGGTCCTGGGCTTCGTAGCAATTCAGCAAAGTTACCATCACCATGAACTCTGGGGTGCTTGGGAAATTGGGAAAATAGATACAGCTGTCTTCCAGGCAGGTGCAGGCTGCAGGAAGATCATGGAAAGCCAGGTCCCATAGGTGGGCTAGGCACTGCGCCAGGGCTCTCCTGTGGCACACAGCGAAGCCCTCGACCTTCACATACAATTGCTTCTCCTGGTCGAGGGAGATCGCTGCGTTCCCTGTAGTGCTTGTGCCTCACCAGCACCTTGGAGGCATGGCCAGCGAAGTCCAGGGCCATCACGAAAGGAGACTCCTCCCCAAATAAGTGGGATGTCCGCTGACAGAGGCACACCACATGGTGTGGGATGTGGCTCTTCAGCACCTGACCAAAGCTCCTCATGGTCCAGGCTGCGATGTCTGCCTCTCCACACTCCAGATACCAGGAGACAGCCTGTTTCAGAGCTTGGGACGCCTCCTGTAGGTGGTTGGACTTCTTAAGGAACAGGCCAGCTTGTTCATAGGCCATTGCCACACGGAGGTACTCTGTTTTTCTCATGGGACTCAGCTTCCGTGGGGAAGGCTTCTGCAGCCTCCTCTAGCCTCTTCGCTCTGAGGAAGGCTAAGGCATCCTGCTCATACTCTCTCGCTGCCTTCCCGTAGATGGGCTTCCATCTCAACAGCCCAGTGCACATGGATTGGGTGGCCTGGGCACATGCCTCAAGCTCTCCCGGGTTTTTTGTTCTTCCATGTGCCATGGCTGCCAGCTGCAGGGAAGTAACACCTGGGCCAACAGGGAACTGGCTGGAGAGAGAGAGAGAGAGAGAGAGAGAGAGAGAGAGAGAGAGAGAGAGAGAGAGAAAGAGAGAGAGAGAGAGAGGCAGGCAAAGTCACAGCTCAACCAAGCAACAGAACCCAACAGAATTTGGAAAAACAGATGGGTATCCAGACGTAGATGGGGACACACAAACATTTAAAGAGAAACGAACAGATAGGGACACACAGATACATGGGACACATGAAGAGACAGATTAAGAAGTAGACAAAGGGAGACACGCAGAGAGAATTACACAGACAGATTGATGGGGACACCTAAAAAGAAGGGGACTTGTGGAACAAATGGGGATGCACAGACAGATACATCAGGCTTGAGGGAAAGCAGGAAGAGGACCAGAAGCTCCTGAAATGGGGACCTGGTAGAGAGAAAGGGAATCTCCCACAAAATCTCATACATGCCAAAGTCCTTCACTTTGGAGGGCATACAATACCCTCTTGGCCACATTTCTTCCCACCGATTCACCAAAAGTGTGCCAACCTTAGAAAGGGCAATGGAGGAAAAACACAGCCAGTACAAGGCCAAAGTGGTCAAAAAATGCATCCCTGCTCAAGGAAGGGAATGGACAGCCCCAATCCAGCCAGAATTCCGTCGTTCACAGTGGGGATCCTTTAGGTGCCCTCTGGTAAACATACCAGAAAGCTTTCCACAGACCGTATGTGTGCAGAGCACAATTGCACAGTGTACATAGAAAGGACAGAGGCACCAATAGGGGCTGAAATCGAGGCCCAGGCAGGGAGGAGAGGAATCTTCCCCAAGGTCTTATCCATATCTAGGTTGCCTACTCCTCCTTCTAGACTTTCTGAGTGAAAATCTCAGTCCCTCTACAAGGATTGTGAACACAGGGCATACCCGAGGTTATTGACACATATGTACCCTTAAATCCTTGGACAAAGGTTGTAAAACCCAATTCAGACCCATCCCCAAGCCAGTGCAGCTATAAATCCTCATGCCTAGGAGACTGGATCTTGGTCACCCTGATCACTCCCGTTAAGCATGTCTTTGGAAGTGAAAGTGCTGAATTTCCTTAGGAAGGGCTTTGAAAGAAGTAAGGCTGGTGATAAGGACTCAAAAGAATTTCACAACAAATAATCTAAGGCAAGCTCTGGGTACTACTCCTCTGTCTCCTCCCTGCCCTGACATCCAAACTAGCTTTGTGATATCTTGGGGTGATGTCCCATGATGTCATTTGACAGCATGACCTGAATATGCAGGGGTGTACCAGAGAATAGAAGACTAGCAAGATGGTCATACAGGTCCTTGTTCGTTTGGTGAGCTGGGACTGGCATAAGCATGACAGACTGGCTTTCTTCTTCCTCGTGCTGCCTTCAAATCCAGCGTTCAGAGGCTTTCTTATATGGCCTAGGGGTGAATGGCAGTGGTGTACTTAGTGATGTTCACGAGAATGGCCTGGATTCTGACACTAGAGGCATCTCTGCCCAGGGTGGATTGCTACAGACATCCCCAGGAAGTTCTGTGTCATGGGGACACTACTGCTAGGGAGGAGGGAGATGGAAAAGTCAGCATTGGCCTTGGTGGGTTCCAGACTCACCTGGAGCCTGCCCTGCTCCTGTTTCTGGAGGCCCTAGACAGTTCCACTGTAGACATGGAAAGCAGCAGAGGGGCTTGAATGGCCTGAAATCCAGACTCAGGAAAAAGAGAAGAGGAATTTGCAACCCAAAAGGCTAAGAGGGATTTCAGTATTCACAGCAGGGGTCCTCCCTCAGGTTTTCCCAACAACCCAACTTGGTGATCAGTGAACAATGACTGGAGAGTAGAAAGCCCTGGTTCAAAAGGGGTGGGAATACTTGTCCAGAATCCCCCAAATGAACTCCTCAGCGAAAAGAAGAAGAGGGGTCTAAGACAAGCACAACCCAGGAACAAACCGCTTAAAAAAATGAGCCCACAGAGACTTTGGAGGTAGGGACACTGAGGCTCTGTCATGGTCTGTAGGTGGACCACAGAGGAACCTCCCAGAATTGACTCACTCAGAGAGGGGATGAGAATGGCCTGTAGCAGACACTACAGAAATCCATCCACAGACTGCCCATCGGCCCACGATGGTTCCACCGCATGCGTGGAAATGCCCAGAGTACCTGTAAGTGGTCTGAAATCGAGAACAAGGACATAGAAGAAGAATCTGCACAAAGACATCTAAGACCTACGGAATGACTCACATAGGGTCCCAACTGAGGTGCCAGTAGCAACCCACTGACACGCTCCATGAAGAATCACTTGAGAGTAGATTGCCCCTTTGTCAAGAGGGACCCCAGGAGCTAGGCCACAATCCCCCAAATGAACTCCTCAGGGAAAGAGGAGAAGAATGTGCAAGAAGAAATTCAACCTGGTAACAACCTGCTTAAAAGAAATAGGCCCAGAGAGATTTTGCATACCGGGACCCTGGGGCTATGCCTGGTCCTAGAGAGGGACCCCACACTAAGGCTCATGCTGAAAGGAATACAAGAAATGGGCCTCAGAGCCCGGAAAGGAAAAGTACAGGAATCATACAAGTTGCCAGCAACCACTGCAGGAGATCTTCCAACAGACAGACTCCAGTGAGGGACAGATGGGGACACAGAGAAAGACAGATGAGGGCACACGGACAGATGGAAACAGACAGATGGGCACACAAAGAGATGGGGAGACATGGTTATATGGGAACACACAGAGAGATGGGAAGACACGGAGAGAAAGGCAGATGGGGACGCACAGGCAGATGGAGACACAGGCAGATGGGGACAAAAGTACAGGTGGGGAAACACGGACAGAGTGATAGCAGACACACAGACAGATAGGAATACATGGACAGATACATGGGGACACAAGGACAGATAGGGACTGGGCTCCATTCCACCCATGCCACCTTGCTGCCTCTTGTATAAGGAAAAGAGAGGAGGCATTTATTGTACCACCTCAGCTGGTCCCCACAACAACCCTGAGAGTTGCTTTCCTGATCTCCATTTTGCAGATGGTGAACTTGGGGCAGTTTTTTCAAAAGAATTTGCCCAGGGTCGCACAGCTATGAATTATGTGAGGTCGAATCTGAACTCAGATCTTCTTGATCCCAAGGCTGGCTCTCTATCTACTGTGTCTGCTACCTAAAGCCAATAAGTCCATGTAGAGGGCCATGCAAGAGACATACTTGGTAGGTGGGAGGTGGCTTTGGAAGTTTAGGTCCTATTGTTCAGGAAACTGGACAAGGCTCCGTTTAGAAGGGAATGCTTGAACTGTTCCTGAGAGAACCCAGGAATGCTGAGAAGTAAAGGAGGAAAGGGAAAGCCCTTTGGGACCTGGGGGCAGTTGGTGTAAAGGTAGAGATGGGAGTTGATCTTAACTGAGAAGCTCCTTACACTGGTTTAATCGAGTTGAACGCATGAGGTTTTGGACAAAGAGAGCAAAGATGTCTTGGAAAGGCAGTCTGGGTTTCTGCAGCAGTATCTTCTGCTTCTCCAGAGTGTCTTCACCTGTCTATCTAGGACTGGGTGCTCAAGGAACTGGAAATTCAGACTAGGTCTCATGGAAAGTGAGCTTTTTCTTCCTGCTTAGTGATTTACCTGACTGAAGTGAGCTTCTGCTTCCTGACTGAAGCCACGGATGATTTTCCCACAGACAGAGGAATACGCCTGCCTTTGGGATTAGAAAGTCATCTCTAGTCTCACTCCTAGAGAAGGGAACTGAGGCCTTTCTGCTCTATCACTAGTGGCGCTCATTTTGCCAGCTGCCGGGACTTCCCTTCACATTTTGTTTGCTGCTTACCTTACTGCACTTTCTATCAATATTAATTACATCCTGCCATTTGCAGTGACTTTCTTTTAAACTTTCAGCTTTCTTTTCCTAACTGTCAAGCTTGGAGTCTCTTTGCCATGGAATTCTACATTCCATGGAATGGTACATGGAATGACATGTTTCCAGCAGATCCGTTGAAAGTCGCAGCGCCTGCATCTTGTCCCCATCACATCATGAAAAGAGAGACAAAATTGGGAAAGAGTGACATAATTCAACATGGAGAACAGGTTTTCGCGAGATCCAGTTTCATCTCTGTAATAAAACATCACTGTTCTCTACTTTGTGGTTGGCTCTCCTAGGTCATCATCTTAAAATGAGCCAAACGCAACTGAGGGCAAAAAGGCTCGTTTTGGCATAGATGCGCGATTTTACTTTCCTTCCAATACATGCTATAAGGAAAAGACAAAAGGAACATGGAGTGGTCTATAGAGGGGTCAGGCTGGCAATCGGAAAAGTGATTTCAGGTCTGGTTGGTACGTACCTCCTCGAACAGCCAAGTGTCTCACCAAGAAGCTTCTGAAGTCCTGCTGAGTGTGGTTCATCTGTGGAGTAATTTTTCAGCCTGAGAGTTCTCCACATCAATGATGTCACAGATCCAAAGCACAGAAAGATAAGAAGAGCACTGTCCAAGAAACACTCATTTTGAAAGGTTACTGTGCTTGTCTCAGTAAACTATTTCTTTAGGGGAGGATTTCTCTTTGGTCAGCAGAAATGGGAGATTTGGATTTCTACTGCTGCGAAAATAAATACTCTCGTCTGTACACAGTGATGTAGGCTAATAGGTCATGAAAGCACTGCCATACTCAGGCAGGGGTGGAGGGAGGGGACAGAAGGGAAGATGGATTAGAATCCTTCTGGTGGGCATTCTAGGGGCCATGCACATCCACACCATAAAAACATCTGTAACCGGAAGTGAACGTGAAAGCAACACTAAGGAAATCTGTCTTTCTGACCTCATTGACCTGGCAACACAGTATTTCCTAGGGCAGCATAATTCTGATGCATTTCAGGGCATCCATCACATTTCCTGGAGAAAAAAAAATACATCTTCATTTCAACATAAAGATTAAAAGAATTAGGCCCAGGGAGATTTTGGATGCAGGGATCCTGGTCCTATCCCTTGGCCTAGAGAGGGACCACAGACATAGGATCACGCTGAAAGGAACACAGGCAACGGTGCTCAGAACCCAGAAAGGAAGCACTGCAGGAGGTCTTCCAAAAGTGTCTAGTGAGGGACAGATGGGACACAAAGAAAGACAGATGGGGCACACAGAGCGATGGGCATACATGGATAGACAGATGGGAGCACAGGGAAAGTCAGATCAGGACAGGACAGGTGGGGAAACATGGACAGAGTGATAGCAGACACACAGCCAGATGGGAATACATGGACAGACACATGGGGACACAAGGACAGATAGGGACAGGGCTCCATTCTACCCATGCCACCTTGCTGCCTGTTGTATAAGTGGAAGACAGCAAGCACTTATTCCACTACCTCAGCCGGTCCTCACAACAACCCTGGGAGGAGCATTCCTTATCACCGTTTTGCAGATGGTGAACTTTGGGCAGTTTTTTTAAAAATAATTTGCCCAGGGTCACACAGCTATGAATTATGTGAGGTCGAATCAGAACTCAGATCTTCTAGATCCCAGGGCTGGCTCTCTATCTACTGTGTCTGCTACCTAAAGATAATATGTGCATGTAGAGCAACATGCAAGACACATATAAGGTAGGTGGGAGGTGGCTTTGGAAGGGGAGATGCTCGAGGCCTGGGAACTGGCCAAAGTTCTGTTTAGAAGGGGATGCTTGAACTGTTCCTGAGAAAACCCAGGAAACCTGCAAAGTAAAGGAGAAAAGGGAAAGGATTTGGGGGCCTGGAGGGCAGCGGGTGTACAGGGAGAGATGGGAGATGATTTGAATTGAGAAGCTCCTTACATTGGTTTAATCCAGTTGAACCCATGAGGTTTTGGACCTTGCAAGGACCACAGAGAAGATCCACTCAGACCTGTGAAAAGAAATTCTTGTGACCTTTTATATTCCCTCACTCACGACTGACAATGGGATCTCAAAGAGAATCCCCTCAATCAGCTGCCCATCAAGTGAATAAGAAAGCAACAAGGAAGGAAAAGCTGTCAGTGATCCAGGTTCTTGGGCTTTACACATGAGCCTAGAAATGACCCTACTGACTACATGCGGTTCCAAGGCAATCCTTCAGGCTGGAGGAAAAGCAGGAAGTGGACAAGAAGCACCTGAAACAGAAACTCCGGGAAAGAGGAAGGGGATCTTCCACAAAATCCCAATGAAAACACAGGCCTTCAACCCAGGGCGCATCTACATTACATTCTGGTTCACATTCCTTCACATCCATCTGCCAACACGGTGCAAATCGTAGACAGTCCAATGGAAGCAAAGCACAGCCAACATCCACCCAAAGTGTGCTCCTGGTCAAGGAAGGGAATGGACAGGCCAAATACAGCCAGAATTCTATCGTTCACAGAAGGGCGCCTGTGGGTGAGCTCTGGCAAACGTATCAGAAATCTATCCATAGACTGTACGTCTGCTGAAGACAATAGCACAGTGCACATAGAAAGGACAGAGTCACTGGAAGTGGCCAACATCCATGCCCAGGCAGAGAGTAAAGAATCTTCCCCAAAATCCCATCCATGGGCCAGGCCCTCACACAGTAGGTCCTCGCTTGCACTCTGATCTAGATTCCATAAAGGGGAACCTCCAGGTGTATGCAAGCCCTGATAAAGAACAGTGGTGCAAAAGCAGAGCTAGAACTAGGCCAAAATTTCCCCAAAGTATGCCCCTGGTCAGGAAAAGGGAGTGTGCAGCCAGGGTCCAACCAGAATCCAGTCATTCAGTGGGGACAGAGGATAACCTCTAGCAGACAATCAAGGAATCTATCCACAGACCGCCCATCGGCCCAAGAGGGTTCCAGTGTACACATGGAAATGACCAGAGCACCTACGATGGTCTGAAATCGAGACGCAGGACATAGAAGAGGAATCTGCACAAAAATAAGGCAATGTCTACAGAATGTATCACAGCATAGGGTCCCAAGTGAGGTGCCTGTAACAACCCACTAAAATGATAACTTGAGAGTAGATAGCCCATTTTTTCAAGAAGGACCCCAGCAGCTAGACCACAATCCCCCAAATGAACTCCTCAGGGAAAGAGTCCTCTGGGAGAGGTTAGGCAAAGCTTGCATTACCATGTCAGTGGTGTTCCATGCCTGTCTGCTCACATGTCTTTCTCTCCTGCCTGGTCCCATTTCCTCAGCACCTTGGTTTGACTTCTTCAGTGAATTTGGAAATGAAAGACCCAGAGGGCCCCTCCTGCCTGTACCTGTTCCCTGTGGCCTGTCCCCAGTGGGTTCCTGAGTAAGTTATCTTCTTTGGGGCTCAGGACTACCTCCTATGTCAAATGAGGGGATTAGACTGGGTGGACCCACTCAAGTCCCATCCAGGTTGACAACTGATCCTGTTCCTTATCCCACCCCTGAGCCTCAAGCTCAGGCTGATTGAATAAAGTTCATTCCTGTTTTCCAGGGAAAAGGCTAAGTTATTTGCAGAATTCCAAGGGTGGCCAGTAACTCTTAGAATGTGAGGCATGGGGGAGCCATGAAGAAAATCTCAAAATTTGGAGGTGTTCTCTAATCTCATCCTGAGGAGTCTGGGCAGTCAAAATGTCTATTAATGTCAGAAGTAGGTCTTGAAGATCATAGGAAAGGGGGTGGGGTGGGAAGGCAGAGAGTAACCTCATTGATGGTTTTCTCCTGGAAGCCATGACTTTCAGGCAATAATTGCCAGTCACTAAAGGGCATGGAAGGAATGGATGTACTCTGGGAGGATGAGACAGAGGGGTCATTGGGAAGGGGGAGAAATCCAAAGGCCTCCATTGCAGTTTGAATTGAAGAAGGTGACAAAATTTAGGATGGGTGAAAGCACACAGACACAGACACAGACACAAGATTGGTGTAATAGAACTTTTAATTTTTTAACCAATTAGCTTTAATTAATGCATTATTATAGGAAGCAGAGGTTAACAGATGGTACATTCCATGGAGAGGGAGAACCTATGCTTCTCTTCGTCCTCCTCAATGACCTCCTCCTCGACCTTGCCCTCCTCCATGTTCTCCACCTTTTCATCCTCCCCCTTCTCCTTCTTTGGTATTGGGACTGCTTTCTTTTCTTTATCGGAGGGGGACATGCATGTGGTAAGAGGTGTCAAAATACTGATATTTATGTTTTGGAGGCCAGGGACCTTCAGTAAGGTGGTCATCTTCCTGTATTCCTGGTCTAGGTGTTGGAAGCCAGCAGAGCAGCAGACCCAATCCACTCCATCCTGGTCCTGGGCTTCATAGCAATTCAGTGAAGATACCATCGCCATGAACTCTGGGGTGCTTGGGAAATTAGGAAAGGACTCAGAGAACCATGAGCAAGAGGAGGTGATGATTGGACAGATAGAGTCTGACTGAGTCAGAATTCTGTACAGGAGCTGAAAGTTGGGGAAAGATTCGGAAAGGTATCATGCAGGTTGTACCACTTATGTCACAAAGGCTTGGCTAGGTTAACACAAGCCTTGAAGAAAGAAGGAAGCTTTCAAACAGTATCGGTCAAACCTAAAAGGCGGGCAAAAGGCGACAGGACTTACAAACCACTGCCCAGTACGGCGGAAGCAGAGAATCCCTGAAAGAAAATAGTGGTGCTTTAGGCTGGAAAGATCATACGATGGCAGGTGACAGAGGTGACAGAAGCAAAATTGAGCATCTGTGTCCTGTACTGCAGGCTCTAGGGAGGTACCCCAAAAGTCTAACCACAGATGTCCACTCAGCCAGGACATATTCAGCATAGAGAGGGAAAGCATCAGAGGTTCTGAATGGCTTGAAATCCAGACCCAAGCCAAGAGAAGAGGATTCTGCAACACAAAAGGCTAAGAGGGAAGTCATGATTCACAGAAGAGGTTCCACCCCAGGTCCCAGCAGCAATCGACTGTAGTGATCCATGGACAATGACTGGAGAGTAGACATCCCTTACTTAGAGAGGGACTGGAGCACTTGGCCAGAATTCCCCAAATGAACTCCTCAGAGAATGGGAGATGAATGGTAAACAACAAACCCTATGCAGGAACAAATTAGAAAAAAAAAAAAGGATGAGCACAAGGTAATGTTGGGTGGAGGGACAATGATGCTATGTCACGACTTACAGTTGGACCACTGAGGAAGTGTTCTGCTCAGCTGAACACACGCAATGGGCCTGAATGCCCAGGAGGAGGGAACACGGGAACGGAGAAAGCAGGAGGTCCTCCAACGGGCTCTGCAGAGGCAACTCCAGAGAAACTGATGTGCTCGCACGGTGCTTTCTACAAAACGTCTTTTGGGTTAAAGGGATCATCTGTGGATGGTCCAAGTCCCCGCAAACTGTGTGATAGAGGAAAAGAAATTCAATCTGAAACAAATCTCTTCAGTGAGAGCTGGCAGTCACAGTGGGGGCCCTTCCCGGGAACACAAAACAGATCCCCTCCAATCTCGCAAAGAGGTTCTTGGGACCTTGAATATTCTCTGAATCGTGACTGACAGGAGGATCTCATCCAGAATCCGCTCAGTCACCTGCCCAGCAAAGAACATTCGGAGTTCTCCAAGAGAGCTCATGCAGGTACAGTCACTGAACCACTGATTTGGCCTATAGAAGTGACCGTAGAAACGCCTCAACTGACTACACATGCTCCCAAGGCAAGCCTTCAGTCCAGAGGGAACACAGCAAAAGGACCAGATGGAAGTGAAACGAAGACTTCGATACAGGGATAGAGAATCTCCCCAAAATCCCATGCATGCCAAAGTTGATCACAGCAGCGGACGTGCATCACACTCTTGGCCATGTTCCCTCACATCCGTTCACCAACAGTCTGCAGACCTTGGAAAGGCCAATGGACCAATAGAAGCACCAGAACCTCATGGAAGCACCCAAGGTGTGTGCCCCTGGTAAAGAGAAGAGAATTGAGGGCCAGAATACACCCAGGATTCAATCAGTCACACTGTGGTGAGGGTGAGAATGGGCTCTGGCAGACTCACCAGAAGTCCATGCAGTCTGCCTGTTGGCACTGTACAGTTACAGGGCAGACATGGAAACAGTAGAGGGGCCTGAATGGCCCGCAATCCAGAGGCAGGACGAGAGAAGAGGAATCCGCAAGACAAAAGTCTGAAGTGGAAGACGAGTTTCACAGCAGGGAGTCGGAACCTACGTCCCGGGAGCAATCCATTCTCGTGATCCCTGCACAGTGACTGGAGTGTAGACAGCTCCTGTGTCAAGAGAGACCTGAGTACTTGGCCAGAATTCCACCAATCAACTCCTCATGGCAAAGGAGATGAATGGTCAAAAACCATCCCAACTCAGGAACAAATGGTTAAAAAATTGAGCCCGGAGAAATGTTCCATGGAGGGACGCTGAGCCTCTGCCTCACCTTGTTAGGTGGAGCACAGAGGAAGTGTTCTGCTCCACTGATTGGAAGAAACGGGACTCAGTGCCCTTTATGGAGGACCCCGGCAGCTTCCAAAGGTGCCAGGTGCCAGAGCGGGACGTCATCCAATGTGCTCTGTGGAGGGAACCCCACAGAAATTGATATGGTGACTTTGTAGTTACTGGGAAAGTCTCCTGCGTTAGAGGGAGCTTCTGCGGAAGGGACAATTCCCGACAAAATATGTGATAGGGCAAAGAAGGTTGACTCTGAAACAAAACCCTCAACTTCGAGCTCACCGTCACCACGGGACTACATCACGCGGTAGTGAAGCTTTCCCCTCATATCTGTCAAAAGAGTTTCTTGTGACCGTCAATATTCCTTGCATCATTACTGACAGTAGGACTTCCCCCGGAAGCTACTTAATCAGGTGCCCAGCGAAAGCGAGCCAAAGAGAACAGCAAAGAGCCCGTGCCCAAGAGTCAGTGGACCAGCCACTTGGGGTGTGAAACGACCCTACAAGGGTCCGCCAGAACTAAACGTCATCAGAAGGAAATCATTCACTCTAGAGGGGAAAGCAGGAGGTGGACCAGAAGCTCCTGAAACGAAGACCCAGATAGACAGGAAGGAAGTATTATAGAGAATCCTATCCACAGACCCCTTTGACAAGAGATGGGCCAACGCTGGAATCTGGTCCAGAATCCTTAATCTGGACACACCAAGAGTTCGTACACCCGATAAAGGAGAATGATGGGAAATCGGAGCTGGAAAGAGTCCAGAATTTCCCCAGAGTATTCCCCTGGTCAAGAAAAGGCAACAGACAGCCAAGATCCACACAGAATTACATCGCTCACAGTGGGGGTGAGGGTGAGCTCTAGGAGAGACACCCCAGAAATCTTTCCACAGGCTCTCTGTTGGCCCTGCACATTTCCCCTCATATCTGTAAGAATTTGTTCTTGTGACCGTCCATATTTCGTCAGTCTTGACTGACAATACGCTCTCAAGCAGAATCCTACTACTCAGTGGCCTGGAGTAAATGAGTCAGAGAGCAACAAGAAAAAACCGTGGGCAAGCATTCGTTGAATCGGTTCCTTGGACTTTCGAAGTGACCTTCGAAACATCGCCACTGATTAGACACGGTCTCAAGGCAGGGAGCGGACTTGAAGCGCTGGAAAAGGAGACCGTGGGGACTTGAAGCGCTGGAAAAGGAGACCGTGGGAGAGACGACCGTAATCCTATAGAACATTGCATCCGTGGACCGGGCCTTCACAGCAGGAGGCCCAATGTTGGACGCTGGGTCAGCATCCTTAATTTGGATCCACCAACAGCGTGCAGACCTGATAAAGCGGAATGGTAGAACAGCACAGCTAGACGAAGGCCGGAATTTTCCCAAAGTCTGCCCGAGATCAAGAACAGGTAATGGAGAGCGAGAATTTGCCCAGAACTCAATCACTCACAGTCGACATGTGGGTGAGGATGGCCTCTAGGAGACACCCCAGAACTTTATAGACAGACCTCCTTTCGGCCATGGACACTTCCAGCGTGGAACTGGAAAGAAGCAGAGGGGCCTGAATGCCCTGAAATCCAGACCAGGCAAACAGCAGAGCAACCTGTAATACAAAAGCTTAGAGGGAAGTCATGATTCACAGCAGGGAGTCAAACCCCAGGGTCCAAGAGCAACTTATTGTAGTGACCCATGAACGGTGAGGATCTGTCTAAGTCTTGTTTTGGAATGACCTTACTAGCAATATCCTTTTTGTCATCAATGGTAAATTTTAATGTGACATAACTAACCCTTTGTTTCTGTCCTTTCATGCTTTATAATTCGAATTCCCTTTCAAATTTCAGGGCAATTATTTTAAAGCTATTTCTTGAAAGAACAGGGAGGAGAAAAACATGATTGAAGGGTGTGCTTTATGAGGGAGGGAAACCCCAAAATGCCCACGGAGATGGCATCCCAGTCACAGGATCACAGGGCTGAAGCTGGGAAGGGACATCACAGTCCATCAAACTCAACAGAGGAGGAAACGGAGAGGCAGAGGTGAAAGGCCTTGACCAGTGTGACACAGCTAGTAAGGGAGGTTCAACTCAATCCCAGGTCCCCTGACTCCCCACGTCCAGAATTCTGTCCACCACACTACACTCCCTCTGATGATATATAATCATGTTAAGAAAATAAACTTTTCTGTAGGAGGTTTATCCAATAGCTTTCAAAGTTTTTTTGTTTTTTTGTTTTTTCTTTTTTTTGCTAAGGCCTACTAGATCCCATTGAGGAAAACCAGAAAGATGGTTGAGAATCTTCAAAGTTTCTTTGGATGGGATCTAAGCTGAGTTTCAGGGAAAGGACTCAGAGAACCATGAGCAAGAGGAGGTGATGATTGGACAGAGAGAGTCTAACGGAGTCAGAATTCTGTATAGCAGCTGAAAGTTGGGGAAAGATTCGGAAAGGTATCATGCAGGTTGTACCACTTATGTCAGAAAGGCTTGGCTGGGTCAATGCAGGCCTTGAAGGAAGAAGGAAGCTTTCAGACGGTATTGGTCAAACCTAAAGGCTGGGCAAAAGGCGACAGGACTTACAAACCGCTGCCCAGAACGGCGGAAGCAGAGAATCCCTGAAAGAAAATAGTGGTGCTTTAGGCTGGAAAGATCATACGATGGCAGGTGACAGAGGTGACAGAAGCAAAGTTGAGCATCTCTATCCTGTACTGCAGGCTCTAGGGAGATACCCCAAAAGTCTAACCACAGATGGCCACTCAGCCCAGGACAGATCCAGCATAGAGAGGGAAAGAATCAGAGGGTCTGAATGGCTTGAAATCCAGACCCAAGCCAAGAGAAGAGGAATCTGCAACACAAAAGGCTAAGAGGGAAGTCATGATTCAGAGAAGAGGTTCCACCCCAGGTCCCAGGAGCAATCCACTGTAGTGATGCATGGACAATGACTGGAGAGTAGACAGCCCCTACTTAGAGAGGGACCGGAGCACTTGGCCAGAATTCCCCAAATGAACACCTCAGAGAATGGGAGATGAATGGTAAACAACAAACCCTATGCAGGAACAAATCAGAAAAAAAAAAAAAAAAAGATGAGCACAGGGAAATGTTGGGTGGAGGGACAATGATGCTATGTCACAACTTACAGTTGGACCACTGAGGAAGTGTTCTGCTCAGCTGAACACACGCAATGGGCCTGAATGCCCAGGAGGGGGGAACACGGGAACGCAGAAAGCAGGAGGTCCTCCACGGGGCTCTGCGGAGGCAGCTCCAGAGAAACTGATGCGCTCGCACGGTGCTTTCTGCAAAACGTCTCTTGGGTTCAAAGGATCATCTGTGGATGGGCCAAGTCCCTGCAAACTGTGTGATAGAGGAAAAGAAATTCAATCTGAAACAAATCTCTTCAGTGAGAGCTGGCAGTCACAGTGGGGGCCCTTCCCGGGAACACAAAACAGATCCCCTCCAATCTCACAAAGAGGTTCTTGGGACCTTGAATATTCTCTGAATCGTGACTGACAAGAGGATCTCATCCAGAATCCGCTCAGTCACCTGCCCAGCAAAGAACATTCGGAGTTCTCCAAGAGAGCTCATGCAGATACAGTCACTGAATCACTGATTTGGCCTATAGAAGGGACCCTAGAAACGCCTCAACTGACTACACATGCTCCCAAGGCAGTCCTTCAGTCCAGAGGGAACACAGCAAAAGGACCAGACGGAAGTGAAATGGAGACTCCGATACAGGGAAAGAGAATCTCCCCAAAAGCCCATGCATGCCAAAGTTGATCACAGCACGGGACGTGCATCACACTCTTGGCCGTGTTCCCTCACATCCGTTCACCAACAGTCTGCAGACCTTGGAAAGGCCAATGGACCTATAGAAGCACCAGAACCTCATGGAAGCACCCAATGTGTGTGCCCCTGGTAAAGAGAAGAGAATTGAGGGCCAGAATACACCCAGGATTCAAACAGCCACACTGTGGTGAGGGTGAGAATGGGCTCTGGCAGACTCACCAGAAGTCCATGCAGTCTGCCTGTTGGCACTGTACAGTTACAGGGCAGACATGGAAACAGTAGAGGGGCCTGAATGGCCCGCAATCCAGAGGCAGGACGAGAGAAGAGGAATCCGCAAGACAAAAGTCTGAAGTGGAAGACGAGTCTCACAGCAGGGAGTCGGAACCTACGTCCCAGGAGCAATCCACTCTCGTGATCCATGGACAGTGACTGGAGTGTAGACAGCTCCTGTGTCAAGAGAGACCTGAGTACTTGGCCAGAATTCCACCAATCAACTCCTCATGGCAAAGGAGATGAATGGTCAAAAACCATCCCAACTCAGGAACAAATGGTTAAAAAATTGAGCCCGGAGAAATGTTGCATGGTGGGACGCTGAGGCTCTGCCTCACCTTGTTAGGTGGAGCACAGAGGAAGTGTTCTGCTCCACTGATTGGAAGAAACGGGACTCAGTGCCCCTTATGGAGGACCCAGGCAGCTTCCAAGGTGCCAGGTGCCAGAGCGGGACGTCATCCAATGTGCTCTGTGGAGGGAACCCCACAGAAATTGATATGGTGACTTTGTAGTGACTGGGAAAGTCTCCTGCGTTAGAGGGAGCTTCTGCGGAAGGGACAATTCCCGACAAAATATGTGATAGGGCAAAGAAGGTTGACTCTGAACCGAAACCCTCAACTTCGAGCTCACTGCCACCATGGGACTACATCACGCGGTAGTGAAGCTTTCCCCTCACATCTGTCAAAAGAGCTTCTTGTGACCGTCAATATTCCTTGCATCATTACTGACAGTAGGACTTCACCCGGAAGCTACTTAATCAGCTGCCCGGCGAAAACGAGCCAAAGAGAACAGCAAAGAGCCCGTGCCCAAGAGTCAGTGGACCAGCCACTTGGGGTGTGAAACGACCCTACAAGGGTCCGCCAGAACTAAACGTCATCAGAAGGAAATCATTCAGTCTAGAGGGGAAAGCAGGAGGTGGACCAGAAGCTCCTGAAATGAAGACCCAGATAGAGAGGAAGGAGAATCCTATCCACAGTCCCCTTTGACGAGAGATGGGCCAACGCTGGAATCTGGGCCAGAATCCTTAATCTGGACACACCAACAGTCCGTACACCCGATAAAACAGAATGATGGAAAATCGGAGCTGGAAAGAGGCCAGAATATCCCCAGAGTATGCCCCTGGACAAGAAAAGGCAAGAGACAGCCAAGATCCACACAGAATTACATGCTCACAGTGGGGGTGAGGGTGAGCTCTAGGAGACACCCCAGAAATCTTTCCACGGGCTCTCTGTTGGCCCTGCACATTTCCCCTCATATCTGTAAGAATTTGTTCTTGTGACCATCCATATTTCGTCAGTCTTGACTGACAATACGCTCTCAAGCAGAATCCTACTACTCAGTGTCCTGGAGAAAATGAGTCAGAGAGCAACAAGAAAAAACCGTGGGCAAGCATTCGTTGAATCTCTTCCTTGGACTTTCGAAGTGACCCTCGAAACATCGCCACTGATTAGACACGGTCTCAAGGCAGGGAGCGGACTTGAAGCGCTGGAAAAGGAGACCGTGGGAGAGACGACGGTAATCCTATAGAACATTGCATCCATGGAACGGGCCTTCACAGCAGGGGGACCAATGTTGGACGCTGGGTCAGCATCCTTAATTTGGATCCACCAACAGCGTGCAGACGTGATAAAGCAGAATGGTAGAACAGCACAGCTAGACGAAGGCCGGAATTGTCCCAAAGTCTGCCCGAGATCAAGAACAGGTAATGGACAGCGAGAATTTGCCCAGAACTCGATCACTCACAGTCGACATGTGGGTGAGGATGGCCTCTAGGAGACACCCCAGAACTCTATAGACAGACTGCCTTTCGGCCATGGACACTTCCAGCGTTGAACTGGAAAGAAGCAGACGGGCCTGAATGCCCTGAAATCCAGACCAGGCAAACAGCAGAGGAACCTGCAATACAAAAGCTTAGAGGGAAGTCATGATTCACAGCAGGGAGTCAAACCCCAGGGTCCAAGAGCAACTTATTGTAGTGACCCATGAACAGTGAGGATCTGTCTAAGTCTTGTTTTCGAATGACCTTGCTAGCAATATCCTTTTTGTCATCAATGGTAAATTTTAATGTGACATAACCAACCCTTTCTTTCTGTCTTTTCATGCTTTCTAATTCGAATTCCCTCTCAAATTTCAGGGCAAGTCTTTTAAAGCTATTTGTTGAAAGAACAGGGAGGAGAAAACCATGATTGAAGGGTGTGCTTTATGAGGGAGGGAAACCCCAAAATGCCCACGGAGATGGCATCCTAGTCACAGGATCACAGGGGTGAAGCTGGGAAGGGACATCACAGTCCATCAAACTCAACAGAGGAGGAAATGGAGAGGCAGAGGTGAAAGGCCTTGACCAGTGTGACACAGCTAGTAAGGGAGGTTCAACTCAATCCCAGGTCCCCTGATTCCCCAAGTCCAGAATTCTGTCCACCACACTACACTCCCTCTGATGATATATAATCATGTTAAGAAAACAAACTTTTCTGTAGGAGGTTTATCCAATAGCTTTCAAAGTTTGGTCTTCTTTTTTTTTTTTTTTTTTTCCTGAGGCCTACTAAATCCCACTGAGGAAAATCAGAAAGATGGTTGAGAATCTTCAAAGTTTCTTTGGATGGGATCTAAGCTGAGTTTCAGGGAAAGGACTCAGAGAACCATGAGCAAGAGGAGGTGATGATTGGACAGAGAGAGTCTAACGGAGTCAGAATTCTGTATAGGAGCTGAAAGTTGGGGAAAGATTCGGAAAGGTATCATGCAGGTTGTACCACCGATGTCAGAAAGGCTTGCTGAGTCAATGCAAGCCTTGAAGGAAGAAGGAAGCTCTATAGACAGACCGCCTTTCGGCCATGGACAGCTCCAACGTGGAACTGGAAAGCAGCAGAGGGGCCTGAATGCCCTGAAATCCAGACCAGGCAAACAGCAGAGGAACCTGCAATACAAAAGCTTAGAGGGAAGTCATGATTCACAGCAGGGAGTCAAACCCCAGGGTCCAAGAGCAACTTATTGTAGTGACCCATGAACAGTGAGGATCTGTCTAAGTCTTGTTTTGGAATGACCTTGCTAGCAATATCCTTTTTGTCATCAATGGTAAATTTTAATGTGACATAACCAACCCTTTCTTTCTGTCTTTTCATGCTTTCTAATTCGAATTCCCTCTCAAATTTCAGGGCAAGTCTTTTAAAGCTATTTGTTGAAAGAACAGGGAGGAGAAAACCATGATTGAAGGGTGTGCTTTATGAGGGAGGGAAACCCCAAAATGCCCACGTAGATGGCATCCTAGTCACAGGATCACAGGGGTGAAGCTGGGAAGGGACATCACAGTCCATCAAACTCAACAGAGGAGGAAATGGAGAGGCAGAGGTGAAAGGCCTTGACCAGTGTGACACAGCTAGTAAGGGAGGTTCAACTCAATCCCAGGTCCCCTGATTCCCCAAGTCCAGAATTCTGTCCACCACACTACACTCTCTCTGATGATATATAATCATGTTAAGAAAACAAACTTTTCTGTAGGAGGTTTATCCAATAGCTTTCAAAGATTGTTTTGTTTTTTTGTTTTGTTTTGTTTTGTTTTTGTTCCGGGGCCTACTAGATCCCATTGAGGAAAATCAGAAAGATGGTTGAGAATCTTCAAAGTTTCTTTGGATGGGATCTAAGCTGAGTTTCAGGGAAAGGACTCAGAGAACCATGAGCAAGAGGAGGTGATGATTGCACAGAGAGAGTCTAACGGAGTCAAAATTCTGTATAGGAGCTGAAAGTTGGGGAAAGATTCGGAAAGGTATCATGCAGGTTGTACCACCTATGTCAGAAAGGCTTGGCTGAGTCAATGCAAGCCTTGAAGGAAGAAGGAAGCTTTCAGACGGTATTGGTCAAACCTAAAGGCTGGGCAAAAGGCGACAGGACTTACAAACCGCTGCCCAGTACGGCGGAAGCAGAGAATCCCTGAAAGAAAATAGTGATGCTTTAGGCTGGAAAGATCATACGATGGCAGGTGACAGAGGTGACAGAAGCAAAGCTGAGCATCTGTATCCTGTACTGCAGGCTCTAGGGAGGTACCCCAAAAGTCTATCCACAGATGGCCACTCAGCCCAGGACAGATCCAGCATAGAGAGGGAAAGCATCCGAGGGTCTGACTGGCTTGAAATCCAGACCCAAGCCAAGAGAAGAGGAATCTGCAACACAAAAGGCTAAGAGGGAAGTCATGATTCACAGAAGAGGTTCCACCCCAGGTCCCAGCAGCAATCCACTGTAGTGATCCATGGACAATGACTGGAGAGTAGACAGCCCCTACTTAGAGAGGGACCGGAGCACTTGGCCAGAATTCCCCAAATGAACTCCTCAGAGAATGGGAGATGAATGGTAAACAACAAACCCTATGCAGGAACAAATCAGAAAAAAAAAAAAAAAAGAAGAAGAAGAGCACAGGGAAATGTTGGGTGGAGGGACAATGATGCTATGTCACGACTTACAGGTGGACCACGGAGGAAGGGTTCTGTTCAGCTGAACACACGCTATGGGCCTGAATGCCCAGGAGGGGGGAACACGGGAACGCAGAAAGCAGGAGGTCCTCCAAGGGGCTCTGCGGAGGGAACTCCACAGAAACTGATGCGCTCGCATGGTGCTTTCTGCAAAACGTCTCTTGGGTTCAAGGGATCATCTGTGGATGGGCCAAGCCCCCGCAAACTGTGTGATAGAGTTAAAGAAATTCAATCTGAAACAAATCTCTTCAGTGAGAGCTGGCATTCGCAGTGGGGGCCCTTCCCGGGAACACAAAACACATCCCCTCCAATCTCGCAAAGAGGTTCTTGGGACCTTGAATATTCTCTGAATCGTGACTGACAGGAGGATCTCATCCGGAATCCGCTCAGTCACCTGCCCAGCAAAGAACATTCGGAGTTCACCAAGAGAGCTCATGCAGGTACAGTCACTGAACCACTGATTTGGCCTATAAAGTGACCCTAGAAACGCCTCAACTGACTACACATGCTCCCAAGGCAAGCCTTCAGTCCAGAGGGAACACAGCAAAAGGACCAGACGGAAGTGAAACGGAGACTTCGATACAGGGAAAGAGAATCTCCCCAAAATCCCATGCATGCCAAAGTTGATCACAGCAGCGGACGTGCATCACACTCTTGGCCATGTTCCCTCACATCCGTTCACCAACAGTCTGCAGACCTTGGAAAGGCCAATGGACCAATAGAAGCACCAGAACCTCATGGAAGCACCCAATGTGTGTGCTCCTGGTAAAGAGAAGAGAATTGAGGGCCAGAATACACCCAGGATTCAATCAGTCACACTGTGGTGAGGGTGAGAATGGGCTCTGGCAGACTCACCAGAAGTCCATGCAGTCTGCCTGTTGGCACTGTACAGTTACAGGGCAGACATGGAAAGAGTAGAGGGGCCTGAATGGCCCGCAATGCAGAGGCAGGACGAGAGAAGAGGAATCCGCAAGACAAAAGTCTGAAGTGGAAGACGAGTTTCACAGCAGGGAGTCGGAACCTACGTCCCAGGAGCAATCCATTCTCGTGATCCCTGGACAGTGACTGGAGTGGAGACAGCTCCTGTGTCAAGAGAGACCTGAGTACTTGGCCAGAATTCCACCAATCAACTCCTCAATGCAAAGGAGATGAATGGTCAAAAACCATCCCAACTCAGGAACAAATGGTTAAAAAATTGAGCCCGGAGAAATGTTGCATGGAGGGACGCTGAGGCTCTGCCTCACCTTGTTAGGTGGACCAAATCTCTTCAGTGAGAGCTGGCAGTCACAGTGGGGGCCCTTCCCGGGAACACAAAACAGATCCCCTCCAATCTCGCAAAGAGGTTCTTGGGACCTTGAATATTCTCTGAATCGTGACTGACAGGAGGATCTCATCCGGAATCCGCTCAGTCACCTGCCCAGCAAAGAACATTCGGAGTTCTCCAAGAGAGCTCATGCAGGTACAGTCACTGAACCACTGATTTGGCCTATAGAAGTGACCCTAGAAACGCCTCAACTGACTACACATGCTCCCAAGGCAAGCCTTCAGTCCAGAGGGAACACAGCAAAAGGACCAGACGGAAGTGAAACGAAGACTTCGATACAGGGAAAGAGAATCTCCCCAAAATCCCATGCATGCCAAAGTTGATCACAGCAGCGGACGTGCGTCACACTCTTGGCCATGTTCCCTCACATCCGTTCACCAACAGTCTGCAGACCTTGGAAAGGCCAATGGACCAATAGAAGCACCAGAACCTCATGGAAGCACCCAAGGTGTGTGCCCCTGGTAAAGAGAAGAGAATTGAGGGCCCGAATACACCCAGGATTCAATCAGTCACACTGTGGTGAGGGTGAGAATGGGCTCTGGCAGACTCACCAGAAGTCCATGCAGTCTGCCTGTTGGCACTGTACAGTTACAGGGCAGACATGGAAACAGTAGAGGGGCCTGAATGGCCCGCAATTCAGAGGCAGGACGAGAGAAGAGGAATCCGCAAGACAAAAGTCTGAAGTGGAAGACGAGTTTCACAGCAGGGAGTCGGAACCTACGTCCCGGGAGCAATCCATTCTCGTGATCCCTGGACAGTGACTGGAGTGTAGACAGCTCCTGTGTCAAGAGAGACCTGAGTACTTGGCCAGAATTCCACCAATCAACTCCTCATGGCAAAGGAGATGAATGGTCAAAAACCATCCCAACTCAGGAACAAATGGTTAAAAAATTGAGCCCGGAGAAATGTTGCATGGAGGGACGCTGAGGCTCTGCCTCACCTTGTTAGGTGGACCACAGAGGAAGTCTTCTGCTCCACTGATTGGAAGAAACGGGACTCAGTGCCCCTTATGGAGGACCCCGGCAGCTTCCAAAGGTGCCAGGTGCCAGAGCGGGACGTCATCCAATGTGCTCTGTGGAGGGAACCCCACAGAAATTGATATGGTGACTTTGTAGTGACTGGGAAAGTCTCCTGCGTTAGAGGGAGCTTCGGCGGAAGGGACAATTCCCGACAAAATATGTGATAGGGCAAAGAAGGTTGACTCTGAACCGAAACCCTCAACTTCGAGCTCATTGCCACCATAGGACTACATCACGCGGTAGTGAAGCTTTCCCCTCATATCTGTCAAAAGAGCTTCTTGTGACCGTCAATATTCCTTGCATCATTACTGACAGTAGGACTTCCCCCGGAAGCTACTTAATCAGGTGCCCAGCGAAAGCGAGCCAAAGAGAACAGCAAAGAGCCCGTGCCCAAGAGTCAGTGGACCAGCCACTTGGGGTGTGAAACGACCCTACAAGGGTCCGCCAGAACTAAACGTCATCAGAAGGAAATCATTCAGTCTAGAGGGGAAAGCAGGAGGTGGACCAGAAGCTCCTGAAATGAAGACCCAGATAGAGAGGAAGGAAGTATTATAGAGAATCCTATCCACAGACCCCTTTGACAAGAGATGGGCCAACGCTGGAATCTGGGCCAGAATCCTTAATCTGGACACACCAAGAGTTCGTACACCCGATAAAGCAGAATGATGGGAAATCGGAGCTGGAAAGAGTCCAGAATTTCCCCAGAGTATTCCCCTGGTCAAGAAAAGGCAACAGACAGCCAAGATCCACACAGAATTACATCGCTCACAGTGCGGGTGAGGGTGAGCTCTAGGAGAGACACCCCAGAAATCTTTCCACAGGCTCTCTGTTGGCCCTGCACATTTCCCCTCATATCTGTAAGAATTTGTTCTTGTGACCGTCCATATTTCGTCAGTCTTGACTGACAATACGCTCTCAAGCAGAATCCTACTACTCAGTGGCCTGGAGAAAATGAGTCAGAGAGCAACAAGAAAAAACCGTGGGCAAGCATTCGTTGAATCGCTTCCTTGGACTTTCGAAGTGACCTTCGAAACATCGCCACTGATTAGACACGGTCTAAAGGCAGGGAGCGGACTTGAAGCGCTGGAAAAGGAGACCGTGGGGACTTGAAGCGCTGGAAAAGGAGACCGTGGGAGAGACGACCGTAATCCTATAGAACATTGCATCCGTGGACCGGGCCTTCACAGCAGGGGGCCCAATGTTGGACGCTGGCTCAGCATTCTTAATTTGGATCCACCAACAGCGTGCAGACGTGATAAAGCAGAATGGTAGAACAGCAGAGCTAGACGAAGGCCGGAATTTTCCCAAAGTCTGCCCGAGATCAAGAACAGGTAATGGAGAGCGAGAATTTGCCCAGAACTCAATCACTCACAGTCGACATGTGGGTGAGGATGGCCTCTAGGAGACACCCCAGAACTCTATAGACAGACCGCCTTTCGGCCATGGACAGCTCCAACGTGGAACTGGAAAGCAGCAGAGGGGCCTGAATGCCCTGAAATCCAGACCAGGCAAACAGCAGAGGAACCTGCAATACAAAAGCTTAGAGGGAAGTCATGATTCACAGCAGGGAGTCAAACCCCAGGGTCCAAGAGCAACTTATTGTAGTGACCCATGAACAGTGAGGATCTGTCTAAGTCTTGTTTTCGAATGACCTTGCTAGCAATATCCTTTTTGTCATCAATGGTAAATTTTAATGTGACATAACCAACCCTTTCTTTCTGTCTTTTCATGCTTTATAATTCGAATTCCCTGTCAAATTTCAGGGCAAGTCTTTTAAAGCTATTTGTTGAAAGAACAGGGAGGAGAAAACCATGATTGAAGGGTGTGCTTTATGAGGGAGGGAAACCCCAATATGCCCACGGAGATGGCATCCTAGTCACAGGATCACAGGGGTGAAGCTGGGAAGGGACATCACAGTCCATCAAACTCAACAGAGGAGGAAATGGAGAGGCAGAGGTGAAAGGCCTTGACCAGTGTGACACAGCTAGTAAGGGAGGTTCAACTCAATCCCAGGTCCCCTGATTCCCCAAGTCCAGCATTCTGTCCACCCCACTACACTCCCTCTGATGATATATAATCATGTTAAGAAAACAAACTTTTCTGTAGGAGGTTTATCCAATAGCTTTCAAAGTTTGGTTTTTATTTTTTTTTTTTTTTTTTTTTTCCGGGGCCTACTAGATGCCATTGAGGAAAATCAGAAAGATGGTTGAGAATCTTCAATGTTTCTTTGGATGGGGTCTAAGCTGGGTTTCAGGGAAAGGCCTCAGAGAACCATGAGCAAGAGGAGGTGATGATTGCACAGAGAGAGTCTAACGGAGTCAGAATTCTGTATAGGAGCTGAAAGTTGGGGAAAGATTCGGAAAGGTATCATGCAGGTTGTACCACCTATGTCAGAAAGGCTTGGCTGAGTCAATGCAAGCCTTGAAGGAAGAAGGAAGCTTTCAGACGGTATTGGTCAAACCTAAAGGCTGGGCAAAAGGCGACAGGACTTACAAACCGCTGCCCAGTACGGCGGAAGCAGAGAATCCCTGAAAGAAAATAGTGGTGCTTTAGGCTGGAAAGATCATACGATGGCAGGTGACAGAGGTGACAGAAGCAAAGCTGAGCATCTGTATCCTGTACTGCAGGCTCTAGGGAGGTACCCCAAAAGTCTATCCACAGATGGCCACTCAGCCCAGGACAGATCCAGCATAGAGAGGGAAAGCATCAGAGGGTCTGAATGGCTTGAAATCCAGACCCAAGCCAAGAGAAGAGGAATCTGCAACACAAAAGGCTAAGAGGGAAGTCATGATTCACAGAAGAGGTTCCACCCCAGGTCCCAGCAGCAATTCACTGTAGTGATCCATGGACATTGGCTGGAGAGTAGACAGCCCCTACTTAGAGAGGGACCGGAGCACTTGGCCAGAATTCCCCAAATGAACTCCTCAGAGAATGGGAGATGAATGGTAAACAGCAAACCCTATGCAGGAACAAATCAGAAAAAAAAAAAAAAAGAAGAAGAAGAGCACAGGGAAATGTTGGGTGGAGGGACAATGATGCTATGTCACGACTTACAGGTGGACCACGGAGGAAGTGTTCTGCTCAGCTGAACACACGCTATGGGCCTGAATGCCCAGGAGGGGGGAACACGGGAACGCAGAGAGCAGGAGGTCCTCCAAGGGGCTCTGTGGAGGAAACTTCACAGAAACTGATGCGCTCGCATGGTGCTTTCTGCAAAACGTCTCTTGGATTCAAGGGATTATCTGTGGTTGGGCCAAGCCCCCCCAAACTGTGTGATAGAGTTAAAGAAATTCAATCTGAAACAAATCTCTTCAGTGAGAGCTGGCAGTCACAGTGGGGGCCCTTCCTGGGAACACAAAACAGATCCCCTCCAATCTCGCAAAGAGGTTCTTGGGACCTTGAATATTCTCTGAATCGTGACTGACAGGAGGATCTCATCCGGAATCCGCTCAGTCACCTGCCCAGCAAAGAACATTCGGAGTTCACCAAGAGAGCTCATGCAGGTACAGTCACTGAACCACTGATTTGGCCTATAGAAGTGACCCTAGAAACGCCTCAACTGACTACACATGCTCCCAAGGCAAGCCTTCAGTCCAGAGGGAACACAGCAAAAGGACCAGACGGAAGTGAAACGGAGACTTCGATACAGGGAAAGAGAATCTCCCCAAAATCCCATGCATGCCAAAGTTGATCACAGCAGCGGACGTGCGTCGCACTCTTGGCCATGTTCCCTCACATCCGTTCACCAACAGTCTGCAGACCTTGGAAAGACCCATGGACCAATAGAAGCACCAGAACCTCATGGAAGCACCCAAGGTGTGTGCCCCTGGTAAAGAGAAGAGAATTGAGGGCCAGAATACACCTAGGATTCAATCAGTCACACTGTGGTGAGGGTGAGAATGGGCTCTGGCAGACTCACCAGAAGTCCATGCAGTCTGCCTGTTGGCACTGTACAGTTACAGGGCAGACATGGAAACAGTAGAGGGGCCTGAATGGCCCGCAATCCAGAGGCAGGACGAGAGAAGAGGAATCCGCAAGACAAAAGTCTGAAGTGGAAGACGAGTTTCACAGCAGGGAGTCGGAACCTACGTCCCAGGGGCAATGCATTCTAGTGATCCCTGGACAGTGACTGGAGTGTAGACAGCTCCTGTGTCAAGAGAGACCTGAGTACTTGGCCAGAATTCCACCAATCAACTCCTCATGGCAAAGGAGATGAATGGTCAAAAACCATCCCAACTCAGGAACAAATGGTTAAAAAATTGAGCCCGGAGAAATGTTGCATGGAGGGACGCTGAGGCTCTGCCTCACCTTGTTAGGTGGACCACAGAGGAAGTCTTCTGCTCCACTGATTGGAGGAAACGGGACTCAGTGCCCCTTATGGAAGACCCAGGCAGCTTCCAAAGGTGCCAGGTGCCAGAGCGGGACGTCATCCAATGTGCTCTGTGGAGGGAACCCCACAGAAATTGATATGGTGACTTTGTAGTGACTGGGAAAGTCTCCTGCGTTAGAGGGAGCTTCGGCGGAAGGGACAATTCCCGACAAAATATGTGATAGGGCAAAGAAGGTTGACTCTGAACCGAAACCCTCAACTTCGAGCTCATTGCCACCATAGGACTACATCACGCGGTAGTGAAGCTTTCCCCTCATATCTGTCAAAAGAGCTTCTTGTGACCGTCAATATTCCTTGCATCATTACTGACAGTAGGACTTCCCCCGGAAGCTACTTAATCAGGTGCCCAGCGAAAGCGAGCCAAAGAGAACAGCAAAGAGCCCGTGCCCAAGAGTCAGTGGACCAGCCACTTGGGGTGTGAAACGACCCTACAAGGGTCCGCCAGAACTAAACGTCATCAGAAGGAAATCATTCAGTCTAGAGGGGAAAGCAGGAGGTGGACCAGAAGCTCCTGAAATGAAGACCCAGATAGAGAGGAAGGAAGTATTATAGAGAATCCTATCCACAGACCCCTTTGACAAGAGATGGGCCAACGCTGGAATCTGGGCCAGAATCCTTAATCTGGACACACCAAGAGTTCGTACACCCGATAAAGCAGAATGATGGGAAATCGGAGCTGGAAAGAGTCCAGAATTTCCCCAGAGTATTCCCCTGGTCAAGAAAAGGCAACAGACAGCCAAGATCCACACAGAATTACATCGCTCACAGTGGGGGTGAGGGTGAGCTCTAGGAGAGACACCCCAGAAATCTTTCCACAGGCTCTCTGTTGACCCTGCACATTTCCCCTCATATCTGTAAGAATTTGTTCTTGTGACCGTCCATATTTCGTCAGTCTTGACTGACAATACGCTCTCAAGCAGAATCCTACTACTCAGTGGCCTGGAGAAAATGAGTCAGAGAGCAACAAGAAAAAACCGTGGGCAAGCATTCGTTGAATCGCTTCCTTGGACTTTCGAAGTGACCTTCGAAACATCGCCACTGATTAGACACGGTCTAAAGGCAGGGAGCGGACTTGAAGCGCTGGAAAAGGAGACCGTGGGGACTTGAAGCGCTGGAAAAGGAGACCGTGGGAGAGACGACCGTAATCCTATCGAACATTGCATCCGTGGACCGGGCCTTCACAGCAGGGGGCCCAATGTTGGACGCTGGCTCAGCATCCTTAATTTGGATCCACCAACAGCGTGCAGACGTGATAAAGCAGAATGGTAGAACAGCAGAGCTAGACGAAGGCCGGAATTTTCCCAAAGTCTGCCCGAGATCAAGAACAGGTAATGGAGAGCGAGAATTTGCCCAGAACTCAATCACTCACAGTCGACATGTGGGTGAGGATGGCCTCTAGGAGACACCCCAGAACTCTATAGACAGACCGCCTTTCGGCCATGGACAGCTCCAACGTGGAACTGGAAAGCAGCAGAGGGGCCTGAATGCCCTGAAATCCAGACCAGGCAAACAGCAGAGGAACCTGCAATACAAAAGCTTAGAGGGAAGTCATGATTCACAGCAGGGAGTCAAACCCCAGGGTCCAAGAGCAACTTATTGTAGTGACCCATGAACAGTGAGGATCTGTCTAAGTCTTGTTTTCGAATGACCTTGCTAGCAATATCCTTTTTGTCATCAATGGTAAATTTTAATGTGACATAACCAACCCTTTCTTTCTGTCTTTTCATGCTTTATAATTCGAATTCCCTGTCAAATTTCAGGGCAAGTCTTTTAAAGCTATTTGTTGAAAGAACAGGGAGGAGAAAAACATGATTGAAGGTTGTGCTTTATGAGGGAGGGAAACCCCAAAATGCCCACGGAGATGGCATCCTAGTCACAGGATCACAGGGGTGAAGCTGGGAAGGGACATCACAGTCCATCAAACTCAACAGAGGAGGAAATGGAGAGGCAGAGGTGAAAGGCCTTGACCAGTGTGACACAGCTAGTAAGGGAGGTTCAACTCAATCCCAGGTCCCCTGACTCCCCAAGTCCAGAATTCTGTCCACCACGCTATACTCCCTCTGATGATATATAATCATGTTAAGAAAACAAACTTTTCTGTAGGAGGTTTATCCAATAACTTTCAAAGTTTGGTTTTTTTTTTTTTGTTTTGTTTTGTTTTTTTCCGGGGCCTACTAGATCCCATTGAGGAAAATCAGAAAGATGGTTGAGAATCTTCAAAGTTTCTTTGGATGGGATCTAAGCTGAGTTTCAGGGAAAGGCCTCAGAGAACCATGAGCAAGAGGAGGTGATGATTGCACAGAGAGAGTCTAACGGAGTCAGATTTCTGTATAGGAGCTGAAAGTTGGGGAAAGATTCGGAAAGGTATCATGCAGGTTGTACCACCTATGTCAGAAAGGCTTGGCTGAGTCAATGCAAGCCTTGAAGGAAGAAGGAAGCTTTCAGACGGTATTGGTCAAACCTAAAGGCTGGGCAAAAGGCGACAGGACTTACAAACCGCTGCCCAGTACGGCGGAAGCAGAGAATCCCTGAAAGAAAATAGTGGTGCTTTAGGCTGGAAAGATCATACGATGGCAGGTGACAGAGGTGACAGAAGCAAAGCTGAGCATCTGTATCCTGTACTGCAGGCTCTAGGGAGGTACCCCAAAAGTCTATCCACAGATGGCCACTCAGCCCAGGACAGATCCAGCATAGAGAGGGAAAGCATCAGAGGGTCTGAATGGCTTGAAATCCAGACCCAAGCCAAGAGAAGAGGAATCTGCAACACAAAAGGCTAAGAGGGAAGTCATGATTCACAGAAGAGGTTCCACCCCAGGTCCCAGGAGCAATCCACTGTAGTGATGCATGGACAATGACTGGAGAGTAGACAGCCCCTACTTAGAGAGGGACCGGAGCACTTGGCCAGAATTCCCCAAATGAACTCCTCAGAGAATGGGAGATGAATGGTAAACAACAAACCCTATGCAGGAACAAATCAGAAAAAAAAAAAAAGAGCACAGGGAAATGTTGGGTGGAGGGACAATGATGCTATGTCACGACTTACAGGTGGACCACGGAGGAAGTGTTCTGCTCAGCTGAACACACGCTATGGGCCTGAATGCCCAGGATGGGGGAACACGGGAACGCAGAGAGCAGGAGGTCCTCCAAGGGGCTCTGTGGAGGGAACTTCACAGAAACTGATGCGCTCGCATGGTGCTTTCTGCAAAACGTCTCTTGGGTTCAAGGGATCATCTGTGGATGGGCCAAGCCCCCCCAAACTGTGTGATAGAGTTAAAGAAATTCAATCTGAAACAAATCTCTTCAGTGAGAGCTGGCAGTCACAGTGGGGGCCCTTCCCGGGAACACAAAACAGATCCCCTCCAATCTCGCAAAGAGGTTCTTGGGACCTTGAATATTCTCTGAATCGTGACTGACAGGAGGATCTCATCCGGAATCCGCTCAGTCACCTGCCCAGCAAAGAACATTCGGAGTTCACCAAGAGAGCTCATGCAGGTACAGTCACTGAACCACTGATTTGGCCTATAGAAGTGACCCTAGAAACGCCTCAACTGACTACACATGCTCCCAAGGCAAGCCTTCAGTCCAGAGGGAACACAGCAAAAGGACCAGACGGAAGTGAAACGGAGACTTCGATACAGGGAAAGAGAATCTCCCCAAAATCCCATGCATGCCAAAGTTGATCACAGCAGCGGACGTGCGTCACACTCTTGGCCATGTTCCCTCACATCCGTTCACCAACAGTCTGCAGACCTTGGAAAGACCCATGGACCAATAGAACCATCAGAACCTCATGGAAGCACCCAAGGTGTGTGCCCCTGGTAAAGAGAAGAGAATTGAGGGCCAGAATACACCCAGGATTCAATCAGTCACACTGTGGTGAGGGTGAGAATGGGCTCTGGCAGACTCACCAGAAGTCCATGCAGTCGGCCTGTTGGCACTGTACAGTTACAGGGCAGACATGGAAACAGTAGAGGGGCCTGAATGGCCCTCAATCCAGAGGCAGGACGAGAGAAGAGGAATCTGCAAGACAAAAGTCTGAAGTGGAAGACGAGTTTCACAGCAGGGAGTCGGAACCTACGTCCCAGGGGCAATGCATTCTAGTGATCCCTGGACAGTGACTGCAGTGTAGACAGCTCCTGTGTCAAGAGAGACCTGAGTACTTGGCCAGAATTCCACCAATCAACTCCTCATGGCAAAGGAGATGAATGGTCAAAAACCATCCCAACTCAGGAACAAATTGTTAAAAAATTGAGCCCGGAGAAATGTTGCATGGAGGGACGCTGAGGCTCTGCCTCACCTTGTTAGGTGGACCACAGAGGAAGTCTTCTGCTCCACTGATTGGAGGAAACGGGACTCAGTGCCCCTTATGGAAGACCCAGGCAGCTTCCAAAGGTGCCAGGTGCCAGAGCGGGACGTCATCCAATGTGCTCTGTGGAGGGAACCCCACAGAAATTGATATGGTGACTTTGTAGCTACTGGGAAAGTCTCCTGCGTTAGAGGGAGCTTCTGCGGAAGGGACAATTCCCGACAAAATATGTGATAGGGCAAAGAAGGTTGACTCTGAAACAAAACCCTCAACTTCGAGCTCACTGTCACCACGGGACTACATCACGCGGTAGTGAAGCTTTCCCCTCATATCTGTCAAAAGAGCTTCTTGTGACCGTCAATATTCCTTGCATCATTACTGACAGTAGGACTTCCCCCGGAAGCTACTTAATCAGGTGCCCAGCGAAAGCGAGCCAAAGAGAACAGCAAAGAGCCCGTGCCCAAGAGTCAGTGGACCAGCCACTTGGGGTGTGAAACGACCCTACAAGGGTCCGCCAGAACTAAACGTCATCAGAAGGAAATCATTCAGTCTAGAGGGGAAAGCAGGAGGTGGACCAGAAGCTCCTGAAATGAAGACCCAGACAGAGAGGAAGGAAGTATTATAGAGAATCCTATCCACAGACCCCTTTGACAAGAGATGGGCCAACACTGGAATCTGGGCCAGAATCCTTAATCTGGACACACCAAGAGTTCGTACACCCGATAAAGCAGAATGATGGGAAATCGGAGCTGGAAAGAGTCCAGAATTTCCCCAGAGTATTCCCCTGGTCAAGAAAAGGCAACAGACAGCCAAGATCCACACAGAATTACATCGCTCACAGTGGGGGTGAGGCTGCGCTCTAGGAGGCACCCCAGAAACCTTTCCACAGAGTCTCTGTTGGCCCTGCACATTTCCCCTCATATCTGTAAAAATTTGTCCTTGTGACCGTCCATATGTCGTCAGTCTGGACTGACAATACGCTCTCAGCGAGAATCCTACTAATCAGTGGCCTGGAGAAAATGAGTCAGAGCGCAACAAGAAAAAACCATGCGCAAGCATTCATTGAATCTGTTCCTTGGACTTTCGAAGTGACCTTCGAAACATTGCCACTGATTAGACACGGTCTAAAGGCAGGGAGCGGACTTGAAGCGCTGGAAAAGGAGACCGTGGGGACTTGAAGCGCTGGAAAAGGAGACCGTGGGAGAGACGACCGTAATCCTATAGAACATTGCATCCGTGGACCGGGCCTTCACAGCAGGGGGCCCAATGTTGGACGCTGGCTCAGCATCCTTAATTTGGATCCACCAACAGCGTGCAGACGTGATAAAGCGGAATGGTAGAACAGCACAGCCAGACGAAGGCCGGAATTTTCCCAAAGTCTGCCGGAGATCAAGAACAGGTAATGGAGAGCGAGAATTTGCCCAGAACTCAATCACTAACAGTCGACATGTGGGTGAGGATGGCCTCTAGGAGACACCCCAGAACTCTATAGACAGACTGTCTTTCGGCCATGGACAGTTCCAGCGTGGAACTGGAAAGAAGCAGAGGGGCGTGAATGCCCCGAAATCCAGACTCAGGGAAAAGATAACAGGAATTTGCAGCCCAAAAGGCTAAGAGGGAATTAAGGATTCACAAGAAGGGTCCCAACCCAAGTTCTAGCAGCAAAGCCCTGTAGTGATCCATGAGCCATGACTGGAGAGTAGAAAGCACCTGCTTCAAGAGGGACCTGAGTACTTGGTCAGAATTTCCCAGACGACCTCCTCAGGAAAAAGGAGAAGAATGGTGAAAAACAAACCCAACCCTGGAATAAATGGGTTTACACGACATGAGCTGAGAGAGAATGTAGATGGAGGGACACTGATGCTATGTCTTGGCCTACAGCTGCATACAGAGCAAGTGTTTTGCTGAAGTGAATACCAGCAATGTCCTTAATGCTGAGCAAGGGGAAAGCAGCAACTATCCGAGGTGCCAGCTGGCGAAGCAGCAGGTCCTCCAAAGGGCTCCTTGGAGGGAATGCTACAAAGATTTGTCCAAGGACATGGGGGTTACTGGGAAAATCTCCTGATGATTCTGAAACAAAGCCCAAAACATTTAGAACACAGGCACAGCAGGGGGCCCTTCCAAAGACCATAGGACAGACCCTTGAAATCTGTCAAAAGAAGTTCTTGTGAACTTCCGTGTTAATAAAGGCAGGATTGCCAATAGGATCTCAACCAGAATCACCTAAATCAACTGCTCAGTGAGAAAGAATGTCAGAGAGTACAACAGGAAAGTCCACGCACAAGCAGTCAGTGAACCAACTCCTTGGATCGTGCCAGTGACCCTAGAAAAGTGTGTACTGATTACACCGGGTCTCAAGGCAATCCTTCAGTCTAGAGGGAAAGCAAGAAGTGGGGCAAAAACAAAACCCAAAACTGGCCAAAGTCCCTGAAAGTTGTCCCCCTGGTGAAGAAAAGGAAATGGATAGCCAGTATCCACCTAGAATTCAATGACTCACAATGAGGACAGAGGATGGACTTTAGCTGACACTACAGAAATCTATCTGCAGACTGTGGACTGGCCCAAGTGAGTTCCAGTGGATACAAGAAAATGACCAGAGTACCTGCAATGGCCTGCACAATAAATATAATATCTACAGAATGATTCACAGTATAGGGTCCCAACTGAGGAGCCAATAGCAACCCACTAAAATGATCCATGAACAGTTGTTCTTCAAGAGAAAAAAGGCCCTTTGTCAAGAGAGACCCCAGGAACTAGGCCACAATACCCACAATGAACTCCACAGGGAAAGAGGAGAAGAATAAGCAAAATAGATTCAACTGGGTAACGCACTGATTAAAGGAATTAGGCCCAGAGAGATTTTGGATGCAGGGATCCTGATCTTATCCCTTGGCCTAGAGAGGGACCACAGACAAAGGATCATGCTGAAAGGAACACAGGCAACGGTGCTCAGAACCCAGAAAGGAACCACTGCAGGAGGTCTTCCAAAAGTGTCTAGTGAAGGACAGATGGAGACATACAGACAGACAGATGGGGCATACAGAGGGATGGGTATACATGGATAGACAGATGGGAGCACAGGGACAGACAGATCAGGACAGGACAGGAGGGAAAACATGGACAGAGTGATAGCAGACACACAGCCAGATGGGAATACATGGACAGACACATGGGGACACAAGGACAGATAGGGACAGGGCTCCATTCTCCCCATGCCACCTTGCTGCCTGTTGTATAAGTGGAAGAGAGCAAGCACTTATTCCACCACCTCAGCTGGTCCTCACAACAACCCTGGGAGGAGCATTTCTTATCTCCGTTTTGTAGATGGTGAACTTTGGGCAGTTTTTTAAAAAATGATTTGCCCAGGGTCACACAGCTATGAAGTATGTGAGGTCAAATCTGAACTCAGATCTTCTAGATCCCAGGGCTGGCTCTCTATCTACTGTGTCTGCCACCTACAGCCAATATGTCCATGTAGAGCAACATGTAAGGCACATACAAGGTAGGTGGGAGGTGACTTTGGAAGGGGAGGTCCTTGTGGCCAGGGAACTGGCCAAGGCTCTCTTTAGAAGGGGATGCTTGAACTGTTCCTAAGAAAACCCAGGAATCCTGCAAAGTGAAGGAGAAAAGGGAAAGGATTTGGGGGCCTGGAGGGCAACGGGTGCACAGGGAGAGATGGGAGATGATTTGAATTGAGAAGCTCCTTACATTGGTTTAATGCAGTTGAACCCATGAGGTTTTGGAGCTTGCAAGGACCACAGAGAAGATCCACTCAGACCTGTGAAAAGAAATTCTTGTGACCTTTTATATTCCCTCACTCATGACTGAGAATGGGATCTCAAACAGAATCCGCTCAATCAGCTGCCCAGCAAGGGAGTCAGAAAGCAGCAAGGAAGCCCACGCAAAAGCAGTCAGTGATCCAGCTTCTTGGGCTTTACACATGAGCCTAGAAATGACCCCACTGACTACATGCGGTTCCAAGAAAATCCTTCAGGCTGGAGGAAAAGCAGGAAGTGGACAAGAAGCACCTGAAACAGAAACTCAGGGAAAGAGAAAGGGGGTGTTCCACAAAATCCCGATCAAAACACAGGCCTTCAACCCAGGGCGCATCTACATTACACTCTGGTTCACATTCCTTCACATCCATCTGCCAACACTGAGCCAATCGTAGACAGTCCAATGGAAGCAAAGCACAGCCAACATCCACCCAAAGTGTACTCCTGGTCAAGGAAGGGAATGGACAGGCCAAATCCAGCCAGAATTCTATCGTTCACAGAAGGGAGCCTGTGGGTGAGCTCTGGCAAACGTATCAGAAATCTATCCACAGACTGTACGTCTGCTGAAGACAATAGCACAGTGCACATAGAAAGGACAGAGTCACTGGAAGTGGCCAACATCCATGCCCAGGCAGAGAGTAAAGAATCTTCCCCAAAATCTCATCCATGGGCCAGGCCCTCACACAGTGGCTTCTCGTTTGCACTCTGATCTAGATTACATAAAGGGGAACCGCCAGGTGTATGCAGCCCTGATAAAGAACAGTGGTGCAAAAGCACAGCTAGAACTAGGCCAAAATTTCCCCAAAGTATGCCCCTGGTCAGGAAAAGGGAGTGTGCAGCCAGGGTCCACCCAGAATCCAGTCATTCAGTGGGGGCAGAGGATGACCTGTAGCAGACAATCAAGAAATCTATCCACAGACCACCCATCGGCCAAAGAGGGTTCCAGTGTACACATGGAAATGACGAGAGCACCTACGATGGTCTGAAATCGAGACTCAGGACATAGAGGAGGAATCTGCACAAAAATAAGACAATGTCCACAGAATGATTCGCAGCATAGGGTCCCAACTGAGGTGCCTGTAGCAACCCATTAAAATGATATCCTGAGAATAGATAGCCCATTTTTTCAAGAAGGACCCCAGCAGGTAGACCACAATCCCCCAAATGGACTCCTCAGGGAAAAAAAGTGAAAGAAAAAACTCAACCTTATGAGGTTGCTTACAACAAGTTGCTTAAAGGAAATAGGCCCAGAGAGCTTTTGGATGCAGGGACAATGGTGCCCTGCCTCAGCCTGGAGAGGAACCACAGACTAAGGGTCATGCTGAAAGGAACACAAGCAATGGGCCTCAGTGCCCTGAGAGGGAAAATACAGGAACCATCCAAGGTGCCAGCTACCATAGATAGACATCTAACAAAAACCTCTATTGAGGGACAGATGGGGACACAGAAACAAACTGATGGGGACACACAGACAGAGAGGGGACACATGGACCGATGGGGACAAATGGGCAGACAGAATAGAACACACGCACAGATGGGAGATACAAAGACAGATGGGGACATACGGACAGATGGGGAAACTTGGACGGAGAGATAGGGGCACAAGAACAGGAGGAGAAACATGGAAACTTCTATGGGGGACACACAGACGGAGCAGGCACACAGACACTACTGAGGCATATGAGGAAAGAGGGAGAGATGGAAACGGAGAGATTGAAAGGGGCACACAGACAGATCAATAGGGAGAGAAGTGCAGATGGTAACATACGCACAGACAGATGGGGACGCATGGACATATGGAAGACTCACTGGCAAATGAGGACACACAGACCGATGGGGACACACAGACAGACATATGGGGACGTATAGACAGATGGTGACCCGTGGACAGCAGATGGGGACACATGGACGGACAGATGAGGAGACATGGACAGGTGGGGTAATATGGACAGGCAGATGGGGGATACGCGCACAGATGATGAAACACGATAGAGAGGGGGAAACAGGGACAGATACATGGAGACCCATGGACACATGAGGACATACGCACAGCTTGGGAAACATGGACAGAAAGAAGAGGATCATACAGACTGAGAGGTGACACAAAGACAGACAGGAGACACACGAAGAGATGGGAACACTCATAGAGATAGAAACACACAGACAGACACATGGGGACAAACATACAGAGAGATGTGGACACGGACAGATGAGGACACAGAAACAGAGCGATAGGGATTCATGGACAGACAGATGAGAATTCAAGAACTGGTGGGGAAACATGGACACACAGGGAGGGGATACGCCAACAGAAGGGGAAACATGGACAGACATATGGGTACACAGAGACAAATGGGGCCACACGGACAGACAGATGGGGCCACACGGAGAGATAGGCGATACACAGACAGATTGATGGGGAGACCTAGAAAGAAGGGGACTCGTGGAACAGATGGGCACACAGGGAGAGGCACATCAGGCTCGAGGGAAAGGAGAAAGAGGACCAGAATCTCCTGAAACGGGGACTCCAGTACAGAGAAAGAACATCTCCCACAAAATCTCATAAATGCCAAAGTCCTTCACAGCAGGGGGACATTCAATACACTCTTGGTTTGGCCGAGGGAGATCGCAGCAACCCTGTAGCACTTGTGCCTCACCAGCTCCTTGGAGGCTGGGCCAGTCAAGTCCAGGGCCGGCAGAAAGCGATCCTCTCCCTGAAATAGCTGGGATGTGCAGTGGTAGAGGCACACCACCTGGTGCGGGATCTGGCTCTCCAGCAGCTGGCTGAAGGTCCTCAAGGTCCAGGCTGCGATGCCTACCTCTCCACACTCCAGGTACCAGGAGACAGCCTGCTTCACGGCCTGGGTGGCCTCCTGCAGGTGGTTGGACCTGCTCAGGTACAGGCCGGCTTGCTCGTAGGCCATGGACGCGCAGAGGGGTGCTCTGTTTTTCTCGTGGGCCTCGATTCCTTGAGGAAGGCTTCCATGGCCTGGTCCAGCCTCTTGGCTCAGCAGAAGGCTAAGGTGACCTTTGCATACTCACTCGCAGCCTCCTTCTGGTCCAGCTTCCATCTGAACAGCCCGATGCGCACGCGTGTTGGCTGGTCTGGGCCATATGCAGCAGGCCCTCCCTGATTTTTTGTTCTTCCATGTCCGGGGCTGACCAGGGTCAAGAGGGAAGAGCTTGGAGAGAGGGAGAGGGAGTGCTGCAGCTCACCCCCGGAGCAAAACCCAAAGGAGTGTGGGGTGGAGCGTGGGGGAGGAGGGGAGCCAGTGGAACATCCCACTGGTTCCAAAAGAACCCTGACAGAGGTGCCCGTAGTCAGAGGCACGGTGGAGGTGGGGAGATCAAAGTTGCTTTAAGATTCTACATAACTAGAGAAGTATCTGTTTCCAAATTTCATTGTTCTCTGTCCTTTTTTGGTTCCAAGGGTCCTCCTTATTTAATTCTATTGCAATGGACAGTTTCAGATGTGCGGGCTCCATCTCATACAAATGGAGCAAAAATGTTCAATAAGTTGTAAAAATAAGACATGACACCCCTCTGGGACGGTGAGGGCATGCCAATCAACCAGGACTGGGGTTCTTTGCAACAGCAAAAAAGTCACCAGGAACCACAAAGATCATGGGGGAAGGAGCGTACTGGTCAAGCTGTTAGCCTGGCCAGGCATTACCCTCTATCACCACTGACTCAGCTCTGTCAGTCTTTAGAAATGGCTTTTAAATTGCAGGGAAATTTTTTAATATTAATTGGTGAAAAAAAGAGAGGAACAAAATGACTCAAGGGAGTGCTTAGGGGAGGGAAACCCCCAGATGCCCTGTGGAAACAACATCACAGTCATGGGAGCACAGGTGTGGAGTTGGGAAGGGACATCACAGGCCATCAAACTCAACATAGGAGAAAATGTAGGCACAGAGGTTAAGCAACTTGCCCAGTGTGACACAGCTACTAAGGGAGGCTCAATTCACACCCAGATCCCCTGACTCCCAAAGTCCAGAATTTTGTCCTCTACTCTATACTCCCTCTGAGGATGTATAATGATTTTTAATACAACAAACTTTTCTGTAGGAGGTTTATCCAATAACTTTCAGACTGTTTTTCATTATGGCCTACCCGATCCCATTGAGAAAAACATGAAAAATGGTTCAGAATCTTCCAGGCTTTTTTGGATGGGATCCAAGCTCAGTTCCAGGCAAAGGACTCAGAGAGCCATGAGCAAGAGGAGCTGATTATTGGAAAGAAATGTATAACTGAGACAGATTTCTGTGTCAGGGCTGGAAGTTGGGGAAAAGATTGGGAAAGGAACCACGCAAGTGATAGTGCCTGGGCCAGAAAGGCTTGGCTGGGCAAGTCAAAGCTTGAAGGAAGAAGGAAGCTTTCAGGGAATATTGCTCAAATGCCAAGGGCAGGGACAGGGTGGCAGGAAGAACAAAGAACTGCCCAGTAAGGCAGAAGCACAGAATCCCTGAAGGAAAAGAGTGGGAATTTAGGCTGGAAAGATACTTTAATGGCAGGTTACAGAGTCAACAAAAGCAAAGCTGAGCATTTGTATCCTGTCCTGCAGGCTCTGGGAAGGCACCCCAAAATTCTACCTACAGATGGCCAGTCAGCCAAGGCAAGATCCAGGGTATCCATGGAAAGCAGCAGAGGGCCCCGAATGGCCTGAAATCCAGACCCAAGCCAAGAGAAGGGGAATCTGCAACACAAAGGGCTAAGAGGGAAATCATGAATCATAGCAGGGGTTCCCTCCCAAGCTTCCAGCACCAAGCCACTGTAGTGATCCTTGAACAAAGACTGGAGAGTAGAGAGCCCCTGGCGCAAGAGGGACCAGACTGCTGGGCCAGAATCCCCCGAATGAACTCTCAGCCAAAAGGAGAAGAACAGTAAAAAAGAAATCCAAACCAGGAACAAACTGCTTCTAAAAAATGAGCCCAGAGAGACTTTGCATTGAGGGACACTGATGCTATGTGTCACAGTGTGTAAGTGGAACACAGAGGAAGTGTTCTGCTCAACTGAACACAAGCAAGGGGCCAAAAGCTAGGAGGCCCTCCAAGGGGCTCTTGCGATGGAACCCCAGAGAAATTGATCTGAGCACACTGTGGTTGCTCAGAATAGTCACTTGTGTCAGAGGGAGCATCTGTGGAACTGCCAATCCCCTGCTAAGTATGCCTTAGAACAGAAGTGGGCGAATCTAAAGCAAAACCCTCAACTTACAGCAGGCATTCAGAGCAGGGGGCCCTTCCATGGACCACAGAACAGATGCAATGAAATCAGTGAAAACTATACTTGTGACCTTCATTATTACCTCACTTGTGACTGACAATAGTATCTCCACCAGAATCCCCTAAATCTGCTGCCCAGGGAAAGAGAGGCAGAAAGCAAAACAAGGAAGCCCATGCAGAAGCAGTCTGTGATCCAGCAACTTGGCCTTCAGAAGGGACCCTAGAAATGTCTCCACTGACTAAACGTGGTCACAAGGCAATCCTTCTAGCTCAAAAGAAGGCGTGAAGTAGACAAGAAGCACCTGAAATGGAAACCCAGGGAATGAGAAAGGGAATCTTCCACTAAATCCCAGTCAAAACACAGGCCATCCCCTGAGGGGGTCCAACATTGCACTCTGGGCCACATTTCCTCACATCCACCCACCAAAAGTGTGCAAACTTTGGAAAGTCCAATGGAGGAAAAGCAGAACCAGTACTAGGTCAAAGTATACCCAAAGGGTGCTCCTGCTCAAGGATAGGAATACACAGCCCACAACCACCCAGAATTGAATTGTTCACAGTAGGGAACCTGTGAGTGGGCTCTGGCAAGGATAACAGAGATGGAACCACAGGCTGTATATCTGCCAAGGACAATTGCATGGTTTACGTAGAAAGGATAGAGGCAAGGGAAGTGCCTGAAATCTAGCTCCAGGCAGAGAACAGAGGTATCTCCCTCAAAATCCCATCCATGGGCCAGACCCTCACACAGTGGGGTGCTCCTTTTCACTCTGGGCCAGATTCCATAAGGGAGATCTACCAACAGAAAGGAGATCCACCAAGGCTGACATTTCCAGCCTTGAGAACGAACAGTGGTGGAACAGCACAATTAGAACTAGGCCAGAATTCTCCCAGAGTACACCCCTGGTCAAGAAAAGGGAATGCACAGCCAGAGTCCACCCAGAATTCAGTCACTCACAGTGGGGGCCAGAGAATGGGCTGCAGCAGACGATAAACAAATGTGTCTGCAGATTCCCTATCAGGCCAAGAGGGTTCCAGTGTATACGTGGAAATGACCCACAATGGTCTGAAATTGAGTCCCAGGACATAGAAGAGGAATCTGCACAAAAAACCTCTGAAGATCTCAGGAAAGATTTACAGCATTGGGTCCCAAAAGAGGGGCCAGTAGCAACCCCCTAACATGCTCCATGAACAGTCCCTCGAGAGCAGATAGCCCCTGTGTCAAGAGGGACCTCAGGAACTAGGCCACAATCCCCCAAAAGGACTCCTCATGGAGAGAGGAAAAGAACGTGGAAGGAAAAAATCCAACGCCATAACAAACTGCTTAAAAGAAACAGGCCCAGAGAGACTGTGGATGCAGTGACACTGGTGCTCTGCCTTGGCCTAGAGAGGGACCACAGACGAAGGGCAAGCTGAAAAGAACACAAGCAGTGGGCCTCAGAGCCCTGAAAGGGAAAATACGGGAACCATTCAAGGTGAGAGTAACCACTGCCAGAGGTCTTCCAAGAGGGACAGATGGGGCACACGGAAAGATAGAAGACACACGGCCCTACAGGCAGGGACGCACAGACAATGGGGAAGCAAGGACAGACAGACTGGGAAACAATGCAGAAAGACAGCTGGGGATTCGCAGACAGATAGGAGACACAAGGACAGATGAGGTCACCCAACAGATTGGGACACCAGGACAAACCAACGGAGACACAGAGAGAGTTGGAGATACAGCAGACAAGCACATACAGACAGATGTACACACGGACAGATGGGAATACATGGACAGAAACATGGGGACACAAGGACAGATGGAGACAGGGATCTATTCCCCCCATGCCACCATGCTTCCTGTTGTATAAGGGGAAGAGAGCAGGCATTTATTCCACCACCTCAGCTGGTCCTCACAACAATCCTGGGAGGTGCATTCACTTTCCCCATTTTGCAGATGGCAAACTAGAGGCAATTTAAAAAAAAATGATTTCATTTTTTTCATTTTCATTTCATTTCATAGCCACCCAGCTATGAATCATGTGAGGTCGAATCTGAAGTCAGCTCTTCTTGATCCCAGGGCTGGCTCTCTGTCTACTGTGTCTGCTACCTATAGCCTATATGTCCATGTAGAGGTCCATGCAAGATACATACAAGGTAGGGACACTGAGGGTGCATCAGAGCCTATGGGTGGACCACAGAGGAAGTGTTCTGCTCAAGTGAACATAAGCAATGGGCCTGAATGCCCAGCGCAGGGATCACAGGCAACATCAAAGGGGCCAGTAGGCACAGCAGGAGGTCCTCCAAGGGGCTCCTCTGAGGCAGCACCACAGAAATTGATCCAAGGACATTGTGGTTAATATCAAAATGTCCTGGGTTACGGAGAGCATTGGTGGAAGGGCCAATTCCCTGCTAAGAGTGCTGTAGAGGAACAATTTATTCATCTGAAGCAAAGCCCTCAACTTAGAGCAGGTAGTCACAGCGGGTGACCCTTATAGGGCCCACAAAATGATCCCCTCAAATTTGGCAAATGATCTTCTGGTGACCTCCATCATTCCCTCTGTCATGACGGACAAGAGGATCTCAACCAGAATTGCCTACATCAGCTGTTTAGTGAGAAAGACCGTCAGAAAGCACAACAAGAAAGTCCAAGCAGAAGCAGTCATGGAACCAGTGACTTGGGCTTTAGAAGTGACCCTAGAGATGTCTCCACTGATTACAGTTGGTAACGAAGCAATCCTTCAGTCTAGAGGCAAAGCAGGAATTGGATCCGAAGGCCCGAAATGGAGGGCCAGGAAGGGATTAAGGGAATCTTCCACAAAATCCAATTCATGGGCCAGGCCTTCACAACAGGAGGTCTATGATGGAATCTGGGCCATATTCCTTAAGTTGGATCCAGCACCAGTTTGCAGAAGTGCCAGCAGAGTAGAATGGAGGAAAAGGAAAACCAGAATGAGGCAGAGCTCCCCCAAAGTATGCCCCTGTCATGAAAAGTGTTTGGAGTGCCAGAATCCACCCAGAATTCAATCACTCACAGTTGGGGTCTGAGGAGAAGCTCTAGCAGAGCACCCAGATATCTCTCCACAGACTGTCTGTTGGCCCAGGACCGTTCCATGATATAAATAGAAAGCAGCATTGGAGCCTGAATGGCCTGAAATCCAGGCCTAGGCAAAGAGCAGGGGACTCTGCAACACAGAAGGCTGAGAGGGAAGAAATGATTCCCAGGAGGCCCAGTTAAGGTTCTAGGAGCAACCCACTAAAATGATCCCTTCAGAATCCCTGGAGAGTAGACAGACCCTTGGTCAAGAGGGACCCAAAGAACTAGGACAGATTGCCACAATGAACTCCTCAGCAACAGAGTAGCAAAATGTGCAGGAAGGAGTATCACCCCCGAATAATATGCTAAAAAAAATTGGCCCACAGAGACTGTGGATGCAGGGACACTGACGGTACGTCGATGCCTGGACCACGGAGGAAGTGTTCTGCTCAAATGAACACAAACAATGGGACTGAATGCCCCTTAGGGGGAACCCATTCACCATGCAAGGTGGCAGGTGACACAGCAGGAGGTCCTCCAAGGGACTCTGGAAAGGGAACCCCACAAAAACTGATCTGCAGACATTGTGGTTACGCACAAAGGTCACCTGGATTACAGGGAGCATCTGTGAAATGGCAAATACCCTGCTTAGCATGCCATAGAACAAAGGAAGGTGAATCTGAGGCAAAGATCTCACCATACATCAGGCCATCCCAGCAGGGGGCCCCTCCTGGGCCCCTGTCAAAACTATGAAGACATATACTTGTTACCTCCAATATTTGCTTGGTCGTTATTTGCAATAGGATTTACCCTGGAATCCCCTAAATCAGCTGCCCAGAAAGAGAGTCAGAAAGCAGAACAAGAAAGCCCGCACACTCAGTGAACTACTTGGGCTTTAGAAATGACCCTAGAAATGTCTCCACTGACTACACGTGGTCCCAAGCCAATGCTTCCGGCTCAAAGGAAAGCAGAAAGTGGATCAGAAGAAGCAGAAATTGAAATCCAGGGAAAGAGAAGGAGAAGTTTTCCCTAAATCCCAATCAAACCACAAGCCTTCACCCCAGGGGGCCAACATTGCACACTGGGCCAGATTCCCTGACATCCATCCACCAAAAGTATGTCAACCTTAGAAAGCCCGATGGAGGAAAAGCAGAGCCAGTGCTAGGCCAAAGTACATTCAAAGGGTCCCCCCCTGGTCAAGAACACAAATGGACAACCCAAATTCAGCCAGAATGCAATCGTTCCCAGTCAGGAGCCTGTAGGTGCCCTGGGACAAACGTAGCAGAAATCTACCCACAGACTGTATGTGTGCTGTGGGCAATTGCACAGTGTGCATAGGAAGGACAGAGGTACTGGAAGGGGTTGAAATCTAGTCCCAGGCAGAGAGGAGAGGAATCTTCCCAAAAATCCCATCCATGGGCCAAGCCCTCACACAGGGGGCCCTACCTTTGCACTCTGGGTCAGATTTCCTAAAGGGGATGCACCCACGATTAGCAGCCCTGACAAAGAGCAGTGGTGGAAAAGCATAGCCAGTACTAGGCCAGAATTCCCCGAAAGTATGCCCCTGGTCAAGAAAAGGGAATACACAGCCTAAGTCCACCCAGTGGGTGCAGAGGATGATGACCTGTAGCAGACACTCCAGAAGTCTATCCACAGATTGCTTATCGTCCCAACAGGGTTCCAGCGTATACACGGAAATGACCAGAGTACCTACAATGGTCTAAAATCTAGACTCAGAACATATCTGCACAAAATTACTCTAAGATCTATGGAATGATTCACAGCATGTGGTTGCAACTGAGGTGCCAGTAGCAACCAACGGAAATGATCCATGAACAGTCAAACGGGAATAGAGAACCCCCTTTGTCAAGAGGGACCCCAGGAACTGAGCCAAATGACCTCCTCAGTGAATGAGGAAAAGAACGTGCAAGAAAAAATTCCAACCCTATAACAAATTGCTTCAAAGAAATTGGCCCGGAGAGATTTTGAATGCAAGGACTCTATTCTTATGCCTGGTCCAAGAGAGGGACCACAGATTAAGGGTCAAGGGGAAAGGAACACAAGCAATGGGCCTCAGTGCCCTGAAAGGAAAAGCACAGCAACCATCTAGGGAGCCAGCAACCACTGCAGGAGATCTTCCAGATGGCCCTAGTGAGGGACAGATGGGGACACATGGACAGATGGAGACAGATAGATGGGCACACACAGAGAGATGGGGATGCAAGGAAAGGCAGATGGGGACATACAGACAGAAGGGGATACCTGGATAGACAGATTGTGAAACACAGACGGATGGAGTCACATGGACTGACAACTAGGCGATATACGGACAGACAGCTGATGACAAACAGATGGGGACACATGGACAGATGTGGAAACATGGTCAAACGGATGGGGACACGCACCCAGCTGGGGATACACAGGCAAATGGGGACACATGGACAGATGGAGACACAAAGACAGGACACACGGAAAGAGAGAATGGGAAACAGATGGGGACATAAGGACAGACAGTTGGGGACACATGGACGGAGAGATGGGAATATAGAGACACAATAGACCATGTTGTCTGTGTTCCTTTCAGCATGATCCTTTGTCTGTGGTCCCTCTCTAGGCCAAGGGATAGGACCAGGATCCCTGCATCCAAAATCTCTCTGGGCCTAATTCCTTTAATCGGTGAGTTACCCAGTTGAATCTATTTTGCTTATTCTTCTCCTCTTTCCCTGTGGTGTTCATTGTGGGTATTGTGGTCCTAGTTCCTGGGGTCTCTCTTGACAAAGGGCCTTTTTTCTCTTGAAGAACAACTGTTCATGGATCATTTTAGTGGGTTGCTATTGGCTCCTCAGTTGGGACCCTATGCTGTGAATCATTCTGTAGATAGGATATTTTTTTGTGCAGACCATTGCAGGTACTCTGGTCCTTTTCTTGTATCCACTGGAACCCACTTGGGCCAGTCCGCAGTCTGCGGATAGATTTCTGTAGTGTCTGCTAAAGTCCATCCTCAGCCCCCCGCTGTGAGTGATTGAATTCTAGGTGGATACTGGCTAACCATTTCCTTTTCTTCACCAGGGGAACAACTTTCAGGGACTTTGGCCAGTTTTGGGCTTTGTTTTTGCCCCACTTCCTGCTTTCCCTCTAGACTGAAGGATTGCCTTGAGACCCAGTGTAATTAGTGGAGACTTCTCTAAGGTCACTGGCAAGATCGAAGGAGTTGATTCACTGACTGCTTCTGAGTGGACTTTCCTGTTGTACTTTCTGACATTCTTTCTCACTGAGCAGTTGCTTTAGGTGATTCTGGTTGAGATCCTATTGCCAATCCTGCCTGTGTTAACACTGAAGTTCACAAGAACTTCTTTTGACAGATTTCAAGGGTCTGTCCTATGGTCTTTGGAAGGGCCCCCTGCTGTGCCTGTGTTCTAAATGTTTTGGGCTTTGTTTCAGAATCATCAGGAGATTTTCCCAGTAACCCCCATGTCCTTGGACCAATTTTTGTAGTATTCCCTCCGAGGAGCCCTTTGGAGGACTTGCTGCTTTGCCAGCTGGCACCTCGGATAGTTCCTGCTTTCCCCTTGCTTAACATTTAGGGACATTGCTGGTGTTCACTTCAGCAAAACACATGCTCTGTATCCACCTGTAGGCCAAGACATAGCATCAGTGTCCCTCCATCTACATTCTCTCTGGGCACATTTCGTGTTAACCCATTTATTCCAGGGTTGTTTTTTTTTTTTTTTTTCACCATTCTTCTCCTTTTTGCTGAGGAGGTCATTTGGGGAATTCTGGACAAGTATCCCCACCCCTCTTGAACCAGAGCTTTCTACTCTCCAGTCATTGTTCATGGATCACTACAGGGCTTTGCTGCTAGAACTTGGGTTGGGACCCTTCTTGTGAATCCTTAGTTCCCTCTTAGCCGTTTGGGTTGCAATTTCCTTTTGTCTTTTGCCTGAGCCTGGATTTCAGACCATTCAGGGCCCTTGGCTGCTTTCCATGGCTACAGTGGAACTGTCCAGGACCTCCAGAAACAGGAGCAGGGCAGTCTCCAGGTGAGTCTGCAACCCACCAAGGTCAGTGGTGACTTTTCCATCTCCATCCTGCCTAGCAGTAGTGTCTCCATGACACAGAACTTGGTGGAGATGGCTATACTTATCCACCCTGGGCAGAGATGCCCCCAGTATCAGAATCCAGGCCATGCCCATGAACATCGCTGAGTAGACGAGTGTCATTCAACACTGTTTGTGTAAGAGAGCCCCTGAACGCTGGGTTTGAAGGTAGCAGGAGGAAGGAGAAAGCCACCCTGTCATGCTTATGTCAGTCCCAGCTCAGCAAATGAAGAAAGACCTGTTTTACCATCATGCAAGTCTTCTATGCTTCTGGTACATTCCTATATATTCAGGTTAGGCTGTAAAATGACATCGTGTGACATGGACCCAAGATTTCACAGAGCTTGTTTGGGGGATGACAAGACAGAAGAGTAGTACCCAGAGTGTTCAGATTATTTGTTGTGAAGTTCTTCTGAGTTCTTATCACTAGTCTTCCCTTTTTAGAAATATTTCCTAATGAACTTCAGCACTCTCACTTCATCATAAATGCTTAACTTAATCATCATGGTGACAAAGATCCGGTCTCTTAGGCATGGGAAGTAGTAGCTGCTCAAGTCTTGGGGATGGGTCTGACCTTGGCTTCCCAAACTTTGCCCAAGTTTTTATGGGCGCATATATGTCAATAACCTGTGATATGCTATGTGTTCAGAAAATTGCGTGTGGAACTTACCTCGATAAAGTCCTAGGAGGTTGCCTGAGACACAGTGAGTCAAGTATGAGAGAAAAAGCATGTAAGTGACAGTTAGGATATAAAGAACCCTTACCCTGGGGCAAGGTAAGCTTTGTGCTGTAGGGTCTAACTATATCTCACAGATGGGATGTGCAATTTTATGAAGGGAACTTGTATGTTGTTAGCACCACACATTAGTGTATCACAAATTCTTCCGTTATCCTAACTGCATTTTCTCAGTTCCTCCTTCCAAGTCAGTCTTTTAATGAAGCTATGTTCCCTGCCTGTCCCCAGTACTGATTTGCTCTGGACACACCACCCATGGCCAGCCTATCCTTAGATTGGCTTATGACGTAACAAACATCTGACACATACCTGCTGGCACCACTTAGACCTTCCACTAAATGTTGCCACACCCTCCCCCTCTTCAGAACCTTGGCCATTCTTTCTTTCCTTGAAATTCCTTACTTTCTACCAAATGAATTTTGCTGTGGAAAAAGGAGGCAGCATAATCTGCCGTTAGCTGTACTTGTTCTATAAACTAATGTGACTTCTCATCAACATTTTTTCTAAAGTGTTGTAATTTCTAGTAAATTTTGACTGAGTTTTATACCACTTTATTGTTTAGTATGACATGTCCCTTATCCCTCTTCTTCTTTTGTGACATGACATCTTTGTTTTATTAATTATCACTGACTCTTGACAGATACAAATGGACCATTTTCTCTGCAGAGACAATTTTGTGCCTTTGTCTTTGTTATACCTCAGTGTCTAGTCTCAATTAAGTGAAGCCCAATAGGCATCATCAGAGTGGCTTTATTCTGAATTTTGCCGTGAATGTTTCTAGAGTTACTTTTACATATAATGCCAGTTAAATCAGAATTTTAGATAGTTCCATTGCAGTGACAAATGAAGATTATTGAAGACAGAAGACATCTTGAGTTGTTCATAATCAATCACTTTATTTAGTGACCAACACAGAGGACAGCCAACAGAAGAGAAAAGGTTGAGTCCATGATGCTCAAGATACCGAGCGCATCTATTATGATCAGCGTCACATCACAGAGGTGTCCTTAACTTTCTGGAAACAGACTGCATGATGGTATTGTCATTGAGGTCATGCTGTCTTGCTTGCTCTCATCCAGAGCACACCTGCAGCCCCAGGACAGTGACATTGTCTGACATGAACCTGATGCTCAGGGAGGTCTTATCTTACAAGGTTCTTGGTTAAAGAGACTTGGTGGTGCTACTCCTCTTTCCACTGTTGCTGCTGCTTCTGCAAAATGAATAGGTTAAAAAATACCTCTTGACCCCCTGAAATGTGAGGCTCTCCAAAGTTGGAGGTAACTGTATATTCCTTCACCAAAAATCACCATTTTCCAGGGTCAATTCATGAAGTCTAAGACACTACATTATGTTGGGACTGGTTTACTACCTGTCTGCTTGCACCATGTCCTCTGGAATGCGTAGGATATGTCCACATGACTCTAACATCACAGGGTTTGGGGGCGGGGAGGATAAATGAACCAAGGGTCCTTACCTGACTGGAGAATGGTATGCTTCAAAGAGTCCGGAAGTCACGTCTCCCATTTGAAAATCTTTGTAGAAGGACCGGGATTTCCCCTCAGAATGTCTAGAATGAGAAGTATACAACACCTTGAGCCACTGGAAACCCTTTGTAGAAGGACTGAGATTTTCCCTCAGTGAGTGTGTAGAATGACCAGTACAGAACTTTGGGTCCTAAATTGGGCAGGGGTGGAGCCAAGATAGCGGAGTAGAAAGACATATATACTCTACCTCTTCCCCTACAGTCCGTAAAATACCTGTAAAGAATGACTCTCAACAAATTCTAGAGCAGCAGAAGTCACAGAATGACAGAGTGGAGGAGACTTCCAACCCAGGGTGACCTGGAAGGCCAACGGGAATGGTATGTCGCACCAGTCATGGAACGAAGCCCAGCCTAGCCTTGACCACGAGGCACAGGAAGGAGGACTGGAGCAGGCCTAGGGCGGAATCCCCAGCGGCAGCAGTGGTAGTTGGCAGATCCCTCAACCCATAGGCGCCCAAGGTCCATGAGAGGGCTTTTTCAGCTGGCCGAGAAGGGAGCAGGGTCCTTTCCCCCAGCCCCCCCCATAGCTCTTGTCCCAGGTGGTAGCATCTCCCACAGCAGGCAGCAGCCAATGACTCTGCTTACTTCGTTTTGTGTCAGGTCACATGGGTCGTTCTTTTTTTTATATTTATCTTGTTTGTCATTTCCCATAGCAGTGGCAGCAAACTCAGATCAAAATGGAGGCCACCAAACTCTGCATGAGGATCCCTGCAGACCACAGTTTGACTTGGTTTGAAAATAGTATGTTATATGTATTTTGTTGTATTTTTACCTACTTTGTTAAATAATTCCCAGTTACATTTTAATCAAGTTCAGGTCATAATTCATGGTGTTTTGGGTTGTGTGCTTAACACCTCTGCTCTATAGTACATTAGTATTGTATTACATTCATATGCCAATCAGAATGGATCTACTTGGTCTCTTTCCTCTTCTTTGTTAACACAGAAAACGGTTATAAAATATTTCTACGTATGTGAAACCTTTCTGTTTGTCAGTGACCTACTTGGGATATGTGCCTAGCAGTGGAATCTCTGGGTCAAAGGATATGAACGTTTTAGTCACTTTCTTTGCATATAATTCTCAATTGCTTTCGAGAACAGTTGTACGGACTCACAGCTCCTCTAACAATGCATTTGTCTACCTCCTTTCTATGACCCTTCCAGCAATGACCATTCCCTTTTTTCCCATTTCGCCAATTTGATGGGCATGAGGTGAAAGCGCCATCGTTTTGATGGACATTTCTCTTATTAGTGATTTGGAGACTTCTTTCTGTTACCTATCAATTCTTCCTTGGAGAACTGTTCAGATCTTTTGATCACTATCTGTTGGGATCTTTGACCTTTGGTCTTATATATTTGCATGAGTTGTTTCTGTAACTTAGCATGGTCTGAACCGATAAAGGTAGCGAGGCTGAGCGTTAAGGAATGATGGACTGGCTCGTTCAGCTCCACCGTAAGGTTGGTCCATATACTTATCTATTCCTTCCGTGAGCTGTTTTTGTTCTTCATGGAATTAAAACCTATGAAGTAACTAATTTGAGCTCCCTCTTTTAACGCATTCACGTAATACTGCCTTTATCATCTTGCCTCGTTGTCCGTTTTTCTGCTGTACCTCACTTAGAAGTATCAATTCATGAGGGAAGTAATGAGCTTAGAAACATTTCCCATTGGTAGAAATTGCCATATGTCCAGGTCAGGCAGTCTAATTCCAACCCATGCCTTCCTTCTGACCATTCTCCCTCCCACTTGCTCTTCAGTCTCATCTCTGGGTCCATACCATCCTATCTCTCTGGATGCTGTTTCTCCTAGGAATTTCTCATCTTTTTTTCCCATTTCTTTTCTGCTGAGGCAGGATGTTGTCCATGGGAGTACGACACTCTTTCAGAGGAAGTGTTCTCCTTTTACACCAACTCCCTGTCATATTAGGTCCATTATAATATACCTTAGCGCCCTTACAAACATCCGTCTCTTGCCCATATGAGCATTGCTCAGTAAAACACTTTGTCCATTAGGTTAAAGCCTCCCCTCACATTCTCCATGTTTGCATCCTTCTCTTTTACTTCTTCCGCTCTCCTGTAGTCCTTTTTCTGAAATATCATTTGAATTATCTTGCTTTTATTAGCTCTTTCCTGTGTTATTCACCCATGAACTTGATACCCCATGTTCCCTATCCCCAATTAAGTGCCCTTTCATTCTAAAATTTCTTCCCACAAAATCAATGATTCTCCTGTTAAGAGGGTTGTGAGATTCATTTAATTGTGTTTTAGAGCCATTCCTCCATTTCCTTTAAATCCCATTTTTATCTTTATCTTTTTGTGGACTGAAAAACCTAGCAGTCCCTTATTTTTCAGTCTTTGTTTTTCTCATTCTTCAAAAACCGTTTGGGAATGCAGGAATTTATTTTATTTTGTTCTTTTCTTGGTAGTTTTATTTGTGTGGTGTTTCTTTGGTTTGGGGTGTTTGCAAGTCAAATACTCTACTCAAATCTATTTTTGTAGATTGTTATACCATCCATCATTGTAGAGAATTCTTATAGAATGCCTCCAATCTCTCTCTTCTACTGAACATTTATCCTTTTTCTTGCATGATTAGGCTCAACTTTTCAAGGCCTATCACTTTGGATTGCATCCTGAACTGCTTTGCTTTTCAAAATACATTATTTCATCCTTGGTTTTTATTGGCTGTGAAATAGTGTTATATTATTAAAATTTCTTTCACTTTACATTCAAGAGGTGTTTTTCTTTACCATTTTCAAAATGTGTTTATGATCACGAGAAAGGTTGAAAGTAACCCTTCTGTGTCTTCGTCTTTGAAGGCAGAGTGCCCCGCCTAAGGCATTCTGTAGTCTTTCAGGGAGAGCTTTGCTTTCTGCATTCAGAAGCTCTGGCCATATTTCTTTTATTATTTCCTGCTTTGTGATCTTTAGCTTTTCCAATCTATCTATCAAAACTATCTCTATATGTCTTGTCTTGGAGATCAATGGCTTCGAGTGCGGGGACGCGAGTGCGGGGGGCGTGAGTGCGGGGAGGGGGGTGCATACTTGAGTGCGTGGGTGAGTACGTATGAATGCGTGCGAGTACCTGAGTGCGTGAGTTCGTGTGAGTACATGAGTGCGTGCCTGTAAGTGCGTGAGTGCGTACATGAGTGCGTGCGTCAGTGCGTGCATCAGTGGGTGCATGCCAGTGCGTACGTCCGTACGGGAGAGCGTGCGTGAATGCGTGAGTGCGTTTGTGAGTGTGGGAAGATGAGTGCATACCTTGGTGCGTGCGTGCATCTGTGCGTGCGTCAGTGCGTGAGTACGTGCGGGAGTACGTACGAGAGTGTGTGGGTGCGTGAGCGCGTGCGAGTACGTGAGTGGGTGCGTGTGTGCGTCCGTGAGTGCATGAGTGCGTGCATCAGTGTGTGTGTCAGTGCGTGCATACCAGTGTGTGCGTGCGTGCGTGAATGTGCGAGTGCGTGCGTGATTGTGCATGGATGAGTGCGTATGTCAGTGCGTGTGTGCGTCAGTGTGGCCGTTACAGCGTGCGTTTTACAGCATGCATGCGAGTGCATGAGTGCGTGCGTGTGAGTGCATGAGTGTGCGCGTCAGTGCGTGTGTGAGTGCGTGCCTGGTTGCGAGCATGCGTGATTGCGTGCGTACGAGTGCGCGCATGTGCGTGCGGGAGTGCATGCGGGCGTGCCTGCGAGGTGCGTGAGTGCGTGCGTGAGTTCGTGCTTGCATGCGTGTGTGATTGGGTGCGTGAGAATAAGTGCATGTGCGTCGGGTTGTGCGTGAGTGCCTGCACGAGTGCGAGTGCAAGTGCATGCGCGGGTGCGCGCATGAGTGCGTGCGAGTGCGTGCATGAGTGTGTGCGAGTGCGTGCATGTGTGCGTGAGTTTGTGCGTGTGCTTGAGTGCATGCGAGTGCGTGAGTGCGTGCGTGGGTGGGTCCGTGACTGCGTGCGAGTGCGCCCGAGCGTGCGTGGGTGTGAGTGCCTGTGTGCGTGAGTGCGTGCGCGTGCGTGTACGTGAGTGCGTCGCTGCGTGTGTGCGTGCATGCGTGAGTGCATGTGTCAGTGAGTGCCGGCCAGTGAGTGCCTGCCCGTGCGTGCGTGCGTGCGTGGGTGTGAGTGAGTACGTGTGTGCGTGCGTCAGTGCGTGCATGCAAGTGCATGAGTGTGTGCGGTGGTACGTATGTGAGTGCGTGCGTGAGTGCGACCGCGTGAGTGCGTCAGTGCATGCGTCAGTGCGTAAGTGTGTGCGTGCGTGCGTGCAGGAGTGTGTACGTGAATGCGTGGGTGCATGCGAGTACATGAGTGCGTGTGAATGCGTGTGTGCGTACATGACTGCGTGCGTGTGCGTGGGTGCGTGAGTGCGTACTTGAGAACATGCGTGAATCCGCGAGTGCAAGCGTGAGTGTGCATGGATGAGTGCGTTCGTGAGTGCATGCGTGTGTCAGTGTGTGCGTTACAGCATGCCTGCGAATGCGTGAGTGCCTGTGTGTGAGTGCATGATTGGGTGCGTGAGTGCGTACATGTGTGCGTGAATGCGTGCGAGTACGTGAGTGCGTGCGAATGTGTGAGTGCGTACATGACTGCGTGCGTGTGCGTGTGTGCGTGTGAGTACGTGAGTGCGTGCGTCAGTGCGTGCATGCAAGTGCGTGAGTACGTGGGTGCGTGCGTGCTTCATGACTGCGTGCGTGTGTACGTCCGTGCGTGTGTGCGTGCCTGCGTTCTTGTGTGAATGCCTGTGTGCGTGAGTGCGTGCCCGTGCGTGCGCGTGTATGCGCGTGCGGACATGTTTCCTTTCCGCATGTTTGCCCTTGACCTTTGTCCTCCCGTGTGGTCTTCACTTCAGAGTGTTTGTCCCCGCCCCCCATTGGGTGTTCTTGCCTCTGCTTCTGCAGACACTCACTACCGTGGATCCAGATTTTTCCACCCTGTTCATTACTCCTGCTGTGCAGGTCCCAAGTTGTAACGTTTGCCATGTGCTGACTTGCACTTTATATTTCTCACTGCTCTTTTGAGCATCCTAGAACATCTTGTTCCGGTTCTTCCTTCCTCCCAAGGAAGGAATGGAATCAGGCACTAGTTCAATTTCCTTGGTTTTGTAACGTTTATTTAGAGACCTTGGTACCTTTTGGATATTTCAGCACTCCCCCTCACGTTGGTATCCTCCATGTTGGCTTGCCAGTTATGTCCTGGGTTTTTAAATGAATTTTCTTCCTCTGGAAATGTTGAGGATAGTCTCCTATCCCTCCCTCTCTGATTCCTCCTTCTATGGAGGGTGTGCTCTGGAGCTGTCCTGCAGAGCTGCTTCAGCCTCCTCCACCTTTGGGGAATGTAAATGTGCAGCTGCCAAGGTCCTGGCCCCTAAGTAGCTTGATAGGGGTGGGGGTGAGACCGGGCGTTGACCAGTCCAGGACTGGCCCCACGTGGGTTCAGTTCCCCTTATCGGCAGGTCCGGTGTCCCTCCTCCCGCTGACTCTCTTCTCCATTCCTCTTCTTCTCTATGTTGACTAGATTCCTCTTGCTTTCTTCAGGGCTGGAGTAAGATAGTCTGGGTATTCTGGCAGCAGTCTTTGCTCTTTTGGAGTCCCGGTCAGACACGTAGAAACTTCACTTGAGCATAGCGAGATCATTTGGGTTGTCTTCGAGAACCAAGGGTAACAACCACGGCGAGACCACCTTCTTTTGCATTTTTGCAAATCGATTTCCTCGACATCCTTGGGTTTTTCTTCTCCCGAATGAATTTTGTTATTATTTCTTTCTAGCTCTACGAAGTCATTTTTCGATAGTTTGGTACTGCCCCGAATGAACAGGTGAATTTAGGTAGGATCGTCGTTTTCATTATATTGGCATGGCCTACCCATGGACAATCAACCTTTTTCCAATTGTTTAGAGCTGACTTTATTGGTGTGAATAGTGTTTTCTAGTTGTATTCATAGAGTTGCTGGGTTTCTCTTGCCGGGTAGACTCCCTAATATTTCATATTGTCCACAGTTATTCTAAATGGAATTTCTCTTTCTATCTCTTGCTGCTGGATGTTGTGGGTAAGGACGATTTATGTGGATTCATTTTTATCCTGCAACTTTGCTAAAGTTAACAATTTCAACAGCTTTTTAGTGGATTTTCTAGAATTTTCTACGTATACCAACAGATTCTTTTTATGAAGCATTCCTTTCATCTGCATCTTTCATTCCTCTGTGCTATGAGAGTATAGCTATACTGGGTACTGGGTACAAAAGGTGAAGATCTCGTTTCCCATTTTTATTGCCACTGGAAGGTTGCGTCTCAGCATGCTTTGGGCCCATCTCCGGGGCAGCCTTCTGCGGTCCAAGAAGGGTCAGCTTTCACTGGTCATTCTTTCCTCATGACCTGCTCTCTCTTCTCAGGGCAAACTGGTTCTTCTGTTGTTTTTTAGAAGAAGATATCAATGACATGATACCTTTCCATTTTTACGTCACAGTCATCTTTTGGTATGATTTGTTGCCTCCCCAGAAATTTTCTTTTATAATAAGGGAAACCTTATAATAAGAGAAACCAAGCAGAACCACCCAGTGCAGGAGTCGTACTTGATGACATCTGTCCTACGCGATTTTGTACCGCCCCCACCCCCCCACCGATGCGGGGGCGTTTCCTCATCTTTCCCCAGGACGCATGATGGAATGTTGTATTTCATTATGGCGGTCATTGTGTATGTCTGCTTTCTTCAATCTACCTCAGTTTACATGTCTCTACTTTCTCCGTGATGGTTTCAGATTTCACCCTTTGCTCTATCATTCCCTAACCAATGGACACACACTTTGTCCAGTTTCTTACTCTGGATGCTTTGGCATATCAGGGCCTTCCGGTGTGACCTCCTCAGGATAAAAATTCAGGAATGGGATGCTGGGCTCAAAGGATACCATCAGTTAATGACTTTTCTCACATAATTGCCAGTGGTTTTCTAAAAGAGTTGGAGCAGTTAGTTCTACTAACCAAGTGCCATTGGTAGAGGTGACAATGAGGAAGATGAGAGGGATGGGATAACAATGCTAATCACTATGCTGTCTCACATTTCTACTGCACAGGGGTTTATTCACTGGAGATCACTGGATCCTCCACAACCCCAACCAAAAGAGATAGGTGCTATTACCCCCATTTTGCAGATAAGGACACTGATGCGTAAAGATACAATGACTTGCCCATGGTCACACAGTTTCTTCTAAGGCAACCACCCCTTCTAAACAGCACGTACTACCCGCTGAGCGGTCCTGCTTTTCTATTAGTGTTTCAGACTTCCTGTCACCTCCTCAGGACAGATTGTTCCCATTTTTTGTCACCTTAGCCATTTGGTGAGTATGAGTTGAAATCTCAGAAATATTTTAATTTGCATTTATCTTGGTGTGACTGATTTGGAGCCCTTTTATTTTGCATGTGATTGCTATTTCTTCTTATGAAAGCTCTTTGTCCAAATCCTTTGCCTTCTATGGGGGAATGGCCCCATGCCTTGTGTCACTTCCCATTGGCCTTTGGAGAGCAGACTTTTGTGGCTATTTTATGCCATTTTCCCTTTTCTTTCATTCAGACTAAAACTTCTTGCTATGACAATCTCAATAATGTGCTCTCTTCTGCCCCTCTTTGGTTAAAAAGTCTCCTTCTGGTCATAGTTACGAAAAATATTTCTTTCCTTTTTCATTTAAAAATGATATTTTAAAATATTTTGGTTCCATATCCAGTTACGGCATGTGGGCGGTACGCTGGACAGAGCACTGGGTCTGGAGTCAGGAAAACTAGAATTCAAATCCAGCCTCAGTCACTTCTTGGCTATGAAAGACCCTGCTCAAGTCGCTTAATGTCTGGCTGCCTCAGGAGCCTCAACTATAAAATGGAGATAATGTTAGCACCTACCTCCCATGGTTGTTGTGAGAATCAAATGAGAACATTTGTAAAGCACTTAGCACAGGGCCTGGCACAGAGTACTGGCACAGGGCCTGGCACAGAGTAGGCACTTAAGAAGTGTTTTTTTTTTCTTCTTTTCTTCTAATATATGGGTATAAGACTCTGGTCTGAGGCCAGTTCCTTCCAGGTTGCTTTCAGTTTTGCCTAGACAATCTTATCCAATTGGGTGCCTTTACCTCTAGTTTCTCTTCTTGGCTTGTTAAACACCAGGCTACTTCCTTTGTTTCTAGGTTTTGCTCAGCTTACCTGTCCCATTGACTTGTTTTGGTCTTTTTTAACCAGCACCCATTTATTTGTATGGTAACTGCTCTGTAGTTTGATTTGAGACTGATCCCTCTATAGAATTGTCATGTCACCTAACTGAGCAGTTCCGACCATCTAAAGTTTTTTTTTTTTATATATATCACCCTGTTCTGGGGTCACTTCACTAACCCTGGCAGGTTGGATATCCAGAGGGGGAGACTACTCATGATCTCAGGGTTTTAGGAGTAGTAAGCTGAAGGGATACGTTTCAAAGACTAGTGCTCCTGAGCCCCCATTGGTTTGCTTCTCATTCACAATTAGCAAGCTACACTTAATTAGCTTTTAGAAAATGGATTTATAAAGATGGTATAGTATGAAAAGTTTGTACAGAATTACCCTCCCATTACCCATCAGATATGCGGCATACTCTCTTACAAGCATACATACATATATACATTCATGCATGGATGGATACATACATTCATGGTGAGAGTAAGCGTTAATTTAGAGTACCAAGGTAGTGAGGCACACATGTAGGCAATAGGTGTGGCGAAGGGATATCTCTCAGCTTGGGGAACTGGAATTTCCCTTCTCCTTTTGCTGAGCCTTCACCATAGTTCACTTTTGTATACCAACAACACCCTGCAAGGAAGACAAGCCTCGCAGACCTCCAGGGCTTTATGCCTTGGTTGAGTCTCTAGCCATCTCTGCCACGATAGATCATGCTCCCGGGAAGCTGTTCCTCCTTCAGATGACTGTGACTCCAGCGTCTGTTTATTGTCGCCATTTCTCTGTTTCCAATGCAGATGTTACCATCAGCCGCTACAACTCCATCGGACGCATCGGCTGCCATTCACCTCCAATTCCCAGAGGCACTTCTTTATCTCCTGAACTCACATGGTCACCTGGGCACTTTTATTCCCTAATGCCATTTCACCTAAAATGAGGAAAGGACAAACACCAAGAGACAGAGGCAGGGTGTGCTCACAGTCAAAATGGCAGGCTGAAAGAATGGGTGGCCATCCTTGTCCCACTTGGCTATTGGGCAGGTAGCTCAAATCAGCCCTCCCATTTTGAAACGTAGGGAAAGAGAGGAAAGAGAGAGGGGGAGATGGACGGGTGGCTTTTTCCTTTTGTCTGCCCATAAAGTTATAGCTCAGCATCTCCTGAGTTACTAGTTCTTCTGGTTTTGTAGCCAGTTAGCAAACACATTGCAGTCACCCAGTACAAATTCTTGAATCATTATGGCCAGAAGTAGGCTCACCTCATAGGGCCATTGAATTGAAAGGAGGCAGAGAATGTCCACACATACTCCATCCATGAATGCCCCCTCCCCCAGGCCGGTCCCCTATTATATTTCTATTTCACACTTTATCAAAAAGAAATGCTCTTTACCACTTCAAATAATTATTAGAGACCCAAGCTTTATGTGCAGCACAATTTAGGTCATCATAGAAAACAAAAAGTTTTATCCCCATCACAGGAGTTTCCCATTCACAGGCAGGATTTCATTATTTCAAGGCCCAAGAAGCTCTAAGAATCATGTGGTGGGCTGCAGGGCTGGGGTGAGAGTCTTAGTGAGTAGCAGAGGCGGCCCTATGACCAATGAAGGTCAGGCTGAGTCATTTGCCCAGGGTGAGAAAGGTCAATCAACTGAAAAAAATGAAGAGAATTTTAAAAAAAGAACAAGAAAGTCTTTCAGCAGCGAATTCCCTGGCAGCTGAATTCAGCCCTATCAGTGAGGCCTGTCAGAGAAGAGGTGTGAATGAGCAATGGTTTTCCAACAACATTACGAAAGCTTGTTAACCCCCCTCCCTACACGTGCAGAGTAGGAGGAGATGACATTAGTAGCTCACATTTCTCTAGCATTTGAGGGTCTGCAAGATGCTTTCCTGTATAAGCTCCTTGGAAGCCAGGTAGTACATATGTATCCATCACCCCCATGTTACAGATGAATGCGCTGAGACTTAGAGAAATGAAATGATTTTCTTGAAGTCACATGCTTCACTATCACTGGGACTGGAGCTCAGTCCCTGGCTTGGAAGAGGTGGATTGCCACAGCTAAGAGACAACGGTCCAAAATGAAGCAAAAAATTAACCAGCGAGGGGGACGCAGTCCTGCACCAAATGCCCAAGAAGAAGAGGAAATTCTTCCCTGGGAGAGGGTTGAGCTCTGCTTTCCAATGGGATCTCCAATTCTTAAAGGTCATGATGTCGGTCATTTTACTAATGGACTAACCTTTAAATGAGGCTGTAGGGCCAAATGTTAAGTCAGTTCCACAAGCATGTATTAAGTGCCTACTCTGTGCCAGGCCTTGTGCTGAGCACTAAGGATGTAAAGACGGAACACAACTGTCCTTATACTTGAAAGGAGAATACAATATATATGCGGATGGACGATGCAATACTAAATATATGCCAAGTAATTTTTGTAAAAATGTAACACGGGGAATGAAAGAAAGAGCCAATAACTGCGCAGATTAGAAAAGGTCCACTGTGGGCACTATCAGCTGAGGAGAGCTTTGGAGGAAGCCAGCCATTCTAAGGGGAGGAGGGGAGAGGTTTCAAAGACTGATGAATGACAAAAACATGGTAGACAGGATAACTTGTGCAAGGAATGAGCCGGCCCGTTTGGGGTATAGAGTGCTTGGGTGGCGGGGGGATGAGGGGGTGAGCAATCAATTTCTACAAAGTTTAGAAAGCCCAAAAGGAGTCAGATGGAGGATTGAAAATGCCCCAAAATGACCCTTTCAGTTCTAAATCTATTGGGTTTTTTTTGAGGCAATAGGGGTTAAGTGACTTGCCCAGGGTCACAGAAATGTCTGAAGCCTTATTTGAACTGAAGTCCTCCTGACTCCAGAGCTGGTGCTCTATTTACTGTAGCACCACCTAGCTTCCCCCCAAAAGGACATCTCAGGATATTTGGTGACATCTTTGTTCACAGGGGTCTGGTTTCTGATGGATGTCTTTCCTTTTTGAGTACCCTAGGAAATGGGACCAGACAAGGGAGAACGATATGTGACCAGGGAGGCATGGAATACCACGGGCACGGTAATGCATGCTTTGCCTAACCTCTCCCCGAAGGGACAGAAGTGCCTTTTGCAGCAGAAATCTGTAGCATCTTTCAGACCCATTCCTGTCCTGCTTTTCTCCCTGTACACATGTCCTTTTGGAAACATGTTCAACAGTATTTAAATTACCAAAAGTTCATTGGAGCCAGATTGAGGAAGGTTCAACAGAATAATCATCTAAATTCATTAACACATCTGAAATTCCCCAGGTAGGTTGCAAAGAAGGTGGTACTTGAAAGTTGACTTAGGAAATACTTGCTAACAATTCGAAATACCCCAAAGAGAAATATATTGTCTCAAGACAAAATAGGTCCCCAAGCCCACGAAGTCTAGCAGCAAAAACAAGCTGACTTCTTGCTGGTTTCCTGCATGGGAGGTCCTTGTCCAGGAGCTGGACTGAAATGGCCTCGGAATTCCCCTCCACCTTTCTAATTCTCTTTCTACTTGTAGCCCATTAAACATTCAGATCGTTGGCAAAACTTGGAGACAACTAGTTGAACTCCCCTGTACATCTCTAGAGTGTTTCCTGGACAACACGATATGACTATATGTACAGACCCTAAAAGAAAATTGCCTCCAGCGTGCTGTTGGCTCTCATGTTAATGAATCTGTGAAAAATCTTGTGTATTCGTTCCTTCCCAACAGAACACTGAAAGTAGAACAAGTTCCCATCAATGTGACAGCCTCTCCACCCATAAACAAATGCTGATTCCATCCATGGAGTGGTGGTCCTCTTAGGCTTGCTTTGCGTATCCTGGACCCGTCTGGCAGCTTGGTGAAGACTCAGAACACTTTCAGAAAAATACCCTTCAATGCAGAGAATATGTAGGATTACAAGGGGAACTAATTATGTTGAAATCAAGATGTATTTGTTTTTCTCCAGGAAATGTGATGGATGCCCTGAAATGCATCAGAATGATGCTGCCCTAGGAAATACTGTGTTGCAAGGTCAATGAGATGAGAGAGACAGATTTCCTTAGTGCTGCTATCACGTTCACTTCCGGTTACAGATGTTTTTATGCTGTGGATGTGCATGCCCCTGGAGAATGCCCACCAGAAGCATTCTAATCCATCTTCCCTTCTGTCCCCTCTCTCCACCTCTGCCACAGTATAGCAATACTTTGAAGACCTATTAGTCCACGTCACTGTGTACAGACTAGAGTATTTATTTTCACAACAGTGGAAATCCAAATCTCTCATTTCTGCTGACCAAAAAGTAATCCTGCACTAACGAAATAGTTTACTGAGACAAGCACAGTAACCTTTCCAAAGTGATTGTTTCTTGGACAGTGCTCTTCTTATCTTTCTATGCTTTGGATCTGTGACATCATTGATGTGGAGAACTCTCAGGCTGAAAAATTACTCCACAGATGAACCACACTCAGCAGGACTTCAGAAGCTTCATGGTGAGACACTTGGCTGTTCGAGGAGGTACGTACCAACCAGACCTGAAATCACTTTTCTGATTGCCAGTCTGACCCCTCTATAGACCACTCCATGTTCCTTTTGTCTTTTTGTTATAGCATGTATTGGAAAGAAAGTAAAATTGAGCATCTATGCCAAAACGAGCCTTTTTGCCCTCAGTTGCGTTTGCCTCATTTTAAGATGATGACCTAGGAGAACCAACCACAAAGTAGAAAACAGTGATGTTTTATTACAGAGATGAAACTGGATCTCGCGAAAACCTGTTCTCCATGTTGAATTATGTCACTGTATCCCAGTTTTGTCTCTCTTTTCATGATGTGATGGGGAAAAGATGCAGGGGCTGCGAATTTCAACGGATCTGCTGGGAACATGTCATTCCATGTACCATTCCATGGAATGTAGAATTCCATGGCAAAGAGACTCCAGGCTTGACAGTTAGGAAAAGAAAGCTGAAAGTTTAAAAGAAAGTCACTGCAAATGGCAGGATGTCATTAATTTCGTTAGAAAGGTCAGTAAGGTAAGTAGCAAACAAAATGTGAAGGGAAGTCCCGGCACCTGGCAAAATGAGCGCCACTAGTGATAGAGCAGAAATGGCTCAGTTCCCTTCTCTGGGAGTGAGGCTAGAGATGACTTGCTAATCCCAAAGGCAGATGTATTCCTCTGTCTGTGGGAAAATCATCCGTGGCTTCAGTCAGGAAGCAGAAGCTCACTTCAGTCAGGTAAATCACTAAGCAGGAAGAAAAAGCTCACTTTCCATGAGACCTAGTCTGAATTTCCAGTTCCCTGAGCACCCAGTCCTAGATAGACAGGTGGAGTGCCCACTTTGGAGAAGCAGAAGAAACTGCTGCAGAAACCCAGACTGCCTTTCCAAGACATCTTTGCTCTCTTGGTCCAAAACCTCATGGGTTCAACTGGATTAAACCAGTGTAAGGAGATTCTCAATTAAGATCAACTCCCATCTCTGCCTTTACAACAACTGCCCCCTGGACCCCAAGTGCTTTCCCGTTCCTCCTTTACTTCTCAGAATTCCTGGGTTCTCTCAGGAACAGTTCAAGCATCCCCTTCTAAACGGAGCCTTGTCCAGTTTCCTGACCATTAGGACCTCCCCTTCCAAAGTCACTTCCCACCTACCATGTACATCTCTGGTATGGACCTCTACATGGACTTATTGGCTTTAGGTAGTAGACACAGTAGATGGAGAGCCAGCCTTGGGATCAAGAAGATCTGAGTTCAGATTCGACCTCACATAATTCATAGCTGTGCGACCCTGGGCACATCCCCTTTTTAAAAAACTGCCCCAAGTTCACCATCTGCAAAATGGAGATCATGAAAGCACCTCTCAGGGTTGTTGTGGGGACCAGATGAGGTGGTACAATAAGTGCCTGCTCTCTTTTCCTTGTACAACAGGCAGCAAGGTGGCATGGGGGGAATGGAGCCCAGTCCCTATCTGTCCTTGTGTCCCCGTGTATCTGTCCATGTATTCCTATCTGTCTGTGTGTCTTCTATCACTCTGGCCATGTTTCCCCACCTGTACTTTTGTCCCCATCTGCCTGTATCTCCATCTGCCTGTGTGTCCCCATCTGTCTGTCTCTCTGTGTGTCCCCACCTCTCTCTGTGTTCCCATATAACCATGTCTCCCCATCTCTCTGTGTGCCCATCTGTCTGTTTCCAACTGTCCGTGTGTCCCCATCTGTCTGTCTCTGTGTCCCCATCTGTCCCTCACTGGAGTCTGTTGGAAGATCTTCTGCAGTGGTTACTGGCACCTTGTGTGATTCCTGTACTTTTCCTTTCAGGGTTCTGAGGCCCTTTTCTCGTATTCCTTTCAGCATGAGCCTTAGTGAGGGGTCCCACTTCTTCTATGTCCTGGTTCTCAATTTCAGACCACTTACAGGTACTCTGGGCACTTCCACGCATATGGTGGAACCATCTTGGGCCGATGGGCAGTCTTTGGATGGATTTCTGTAGCGTCTGCTACAGGGCATTCTCAGCCCCTCTCTGAGTGAGTTAATTCTGGGAGGTTCCTCTGTGGTCCACTTACAGACCACGACATAGCATCGCTGTCCCTACATCCAAAGTCTCTGTGGGCTCATTTTTTAAAGCAATTTTTTCCTGCATTGTTCTTGTTTAAGACCCCTCTTCTTCTTTTCTCTGAAGAGTTCATTTAGGGGATTCAGGACAAGTATTCCCACCCCTCTTGAACCAGGGCTTTCTACTCTCCAGTCATTGTTCATGGATCACTAAGTTGGGTTGTTGGGAAAACCTGAGGTAAGACCCCTGCTGTGAATGCTGAATTCCCTCTTAGCCTTTTGGGCTGCAAATTCCTCTTCTCTTTTGCCTGAGTCTGGATTTCAGGCCATTCAAGCCCCTCTGCTGCTTTCCATGTCTGGAGTGGAACTGTCCAGGGTCTCCAGAAAAAGGAGCAGGAAAGGCTCCAGGTGAGTCTGGAACCCACCAAGGCCAATGCTGACTTTTCCATCTCCATCCTCCCTAGCAGTAGTGTCCCCATGACACAGAACTTCCTAGAGATGTCAGTAGCAATCCACCCTGGGCAGAGATGCCCCTAGTGTCAGAATCCAGGCCATGCTGGTGAACATCACTAAGTACACCACTGCCATTCCCCCCACCCAGGCCATATAAGAAAGCCTCTGAACGCTTGGTTTGAAGGCAGCACGAGGAAGAAGAAAGCCAGTCTGTCATGCTTATGCCAGCCTCAGCTCACCAAACGAAGAAGGACCTGTATGACCATCTTGCTAGTCTTCTGTTCTCTGGTACACCCCTGCATATTCAGGTCATGCTGTCAAATGACATCATGGGACATCACCCCAAGATATCACAAAGCTAGATTGGGTGGCAAGGTAGGGAGGAGACAGAGGAGTAGTACCCAGAGCTTGCCTTAGATTATTTGTTGTGAAATTCTATTGAGTCCTTATCACTAGCCTTACTTCTTTCAAAGCCATTCCTAAGGAAATCCAGCACTTTCACTTCCAAAGACATGCTTAACGGGAGTGATCAGGGTGACCAAGATCCAGTCTCCTAGGCATGAGGATTTGTAGCTGCACTGGCTTGGGGATGGGTCTGAGTTGGGTTTTGCAACCTTTGTCCAAGGATTTACGGGTACATATGTGTCAATAACCTGTGATATGCTCTGTGTTCACAATCCTTGTAGAGGGACTGAGATTTTCACTCAGAAAGTCTAGAAGGAGGAGTAAGCAACCTAGATGTGGATAAGACCTTGGGGAAGATTCCTCTCCTCCCTGCCTGGGCCTAGATTTCAGCCCCTGTTGGCGCCTCTGTCCTTTCTACGTACACTGTGCAATTGTACTCTGCACACATACGGTCTGTGGAAAGATTTCTGATATGTTTGCCGGAGTGCACCTACAGGATCCCCACTGTGAACGACGGAATTCTGGCTGGATTGGGGCTGTCCATTCCCTTCCTTGAGCAGGGATGCACTTTTTGACCACTTTGGCCTTATACTGGCTGTGTTTTTCCTCCATTGCCCTTTGTAAGGTTGGCACACTGTTGGTGAATCGGTGGGAGGAAATGTGGCCAAGAGGGTATTGTATGTCCCCCTGCTGTGAAGGATTTTGGCATGTATGAGATTTTGTGGGAGATTCTCTTTCTCTCTACCATGTCCCCATTTCAGGAGCTTCTGGTCCTCTTCCTGCTTTCCCTCAAGCCTGATGTATCTGTCTGTGCGTCCCCATTTGTTCCACAAGTCCCCTTCTTTTTAGGTGTCCCCATCAATCTGTCTGTGTAATTCTCTCTACGTCTCCCTTTGTCTGTTTCCCAATCTGTCTCTCCGTGTTTCCCATGTATCTGTGTGTCCCTATCTGTCCATTTCTCTATAAATGTTCGTGTGTTGCCATCTATGTCTGGGTACCTATCTGTTTTTCCGAGTGTCTCCATCAGTCTGTGCATGTGTCCCTATCTGCTTGTCATTGAAAGTAATTGAAGAAACGTTTCTTTTCTTACAAATCATTATATATCATCATAGGGAGTATCCTGTAGTGGGACAAGTTCAGGACTTGGGGAGTCAGAGGACCTGGGTTTGAATTTAACCTCCCTTCGTAGCTGTGTCTCACTGGGGAAGTCTTTTAACCTCTGTGCCTCTGTTTCCTCCTCTGTTGAATTTCATGGACTCTCATGTCCATTCCTGACTTCACACCTGTAATCATATGACTGTGACCTTGTTTCCATAGGAAACTTCAGGGTTTCCCGCCCCCATAAAGCACACTCTTGAATCATGTTTTTTTTTCCTCTCTTTTCTTTCAGCAATTAGTATTAAAAAAAAATTCCCTGAAATTTAAGGTGCACTTATAAAGACTACAGAGATGAATCGAGTGATGGATGGTAACCCATGGCCTGGCTAACAGTTTGCCCAGCAACCGCCCTCCCCCTGGGGTTACTTTGTGGTTCCTGGCAACCCTTTAGCTGTTCCAAAACATCCCCTCCCCTCTGGTTCTTTGGCAGGTTCTCATGGACCGAGTGGGGTGTGATGTGTTAGATACTAGGTCAAAGCCCTGTGGCTCTCGCTGGGACTGATTCCCTTCCTTCTCTTCCCCATCCTGCGCTCCCCTCTGCCTCTCCATTGGCTCTTTTCCTTCGCCCCAGTCTGGCCCAGCTCTTTGACTACCCAGTGATGAATGCTGTACAGACTCCCTCCTTGTTGATTTGGCCACCTCCTTGCCCGGATAGATTGCTTGCGAGATGTCCCTCTTGCTCTCCAAGGACCCAGGAGTCCCTATATCCCTAGCCCCACTTCCACTACGGCTCTGACTCTGGGGACCTCGGTGAGGATGCTTATGCAATCAATGGGATGTTCCATTTGTACCCCTCCCCACCCCCCACAATGCTAACTTCCACATTCTGTTGGGTTCTGTTGCTTGGGTGAGGGGTGATTTTGCCTCTCTCTCTCTCTCTCTCTCTCTCTCTCTCTCTCTCTCTCTCTCTCTCTCTCTCTCTCTCTCTCTCTCTCTCCAGCCAGTTCCCTGTTGGCCCAGGTGTTACTCCCCTGCAGCTGGCAGCCGTGGCACATGGAAGAACAAAAAAACCAGGGAGGGCTTGAGGCATGTGCCCAGGCCACCCAACACATGTGCACTGGGCTGTTGAGATGGAAGCCCAACTATGGGAAGGCAGCGAGAGAGTATGAGCAGGCTGCCTTAGCTTTCCTCAGAGCAAAGAGGCTAGAGGAGGCTGCAGAAGCCTTCCTCAAGGAAGCTGAGTCTCATGCGAAAAGCCGAGCGCCCCTCCGTGCGGCAATGGCCCATGAGTATGCTGGCCTGTACCTTAACAAGTCCAACCACCTGCAGGAGGCGGCCCAAGTTGTGAAACAGGCTGTTTCCTGGTACCTGGAGTGTGGAGAGGCAGACATTGCAGCCTGGACCTTGAGGAACTTTGGTCCGCTGCTGGAGAGCCACATCTCACACCAGGTAGTATGCCTCTATCAGCGGACATCCCACTTATTTGAGGAGGAGTCTCGTTTCCTGATGGCCCTGGACTTCGCTGGCCATGCCTCCAAGGTGCTGGTGAGGCACAGGTGCTACAGGGAGCGCAGCGATCTCCCTCGGCCAGGAGAAGCAATTGTATGTGAAGGTCGAGGGCTTTGCTGTGTGCCACAGGAGAGCCCTGGTGCAGTGCCTAGCCCACCTATGTGACCTGGATTTCCATGGTGCCTGCACCTGCCTGGAAGACAGCTGTATCTATTTTCCCAATTTCCCAAGCACCCCAGAGTTCATGGCGATGGTAACTTTGCTGAATTGCTATGAAGCCCAGGACCAGGATGGAGTGGACCGGGTCTGCAGCTCTGCTGTCTTCCAACACCTAGACCAGGAATACAGAAAAATGACCACCTTACTGAAGGTACCTGGCGTCCAGGACCTAAATATCAGTATTTTGACACCTCCCACCACATGCATGTCCCCCTCCAATAAAGAAAAGAAAGCAGCCCCAATACCAAAGAAGGAGAAGGGGGAGGACGAAAAGGTGGAGAACATGGAAGAGGGCAAGGTGGAGGAGGAGGACATTGAGGAGGAGGAAGAGAAACATAGGTTCTCCCTCTCCATGGAAGGTACCATCTGTTAACCTCTGCTTCCTAGAACAATGAATTAATTTAAGCTAACTAGTTAAAAAAAATAAAAATTCTGCTATACCTGTCTTGTGTCTGTGTCTGTGTCTGTGTGCTTTCACCCATCCTACCTTTTCTCACCCTCTTCATTTCAAACTGCAAGGGAGGCCTTTGGATTTCTCCCCCTTCCCAATGACCCCTCTGTCCCATCCTCCCAGAGGAGATCCATTCCTTCCATGTCCTTTACTGACTGGCAATTACTGCCTCAAAGTCATGGGTTCCAGGAGAAAACCATCAATGGGCTTAGTCTCTGCTTTCCCACCCCACCCCCTTTCCTATAATCATCAAGGCCTTCTTCTTACATTAATAGATATTTTGACTGCCCAGACTCCTCAGGATGGGATTATAGAACACCTCAAAATTCTGAGATTTTCTTCATGCCTCCCCCATGCTTAACATTCTAAGAGGTACTGCCCAGACTTGGAAGTCCGCAAATGACTTAGCCTTTTCCTTGGAAAACAGAAATGGACTTTATTCAATCAGCCTGAGCTTGAGTCTCAGGTGTGGGATAAGGAACAGGATCAGTTGTCAACCTGGATGGGAATTGAGTGGGTCCACCCAGTCTAATCCCCTCATTTGACATAGGAGGTAGCCCTGAGCCCCAAAGAAGATAACTTACTCAGGAACCCACTGGGGACAGGCCACAGGGAACAGGCACAGGCAGGATGGGCCCTCTGGGTCTTTCATTTCCAAATTCACTGAAGAAGTCAAACCGAGGTGGTGAGGAAATGGGACCAGGCAGGAGAGAAAGACATGTGAGCAGACAGGCATGGAACACCACTGACATGGTAATGCAAGCTTTGCCTAACCTCTCCCAGAGGGGACAGAAGTGACTTGGGGAGGAGGAATCTGCAGCACTTTCAGACCCAGCCCTGCCCTGCTCTTCTCCCTGTACACATTTCCTTTCTCAGAATCCATCAACAGTATTTAAATTACCAAAAGTGAATTGGAGTTATATTGAGGAAGGTTCTACACAATAATCATCTATATTCACTGACACATCTGAAATTCCCAAGGTAGGTTGAAAAGAAGGTAGAACTTGGAGCTTGACTTAGGAAACACTTGCTCATATGGCCAAGAGTGTCCTATATGTCCCCTTGCTGTGAAGGACTTTGGCATGCATGGGATTTTGTGGGAGATTCCTATTCTCTGCATTGGGGTCTCCATTTCACTTGTTTCTGGTCCTTTTTCTGCATTCCCTCTGGACTGCAGGATCGCCTCAGGACCAAGTATAATCAGTGGAGATATTTCTAGGGTTCCTTCTGAAGTCCCAATAACTGATTCTATGACTGCTTCTGCATGGGTTTTCTTGTTGCTCTCCTTGACTCATATTTGCCAGGCAACTGATTAATAGGATTCTGGTTGAGATCCTATTGTCATCATGACTGAGGATATATGGACGGTCATAAGAGCAAACTTGTAGAGATATGAGGGGAAGTGTTCAGGAGTGTGTGCTGTCACCCAGTTTTTCCATGTCTACTCTGAACCTGTGCAGGGCCAACACACAGACTGTGGAAAGATTTCTGGGGTGCCTCCTAGAGCTCACCCTCAGCCCCCACTGTGAGTGATGTAATTCTGTGTGGATTTTGGTTGTCCGTTCCCTTTTCTGAACCACAGGCATACTTTGGGGCAATGCTGGCCTCCTTCTAGCTGTGCTTTTCCATCATTCTGGTTTATGTGGTCTACAAACTCTTCCTGGATCCAGATTAAGGATCCTGGCCCAAATTTCATCATTGCCCCCTCTCCCCCTACTTGCTGTGGAGGCCTGGGCCATGGCTGAGATTTTGTATAAGATTACCTTCCTCTATATCGGTGCCTCCATTTCAGGAGCTTTGGATCCACTTCCTGCTTTCCCTCTAGAATGATGAATTGCGTTGGGCCCACGTTTATTCATTGTACATGATTTTCGGCGGTCCAAGGGGTTGATTCACCAACTGCTTCTGCATGGACTTTCTTGTTGCTCTCTTTGACTCATTTTCACCAGGCAGCTGATTAATCAGATTATGATTGAGGTCCCATTGTCAGTCAAGATGGAGGGAATCTTGATGGTCACAAGAACAACTTTTATGGATACGAAGGGATCTGTTCAGTAGTAGGTAGTGTAGACTCACGGTGAAAGCCAGCTCTAAGTTGAGAGCTTTGTTTCAGATTCAAACTCCTTTCCTCTATCAAACTGTTTGTAGGGAATTGGCCCATGTGCAGAAGCTCCCTGTCACCCAGGAGACTTTTCTCAGAAACCTCCATGTGCCCAGATCAATTTCTGGGGGGTTTCCTCCACAGAGCCCCTTGGAGGACTTCCTGCTGTGGCACCTGGCACCTTGGAAGCTTCCTGGGTCCCCCATGAGGGGCATTGAGGCTCGTTGCATATGTTCACTTGAGCGGAACACTTCCTCTGTGTTCCAGCTACATAGCATCAGTATCCCTCCATCCAAAATTTCTCTGACCTCATTTTCTTTTACCAATTTGTTTCTGAGATTGGTTGGTTTTTGACCATTCCTCTCCTTTACCCTGTGCAGTTGATTTGGGGAATTCTGGCCAGGTACTCAGTCCCTCTTCATCCAGGGGCTGGCTACACTCCAGTCCTTGTCCATGGATCAGGACAGTGGATGGCTGTTGGGACCTGGGTTCTTACACCCTGCTGGGAAACATTGCTTCCCTCTTAGGCTTTTGTGCTGCACCTTGCTCTTCTCTTTGCCTGGGTCTGCATTTCAGGCCATTCAGGCCCCTCTGATGCTTTCCATGGATACACTGGATCTGTCCTGGGCTGACTGGCCCTCTCTGCATAGATTTCTGTGGTGCCTCCCTAGAGTCTGTAGCACAGAATGCAAATCCTCAGCTTTCCTTTGTCCACTCTGTAACCTGTCATCATGTTATCTTTCCAGGCTAAACTGTTACTATTCTCCTTCAGCCATTCTGGGGTTCTGCCTTACTGGATGTTCTTCCTGCCACCTCGAGCCTGCTTTTGAGGTTAGACCTATGTTGCCTGAAAGCTTCCTTCTTTCTTCAAGCTTTGGCTTGACCCAGCCCAGCCTTTCTGGCCAAGCTGCTACCACTTGCATTTGCCACTTCCCTTTGCCAATCTTTCACCCCCTTCCAGCCCCAAAACAATAATCGGACTGAGTTAGACACTCTCTCTCTACAAAAATCAGCTCCTCCTGCTCATGGCTCTCTGAGTCCTTTGCCGGGAACTCAGCTTAGATTGCAGACAAAGATGCTTTGAAGATTCTGAATCATCTTTCAGGCTTTTCCTCAAAGGAATCTTGTAGGCTGAGGACAAAAAATTGTTTCAAAGTTATCAGATAAAACTGCTGAAAAAACGTTTGTGGTATGAAAAATCATTATATATCATCAGAAGGAGTATAGGGTAGTGGATAAAAAGTTGGCCTTGTGGAGTTTGGGGACGTGGGTTTGAATTTAGCCTCTCTTGGGAGCTGTCACAGTGGGCAAGTGATCTAACCTCTTTGCCTCTGTTTCCTCCTCCGTGACATCCCTTCTCAGCTCCATACCTGTGCCCCTATGACTGTGATGTTGTTTCCACAGGACGTTTTGGGGTTTCCCTCTCCCATCAGGTAGAGCCTTGAATCATGTATTTTTTCCTCTCTTTTCTTTCAGAAATTCGTATTGAAAACATTCCACCAAAAACAGAAGTCATTTATATAGACTGGCAGAGCTGAGTCATCGCGGCCCCTTGGCCAGCCCATCACAGTCACCAGCAGTCCCCCTCCCTGGGACCTCTTGGCTTTTCCAAAGGCCCCCTACTGGTTCCTTGGCATTCCCTCAGCAGCCCGTAGGGGTGTGTTGCGTTAGTTATTAGATCTGATCCCTGCGGCTCTCCTTGGAACTAACCCTTTCCCTCCCCCCCCCCATCATCCCCTCCACTTCTACATTGATTCTTTGCTCTCCAGGCTCCACTCCTCGTCTCCCCCCTGTCTGGCCCAGGTCTTTGGCTGGGCTCCACCTCTGCATGCTCTACCCATTCCCTCTTTGTTGGTTTGGCCACCTCCTTCCCCTCAGGGATCGCATGCACTAGTTACTTGTTTCTTTCCACAGACCCAGGAGGCCCTCTTTCCCCAGCCCCACCTCCACCTTGGCTGTGACTACAAGGGTCCTGTGTCGGGGTACTTAAGGAATCCATGGGATGTTCTTCTGTTGGCATCCCCTCTGGCCCGACGCCCCCCAGCACTCAGCCCCACACTCTGATCAGCGCTGTGGCTGGAGGGTGCTGCTGCTCTAACTCTAGCTCCCAATGCAGGGCTTTACCTTTCCATTCGAGCCCTCTTGCCTGGCAGCTCCCGCACCCAGAAGAAGAGGAAATCAAGGAGGGTCTGCTGCCTGTGTCCGAGGCCAGCCTCCACAGGCGCACTGGGCTGTTGAGTTGGAAGCCAGACCATGAGAAGGCAAGGGAGTGTTGATCAACAGGCTACCTTAGCCTCCCGCAGCGCCAAGAGACTGGAGGAGCAGGTAGAAGCCTGCCTCAAGGCGGCAGAATCTCACGAGGCGAATAGAGTGCCTCTGTGTGCTTGCTGCCAGAGCCTACGAGCAAACTAGCCTGTCCCTGAGCAAGTCCCAGCAGCTGAACGCGGCCGCCCCGGCGCTGAATGACGTGGTCGCTTTGTACCTGGAGAGCAGCGAGGTAGACTTCTGGGACACGACCTGGAGGCCCTTCAGGCAGCTGCTCCAGAGCCAGGTCCCGTACCAGAGGGTGGACCTCTACCGGTGGGCGTCCGATCTATTTGAGGGGGAGGACCGCTTCCTGCCCGCTCTGGACTTCCCTGGCCCAGCCTTCAAGGCGCTGCTGAGGAATAAGATCTACGGGGACACTGCGATCTGCCTCCCCCACGGAATGCACATGTATATGGAGGTAGAGGACTTCTCCTTGTGCCACAAGAGATCCGTGGTGCAGTGTCTAGCCCACCTGTTTCACCTGGAATTCCCCGGCGCCTCCAACTGCGGTGGAAGACAGCCGTTCCCTAATTCTGACTTTCCAAAGCAGCCACGAGTGTTTGGTGATGGAAAAGTGGCTGAATTCATTTAAAGACCAGGACCAAGACGGAGTGGACCAGGTCTGCAGCTGTCCAGTCTTCAACCCCACGGACCAAGAGTACAGGAATAGGATCACATTGCTTATGGTACCTGACATCGGGAACCTGGGGGCCACTATTTTCCCACCTTCATCTGCATGCATGTCGCCCTCCCACAAAGACTTTCATGCAGACACAGTAACAGAGGAGGAGGAGGAGGAGGACGAGAACGAGAAGGAGGAGGAAGTGAAAGAGGAGGAGGAAAAAGTGGAGGAGGAGGAGGAAGAGGAGGGGAAGGGGAAGGATGAGATGGAGGAGGAGGAAGAGGAATGTGTCCTCTCTACATCCATGGAATGAATGTACCATCTCTTTATCTGTGCTTTCTAGAACAATGAGGTAAAAACAATAAACGTCCTGTTATACCTGTCCTGTGTGTGTATGTGTGAGCGTGAGTGTGTCCTCTGTCCCATCATACCTATGCTCAGCCTCTTTACTTCAAACGAGCCTGGAAGCCCTTGGGTTCCTCCCCCTTCCTAATGACCCCTCTGTCCTAACCTTTCAGAGCAGATCCATTCTTTCCATGGCTAAATATTACCCCGTTACTCATTGGTAATTGCTGAGTCAAAGCCGTGGGTTCCAGTAGCAAACTATTAATTAGGTTATTCTCTGCCTTGCCACAAACATCCCCGCCCCTTTGTGTCCTTTCCCCATGAATCTCAGGACCTAGTTCCTGCATTCGTGGACATTTTATGAACCAAACTCCTTAAAATGAGATTATAGAACACCTACAATTTGGTAGACTTTTTTCCTGCGTCTCTCATGGTTACCGCTTTAAGACACACTGCCCAGATCTTGACGTGTGCAAGTGACTTAACCATTTCCCTGGAAAATGGAAATGAACTTTATTCAATCAGCTTGAACTTGAGACTCATGTGTGGAATGAGGAACAAGAGCAGTTGTCAGCGTGGATGGGACTTGAGTGGGTCCACCCAGTCTAATCCCCTCATTTTTCCGTGACAGGTAGCCCTGGAGCCCAAAGAAGTTAACTTGCTGAGGAACACACTGGTGACAGGCTGCAGGGAGAATGGACAGACAGGATGGACCCTCTGGGTCTTTCAGTTCCAAATGCAATAAAGAAGTGAAATCAAGTTGGAGAGGAAATGGGACCAGACAAGGGAGAACGATATGTGACCAGGGAGGCATGGAGCACCACTGACATGGTAATGCATGCTTTGCCTAACCTCGCCCCAAAGGGACAGAAGTGCCTTTTGCAGCAGAAATCTGTAGCATCTTTCAGACCTATTCCTGCCCTTCTTTTCATTTGGAGCAAGATTGAGGAATGTTCTACAGAATAATCATCTAAACTCATTGAGACGTCTGAATTTCCCCAGGTAGGTTGCAAAGAAGGTAGCACTTGAAAGTTGACTTAGGAAATACTTGCTAACAATTTGAAATACCCCAAAGAGAAATATATTGTCTCAAGACAAAATAGGTCCCCAAGCCCACGAAATCTAGCAGCAAAAACTAGCTGACTTCTTGCTGGTTTCCTGCACTGGAGGTCCTTGCCCAGGAGTTGGACTGAAATGGACTCGGAATTCCCCTCCACCTTTCTAATTCTCTTCCTACTTGTAGCCCATTAAAGATGCAGATTGTTTTCAAAGCTTGGAGACAACTAGTTGAACTCGCCTGGACATCTTTGGAGTGTTTCCTGGATGACACGATATGACTATATGGATAGACCCTAAAAGAAAATTGCCTCCAGCGTTCTGTTGGCTCTCATGTTAATGAATCTGTGAAAAATCTTGTGTATTCATTCCTTCCCAAAAGAACACTGAAAGTAGAACAAGTTCCCATCAATGTGACAGCCTCTCCACCAATCAACAAATTCTGGTTCCTTCCATGGAGGGGTGGTCCTCTTAGGCTTGCTTTGTGTATCCTCCACCCGTCTGGCAGCTTGGTGAAGACTCAGAACACTTTCAGAAAAATATCCTTCAATGCAGAGAATATGTAGAATTTCAAGGGAACTAATTATGTTGAAATCAATATGTATTTGTTTTTCTCCAGGAAATGTAATGGATGCCCTGAAATACATCAGAATGATGCTGCCCTAGGAAATATTGTGTTACAAGGTAAATGAGGTCATAAAGAGAGGTTTCCTTAGTGATGCTTTCATGTTCACTTCCAGTCACAGACGCTTTTATGATGTGAATGTGGATGCCCCTGTAGAATGCCTACCAGAAGTATTCTTATCCATTTTCCCTTCTGTCCCCTCTCTCCACCCCTGCCAGAGTATAGCAGTGCTTTAAAGACCTATGAGTGCACAGACCAGAGTATTTATTTTCACAGCAGTGGAGATCCAACTCTACTCTCAATTCTACTTACCAAAAAGAAATTCTGCAATAGTGAATTAGTTTACTGAGAGCAGCATAGTAAGCTTTTGAAGTGAGTGTTTCTTGGACAGTGCTTTTCTTTTCTTTTTGTGCTTTGGATATGTGATGTCATTGATGTGGAGAACTCTCAGGATGAAAACTTACTCCACAGATCAACCTCATTGAGCTTCTTGGTGAGAGACTTGGCTGCTCGAGGTGGGACTTACCAACCAGACCTGACGTCACTTTTCTGATTCCTGGCCTGACTCCTCCATCGACCACTCCATGATCCTTTTGTCTTCTCGTTGTAGCATGTATTTGAAAGAAAACAAAATATAGCATCTATGCCAAAACGTGCCTTTTTGCCGTCAGTGGCACTTGAGTCATTTTAAGGTAGTGACCTAGGAGAACAAACCACAAAGTAGAAAACAGTGATGTTTTGTTATAGGTATGAAACCAGATCTCTGGAAAACCTCTTTTCCATGTTGAATTTTGTCAGTGTTTCCCCATTTTGTCTCTCTCCTCATGATTCAATGGGGACAAGACGAATGGGCTGCTAATTTCAATGGCTTTGCTGGAAACATGTCATTCGATATATCATTCCATGGAATGCAGAATTCCTTGACAAAGAACCTACAGGCTTGACAGTTATGAAAAGAAAGCTAAAAGTTTAAAAGGAAGTCACTGCCCTTTTCATTGAACTTCTACTGACAATTATGACTGAGCAAATATTGAGGGTCAGAAGGGGTTCTTTGAACAGATTTGAGGGGGTCATTTCTGAGCTCCATGGAAGGGCCCTCTGCTGTGAATGCCTGCTTCAAGTTGGGGGCTTCCTTTCAGATTCCTCCTCTTTTGTTTTATGACATTCCTTGCAGGGAACTGTCTCTTCCTCAGATGGTCTCTCTAACCCAGGGGATTTTCCCAGTAATCACAGCAACATTGCATCAGTTTCTGTGGTGTTCCTTCAAAGAGCTCCCTGCAGGACCTCCTGCTTTCTCTGTTCCTGTGTTCCCCTTCCTGGACATTCAGGCCCAGTGTTTGTGTTCAGGTGAGTAGAACACTTCTTCTGTGGTCCACCTACAGGCCCTGATGTAGCATGAGTGTCCCTCCATCCAAAGTCTCTCTGGACTCATTTTTTTAACCAGTTATTTCCTGGGTTGTATTTGTTTTGGAATGTTCTTCTCTTTTTCGTGAGAGAGTTCATTTGGGGGATACTGGCCTAGTACTGAAGTCCCTCTTGAACCAGGGACTTTCTGCTCTCCAGTCATTGTTCATGGCTCGCTTCAGCGTGTTGGTGCTGCAACCTCTGGTGGGACTCCCTGCTGTGAAACATGCCTTCCCTCTTAGCCTTTTATGTTGAAGATTCCTCTTCTCTTTGCTTGGGTCTAGGCCCCTCTGCTGCTTTCCATATATACACTGGAACTGTCCAGGGCCAACAGGCTGTCTGTGGATAGATTTCTTGGGTGTCTGCTACAGCCCATCCTCACCCCCATCCCCACTGTTAGTGCTTGAATTCTGGGGGGATTCTGCCTGCCCCTTCCCTTTTCCTGATCAGGGAAACACTTAAAGGGTACATTAGGAAGGTCCTGTGTGCACTTTTCCTCCATAATACTTTCCAAAGTGTGGGGACTGTTGCTAAATGGATGTGAGGGAATCTTATCAAGTGTTGTCTAGGCCCCCCTGCTGTGATGGCTGGTGCTTTGGATGAGATATTTGGAAGATTCTCATTCTGTTTCTTTGGGTCTCCATTTCAGGTGCTGCTGGTCAACTTCCTCTTTTCCATCTAGACTGAAAGAATGCCTTGGGAACATGTGTAGTCAGTGGTGTAATTTCCCGGGTCATGAGTAATGCCCAGGTAGCTGGTTTACTGACGACTTCTACATGGGCTTTCTTGATTCTTTCTGACTCTCTTTCCACTGGGTAGCTGATATTACTGGACTGTGTTTGAGATCCTATTGTCAGTCATGACTGAGGGAATATTGCATGTTACAAGCACTTGTTTGGACAGATTTGAGGGGATCTCTTCTGTTGTCCTTGGAAAGACCCCTTGCTGTGTCTTTGTGCTCCAAGTTGGGGACTTTGCTTCAGAATCATCCTGTCTTGTTCTATGGCATACTTAGCATGGAATTTGGCCCACCACTGATGCCCCTCCTCATCCAGAAGGCTCTTCTCAGTACCCGGAATGTCCCTGGATACATTTCACTGGGGTTCTCTCACCATCGCCTCTTGGCAACTCTTTGTGTTCCTATCTGTCTATCCGTGTATCCCCTTCTGTCTCTCTGTGTTTCCCCGTCTGTCTGTGTCCTCATTTGTCTGTCCGTGTGCCCTCATCTGTTGAGTGTCCACATCTGTCTGTGTCGCAAGTGTATGTTTTTGTGTCCCAATCTGTCTGTGTTCACATCTCTCTGTCTATATGTTCCCATCTGTGTTTCCCAATCTGTCTGGCCATGTGTCACCCTCTGTCAGTGTCTCCCCATTTGCCTGTGTGTCCCCCTTTGTCTCTCCTTGTTTCCCCGTTTGTTCCTGTATCCCCTACCTTTTTGTCCATGTTTCCCCACCTGCCCTTATGTCCTCCTCTGTCTGTTCGTCCCTATCTCTCTGTCTGTGTGTCTCCATGTGTGTTTCTGTATGTTCCCCTCACTACGTGTATCCCCATCTCTCCATGTGTCTCCTATCTGTCCGCGTTTAATCTCTCTGTCTACAAATCCCTCTTCCATCTTTCCGTTTTTCCCCACCTTTCTGTGTGACCCATATCTGTTCGTGGTTCTCCTAACTGTCCATGTGTCCTCATATCTCTGCGTCCTCATTGCTCTATGTGTCTCCTATCTTTCTACATTTCCTCATCTGCTTGTTTGTCTCCAGCTCTCTGTCCATGTGTCCCCATTTGTTTCTCTGTGTATCCCCGTTAGTCCGTCTGTGGTTCCCCATTTGTCTGGGTTTTGCAATCTGACTATCCACGTGTTCTGTTCTGTCTGTAAGTGCCCATCTGTCTGTCCGTGTGTCTACAATCTATTCATGTGTCCCCATCTGCATGCGTGTCCTCCTCTCTCTGTCTGTGACTCCTTCTCTCTGCGTGTCCCCATCTGTCCATGAGTCTCCTATAGATCCGTGTGTCCCAGTTTCTATGTCCCTAGCTGTCTGTCTCTGCGTCCCCATCTCTCCATCTGTATTTCCCCATCTGTGCGTGTGTCCACATCTGTGTGTCCCCATCTGCACTCATGCACCCATCTGTCTGTCTGTGACTCCAGCAGCTGTCTGCTCTACAGGTATTGTTTATAGATGCCATTACTGGACTCTAGGGTGGGACCCCCTGCTGTGAGCCTTGACTTCCCTCAGATGTTTGTGTTGCAGATTCCTCTCCTCTTTGCCTGGATCTGGATTTCAGGACATTCCGGTATCCTCTGCTGCTTTCCATGGATACACTGGATCTATCCTTGGCTGACTTGCCATCTGGGGATAGATTTCTGGGGTGCCTCCCTAGCGCCTGCAGCACAGGATCCAAATGCTCAGCTTGGACTTTTATCACCTCTGCAACCTGCCATCATATTCTCTTTCTAGCTTACAGCACCACTACTTTCCTTCAGCGATTCTGTGCTTCTGTCTTCCCGGGCAGTTCTTGTTCTTCCTTCCACCCTGTGCCTGCCCTTGAGCTTAGACCTATCTTTGCAGAAAGCTTCCTTCTCCCTTCAAGACTTGGCTTGACCCAAGAGAGCCTTTCTTGCCCAGGTGCTATCACTGGTGTGATTCCTTTCCCAACATTTCCCCAACTTCCAGCCATGACACAAGAATCTAACTCAATTGGACCCTCCCTCTCCAATCATCACCTCGTCTTGCTCATGGCTCTCTGAGTCCCTTGCCTGGAACTCAGCTTCGATCCCATCCAAAGAAACTTGGAAGATTCTGATCCATTTTTCAGGCTTTTCTCAAATGGGATCTGGCAGGCCTCAGCAAAAAAAAAGTTGAAACGTTAGAATTTCTATGGAAAATATTGAAAATATTTTATATGTAATATGGCAAATATGGAGTTAAAACTCCTATGGAAAATATTATTTTATTAAACTCATTGTATATCATCAGAGGATTATGTAGTGGACAGAAAGCTGGACTTGTGGAGTTGGGGACCTGTGTTTGAACGAAGCCTCCCTTGGTATCTGGGTTACACTGGGCAAGTCATCTAAGCTCTGTGCCTCTGTTTCCTCCTCTGTTGAATGGAATGACCTATGCTTTCCCTTCCCAGCTCCATACCTGTGATCCTATGACTTTAATGTTGTTTCAATAGGACATTTCAGGATTTCCTTCCCTCATAAAGCCCACCTTTGGGTCATGTTTTTTTTTTTCCTCTCTTTTCTTTCAGCAATTAGTAGTAAAAACTTTCCCCAAAAATTTAAAAGTCATTTTTAAAGACTAGCAGAACTGAATCCCTGGTGATAGAGGGTAAGCCCTGGCCAGGCTAATCTCTTGGCCAGCAGCCCCCTTCCCCGTGGTCCTTTGCGGTTCCAGGTGACATCCTTAGTTTTTGAAAGCTGCCTCCCACCAGGTTGTTTGGCATGCCCTCACCAGCCTACAGGGGTCTGATGTGTTCTTGACTAGGTCTGAGGCCTGTGGCTCTCCCTGAGAGCAACCCAGGCCCCTCCACCTCCCACCCTGTGTTCCAATCTGCCTCTCCATTGGCCCTTTGTTCTCCAGGCTCCCCTTCTGGTCTCCCCCTAGTCTGGCCCAGGTCTTTGTCTCCCCAGTGCTAAGTGCTCTACAGACTCCCTCTTTGCTGGTTCAGCCACCTCCTTGCCCCTATGGATTGCTTGGGAGAGGCCCTTCTTGCTCCCCATGGACCCAGGAGGCCTTCTATCCCTGGCCCCACCTCCACCGTGGCTGTGACTACAGGGCACCTGTGTTGGGGTTCTTCTGGACTCAATAGGATGTTCCATTGGCACCACTCCCCCCACAACTCAGTCCCACACTCTGCTGGGTTCGGTTGCTGTGGTAAGCTCTGAGTGGGTCTCTACCTCTCTCTCTGTCTCTCTGTGTGTCTCTCTGTCTCTCTCTGTCTCTCTCTCTCTCTCTCTCTGTCCATCTCTCTGTCTCTGTCTCTGTCTGCTTCTGTCTCTGTCTGTCTGTCTGTCTGTCTCTCTCTCTCTCTCTCTCTCTTTCTCTTTCTCTCTGTCTCTCTTTCCTCTCTCCAGGCCTATGTCTGGATATCAGACCATTCAGACCCCTCAACTGCTTTGCATGTCCACACTGGAGCTGTCCCAGGCAGACAGGCAGTCTGTGGATAGATTTTTGGGCTGTCTCCAAGAGCCCATCCTCAGCCCCTGACCTGTGAGTGATTGAATTCTGGGTAGATTCTGACTTTGCATTGTGTTTTCTTGAGCAGGAACACACTTTAGGGAAATTCTGGCCTAGTTCTAGCTGTGCTTTTCCACCGTTCCACTTGGTCAGGTCTGTTGGTGGATCAAGGTTAGATTTCTGGGATGTCTGCTAGAGCCCAGCCTCAGTCTGCCACTGTGAGTAGTTGAATTCTGGGTGGATCTTGGCTGTCTGTTCCCTTTCTTCCCCAGGGGGACACTTTTCTGGTACTTTGATGAGGGTCTGGCTCTGCTTGTGCTCCATTGCACATTCTGAGATCTGGGGATTGTTGTTGGATGGCCGTGAGGGAATCTGGCCTAGAGTAGGTTCCCCTGCTATGAAGGCCTGTGGCATGGATGTCATTTTCTGGGAGATTCCCTTTCTCTTTAACTATGTCTGCATTTCAGGTGCTTTTCGTCCACTTCCTGCTTTCCCTCCTGACTGAAGGAGGGCCTTGGGACCAAGTGTTATCTGTGGAGACGTCTGTAGGGTCATTGGTAGGTCCATGTGCCTGTTTCACTGACTGCTTTTGTATGGACTTTCTTGTTTTATTTTCTGATGGTCTTTGTAACTGGGCAGCTGATTGAGGTGATTCTGGTTGAAATTCCACTGTCAGTCATGACTGAGCGAACATTCTGGTTCACAAGCTGTGTCTGTGTGCTCCAAGTTGGGGAGTGCTTCAGAATCATCCTCTGTTGTTCTATGGCACACTTAGCAGGGATTTGTCCCCACCGCTGATGTACCTCCTCATTCAGGAAGCTCTTTCCAGTACCCAGAATGTCCCTGGATCCATTTCAGTGGAGTTCCCTCACCATCGCCTCTTGGCAACCCTGTGTCTTCATATCTGTCTATCCGTGTGTCCCCTTCTGTCTGTATGTCCCTATTTGTTTGTTCGTGTGTCACCATCTGTCTGTGGTCCCCATCTATCTGTCCGTGTGCCCTCATCTGCTGTGTGTCCCCATCTGTCTGTGTTGCAGTTGTATGTTTTTGTGTCCCACTCTGTCTGCCTGTGTGTCTACATCTGTCTGTCCATATGTCACCATCTGTGTTTCCCAATCTGTCTGGCCATGTGTCACCCTCTGCCAGTGTCTCCCCATCTGTCTATGTGTCCCCCTTTGTCTCCTTTTTTCCCCTTTTTTCCTATACCCCCTACCTGTTCGTCCATGTTTTCCCACCTGCCCTCGTGTCTTCATCTGTCCGTTTGTCCCCATTTCTCTGTCCGTGTGTCCCCATGTGTCTGTCTGTGTGTTTCCCTCTCTTCATGTATCCCTATCTCTCCGTGTGTCTCCTTTCTGTCCACGTGTGCCCTCTGTGTCTACGTATCCCACTTCTGTCTGCCCATGTTTCCCCAGCTGTCTGTGTGTCCCATATCTGTCTGCGTTTCCCCCAGGTCTGTGTGTCCCCATGTATTTGTCCATGGGCCCGCATCAGTCTGTGTGTCTCCATCTACCTGTGTGTGTTCTGACTATCCTTCCCCATCTACGTGTATGCCATTCTTTCTGTCCTTGTGTCCCCATGGGTTTGTCCCTGTGTCCCCATCGTTCTGTGTGTCCCCATCTCCCTGTATGTCTTCTATCTGTCCTTGTATCCCCATGTGTGTGTTCTTGTGTCCCGATCACTCTGTCTGTGTGTCCACATCTGTCCGTCTGTCCCCATGTGTGTTTGTCCACGCATCCGCATAGATCTGTTTGTCTCCATCTTCCTGTGTGTCTTCTATCTGTCCTTGTGTTCTCATGTGCCCTTCTGTCCCCTTCGGTCTGTCTGTGCACCCTGTTCAGTTTGTGTTCGCATCTCTCTATGTTTCCCTATATGTCTCTGTAATGCCCGTGTGTCTGCTCTGTCTGTGTGTCCCACATCCATCCGTCCATGTTTACCCACCCATCCTTGTGTCCCTATGTCTCGATTCGTGTGTCCTCATCTGTCTGTGTGTCCCCTATCTCTCTCTTTGTCCCGCTCTGTCTGTCCATGTGTCCCCATCTGTCTTTCTGTGTGTCCCCATCTATCCGTGGTGCTCCTAACTGTCCGTGTATCCCCATATCTCTCTGTCCATATCGCTCCATGTGACTTCTATCTGTCTATGTGTCCCTATTTGCCTTTTTGTCCCCAGCTGACTGTCCCTGTGTCTGCATTTGTTTGTCTGTGCATCCCTGTTTGTCTGTCTGTGTTTCCCCATCTTCCTGGGTTTTGCAATCTGATTATCCACGTATCCCCATCTGTCTGTCTGTGACTCCTTCTCTGTGCGTGCCCACATCTGTCCGTGTGTCTCCTATAGGTCCGTGTTTCCCCGTCTCTGTATCCCTAGCTGTCTGTCTGTGTGTCCCCATCTCTCTTTCCTTGTTTCCCCATCTCTCCGTGTGTCCACATATGTGTGTCCTCATCTGTCCGTGTGTCCCCATCTGTCTTTTTATCCACATCCGTCCGTGTGTCTCCTAATGTTCCCATCTATCTGTGTTTCCTCACCTGTATTTCCGTGTGTCCCCATCTGTCTGTCTGTGTATCTCCATCTGTCCGTGGTTCTCCTAACTCTCCGTGTGTCTCCACATCTCTGTGTCCATATCGCTTCATGTGTCTCCTATCTGTCTATATGTCCTCATCTGCCTGTTTGCCCCCAGGTGACTGTCCGTGTATCTCCATTTGTCTGTCTGTGTATCCCTGTTTGTCTGTCTGTGTTTCCCTATGTGTCTGGGTTTTGCAATCTGTCTATCCACGTGTCCCCATCTGTCTGTCTGTGACTCCTTCTCTGTGGGTGTTTTCATCTATCCGTGTGTCTCCTATAGGTCCGTGTGTCCCCGTCTCTGTTTCCCTAGCTGTCTGTCTGTGTGTCCCCATCTCCCTTTCCGTGTTTCCCCATCTGTCCATGTGTTCACAACTGTGTATCCCCATCTATCTGTCCATGTGTCCCAAAACGTCCGTGTGTCTCCTTTCTGTCCATGTGTCCCCCTGTGTCTGTCCATGTTTCCCCATCTGTTTGTGTGTCCGCATCTGTCCGTGTGTGCTCATCAGTCTGTCCATGTTTCCCCTTCTGTCCATGTGTCCCACAATCTCTTTCCATGTTTCCACATTGGTCTGTCTCTAGGAAATTGATGGGTAGAGGGAAAGGGAGTGGTGGAATAAAGAGAATATGGAGGTGGTGAAGGAAAGGAGTGACATACGACTCCTAAAGAGGGACTGGCTTGGTGGAAAAAGAAGGGGAAGAAAGGGGTGGAGAAGAAAAAGTGTTTGAATAGAGAAGGAAAGGCAGAGAAATAGGGGTTAGAGAAGAGTTAGAGAGATGAAGAGTGGGGAAGAAAGAAGGGGAACGTGGAAAGAATGGAGAGAGAGAGAGAATGGGTGGGAAGGAGACTGGAGAAAAGTGGTAGTGGTTGGTGGGAGGGAAACAGAGAGAGAGGGATGGGTCAACGAGATGGGGAAAGAAAAGCAAGGGGTAGAAATAGAAGGAAAGATAGGGTGGAGGAAGGTAAAGAGAGAGGGGGTTGTGAAGAGTATGGTCTGGGAGAGATAACTCAGAAGAAAGAGAAGGAAGTAAAGAATGATAGCAAAAAGGTGATGATCACCCGACAGGCTACAGAGAGTGAATTCAAGTCACCAGGTCATGTGGGATCTCAGTGTCACGGTGCATTCCATCTCTCTGGCATGGCAGTCTTCTATCTGTACTTTTTTTGTCCCACACACTTTATGCTCTTTGAGTGGATTTCACAACTTCATCAGCTTTCAGGAGTGGTTGAATTTCTAACCAATATAGGAGAGAAATAAGAGGAGATGGGTACAGAAAAAGAGGAGGGAGGGAGGGAGAGAGAGAGAGAGAGAAAGAGAGAGAGAGAGAGAGAGAGAGAGAGAGAGAGAGAGAGAGAGAGAGAGAGAGAGAGAGAGAAAAGAAGTAGGAGTAAGAGAAGGGGAAGAAGAAGAAGAAGAAGAAGAAGAAGAAGAAGAAGAAGAAGAAGAAGAAGAAGAGGAAGAAGGAGGAGGAGGAGGAGATGATTTGGTGAGTTCATGTGATCTGCTCTGGGAGGACCCCCTTGTCAGGTCAGTGACAGAATAGGCAGATGGTTTAGCCAAGTAAATGATGATAAGACATAGTAAAATATTTGTGGAGTGGATTAATGGCCCTGGACTGTGTGTTTGTCCTTCATTGACGAAGAAGACCATGCCATCAGAGAAACAATAACATGACTTGCATTTCACTTTGTTTTGAGCAAGGGAGGGCTGTGCAGGTCACCAGCCTCACTTCTCCAGAGCCATCTGAATCCAGTGACCAGACATTCATCAGGATGACTGAAGATGACCCAGGATGAGGCAATTGGGGTTAAGTGACTTGCCTAAGGTCACACAGCTATTGAGTGTCAAGTATCTGAGGTGAGGAACTCAGATCCTCCTGACTCCTGCACTGGTGCTCTATCGACTGCACCACCTACCTACCCTATCCCTGGACTAGAATACAGCAAAAGGACATATGTTTCTTTAATGAAAAGAGGGTAGAATCTAGCCAGTACATATAGGTGGGCATGACTTCTCCCTTGCCCATGTATCCAGAAGACCTTTAAGTGCTGGTGATAAAGGGAGGATGAGGATAGTTTCCATCAGTAAGCATGGGTCATGCCAGAGGAAACTTGTATTCTGTGGTTTCAGGTCCCTCTTAAATCCAACCTTTGATGGGAAACTTTTAATCAGTTTTAGGATTTATGCCCCTATAAACATTGTGAACTTGTATGTGCAGGGTGATAGGAAGAGGGAAGGAGAGCAGGCAACAGGGAGAAGTGGAAGAGACAGAGGTAAAGAGGAACGATGAGAGGGAGAGGGTAGGGGGAGTGAAAGATAGGATGTCCTTGTCAGGTTAAGGAAAGAATAGGCTGATGGGTCAGTCTTGACAGTGCCAGTGAGACATCTCAGTGAAACACTATGGTGAGTGGAAAATGGGGCCCTGGACTAGAATACTGCAAAATGATCCATTTTCGTAAAATGGAAAGAGGGTAGAATCTGGACAATATAAGCCAGTGGGTTTCACCTCTCTCTCCTCTCTCCTCTCTCTCTCTCTCTCTCTCTCTCTCTCTCTCTCTCTCTCTCTCTCTCTCTCTCTCTCCCTCCCTCTCTCTCTCTCTCTGTCTCTCTCTCTGTCTCTCTGTCTCTCTCTGTCTCTGTCTCTCTGTCTCTCTCTGTCTCTGTCTCTGTCTCTGTCTCTCTCTCTCTCTCTCTCTCTCACTCTCTCTCTTCCTTTCTCTTAAGGTTCTAGCACACATTCAAATACGGCCAAAAAAGGAGAGTGAAGATATTTACCCACAATGAGCAGAGGTCAGACCAGAGTAGTCATACAATCTGTGGCCTCAAGTAACTCCTAAAACCTGACCTTCTTCAGAAAACTTTTCCTCAGTGTTATGATGAATTCAACTTACTCCCGCTGTGATCTGGAATAAGTCACTTGTGTAAGTGACCAAGAAAAATGGAGAAGGAGATAGGGATTGAGATGGAGGTAAGGGAAAGGTGGGTAAAGAGAGGGGTAGAGGTGGAAGAGACAGAGGTAGAGTCAGGAAAAGAGGGAGAAAGGAGAGGGGAAAAGAAAAGGAAACAAAGAAGGAAATGGAGAAAGCAGGAGAGAAAGAGAAAGGGATGGTGGGAGAGGGGAAGAAAAGAAGGAATGAAGGAAGAAAGAAAGAGAGAACGAAAGAAAGAAGGAAGGAAGGGAAGAAGGAAGAAAGGAAGGAAAGAAAAAGGAAAGAAAGAAGAAAGAACTTTGCAGGACTCATTTAATTAACATTAACAGGACTGAGTGAGCTCCCTTCTCAAGTTTGTGAAAGACCAGGCAAATGGACCAGCCAGATCACTTCCAGGGTGACATCTCAGTGAAGTGTTTTGTGGGGGAGAAAGGGGATCCTGGGCTTGAATAATACAAATGGCCAGCTTTCCCAAAAATGGACAAGAGGGTAGAGTATGGACATGAGAAATCAATGGGCTTGACATCTCTCTTTCCCAAGATTCTAGAATATGTTCAAGCAGTAATGGAAAATACTGTTAAGCAAAGGAGGTCCAGTCTAGCTAGCTTCATTACACACAGTTCATTTCAGGTGAATCCTGTCCTGCCTGCCTTCAAGTATGGGATAGCATCCAATCGTCTACAGGAAACTTTTCTTCAGTGTTATTATCTATTAAACTTACTACCTTTGAGACTTGAATGAGCCACTTCCTTAATGGGGAGAGTCGATAATAGAGAGGCAGAAGGAAGGGAAGAGAAAGGTGGGAGAGTGAGAGAAGAGAGACAATGGAAGAGAGAGGGAAGACCCAAAGAGTGGGGAGGAGGAGAGAGAATGGGAAAGAGAGGGGGCCACATGGAAAGAGTTAGAGAGAAATAGAAGGGTACAAGAGAGAGCAAATGGGGGGGAAGAGGAGAGAAAGTGAGAGGATTGATGAAAGTGGTTGGGTAGAGATGGCAGGGGATGAGAGAGGGAGAGACAGATAGCCCTTGGGTGGAGAGGGGTGAAGGGAGAAATGCCAATGCAGACAGGAATAGGGAAAGAGAATGAGAAGCTGAGGGCATCCATTGAGTTCAAGTGAACAGTCCTGGGTAATTTCCTTTTCAGGATAATGAGAAAACAGGCAAACTGGACACACTAGCCACCACCATGGAGGGATGAATCCATGAAACAGCCTGGTGAGTGGGAAAGGTGGGTCTGGGCTACAATGCAACACATGGCCCATTTTTCCTGAAACAGGGCCCAGGGTACAATCTGAATAATCACCAAGCCAATGGGATCAACTTCCCTGTCTTTCTCCAAATTCTGGAAAACATTCAAAGAATTATGGAACGGTGTGTTGGCCACAGCACCGTCAACATGATTGGCTTCCTTAAGCTCCCACCAGACCCCAATATCCCGGCCCTCCTTGAATTTCTGCAGGTCCCTGCTAATACCTGACAATCTATGGGAAGCGTTCCTCCACTGTTGTCCATCCTCAGGGTTACAATGAGAGAGAGGGTGGAAAGGAATGAGGGAAAAGAGGGATCAGAGAAGAGGTAGAGAGAGATGAAGAGTAGGGACGAAAGAAGTGGAACGTGTAAAGAATGGAAAGAGAGCAAGGATGGCAAGGAAATTGGGGAAAAGATGATAGTGGTTGGGAGGGAGGGAAAGAGAGAGGGAGAGGATGACAGGTCAACTAGATGGGGGAAGGGAAATAAAGGGGGAGAAAGGGAAGGAAAGGGGGAGGAGGAAGGTAAACAGAGAGGGGTTGTGAAGAGCATGGCCAGGGACAAAGAACTCAGAAGAGAGGGAGGGAGAGAACGACAGCAAAAAGGTGATGGTCACCTGAAAGGGCACATACAGTGAGTTCAAGTCACCAGCTCTTGACGGAACTCAGTGTCAGGGTGCGTCCCACCTTCCTGACATGGCATCCATCTATCTCTCTCTTTTTTGTCACACAGGCTTTATGTTCCTGGCATGGATTCTGCTACTTCACCTGTTCTCAGGACTGGTTGAATTTCTAGCCAATATAGGAGAGAAATTAATTGGAGATGGGGACAGAAAAAGAATAGAGGGAGAGCAAGAGAGAGGGAGGAAGAGAAGGAGAAGGAGAGAGAGAGAGAGAGAGAGAGAGAGAGAGAGAGAGAGAGAGAGAGAGAGAGAGAGAGAGAGAGAGAGAGGAGGGAGGGGAGGGTTCAATCAGTTCACGTGAACTGCTCTTGGAGAATCCCCTTGTCAGGTGAGTGACAGAATAGGCAGATGGTTCATCCAAGTAAATGACGGTGAGACATAGTAAAATATTTGTGGAGTGAATTGATGGCCCTGGACTAGAATATAGCAAAATGACACATTTTCCTTTAATGGGAAGAGGGTAGAGTTTAACCAGTACATACCGGTGGGCGTGACTTCTCCCCCTCCCATGAGTCTAGAAGACTTTCTAATACTGGTGAGAAAGGGATGGTGAGGATAGTTTCCATCAGTAAACATGAGTCATGTCAGAGGAAACCTATATTCTGTGGTTTCAAGTCCCTCTTTTAAATCCAACCTCTAATGGGAAACTTTTCATCAGTGTTAGAATTTATGCCCCTACAACCATGATGAACTTGTATAAGCACTTGGGTGAAAGGAAGAGGGAAGGAGAACAGTAGAGAGGGAGAAATGGAAGAGACAGAGAAAAAGAGAAAGGAAGAGTGGGAGAGAGGAGGGGAGTGAAAGATAGGACATCTTTCTCAGGTTAAGGAAAGAACAGGATGATGGGCCAGTCTTTTCAATGCCAGTGAGACATCTCAGTGAGACACCATGGTGAGTGGGAAATGGGGCCCTGGGCTAGAATAATGCAAAATGATGCATTTTCCCAAAAGAGGAAGAGATTAGAGTCTGGACAATGGGTGTCACCTCTATCCCTTTCCCCCTCCCCCTCCCCCCTCTCTGTCTCTCCTCTTCTCTCAAGATTCTAGAACACATTCAAATCCAGGCCACCAAAGCAGAGTGAAGATAGTTACCCACACTAAGCCTAGACCAGGTCAGAGTAGTCATACACTCTGTGGCCTCAAGTACCTCAGCTTCTTTGGGAAACTTTCCATCAGTGTTATGGTGAATTCAACTTACTGCCACTGTGACCTGGAATAAGGCACTTGTGTAAGTGGCCAAGGAAAAAAGGAGAAGGAGAAAGGGAGGGAGATGGAGGCAGGGAGAAGGTGCGGAAAGAGAGCAGTAAAGGTGGACAAAATAGAGGAAAAACAATGGAAAGAGGCAGAAAGGAGAGGGGAAAGAAAAGGAAACAATGAAGGAAATAAAGAAAGCAAGAGAGAGAGAGAGAGAAAGTGATGGTCAGAGGGAGGAAGAAAAGATGGAATGAAAGAAGAAAGAAAGAGAGGGAAAAAAAGAAAAAAATAACTTCACACAACTTATTTAATTAACATCAACAGGACTGGGTTAACTCCCTTCTCAAGTTTGTGAAGGAGCAGGCAGACAGACCAGTCAGATCACTGCCGGGGTGACATCTCAATGAAGTACTTTGGTGAGTGAGAAAGGGGGTCCTGGACTTGAATAATACAAATGACCAATTTTTCCAAATATAGGCAAGAGGTAGATTCTGGACACTAGAAGCCAATGGACTTGACTTCTCTCTTTTCCAAGATTCTAGAATATGTTCAAGTGATTGTGGAAAGTACTGTTCTCCAAAGAGTGCCAGTCTAGTTAACTTCAATACACCCAGTTCATTCAAGGGGAACCTTGCCCTCCCTGACTTCAAGTATTTGATAGCATCCAGTTGTCTACAGGAAACTTTTCTTCAGTGTTATTATCTATTAAACTTACTACCTTTGAGACCTGAATGAGTCACTTGCTTGATGGGGAGAGTTGATCATAGAGAGGTAGATGGGAGGGAAGAGAAAGGTGGTGGGAGAGTGGGAGAAGAGAGATAATGGAAGAGAGAGGAAAGACCCAAAGAGTGGGGAGGGAGAGAGAGGAGGAGAAAGAGAGAATGGGAAAGAGAGGGGGCAGGATAGAAAAAGGAAGAGGGATATGGAAGGGTACAAGGGAGAGCAAATGGGGGGGAGAAGAGGAGAGAGAAAGAGAGAGGATTGGCGAAGTCAGAGTGGTTGGGAAGAGATGGCAGGGGATGAGAGAGGGAGAGACAGATAGCCCTTGGGTGGAGAGGGGTGAAGGGAGAAATGCCAATGCCGACAAGAATAGGTAAATAGAATGAAAAGCTGAGAATATCCATTGAGTTCAAGTGACCAGACCTTGGTGAATTGCTTTTTAGGATAGTGAGAAAAGAGGCAAAATGGACATATTAGCCACTACCACAGAGGGATAAACCCATGGCACGGCCTGGTGAGTGTGAAAGGGTGCCCTGGACTACAATACAACACATGGCACATTTTTTCTGAAGCAAGGCCCAGGGTACAATCTGATTAATCACCAAGCCAATGGGCTCAACTTCCCTGTCTTTGTCTCTCCAAATTCTGGAATACATTCAAAGAGTTATGGAAAGTTGTGGTGGCCGCAGCACAGTCAGCATGGTTGACTTTTTTTTTTTTTTAATAAAAATTTATTTATTTAACTTTTTACACTCATTTTCACAAAATTTTGGGTTCCAAATTTTCTCCCATTTTATCCCCTCCCCCCACCCCAATACACCGAGCAATCTAATTTTCCTATCTCCAATCTGCCCTCTCTTCTATCATCCCTCCCTTCTCTTGTCCCCATCTTCTCTTTTGTCCTGTAGGGCCAGATGACTTTCTATTCCTCATTAACTGTATGTCTTATTCCTAGTAGCAACAACAATACTCAACAGTTGTTCCTAAAACTTTGAGTTCCAAATTCTCCCCATCCCTCCCTCCCCACCCATTCCCTTTGGGAAGGCAGGCAATTCAATATAGGCCCTATCTGTGTAATTTTGCAAATGACTTCCATAATAGTCGTGTTGTGTAAGACTAACTGTATTTCCCTCTATCCTATCCTGGCCCTCATTGTTTCTCTTCTGTCTTTTAATGCTGTCCCTCCACGAGTGTTGACTTCAAATTGCTTCCTCCTCCCATTGCCCTCCCTTCCATCATCCCCCACCTTGCTTATCTCCTTCTCCCCACTTTCCTGTACTGTAAGATATGTTTTCATACCAAAATGAGTGTGCATTTTATTCCTTCCTTTAGTCAAATGTGATGAGGGTAAACTTCTTGTTTTTTTTTTCTCAGCTCTCCACTTTTTCCCTCCACTAAAAAGCCTTCTGCTTGCCTCTTAAATGACATATAATTTACCCCATTCCATTTCACCCTCTTTCCTCCCCCTACCTTTCTCTCTCACCATTTACCTTAATTTCTTTTAAGATATGGTCCCATCCTATTCAATCCATTCTGTGCTCTCTGTCTCTGTATGTGCATGCATGTGTGTATGTGTGTGTGCGTGCACACGTGTACATGTGTGTGTATGTGTGTGGGTGATCCCACCAACTACCCAGATACTGAAAATATTAAGAGTTACAAATATTGTCTTTCCATGTAGGAATGTAAACAGTTCAATTCTGGTGAGTCCCGTAAGACTTCTCTTTGCTGTTTACGTTTTCATGCTTCTTCTCATTCTTGGGTTTGGAAGTCAAATTTTCTTTTCAGCTCTGGTCTTTTCAACAAGAATGCTTGAAAGTCCTCTGTTTCATTGAAAGACTATATTTTCCCCTGAAGTATTATACTCAGTTTAGCTGGGTAGGTGATTCTTGGTTTGAGTGCTAGTACCTTTGACTTCTGGAATATCCTATTCCATGCCCTTTGATCCCTTAATGTAGAAGCTGCTAGATCTTGAGTTATTCTGATTGTATTTCCACCATACTGGAATTGTTTCTTTGTAGCTGCTTGCAAGATTTTTTCCTTGACCTGGGAGTTCTGGAATTTGGCCACAATGTTCCTAGGAGTTTCTCTTTTTGGAGCTCTTTCAGGCAGTGATCGATGGATTCTTTCAATACTTATTTTGTCCTCTGGTTGTAGAATGTCAGGGCAGTTTTCCTCGATAATTTCATGGAAGATGATATCTAGGCTCTTTTTTTGATCATGACTTTCAGGTAGTCCCATAATTTTTAAATTGTCTCTCCTGGATCTATTTTCCAGGTCCGTTGTTTTTCCCATGAGATATTTCACATTCTCTTCCATTTTTTCATTCTTTTGGTTTTGTTTGGTGATTTCTTGGTTTCTCAGAAAGTCATTAGACTCCATCTGTTCCATTCTAATTTTGAGAGAACTATTATCTTCAGTGAGCTTTTGAACCTCTTTTCCCATTTGGCTAATTCTGCTTTTGAAAGCATTCTTCTCCTCATTGGCTTTTTGAACCTCTTTTGCCAATTGAGTGAGCCTATTTTTCAAGGTGTTATTTTCTTCAGCATTTTTTGGGGTCTCCTTTACCAAGGTATTGACCCGTTTTTCATACTTTTCTTGCATCTCTCTCATGTCTCTTCCCAGCTTTTCCTCCACCTGTCTAACTTGCTTTTCAAAATCCTTTTTGAGCTCTTCCAAGGCCTGAGTGCAACCGACATCCCCCTGGGATGTCTGGGGTAACGAGGCCCTGCCCTCCACATCTTTCCCTGATGGCAAGAATATGTCCTGGTCCTCGTCAGATCCGAAAGTCGGGATCATTTGCATCTGTTCGAAAAAACTCTCTATAGTCTTATTTTTCTTCCCTTTTCTAGGCATTTTTCCAGCCAGTTACTTGACTTCTAATATTTCTGTCCACCCCCGCCTGGATCTGCCCAGCTAGTGCTTGGGGTCTGAGATTCAAATGGGCTTTCTGCGGCAGGCGTGGCTGCTAATCAATGTGAGCTTTAATTCTGGTGCTGGGGTGGGGGCAGGGCCGCCTCCCAGGCTCAGTTCCCTCAGGGGCTTTATGCAGAGACCTTCCATAATGGAGCGGGGTGGGGCAGGGCCTTCTCCCATGCTCAGCTCCCTCAGGGGGTTTATGCAGATACTTTCAGTAATGAAGATCCTGCCTGCTGCTGGGGGAGTCCTGGGCTGCCGCCTCAGCTGCTGCCTCCACTGCCGCTCCCGCCTCTGCCTCTGCCCACTTCTTGCCCCTGCCTCTGCCGCCGCCGCTTCCTCCCAAGGGGGCTTGAGTCACGGAGACACTCTGCTCCCCCTCTCGTCCAGCCCAGCCTTCTCTCTCACTGACCTGTAGCTTCTGTGGTTGGAGGGACTTTCCCGGCCGCCGGAGCTTCTGTCCCTCAAGTCTGCTCAGATCAGCTTCTCTGGGGCCACGGCCAGGGCAGCGCTGGGCTGGGGTCCACTTTCCGGGGTGTGATGGACCCTGGGGACGGCTCTCCAGTGCTCTCTGGAATGGAAATCTCTTCCACTCTGTTTCTGCACACCTTACAGTGATCCAGAGCTTATGGGGATCTCTTTTTACATTAAATCTGTGGGCTGTGGGTTCGGAGCTCATAAACTTGCGTCTTTCTACTCCGCTATCTTGACTCCACCCCCCCCATGGTTGACTTTCTTATGCTGCTACCAGACCCCAGTATCCTGGCCCTCCCTGAATTTCTGCAGGTCCCTGCTAGCATTTGACTGTCTATGGAAAGCATTCGACTGTCTATGGAAAGCATTCTTTCACTGGTGTCATCCATCCTCAGGGTTACTATTCATGCTACCTTTGTGACTTTGTATGAGCTGTCTGTAGGAGAGAGTGGGAGGGAAAGAATGAGTGGAATACAGGAGTTAATGAGGCAAGCAAGGAAGACCAAGAATAGAGAGAGAAGGAGAGACAGAAGAGAGAAAGGCAAAGAGAAAGGGTAGAGAAAGAGATAAAAGAGAGAGGGAGGAAGAAGAAAGTGAGGGGTTTATGAAGATGAATGCGTAGGAGACAGAAGGCCAAAGATGAGAGAGAGGGAGTGAAAGAAAGACAGAGCAAAAGACAATGCCAGACAGGCTAAAATGACTTGAAATACCCAGGCTGTGGTGAACTCAGTGTCAGGGCAGGTTCCACTTCCCTGACATAGCTCCCTTTTATCTCTTTTTTCTCTTATAGTCTTTATGTTCCTGCCTCCAATTCTTCCCCTTCCACTGCTCTAAGGACTATGAAGTGCAGTGCGAAAGGGGACCCTAGGCCTGAATACTGCACATGGCTCATTTTTCCTAAAATGAGCAAGAAGGTAGAGCTTGGACATTATACACCAGTGGACTTGACTTCTCTCTCTCTCTCTCTCTCTCTCTCTCTCTCTCTCTCTCTCTCTCTCTCTCTCTCTCTCTCTCTCTCGATTCTAGATCATAAGAAAAGAGTTATCGGAAGTACTGGTAACACTAAGAGGGTCAGCATGGTTACTTCCTTAAGCACTTGTTATATCAGAGTATCCCTGCCATACTATCTTGGCTCCAAGATTATCTTGGCCTAGTCTATATAGTGGTCCTTGTTGAGAATACAGGCCCAGTAGATGAACAGGTCTCTAGCAAAAGACTTCTCTCTTTGGAAAGTAAAGCACACTCATGAATGCCAATCCAAGTATGATTTTTCTGTTAGTTCTTATAGCTATAAAGAGCAGCCAGGGAAGGGATGAGTCACCTGTTGCTCAGGACTTAGAAGATTTCGAAGGTCAAATTCACCTGCCTCTTTGACCCGTTCTAATTTGGGAACAGGACTGCCAGAATACATCAGACAGGAGGTGCCATGCCAATCTGCTGCCCTACTACAAGGTGATTGACTGGTAAGTAATGCTGTATCAATCCCATCAACCATCCACTTCGAGCATTTTGGAGGCTCCCCTACCGCATGATTAATATCTTGGAAACACCAGGATCTCACATGAAGGTGTTATTTCTGTTGGATAAAACTAATTACAGCATATTAATTTTAATTGCAGGCTGCTTAGGAAAAATAACTCTTTTGCAATATTACCTTTTTTCCTATATGAAGAATAAGAGTCTCTCATCACAGTCATTTCACCTCTTAGAAGCATCAGTAATTCAATTTATCTTCAAATATTTTCCCAATGCAGACACTAAACTGTGGACCTCTACATTTCATAATTTAAAAAATCTCAGTAATTTGAACTTTGACTTCTAGATTGGACCAAGCTGGACCAAGAGTCAGAAAAGTAGAGCTTTGCCTCAGGCAAGTTGCTTAACTTCTCCGAACTTCAGGGTACTCTTTTGTAAAATGAAGGGGATGGATCATATGACTTTCTAAAGTCTGTTCCATTTCTAAATCTATGAGCCTAAGTATGAATCCATGGCCTAGAAGTTGCAGTGGGTCCCTACTGCTTTTAAGATGAAATCTAATTTAAAGTCTTTCACAGTTTGGCCCCAGCCTTCTTTTCCAGACCATTTCACATTATTCTGCATCACATATTCTATATTCTAACGAAAATGAGGTGCTTTCTTGTACCAAACTCAGCATCTGTCTCCCAGTCTGGTCTGTTGTCTTTTGTTTCCTGCATGGCCAGTCTTTTCCACATGTTAAATTCCTTAACTTTTTTTTTCCAGGCTCAGCTTGCATACTGTCTCCTACGGAAGGAAGTGTTGCTGATTCCTCTCATTTTTCCCCATCTGTTACTCCTTGAACTAGATTTAATTTACTTTTCTGTGCTGATATTGAATTTCCCCCAAAAAATGTAAGTTCTTCAAGGAAAGGACCTTGAATATTGGAGGAGTTTAATAAATGCTTGTTGAAAAAAAAATAATTCAGTTCCCTAGCACTTACAAAGCACTTCCTCCACAGTAACTCTGGAAGGGATGCATTGTAAGTTTTGAAAATTATATTGAGAGGGAGGGGCAGCAGGAGAGAGAGAATTTGGAACTCAAATTTTGTTTAAATGATGTTGTATATTTTTAAATTGTAATTGGGAAATTATTTTTTAAAATTTTAAATTATTTTATTTGTTTTCAGTTTTCTCCAATCACTTCCATATATCTTAGATTTTTTCCCCTCCCCCTCCTCCTTGCCCCCTCCCTCCCCACTCCCTTCCCAAGATGGTGTGCAATCTTATATAGGTTCTACACATACATTCCTATTAAACACATTTTCACCTTAGTGATGTTGCATAGAAGAATCCAAATGAATGGGAGAAACCATAAAACAAAACAAAACATAAGAGAAACTGGTCTGCTTCATTCGGCAATCTAATTCCATAGATCTTTCTTTGGATGTGGAAGGCATTTTGCCTCGAATCCACTGGGAATTTTTTAGGTCCTTGAAATGCTATGAAGGACTAAGTCTACCAGAAAAGTTCCTCACACACTGTGGTTGTTGCTATGTACAAAGTTCTCCTGGTTCTGCTTCTTTCACTCATCATCAATTCATATAACTCCTTCCAGGCTTCTCTGAAGCCTTCCTGTTCATCTTTTTTTTATAGCACAATAGTATTCCATTACATTCCTATACCACAACTTGTTCAGCCATTCTCCAGTTGAAGGGCATTGCATTTCCAATCTTTGGCCATGACAAAGAAAGCTGCTATAAATACTTTTTGTATATGCGGGACCCTTTCCCATTTTTATAATCTCTTTGGGATACAGTCCTAGAAACAATATTTTTTTCAGGGTTCCAACTCTTTTTTTTAATTATTATTTTATTTATTTTTTTAATGTTCTACAATAACTACCAAGAAACTTAGATTTTTACCCCCCGACACCTACCCCCCACCATGCCCCTCAGTCCCCAAGACAGCTACAATTTTATATAGGATCTACATATACTTTCCCATTGAATACGTTTTCACTACAGTCATGCTATGTAGACGAACTAAAGTTGAAGAAATCATATAACAAATCAAAACATAATACACACACATACACACACACACACACACGCACACATGATCTGCTGCATTCTGCGAATGAATTCCATAGTTTTTCCTCTGAGTGTGGAAGGCATTTTGCCTTAGAAAACCACCGGGAATTTTTTTTAAGTTCTTGCATTATTACGAATTTCCAGTTCTACCAGAAAAAAAATTCTCCCACACTGTGGTCATTGCTGTTCACAAAGTTCTCCTAGTTCTGTTCCTTTCACTCAGCATCAGATCATATAAGTCCTTCCAGGCCTCCCTGAAGTCTTCTTGTTCATCATTTGTTATGGCACAATAGTACTTCATTACATTCATATACCATAATTTATTCAGTCATTCCCCAATTGATGGGCATCCTCTTGATTTCCAGTTTTTTTGCAACTACAAAGAATGCTGCTATAAATGTTTTTGTACATATGGGACCCTTTCCCATTTTTATGATCTCTTGGGGATACAGTCCTAGAAGCAATATTGCTGGGTCAAAGGGTATGCACATTTTTGTAGCCCTTTGGGCATCATTCCAAATTGCTCTTCAGAATGGTTGGATCAGCTCACAGCTCCACCAACAATGAATGAGTGTTCCAACCTTCCCACAGCTTCTCCAACATTTATCGTCTTCCTGTTTTGCCATGTTAGCCAATCTGATAGATGTGATGTGGTACCTCAGAGTTGTTTTGATTTGCATCTCTCTAATCAAGAGTAATTTAGAGCATTTTTATATGACTATAGATAGATTTAGTTTCTTCCTCTGAAAACTCCCTATTCATATCATTTCACCATTTATCAATTGAGGAATGACTTGTATTCTTGTACATTTGACTCAGTCTTCTATATGTTTTAGAAATGAGGCCTTTATCACAGACACTAGTTGAAAAAATTCTTTCCCAGCTTTCTGCTTCCCTCCTAATCTTGGTGGCATTGGGTTTGTTTGTGCAAAAACTTTTCAATTTAATGTAATCAAAATTATCCATTATGCACTTCATAATTTTCTCTGTTCCTTGTTTGGTCAAAAATTTCGCCATTTTCCATCAACCTGACAAATACACTATTCCTAATTTATTTATGGTATCAGCCTTTATACCTAGATCGTGTATGCATTTGGTCTTTACTCTTGTGTACAGTGTCAGGCATCGGTCTACACCCTGTTTCCACCACACTGTTATCCAGTTTTTCCAGCAATTTTTGTCAAACAGTGGGTAGACTTCTATATTCATTGATTGCTGTGTCTTGAGTACCTAACCTATTCTACTGGTCTACCCCAATATTTCTTAGCAAGCACCAAGTGATTTTGGTGATTGTTGCTTCATAATACAATTTGGGATCTGGTAGGGCTAGGCCACCTTCCTTAGCATTTCTTTTCATTAATTCCCTTGATGTTCTGGACCTTTTGTTTTTCCAGATGAATTTCGATATTATTTTTTCTAGTTCTAGAAAATAATTATCTGTTAGTTTGATTGGTATGTCACTGAATAAGTAAATTAATTTAGGTAGATTGATCATTTTTATTATATTAGCTCAGCCTACCCATAAACAACTGATGTTTTTCCACTTATGTAGATCTGACCTTTTTTTGTGGGAAAAGTGTTTTGTAATTGCATTCATATAGTCCCTGGGTTTGTTTTGGTAGGTAGAGTCCCAGATATTTTGTGGTGTCTACTGTAGCTTTAAATGGGATTTCTCTTTTTGTCTCTTGCTGTTGGATTTTGTTAGAAATATATAGAAATGCAGATTATTTATGTGGGTTTATTTTGAAACCTGCAAATTTGCTAAAAATGTTTATTATTTCAAGTAGCTTTTTTACTTGATTCTCTAAGTATATCATCATATCATCTGCAAAGAGGGATAACTTAGTTTCTTCTTTGACTCTTCAAATTCCTTCAATTTATTTTTCTTCTCTTATTGCTAAAGCTAACATTTTTAGTACCATATTGAATAACGGTGGTGATAATGGACATCCTTGTTTCACTCCTGATCATACTGGAAATGTGTCTAGCTTGTCCCCATTGTATATAATGCTTGATGATGATTTTAGGTAGACATTTCTTATTTTTTTTTTTATGGAAAGTTCCATTTATTCCTATACTCTTCAGTGTTTTCAGTAGGAATGGGTGTTGTATCTTCTCAAAAGCTTTTTCTGCATCTATTGAGATAATCATGTGGTTTCTGTTAGTTTTGTTGTTGATATGATCAACAATAGTGATAGTTTTTCTAATATTGAACAAGCCCTGCATTCCTGGTATAAATCCTACCTGATAATAATGTATAATTCTCATGATAAGGTGCTGGATTCTTTTTGTTAATATATTATTTAAAATTTTTGCATCTATATTCATTAGAGAAATTGGTCTATAATTTTCTTTCTCTGTTTTGGCTATTCCTGGTTTAGTTATCAGAACCATAATTGTATCATAAAAAGACTTTGGTAGGACTCCTTTTTCCACAATTTTACCAAATGGTCTATTAGTATTAAAATTAACTGTTCTTAAATGTTTGATGTAATTCACTTGTAAAGCAATCTGGCCCTGGAGATATTTTCCTGGGGAGTTCGTTGATGGCCTGTTCAATTTCTTTTTCTGAGATGGGGTTATTTAAGTATGCAATTTCCTTTACTGTTAATCTGAGCAGTTTATATTTTTAAAGATATGCATACATTTAATTTAGTTTGTCGAATTTATGGGCATACATTTGGGCAATGTAATTTCTAATTATTATTTTAATTTCCTCCTCCTGGGAGGTGATTCCACCTTTTTTATTTTTGATATTGGAAATTTGGTTTTCTTCTTTCTTTTTTAAATCAAATTGAACAAAGATTTGTCAATTTTGTTGGTTTTTCACAAAGTAAACTAAGTTTTATTTATTAGTTCAGTAGTTTTCTTAATTTCAATTATTATTAATTCAATTATTAATCTCCCCTTTGGTCTTCAGTATTTCGAATTTGGTATTTACTTGGGGATTTTCACTTTGTCCTTTTTCTTTTCTTTTTTTTTTTAATAATCATGTAATGATATATTTTAATCCCAAATTATTTTTGAATTATCTGCTATTTTGGATCATCCGCAACATTGTTTCCATCTGTTTACATGACTAGTAAGTCAAGATCAATAAACTCATTTCTGCTTGATTGGTCCACCGACAAAATTTTATATATATATATATATATATATAGATAGATAGATAGATAGATAGATAGATAGATAGATAGATAGATAGATATACACACACACATGTATTTATACATTTATTTATTTAACTTTTTACATTCATTTTCACAAAATTTTGGGTTCCAAATTTTCTCCCCATTTGTCCCCTCTCCCACCCAATACACTGAGCATTCTAATTTCCCCTATCACCAATCTGCCCTCTCTTCTCTCATCCCTCCCTTCCCTTGTCCCCATCTTCTCTTTTGTCCTGTAGGGCTAGATAACTTTCTATTCCCCATTACCTGTATTTCTTATTTCCTAGTAGCAAGAACAATACTCAACAGTTGTTCCTAAAACTTTGAGTTCCAACTTCTCCCCATCCCTCCTTCCCCACCCATTCCTTTTGGGAAGGCAGACAATTCAATATAGGCCATATCTGTGTAGTTTTGCAAATGACTTCAACAATAGTCATGTTGTGTAAGACTAACTATATTTCCCTCCATCCTATCCTGCCTCCCATTGCTTCTATTCTGTCTTTTGATCCTGTCCCTCCCCAAGAGTGTTGACTTCAAATTGCTTCCTCCTCCCATTGCCCTCCCTTCTACCATCCCCCCAGCCTGCTTATCTCTTTCTCCCCCACTTTCCTGAATTGTAAGATAGGTTTTCATACCAAAATGAGTGTGTATTTTATTCCTTCCCTTAGTTGAATGTGATGAGAGTAAACTTCATGTTTTTCTCTCACCTCCCCTCTTTTTCTCTCCACTAAAAAGTCTCCTGCCTGCCTCTTCTATGAGAGATAATTTGCCCCATTTCATTTCTCCCTCTCTCCTCCCAATACATTTCTCTCTGACCACTTAATTTCATTTTTTAAGATATGATCCTATCCTATTTAATTCACTCTGTCCTCTCTGTCTCTGAGTGTGCGTGCATGTGTGTGCATGTGGGTGGGTGTTCATGTGTGTGTGTGTGTGTGTGTGTGTGTGTGTGTGTGTGTGTGTGTGTGTGTGTAATCCCACCAACTACCCAGATACTGAAAAGTTTCAAGAGTTACAAATATTGTCTTTCCTTGTAGGAATGTGAACAGTTCAACTTTGGTAAGTCCTTTATAACTTCTCTTTGCCGTTTACTTTTTCATGCTTCTTCTCATTCTTGTGTTTGAAAGTCAAATTTACTTTTCAGCTCTGGTCTTTTCATCAAGAATGCTTGAAAGTCCTCAATTTCATTGAAAGACTAGTTTTTCCCCTGAAGTATTATGCTCAGGTTTGCTGGGTAGGTGATTCTTGGTTTTAGTCCTAGTTCCTTTGACTTCTGGAATATTATATTCCATGCCCTTCTATCTCTTATTGTAGAAACTGCTAGATCTTTTGTTATCCTGATTGTATTTCCACAGTACTGGAATTGTTTCTTTCTAGCTGCTTGCAATATTTTCTTCTTGACCAGGGAACTCTGGAATTTGGCCACAGTGTTCCTAGGAGTTTCTCTTTTTGGATCTCTTTCAGACAGTGATCAGTGGATTCTTTCAATATTTACTTTGCCCTCTGGTTCTAGAATATCAGTGCAGTTTTTCTTGACAATTTCATGAAAGATGATATCTAGTCTCTTTTTTTGATTATAGCTTTCAGGCAGTCCTATAGTTTTTAAATTGTCTCTCCTGGATCTATTTTCCAAGTCAGTTGTTTTTCCAATGAGATATTTCACATTCTCTTCCATTTTTTAATTCTTTTGGTTTTGTTTTGTGATTTCTTGGTTTCTCAGAAAATCATTAGCCTCCATCTGTTTCATTCTAGTTTTGAGAGAACTATTTTCTTCAGTGAGCTTTTGAACCACTTTTTCCATTTGGCTAATTCTGTTTTTGAAAGCATTCTTCTCCTCATTGGCTTTTTGAACCTCTTTGCCAATTGAGTTAGCGTATTTCTCAAGGTGTTATCTTCTTCAGCATTTTTTGAGTCTCCTTTAGCAAGGTATTGACCCATTTTTCATGCTTTTCTTGCATTTCTCTCATTTCTCTTCCCAGTTTTTCCTCCACCTTTCTAACTTGATTTTCAAATCCTTTTTGAGCTTTTCCATGACCTGAGCCCATTGAATATCTCTTTAGGATGTTTGGGATACAGAGGCCTTGACTTCTATGTCTTTCCCTGATGGTAAGCATTGTTCTTCCTTATCTGAAAGGAAAGGAGGAAATATCTGTTCACCAAGAAAGTAACCTTCTATGGTCTTATTTTTTTCCCCTTTTCTGGGCATTTTCCCAGCCAGTTACTTGACTTCTAAAATTTCTCTCCACCTCCACCTCACTAGTGCTTGGGGTCTGAGATTCAAATGTTGCTTCCCAGCCTCAGGTCTTTCAGTGGGAGGCAGGGCTGCTATTCAGTATGAGATTAAGTTCAGGTTCTCAGGTGGGGGCAAGGCTACCACCGAAGGTCTGTTTCCTCAGGAGGTTTATGCAGAGACCTTCAACAATGGATCCGAGCTCCTGTCTGCTTTGGGAGCTCCTGTCTGCTGCTTCCTCTGCTGCTGCCTCCCGAGGGGGCCTGAGTTATGGAGACACCCCGCTCCCCTCTTGACCAGCCCAGAAGTCTCTCTCACTGACTTGTAGCACCTGTGGGTTGAGGGACCTTAATGGTCACCAGAGATTCCATCCCTGATACCTGCTCCAATCTGTTGCTCTCGGGGCCATGTGGCAGAGGCAGAGCTGGGCTCTGCTCCAGGTCTGGGGTGCAATGGACCTTTTGTATCGGTTTTTCAGGGCTCTCTGGAACAGAAATCTCCTCCTCTCTCTTGCTGTGTGGTTTCCACTGCTCCAGAATTTGTTGGGAATTCCTCTTTACAGGTAATTTATGGGCTGTGAGTTCGGAGCTAGCATATGTGAATCTTTCTACTCCGCCATCTTGGCCCCTCCCCCACTTTGTCCTTTTTCTAGCTTTTTCAGCTGCATGCCGAATTCACTGATCTTCTCTTTCTCTATTTTATTTATGTACTCATTCAAAGATATAAAACTTCCCCTAATAACTGCTTTTTCAGCATCCCAGAATTTTGGTAGATTGTCTAATTATTGTCATCCTCTTGAATGAAGTTGCTGATGGTTTCTATGATTTGTTGTTTAACTCACTCATTCTTTAGTATTAGATTATTTAGTTTCCAATTAATTTTTGGTTTATCTTTCCATGATATTTTATTACATATAATTTTTGTTGCATTATGATCTGAGAAGGATGCAATGACTATCTCTGCCTTTCTGCCCTGGATTGTGGGGTTTTTATGCCCTAGTACATGGTCAATTTTTGTATATGTGCCATGTACTGCTTAGAAAAGGGTATATTCCTTTGTCTCCTCATTCAGTTTTCTCCAGAGAGCTATCATATCTACCTTATCCAGAGTTTTATCCACCTCCTTAGCTTCTTGTTTATTTTGAGGTTATGTTAATAAAATTCAAAGAGGGGGAGGTTGAAGTCCCCCACTAGTACAGTTTTGCTGTCTATTTGTTCCTGTAACTCCCTTAACTTCTCCTCTAAGAATTTGGATGCTATACCACTTGGAGCATATATGTTTAGTAATGATGTTTCGTTATCTATGGTGTCTTTTAACAGGGTATAGTCTCCTTCTCTCTTTTGATTAGATCTATTTCTGCTTTTGCTTTGTCTGAGATTAGGATTGCTATCCCTATTGTTTTTACTTAAGATGAAGCACAATACATTCTGCTCCAACTTTTTACCTTTACCCTTTGTGCATTCCCCTGTGTCAAATGTGTTTCTTGTTAACAACTATTGTTGTGTTATGCTTTTTAATCCATTTTTATCTCTCTCCATTTTATGGGAGAATTCATCCTATTCACATTCACAGTTATGATTACTATTTGTCTTTCCCTCTATCTTCTTTGCCCCCATTTACGCTTTTAGTTCTCCCTTCTCCTTTCCCCTCCACAACAGAGTTTTAGTTTTTGACTACTGCCTCCCTCAGTTTTCCCTCCCTTCTTTCACCCCCCTCCCTTTTACTCCCCTTTTCCTTTACTACTTCTTTCCCTTTTAGCCTCCCCTCTCTTTTCTTTTTCCCTTTCCCCTCCTATTGCCTATAGAGCTAGTTAGATTTACATACTTAACTTAGTTTGTTGTTCCCTCCTTGAACCAAATCAGATAAGAGTAAATCTTAAATAATGCTCACCTCCTCTTTTCCTCTAGTATAACATATTTTGTGCCTCTTTCTGTGATGTAATTTTCCTTTTTCTGTCTCCTCCTTTTCATATCTCCTCTTGCAATCCCTATGTACCCTTAAATCACATTTTATCATCACATTTATTTTATACCCACTCCTCCTATCTATGTATATCCCTTTTATATATCATAATAAAAATATAATTCTCAAGGTTAACAAGCATCATCTTCCCTTATTGGGATATAAACAGTTTTCCCATATTGAATAGCAAGTTTGCTCCCTCCCTGTTTATCTTTTTGTGCATCTCATGAGACCTGTGTTTGAAGATCGAATTTTCTATTGGCCTTTGGCCTTTTTATCAGAAAGGTCTGGAATTCCATTATTTCACTGAATGCCCATTTTCTTGCCTGAAACACTATACACAGTTTTGCTGGATAATTGAGCCTTGGTTGTAGTCCAAGCTGATTTACCTTATGGAATATCGTATTCCAATCCTTCAGATCTTTTAATGTAGAATCTGCAAGGTCTTGTGTAACCCTGAACATAGCCCCTCAATATTTGAATTGTTTCTTCCTGGCTGCCTGTAGTATTTTCTCCTTCACTTGATGGTTCTGGAATTTGGCTACGATATTCCTTGGTGTTTTTAGTTTGTGATCCCTTTCAGGATTTTTTTGATGACTATTTTGCCCTCTACTTCTAGGACTTCTGGAAAGTTTTCCTTTATGATTTCTTGGAAGATATTGTCCAGGTTCTTTTTCATCATGACTTTCTGTTAGACCAATAATTCTTAGACTTTTCTCTCCTGGATCTATTTTCCAGGTCAGTTGTTTTTCCAATTAGATATTTTATATTTTCTTCTATTTTTTAATTCTTTAGATTCTGTTTGACTGATTCTTGATGTCTTATAGAGTCATTAGCTTCTTCTTGCCCAGTTCTAATTTTTATCAAATTGTTTTCTTCAGTTACCTTTTGCATCTCCTTTTCCATCTGTCCAGTTGTTCCTTGTAAGGAGTTATTTTCTCCAGTTAGTTTTTGTACTTCCTTTTCCATTTGCCCATTTTTCCCAGTTAGGTTTTGTGTTTCCTTTTCCATAGTCCAATTTTCCTTTTAAATTCTTCCATGATTTTTTTTCACATTTTAAAAATCACTGTCCCTTTTTACCTCTACTTCCCCAATTTGGTTTTTAAAATTCTTCTTGTGCTCTTCCAAGAATGCTTTTTGAGCTTGAGACCAATTTATGTTTCTTTCTGAAGTTTCAGATGGGAGCACAGTCTCAAAGTTTCCCTCTTTGGTATTCGTGTTTTGCTCCTTGTCCCCACTGAAAGATTCTATGGTCTTATCTTTTCTGGTTTGCTTCTTGCTCATGATGCTCGCTCTTTTCTTGGACTTTAAAGTAGATCTCTGCTTCTGTGACACAGGGGGCTCTGCCCCACAGTTCATGTGTTTAGAACTTGAGGTTGTGTGTATTGTGGCTTCTGGTTCTTTCAACTAGAGGCTAGAATGTTGTAGCCTATTTGGTGCTGAGCTGGCTGATGTGACAAAGCAGAGGCCAGGTGAAGTTTTCTTCGTTCCTTGGAGTTACCCAGGAACTAGCTGTGTTAAGTGTCGGGAACGGGTGGTCTGGCCACAAGAGGCCTTCTCTGCTGAGCACAGGCAGGCTCATTGGTTGGTGAACTGGTGTTTGCACTAGTATCTTCACTATTCACCCTACTATGCTGAGGCATGCCTGGGATCCTGGCATTGACAGTTGCAGTTCCACTCCCCTGGGGCTCAGGATCTCCTCCTCTTTCACTGAGGTGGGGCTCTCTGGGACAGCTCTGGTCCATCACTGGTCACCTTCAGCCACAGAAAGAGGAATCCCACTTTGTGATTTTCCTAGCCTCATGGGCTAAGAGACAGCTTATCCCTTTTGCTAACCCCACTATTCTAGGATTTTTCCTGGGAAAATATTCTATGAGTTTTTCAAGGTCAATAAGGGGAGGGCGAAAGCATTTACCCATCACTCTGCTATCTTGGCTGATGGAAGTTTAAGTGGGTGACTTACAGATGTTTAATCTGGAGGCTGATAGCTTCAGGAGTGACCACTGCATGTACTTGGGGTTCTGTATTTCTCTCTCTCTCTCAGTTCCACTGTACTCCTGTCCTGGGCTGAGATGTTTGAGATTCCACAGTGTTGCTGTTTCACACTACCCAGGGCTCCCTGCTCAGCTTTGCTATTGGGAGGGTCTGTGCTGGTATAGCCTTGCACTATGCACTGTGTGCTTCTCCAGCTCCATGCAACAGAACCTTCTCCTCAACCTTCCATTCTGTCCTGGGTTGGAAATCTGCCACAGTCTGGGTCCTATTGGATTGTGCTACTATAAAATTTGTTCAGATTCTCTTTTTAGAGTTGTCTGAAGGAGTCTGTCTTAGAACTTAGTATTCCACCGTCTTCATTCCACCGTCTTCTAATCAGAAAATCATTTTTTTCATTTATTCCACCGTCTTCTAATCAGAAAATCATTTTTTTTCATTTATTTATCTATTCCACCGTCTTCTAATCAGAAAATCATTTTTTTCATTTATTTATCTATTTTTAGTTTTCAACATTCATTTCCACAAATTTTTGAGTTTTGAGTTTCAAATTTTCTCCCCGTTTCTCCCCTCTCTCCACCCCAAAACACCATGCATTCTGATTACCCCTTCCCCAAACATTCCCTCTCTTCTATCACACCCCTCCCTTCCTTTATTCCTATCTTCTCTGTTTTCTTGTAGGGCAAGATAGATTTCTATATCCCATTACCTGTATTTCTTATTTCCCAGTTACATGTGAAAACAACTCTCAATATACATTCCTAAAACTTTGAGTTCCAACTTCTCTCCCTTCATCCCTCCCTACTCATCCCCACTGAGTAGGTAAGCAATTCAATATAGGATATATGTATGTACATATATATATATATATATATATATATATATATATATATATATATATATATATATATATATATATATAATATATATATATATATATGAAGTCTTTTGAAAAACTATATATATAGTTTTTGCTAAAGACTTCCATAATAATCATGTTGTGAAAGACTAATTATATTCCCCTCCATCCTATCCTACCCCCCCATTTATTATATTCTCTATTTTGATCTTATCCCTCCCCAAAAGTGCTTACTTCTAATTACCCCCCTCCTCTCATTTACCCTCCCTTCTCTGATCCCACTCACAATCTACTTATCCCCTTCTCCCCTGCTTTCCTGTAGCATAAGATAGATTTTCATTCCAAATTGAATGAGCATGTTATTCCCTCCTTAAGATAAATGTGATGAGAGTAAGCTTCACTTTTTCCCTCTCACCTCCCCCTTTTCCCCTCCATTGAAAAAGTATATGTGTGTGTATGTGTGTGTGTGTAATTCCTCCAACTACCCAAATACTGAGAAAAATCTGAAGAGTTACAAATACTGTCTTTACAGGTAGGAATGTAAACAGTTCAACTTTAGAAAGCCCCTTATGATTTCTCTTTCCCATTTATTTTTTTCATTCTTCTCTTGATTCTTGTGTTTGAAAGTAAAATTTTTAAATTCAGTTCTGATCTTTTCATCAAGAATATTTGAAAGTCCTCTATTTCATTGAATGGTCATGTTTTTCCCCTGAAGTATTATACTCATATTTGCTGAGTAGCTGATTCTTGGCTTTGTTCCTAGTTCCTTTGACTTCTAGAATATCATATTTCAAGCCTTTCTATCCCTTAATGTAGAAGCTGTTAGATCTTGTGTTGTCCTGATTATATTTTCACAATACTCAAATTGTTTCTTTCTAACTACTTGCAATATTTTCTCCTTGATCTGGGAACTTTGGAATTTGGCTACAATATTCCTAGGAGTTTCTCTTTTTGGATCTCTTTCAGGAGGTGATTTGTGGATTTTTTCATTATTTATTTTGCCCTCTGGTTCTAGAATATCAGGGCAGTTTTCCTTGATAATTTCATGAAAGATGGTGTCTAGACTTTTTTTTTTTTATCATGGATGTCATGTAGTCCCATAATTTTAAAATTGTGTCTTCTGGATCTATTTTCCATGGTCAGTTATTTTTCCAATGAGATATTTCACATTATCATCTATTTCTTCATTTTTTTTTTAATTTCTTACTTTCTCACAAAGTCATTAGCTTCCATCTGCTCCATTCTAATTTGTAAAGAACTATTTTCTTCAGTGGGCTTTGGAACCTCCTTTTCCATTTGGTTAGTTGTGCTTTTTAAAGCATTTTTCTTGTCATTGACTTTTTGGACCTCTTTTGCCAATTGATTTAGTCCATTTTTAAAGGTGATATGTTCTTCAGCATTTTTTGGGCCTCCTTTAGCAAGCTGTTGATTAGCTTTTCATGATTTTGTTGCGTCACTCTCATTTCTCTTCCCAATTTTTCCTCCTTCTCTCTTACATGATTTTTGAAATCCTTTTTGATCTCCTCCATTCCCTATTGCATATTTATTTTCTAGGTTTTGGATGAAGAAGCCTTGATTTCCTCTGATGGTATGCATTTTTTCCTCATCTGAAAGGATAGAAGAAAATACCTGTTCATAAAGAAAGCAACCTTCTATAGTCCCATTTTCCCCCCTTTTTGGGCATTTTTTTTTCCAGCTAGTTAATTGACTTTTGAATCCTTTGTCAAGAGAAGGGTATACTCTGGGGACCTGTAAGATCTCAGTTCCTCCAAGGTGGCACAATCAAGGGAAAAGAGTTTATTCCTCTCCTGACCTGAACTCTGGTCTGCGAGCAACTACAAGCACTCTTTCTACCCAGGATGTGCCAGTAGAATTCCCTATTCAGAGCCTTCACCAGCTCCACCATGCCAGCTAGTGCTCCACCTCCTTACCCTAGGGCCTCCACTCAGGGCTGAGACCCAGATCAACCGTTCAATTCCTCTAGTGTCTTTAGGCCAGGGAATGGAAGCTACAATGGAAGCTGCTGCCACCTGGGGCTGCCTGGTGCTGGGGCTAGGGAAGGAGGTCCCCGGTCCCTTCTCACACAAGTGAAAGAACTTCCTCACTGGCCTTTGAAGCTGCTTTAGACATTTGTGGGCAGAGGAAACTGGGAATTGCAACTGCTGCTGGTGGCTTCTTGAAGCCTGCTCCAGTCCTGTCCCTGCTGATGTGCTGCCAAGGCTGGATTGCGATCTGCTTTGTGCTGGTGTGATAGACCTTTTCTGTCAGCCTTCCAGGCTCACTTGGGCTAGGAATCTCTTTCACTCTGTTGTTTTGTGGCCTCTGCTGCTCTAGAATTTGTTTAGAGTAATTTTTAACAGGTACTTTATGGATTGTGGGGACAGAGCTTCTAGAGGTGCATCCTTGTACTCTGCCATCTTGGCTCCGCCCCCAATTGGGAAATTCTTAACAAAATAAGTAAAAATGTTTTAAAAACAAGAAAAATATTGAACTTCTGACTTCACCAATGCAGTGGATTTCTGAGGAGGAATTTCTTCTACCAATGCATGCCAACACTTCACTCCAAATTAGAGTTAAATGGTACACTCAGATGTTAAGTGATTGTCCAGAATCATGCAGCATGTATGTGTCAGAGGACCATTTGAACAAAGGTATATTTAATCCCAGAACCCTGGCAGTTAGTCATCTTGAGACACTGTTGTAACTTCCTACACATGCTGGACTTTCCTTATCCCTTAAGTAGGCCCTTTTCCCAATGTTCCTACTTTTTTTTCACCTCTGAACACACTTTTCACTGTAACTGTATGACATTGCATTTATCACAACCTATATTATTTTAACATGTCATTTTATGTTAAATTATTGGTTTACCTACTTGTCACTTCAATTATCAGCTTTCAGTGGGAAAAATCTCTTAGGTTTGTGGCTGACTTTGTGATGTTCATTTAAACTATAAATATTAGTAAACTGAACATTAGTCTATAGTATCAGTTTTACAGCTGACAGGTCATTCAATTCTGTCAGGATGTTGAGCTGGAGGAATATATTTTGCTCTGCCTTCTTCCATTCTTAAGGTCTATTAGTATTAAATCTAGGAATTTTCCTTCTGTAAGGAATTACCAGAGTAGAAAAATTTCTGCATAGAGACATTAACCTCCCTTGAGTTCCTAAACTATGTATTTTGATAAAATGCAAGGGAGGAAAAATGTCAGAACTTCAAATGCGATAAAGTTTTATGAGTAAGGAAGAAACCATAACAATATAGCTTTATTACCCAATGAATGTAGCAAGCAAAGCAATTTTGAGTGACTTCTGAAGAGGTATTGTTTGAGCTGTGTATCTCTTAATTCTATGATTAAAGTTGGGATCGAGGGTTTCTGCACAATTAAAAAAATCAGAGTTATCTAGTTTGTTTAAAGCAGATGAATATAAATGAATCAAGGCAACATCACACATGTCCTGAGGGGGATGGGCTTCAGCAGAGGTTCAAGACAGTCAGTAGAACAAAATGAACTGGAAATATGAAGCAGAAAGTGTTACATATATCGAATGAATGGGGGGAAAGTATTTATTAAATGCTTACAGCATTACTTCAGTGGAAAATGGGCTAAAATTTGTTGACTCTTTCAAGAATCAGACATTGATGAATTGACAATTGGAAGGGACCTTGGAGGCTGAGTGCAAACTCCTCATTTTATATATGAGAAAACTGAGGCCCAGAGAGGTTGATTGATTTTCCCTGGGTCGCACAGCTAGGATATTTCTGTAGCAGAATTTAAACCCATATCTTCCTGGCTCCAAGTCATTGTGCCATTACTTCATCTTGTTGAAATAGGTATTCGTTGACAAAATCTTTTTATAAAGAGGTAGAGAAAAAGGGCAACTAAGAAAAATAGAGAGATTATCAAATTACTTAGAGCAGTAAAATACCTGTAGGTATTTTAGATTCAGCATGAGCATAGGTTCACAGAAAGCAAAAGAACATCAGTATACCAACTCTTGCTGATTCTACACCCAGTTGCACCTCCAGAATTCATCTCTTTTTCTCAACCCAGAAAATCTGTACCCTAGTTTGGGTTATTATCACCTGTTACCTGGAATTAGCAGTGATTTTTATATGTGGTTCACCATGATTTGGCAATAGTAAAAGGTTTTTGAACATGCAAAGACCAAAAGTTAATTAAAAAGCAAACAGAGTAACAAATCCAAGGTGATTCTGGTGGCACTTGCACATTGCAGCATGGAGCCACTTCACTGCAGCCTTGGTTCTGAACACAAAACAGGTGCACTTTTCACTGTATATGCCTTCAGGCCATGTGACACCAAGAACTAACCCTAAATTCCTTATGGGTAAACTTGAAAAAGGGTCGTGAGTTCCTGACCCCTTTAGTACTTCCATCTATTTCGTTAAGACTGGGTTTAAGAAGCAATGACTTGAGTACCAAGATGTTAAGTGATATTTCCCAGGGTCACACAGATAGTAGAACTGGTTATTCTTACCTCTGACCACTCTGTTTCATAGTATAACCAAGGGTGCTGTGGAGGGGTGTGCTGGTAAATGTCTAACAACCAACTTTACAAAAAGACACACTTGGATTTTATGTTTAATCTGAATTATTAACTTTGTCTCCATCATTTTGTTAAGTCCAGAACTAGTCAGCAAAACAATATAGCAGTCCCAGATTTGTAGGGTTTGCTGATGTCTGAAGTGTTAATGCTCACACTGAACATGCAGCAATTGTCCCTGAGCTGATGAGTACTGGTTGCAGCCCAGTCTTGCACTGATGTCAAAATTTACATGAAATTAACTGCAAGGTACAGCTCGGTGATTTAGTTTGAGACACAAAGAGACATGAAAAGGGTGATATATGGGAATACCTGATCGTAAGAGTCACACTGCTCTGCCCTGAAGATATATGACATGTCTCCTAGTCTTACTCTCCTGGCATGATAGAATTATGCCAGCATGTCATTATAAAGGCTTGTTTCCAAACAGCAGAGTGGATAGCTTACTTCACCATGTTTAAATATAACACCTGAAGGCCACTTCAGTGTGGATGGGAGCCTGGTGCACTGATTCTAGCTATTACCTACAGCTGCTCCCCCTGTACCTCTGACACCTCACTCTTCTCCTTTCCTTGCTCCACTAGTGTAGTGCCAACATGATATTCACAGTGCCTAAGGCAGTCAAGAAGATGCTGGCACACTTCTGAATTGTGAAATATAACAGACTCTCCACAAAGAAAACAGAACCAAAACATTTAATCAGACACCAGAAAACCAAATCCATCATAATCTGTATAAAATCACAATGCAGAGGGCACTATCATCCCCAAGTCATCCGCCTACTAGGCTTCCCACAAACCAGCTCTATTAGACAAATCACAAGCAGGCCCCCTTAAACAAAATCACAAACAAGCTCTTTCACTCATGCTAGTCAGTTGCCTGCTTGCCTGCATACTTCCTAGCTCTGACTGCTCTTATGACCAAATTTGCTCTTAACTCTACTTCTTCCTGTTCCACCTCCTTAAGCAAAATCCTCCCTCCACAGACTCATGTGACTCAGGCTTCCATGTGACCCAGGCAGGTCACATGGATCTATTAACGAATAGGAAAGATCTTATTTAAATTACCATTACAACTAGTATCCCAAGCGATACAATTGTCTAATTCTCAACAGGGAATTTGACAATATTAAAAAAGATTTGAGAGGTGGTTTGCTATAGTAGGAAGACTGTTGGCTTTGAAGTTGGTAGATCATGGTGGAAACCCCAGCTCTGTTATTTACTTGCTGCATTACCTTGAGAAAGTCACCGAACTTCTGAAAACTTCGTGGATTCACTGTGAGCAGAGTATCTTCTGAACTAGAAAATGCAATATAAATGTAAAATGATGATGATGCGAATGAAGATGATGGCTAATGGAGTTAAGATAAATGGGTAACTAGTAGATCTAGAAGGATTTTTAAACAAAGGAACTGAAATTGAAGTTGGGAGGGGTTGATAAACAACTTGACCATGATGGAAATGTCCAAAATTAATCAGTTGTTTTGAGTGAGGAAAAAAGACAATTAAGACTTAATATTCTGATCTTTCAGGGCTATCTGGAAGAATATTTTCTGGTATATTTGTTTTATTTCTTAATTCTGAACTATACCTATACACATATTCTATGTATATATAGTCATACATATGTTATTGATGCATTTTGTTTTTAGATCATATTTATATCTTGATTTTCCTTTTCCCTTGTTTTTCTGCCCCAATCTTCTCTTATAACAAAGAAAGGTAGTTAAAACAAACAACATAGGGACTTGGTCTGACAATATATGTATATTCTATACCTACAGCCCCTCACCTCTCCAACAAGAGGAAGGAAATGCATACTGTTCCCTGAGACCACAATTGGTCATTAAAATCACATGGAATTTTGCTTCAGCAAACACATCTTGAAGAAACTTGCAAACAGTCATTTGTTTCCAGGATGGCCTGGAAACAAAAATTGTGCAGTAGTAATGCGTGGTTGGGACCTGTGATTTTCTCATTGTTCTAGCTCTCTAAGTGAGGGATCCCTTTACTGATGAAGATCAGAAATTCCTTGGTAACTCTATATTATTTAGTAGAGAATTCATTGGGACATGAAAGGATCAGTGACTTGTCCAGGGTCATACAGGTAGTGTGTGTCAGATGTAGAACTGACTCCCAGGCTAGTCTGCTATCCGTTACTGCCTTTTGCAATTGCATTTTTTCAAATATTGTCTTTCCAAATAGGAATTTAAACAGTTCAACTTTAGTAAGTCCCTTATGACTTCTCATTGCTGTTTACCTTTTCATGCTTCTCTTCATTCTTGTGTTTGAAGGTCAAATTTTCTTTTCAGCTCTGGTCTTTTCATCAAGAATGCTTGAAAGTCCTCAATTTCATTGAAAGACTAGTTTTTCCCCTGAAGTATTATACTCAGATTTGCTGGGTAGGTGATTCTTGGTTTTAGTCCTAGTTCCTTTGACTTCTGGAATATTATATTCCATGCCCTTCTATCTCTTAGTGTAGAAGCTGCTAGATCTTTTGTTATCCTGATTGTATTTCCATAATACTTGAATTGTTTCTTTCTAGCTGTTTGCAATATTTTCTTCTTGACCAGGGAACTCTGGAATTTGGCCACAGTGTTCCTAGGAGTTTCTCTTTTTGGATCTCTTTCAGACGGTGATCGATGGATTCTTTCAATATTTACTTTGCTCTCTGGTTTTAGAATATCAGTGCAGTTTTCCTTGATAATTTCATGAAAGATGATGTATAAGCTCTTTTTTTGATCATAGTTTTCAGGTAGTCCCATAATTTTTAAATTGTCTCTCCTGCGTCTATTTTCCAGGTCAGTTGTTTTTCCAATGAGATACTTCACATTCTCTTCCATTTTTTCATTCTTTTGGTTTTGTTTTGTGATTTCTTGGTTTCTAAGAAAGTCATTAGCCTCCCTCTGTTCTATTCTAGTTTTGAGAGAACTATTATCTTCAGTGAGCCTTTGAACCTCTTTTTCCATTTGGCTAATTCTGCTTTTGAAAGCATTCTTCTCCTCATTGGCTTTTTGAACCTCTTTTGCCAATTGAGTTAGCCTATTTTTCAAGGTGTTATTTTTCTTCAGCATTTTTTTGGGTCTCCTTTAACAAGGTGTTGTCTTGCTTTTCATGCTTTTCTTGCATCTCTCTCATTTCTCTTCCCAGTTTTTCCTCCACCTCTCTAACTTGATTTTCAAAATCCTTTTTGAGCTCTTCCATGGCCTGAGCCCATTGAATATTTATTTTGGATGTTTGGGATATGCAGCCTTGACTTCAATGTCTTTCCCTGATGGTAAGAATTGTTCTTCCTCATCTGAAAGTATGGGAGGAGATATCTGTTCAGCAAGAAAGTAACCTTCTATGGTCTTCTGTTTTCCCCCCCTTTTTTGGGCATTTTCCCAACCAGTTACTTGACTTTTGGGTCCTTTGTCAAGAATAGGGTGTACTCTGGGAATCTGTGTGATCTCAGTTCCTCCAAGGTGGCACAATCAAATGTCTACAGGTCTGGATGCAGAGAGGGACTTTTGTGCCCAGAATCTTAGCAAATAACTTTCCACAGCCACTTGGCCTCCAGTTCCACAAAGTCAGCTCTTGGGGCTGATTTTCGGATTAGCTGGATGGGCAGGGCCACCAATCAGTTTGAGACATAGACCAGCTCAGCCAGGCCCTCCACCCAGGGCTGAGGTAAGACTCAACTCTTCAATGCCCCCAGAGGTTTTTACACTCCAACAATGGAGCTTCTGAATGGGCTGCTGTCCTGGCTCTGTGGCTGCTGCCTGCTGCTGGAGCTATGGGAAGGTCCTTCCCCCTTCCTGGCCCCCTGATAAAACTCTGTCACTGGCCTTTGGTGTCCATGGGCCAAGGGATCTGAGGACCTGCCACTGCAACTGGAGATTCCGCTCCTGAGGTGTCGTCCTCCCAGAGTCTCGTCATGCCATGCCACCAAGGCTGGGCTGGACTCAGTGCTGGGCTCCTGCGTCTGGCACAACCGACGTTTCCGTGGGTCTTTCAGGTCACCATGGGCTGGAAATCTCCTCCACTCTCTTGTTCTTCACTTCTGCTGCTCCAAAATTTGTTGAGAGTCCCTCTCTACAGGTATTTTATGGGCTGTGGCAGGGGAACCTGCGCAAGTGTGTCTTTCTAGTCCACCATCTTGACTCCACCCAATTGAATTGTTTCTATCCTTGTTGTTAATAGTTTACATTTATGGAAACTTAAGGTTTAAAAAGTTTTGTGTCCATTACCTCATGCAGTCCCCAAAATACTCCAAGGAATCATTAATATAGCAATATAACCCTATTCAAGAAAGCTTCTTGTTATTCACTCATGTCCAACCCTTTGTGACTCTGTGGACTGTAACACACCAATATTGGTCATTGATTTTTGTAGCAATGATATTGGAGTGGCTTGCCATTACCTTCTCCAATGGATTGAGACACATAAAGGTGAAGTGACTTGCCTAGCTTCACACAGCTAGTAAGTATCTGAGGCTGGATTTGAACTCAGGTCTTCCTGACTCCACATGCAGTGCTCTATCCACTGGACAACCCAGAAAGCTTACTTACCTCCACTTCAAAGGCTGTGCTGTGTCACCCTCTCTAAAGTGCATTCCAAAATCCAGGGCCTTGAATGAACTGACTGATGACAGCCTGCGTGGTGTCCTGGGCCTGTTAATAGCTGTATGACCTTGGATGAGTCACTTCCAGTCTTTGAGCCTTAATTTCTCCATTTGGAACAATGGAGTCTCTGGATGACTCGATGATCTCTATGATCCTTTCCATATCTATAGCCTCTGGCCCACTCATTCTTGAATCAGTGGAAAGGGACAGGATGGGAACCATGTTTTCAGTGGAAGCAAAGACAGTAAGAGGAAGTATTTGCTCAGTCTTTGGTGTAAACTAAATTAGAGGCTAGATTAGTATACCTTCTACTAGGATTAAGCCTCACAGCTAGGTTGATTGCCCAGCCTCCAGGTACAACTCAAGGCTCACTAGGAATAAAACTGTTGAAAGCAGTAGATATGAGTCTGGTTCTTAGTAGATTAGTCCACTAAATTTTGGAATATTTAGAATTTATATTTACCAAATGAATTTATGATATGGCATCATTATCATCATCATCATAACAGTTATTAGTGTACCACTTTAAGGTGTATGAAATACTTTATGTACATTATTTTATTTGAAGCTCAAAACTATTATGTGAGGTAGATGTCTAACTATTATCTCCTTAATTTAAATTTGATGAAACTGAGGCCCTGAATGGCAAAGTCACTTGTTAATGGTCATATAGCTAGTAGGTATTAGAGGTGGAATGTAAAATCTAGTTTTCCTGGCTCCACTGGGACACATTACCCTATCTAGAATGGCATAGGGTACTAGGTCCAGGGCAATGTTTTGTACCAGGGGTTGTTTTAGATCAGCACATCTAAAATATTCATGTTTTCAGCTACAAGGAGCTTTTGAGGTCATCTAAGCAAATCCCCTCTTTTAGCAAGTATGGAAAAGAGGGCCATAAACTAACTTGCTTAAGACCATTTGGCTAATAAGTTTTAGACCTGGGATTTGAACCCAGGCTCTCTGCTGTCAACCCCCTGATTTTCCTCCATAGGGCTTGGAGTTTAGGTGACATTTTAATTTGACGATATTATTGAAAGAGGATCTAGGAGTTACCCCTAATAACTATATACTTCATAGGTTTGTGGCAAGGCTCCAAGGAGATCATGAATGAAAAGAGCTATTGTAAATAAGTTACTGTGGATAATTGTCTACTGCATTTTAATTTTGGAAAGTCAATTCAGGAGACAACAAATATCTCTACTTCATGGTTACTTTACTTGACTTTCCCATTGAACTTAAGTAGGAAGTGGATGCTATACTGTCATCTCAATTATTGCAGAAGGTTTAGACAACCCTATTGCATTAATCAATCAATGACATAAACTAGGTAAGAACAGATCCTTAATTGACTTGGGAGGAGTGAAGTACTTTTGAGATATTGGATTTAATTCAATGACAATATGTTAGAGATGTATTGGTATTCATTGAAAGGTCTGTGTCCGGGTATATTTGTGTGATAGATAACATCTATCTAGATATAATCTATCTAGGTAATATCTTCTGTATTATCTAATAGATATTATCTACCATTTATCTATCTAGATATTATCTAGTTACTTAGGTAGATCAATCAATATATCCTCTCTTTCTCTCTCTGTCTCTGTCTGTCTGTCTTTCTGTCTGTCTCTCTCTGTCAATAGGGAAAGGCTTCTCTAACAAGAGTCAGTCTATTTTGGGAGCATGTTGAGGGGACACAATATTTTTTTACCTTTATCAGAGGGCAGAAGAACTAATAGACCCAGAAGTGTGATGAAGCTTGCTCAAAGTGACTCACAAGAGCTTATTATTAAATGCTCAGTGTGAACACTTATACCATTCTGCATATTTTCCAGACTTAAGAAAGTGATAGAGAAAATGTTAGCAATGCAGACTAAGCATAAAATGTGTTCTCTGTGTGTTTTATTTCATTTTTTCTTGGAGAGCTGGCTGTTAAATATTTGCCAGGATACCCTATATGCACCCCAGTATTGACCAGTATTGACCAGAGAATGACTTTCTGAACTTAAAAGGTTAGAGGATTTGTACTTTGCAGAGCAATGTCCATAGATCATTAGTTAACAGCAGTATGTCCATCAGCACTCTGAGGACAAAATAGACTCACTGAGGACAGTTAGCCTTAGGACTCTATGAGGGTACCAATTTTCAGAGCCTAGTAGGAAGTTACACTTAAGATGGACCTCATTTATTTCTTTTCATGAGCACACTTAGAAGAGAAGAAAGAACTTGCAGTAACCATAAATTATAAGTTGCCCATTCGCCACTTTCATTTTATGGACTCTATAAACTTGAACCCATTATCTTCTAGATTTTGAATGAACTTCCAGAATATTGCACCCCATATCCATGAAGGATTTGTTTTGTATCAATGATTCTTAATATAACACCCTAGTGAATACCCCTTTCTTAAAACTAATAAAATTCTGGCTGACTGATAATTAATGACGAGCCATACCCAATGGGTGCTCATGAACAACAATGCTTAAAATCCCTGGAAACACTCAGGATTACCTCTAAAATTCTGAGGGGGGAAGTAGTCAGCTGCTTCATGGGGACCTAGTTTGTCAATATCAGTGGAGGGTTGGGAGAGCCATAAAGCAGGGGAGGTTGTGTGCTACACTGAAAATCTGGTGTCACATTTAAGAGTTCTTCAGAAAGCCCTGGTATTTGAATTTTTTTTAAAGTGACAATCCATTTCCCTGTTTTACAATGGTAGGTGATTATATTTTCATTGCTTCAGAACACATAGCCTTTTGATAGCCCTTAAAATACTTGTAAAGAATGACTCAACAAATTCTAGTGAAACCGAAGCCACGGAACAATGGGGTGGAGGAGATTTCCAACCCGGAGTGACCTGGAAGGCCAACAGGAAAGGTCTGTCACACAGGATGCAGAGCAGAGCATAACCCAGTCTTGGCTGTGCAGCAGTTGGAGGAGCAGGACCAGAGCAAGCCTTGGGGGAGGAATCCCCAGCAGCAGCAGAGGTTCTCAGATCCCTCAACACACAAACACCAAAGACAACTACAAAGGTAAGTGAGAGGACTTTTTCAACTGGATGGGAAGGGAGCAGGGTCCTCCCATAGCCCCAGCCCCAGGCAGCAGCGGAGGTAGCAGCAGTAGCAGCAGCAGGTGGTTGTGGTAACCGTGACAGGCAGCAGCCAGTATCCATTGTTGGAACCCTCAGCTTAAATCACTTAATGGAATTGAGCAGCTGATCTGAACCTCAGCCCTGAGCATGATCCTGGGATAAGGAGAAGTGCTGGTGAGGTGGACATAGAGGCTGTTATAGAGAGGGAATTCTACTACTCGCAGATTCTGGGCAGGAAAGTTTCTGGTTGCTCCCAGACCAGTGTGCAGGCCAGAATTCTGTCACCTTGGAGGAACTGAGAACTTACAGGTCCCCAGAGTATTCCCTACTCTTGACAAAGGACCCAAAAATCAAGTAACTGGTTGAGAAAATGGCCAAAAAATGGGAAAAATGAGACTATAGAAGGTTACTTTCTTGGTGAACAGGTATTTTGTCCCATCCTTTCAGATGAGGAGGAACAATGCTTACCATCAAGGGAAGATATAAAAGTCAAGGCTTCTGCATCCCAAACATCCAAAATAAATATGCAATGGTCTCAGGCCATGGAAGAGCTCAAAAACGATTTGAAAATCAAGTAAGAGAGGTGGAGGAAATATTGGGAAGAGAAATGGGAGAGATGGAAGAAAATAATGAAAACCAAGTCAACAACTTGCTAAAGAAGACCCAAAAAATGCTGAAGAAAATAACACTTTTAAAAATACACTAACTCAATTGGAAAAAGAGGTCCAAAAAGCCAATGAGAAGAAGAATGCTTCAAAAAGAAGAACTAGCCACATGGAAAGGGAGGTTCAAAAGCTCCCTTTCCTAAATAATTATTTAAAAATTAGAATGGAAGAGAGAGAGAGAGGGGGGGGGCATAGGTTTAGTTGAATGGGGAGGGATCATATCTAAAAAAATAAAATTCAAGGATGAGAGAGGAATATATTGGGAGAAGAAAGGGAGAAATGAAATGGGACAAATTACTGCATAAAAGAAGCAATAAAAAGCTTTTTCAATGGAGGGGAAAAGGCGGGAGATGAGAGTGGAAAAAGTGAAGCTTATTCTCATCACATTTGACTCAGGGAAGGAATAACACGCACACTCAATTTGGTATGAAAATCTATCTTACACTACAGGAAAGTAGGAGAGAACTGGATAAGCAGAGTGGGGAGGATGATGGAAGGGAGGGCAAATGGGAGGAGGGAACAATTAGAAGGAAATACCTTTGGGGAGGGACAAGGTCAAAAGAGAGAACAGAAGAAATGAGAGACAGGATAGGATGGAGGAAAATATGGTTAGTCTTACAAAACATGATTATTATGAAAGTCATTTGTAAAACTACACATATATAGCCTATTTTGAATTACTTGCCTTCTCAGTTGGGATGGGTGGAGAGGGAGGAAGGAAGAGAAGTTGGAACTCAAAGTTTTAGGAACACATATTGAGACTTGCTTTTGCATACAACTGGGAAATGAGAAGTACAGGTAATGGGCTATGGATATTTATCTTGCCCTACAGGACAAAAGAAAAGTTGAGGATAAGGGAATGGATGAGTATTAGAATGGAGGGCACATTGGTGGAAGAGGTAATCAGAATACTCGGTGTTTTGGGGTGGGAGGAGGGGAGAGAAAGGGAGAAAATCTGTAACTAAATTTTGTGGAAATGAATATTGGAAGCTTAAAATAAATAAACAAATAAGCAAAACAAACTAAAGCATATACAGCCCTTTAAGGGAACAAATATATTTTTGCATCATTTGAGTGATGATCTATCGTGTATTCTTACACTGGTTTTCATTTGTCCAAGGAAGCTAAGTTTCACAATATGACAGTAACTCAGCAGGGCATGGGATAGGCTAATACTATAGTTTAAGGCATATTGACTTTTTGTGGAACTTATTTATTTCTTCAGCTCCACTTATATTTCCATATTTTATGAACATGTATAGTTTGCTCTCTGATAGGAAGTGGCATAAGAGAATCATCAAGGTTTTTTTATGCAAAACATATTTCCCTGTATTAGCCATATTTTTTACAAAGCAAGAAAAATAAAGAACTCCTGCACTCAAAGTTCATCAATTCCCTCTATGTAGGTGAAGAGTATTTTTTTAATCATGTGTCCTATGGAATTGTCTTGAATCATTGTATTGATCAGAGTAGCCAAGTCTTTCATAGTTGATCATCATTGTGACATTACTGTTCCTGTGCACAATGCTCTCCCTGTTCTTCTCACTTCACTTTGCATCAAGTTCATATAGGACTTGCCATATTTGTCTGAAACCATCTCTCTTGCCATTTCCCACAGCACAACTATACTTTTTCACAATCATATGTCACAACTTGTTCAGCCATTCTCAAATTGATAGGCATCCCCTCAATGTCCATACTTGGTCACCACAAAAAGAGCTGCTATAAATAGTTTTGCATGTATAGGTCATTTTGCTTTTTCTTTCATCTCTTTGAATTACAGACCTAGTAGTGGTATTGTTGAGACAAAGAGTAAGCACAGTTTTATAGCCCTTTGGGACAATTCCAAATTATTCTCTAGAATGGTTAGACCAATTCACTGCTCCACCATCAATTCATTAGAGTATCCATTTTTTCCCTCATCCCATCTAGAATTTGTCATTTCTGATAGGCATGAGGTGGTACCTCAAAGTTGTTTTAATTTGTCTTTCTCTAATCAAGAATGATTTAGAGTATTTTTATATGATGGAGATAGCTTTGATTTCTTCATCTGAAAACTGCCTGTTTATAGCCTTTGGCAATATATCGAGTGAGGAACGGCTCTTATTTAAAAAAATGGCTCAGTTCTATGCTCAACATTTATTTCAGAAATGGAGTCTTTATCAGAGGAACGCTGTAAAATTTTTTGATATTGTTTCTTTGTTCATCGTACTTTTTTCACAATATAGTTTCCCTGAGTATCTCTTTTCATTGGGTCTATTTTTGCTTTGGCTTTGTCTGAGATCATGTTTGCTACCCTTGTCCTTTTTCTTCAACTGAAGCATATCAGATTGTGCTCCAGCCCGTTATTTTAATTCCCTGCATGTGTCTTTCTGTTTCAAGTGTGTCTCTTGTAAACAATATATTATTGGATTCCGGTTTCATTCTGTTATCTACTTCTGTTTTATGGATGAGCTCATCTCATTCACATTCATAGTTAAGATTATTAATTGTGTATTTGCCTCCATCCCATTTTATTCTGTTTCTTTTCTTCTTTCTCTTTCTATCATGTCCCTGTTCAAAAATCTATTTTGCTTCTCACCACTGCTTCCCTTAATCTGTCCTCTCTTTTATCATTCCCCCACCCAACTCCTTCCTCTTGTCCCCTTCCCCTCCTTTTCCCTATTGGGCAAGTTACATTTCTCTATACAATTCTATATACAATACAAATGTGTGTGTGTGTATGCGCGTGCGTGTGTTTCAAGCATTGCTCTCCCTTCCCCATCTTCCCCTCCACTGTAAAAATCTCTTCTTTGCACATCTCTTTTGTGTGACAAAATATCTCCATTTTTTTCTCCCTTCCCCTTTCTCCCAGAACATCCTTCTTTCTAACCCCTTCATTACATTTTGGAGATCATTTCAACATAATCTATCCATACCCGTGCCATTTATCTATATAAACTTAACTATCCTAATAATTATAAAGTTCTTAGGAGTTGCATGTGTTATCTTCCCACATAGGAATGTAAACAGTTTAACTTTATTGAGATCTTTATGATATTCTTTCGTGTTTACTTTTTTAAGCTTCTCTTGAGTTTTGTGTTTCAATGTCACATTTTCTATTCAGCTCTGGTGTTTTCATCAGGATTGCTTAAAAGTCTTCTATTTCATTAAATGTCTATTTTTCCTCTGAAGGATTATACTCAGTTTTGCTAGGCAGGTTATTCTTGGTTATGATTTTAGCTCCTTTGCCTTCCAGAATATCATATTCCACACACTCAACTCCTTTAATGTAGAAGCTACTAAATCTTGTGTGATCTTGACGTGGCTTTACAGTATTTGAGTTGTTTGTTTCTGATTGCTTGAAGTGTTTTGTCTTTGAGCTGGGAGCTTCAGAATTTAGCTATAATATCCCAGGACTTTTTTCTTTTGGGACCTCTTTCATGAGGTGATCAGTGGATTCTTCCCATTTCTATTTTACTCTCTGCTTCTAGGAGATGAGGACAATTTTCCTTGATAATTTCTTGAAACATGATGTCAAGGCTCTTTCTTTGATTATGACTTTCTGGTAGTCCAATAATTCTTAAATTATCTCTCCTCAATTTATTTTCCAGGTGAGTTTTCTTTCTTCCAATGAAATAGTTAACACTCATTTTTTCATTTTTTTTTACTTTGTTTTATTGTTTCATGATGTCTTGTAGAGTCATTATCTTCCACTTACCCAGTTCTAATTCTTGAGGAATTATTTCCTTCAGTGAAATTTTGTAACTCTTTTCCCCTTTGACCAATTCTGTTTTTTTAAGGAGTTCTTTTCTTTCGTTAATTTTTGTGCTTCTTTTACCATTATTTCAACTTGGTTTTTAAAAATGTTATTTTCTTTTGTATTTTTGGTGCCTCTTTTTACCAAAGTGGTCATTATCTATTTATAATTCTCATATCATTCATTTTTTTCTCAATTTTTTCTCTACTAATATTATCTCTTTCTTTAACTCTTTCAAGAATTCTTATTGCACTTTTGGCCAGTTTTTATTCCCTTCCCTCCCCACATATGGAAATATGACCTGTAGCTGTTTTCACATTGTTTTCTTCTTCTGAGTTTAAGGTTTGGTATTCCCTGCCACTGTGGTAGCTTTTTATGGCCGAATTCTTAGTTGCTATCGTTTACTCATTTTTCCAACTATTTTTTGACTTTGAACTTTATGTTAAAATTGAGCTCTGCTCACATGGAAGTGGGGTGGCACCGTCCTAAGCTTCAGACTTTTTCATGCTACTGTTATCAGAGCTAGCTCTGGGAGTCTGCAAGTTTTCTGTGCCTCTAAGGTAGAGTGATCTTGGGTGAGGTGTGGTCACTGCTCTCCTGGTCTCTAGACCAGGGCCAAGAAAGACCCTGATCCCCTACAACCACAAATGGTAGCACCCTCTTTGCCTTGGAATTGTGACAAGGGCTCCTGCTTCATTTTGACTGACCACCTGTGCTCCTATCAGCTCTGGAACTGAGATGCAGAACTGCATTGGGGCAAGGTAGTTGTCAATCAATGTCAGTTATATCAAGTACCAACAAAGGAGCCTCCTGTAATCTCTTGCTGACGAGTTGCTCAGCTCCCTCTCTGTCTCTGGGCTGAGATTTCCTGAAGCTGCTGCTGCTTCTGCTGGACAGGTTTGCACCTTGGTGTCACAAACTTCTTCGGTTGACTTCCTAAATATTCTTAGACCAGAAAAAATATCTCCTGACCTTTGGTTGGCTCTGTCACTTCAAAATTTGATTGGAGGTATTATTTTAAAGTTAATTGATGGAGAATATTGAAAAAGTTCAGCTGACTTGGCCCATAATCCACCATCTTGGGCTTTGACATATTGACTTTTTATTGAGATTAAAATTATACTTAGCAGCCCTTCTTGGGGGAAAGGATAGTAGAAGGGGAACTGAAGGCTTGTTAACCCAATGGATCAAGTCAACAAACATTAATTAAGCATCTACTATGTACAATGCATTGTACATTCTTAGATACACAAAGATGAAAAAATAATCCCTGGCCTTAAGGATCTTATTATCTACTGGCAGACAGGGGGCAACGTTAGCATGTATTGAGGTCATAGGAGAGGTCAAACCAAGAAGCACGAACCATTCCAAAATAATGCTCATAATGCCAGGAGATCAAGGGAGTCTTGAAGGAAGATGTAGCACAGGGAATTTGGACCAGGAAGAAAAGGAAGGCTTTCACTGGGCACCAACATCAGGGAATACTATTCTAGACATGGAAATAGCTTTGCTGGATTCACAGAGACAGCCAATAAAAAGTAAAGGTCACAGAATGGCTAATTGTCTAATCTGTATGGAACATAAAGGGTGGAATGGGAAAAAAGTAAGAAAGACAACCTGGAACCCAATTGTAAAGGGCTTTAAATGTCTCATAAAGGAGTTTCGTTTTTCTCCTAGAGGCAAACAAGTGAAATGCTCAGCCCTGAGCCTTAGGAGGATAATATGGGTAGCATGGGAGAGGTTAATGAGGGGGAACACTGTGAGCAAGAAGAACTATTAAGAGGCAATTTCAATAGTCCATTTGAGAGATGGTATGGTGAATTGGAGTGGTGATTGTGAATGGAAGTACATGAATGGATAAAAGACATATTGTCAAGGTAGAGTTGGAAAAATTTGGCATTTCTTGTTTTTTCTTTCTTTTGTTAAGAGTTTTCTCAATTTATTTATTTACTTTTAGTTTTCAACATTCATTTCTGCAAGATACTGAATCTCAAATTTTTTCCCCATCTTTTCCCTCCCCCACCCCAAAATACCATGCATTCTGATTACCCCTTCCCCCAATCTGCCCTCCCTTCTATCACACCCATTCCTTCCCTCACCTCATCTTCTATATTTTCTTGTAGGGCAAGATAGATTTCTATACCCCATTGCCTGTATTTCTTATTTTTCAATTACATGCAAAAACAACTCTCAACATACATTCCTAAAACTCTGAGTTCCAACTTCTCTCCCTTCCTCCCTCTCCACCCATCCCCAGTGAGAAGGCAAGCAATTCAATATTGCATTTCAATATAGGCAAGCAATTACACGATATATGTGTAATTTTGCTAAAGACTTCCACAATAGTCATGTTGTGAAAGACCAACCACATTTCCCTCCATCCTATCCTATCCCCTCATTCACTCTATTCTGTCCTCTGACCCTATCCCTCACAAAAGTGTTCACTTCTAAGTATCCCCTCCTCTCATTTTCCCTCACTTCTATCATTCCCCCATCCTCCACTTATCTCCTTCTCCCCTACTTTCCTATACTGTAAGATAGAGTTTCATACCAAAATGAGTGTGCATGTTATTCCTTCCTTAAGCCAAATCTGATGAGAGTGAGCTTCACTTTTTTCCTCTCACCTCTCCCTTTCCCCCTCCATTGAAAAAGCTTTTTCTTGCATTTTTTTATGAGAGAATATTTGCCCCATTCCATTTCTCCCTTTCTTCTCCAAATATATTCTTCTCTCAACTCTTAATTTTATCTTTTAGGTATCATCCCTTATTATTCAACTCACTCTGTTCCCTCTGCTTACATCTATATCCATCCATCCATCCATCCATCTATCTATCTATCTATCTATCTATCTATCTATCTATCTATCTATCTATCTATTGATCTATCTGTCTATCTATATGTGTGCATGTGTATAATCCCTCCAACTACCCAAATACTGAGAAAAGTTTCCAGAATTACAAATATTATCTTTCCATGTAGAAATATAAACAGTTCAACTTTAGTAGGTCTCTTGGGATTTCTCTTTCCTGTTAACCTTTTCATGTTTGTCTTGTTCCTTGTTTTTGAAAGTCAGATTTTCTATTCATCTCTGGTCTTTTCATCAAGAATGCTTGGAAGTCCTCTATTTCACTGAATGGCCATTTTTCCCTTAAAGTATTATTGTCAGTTTTGCTGGGTAGATGATTCTTGGTTTTAATCCTATTTCCTTTGATTTCTGGAATATCATATCCCAAACCCTTCAATCCAATAATGTAGAAGCTTCCAGTTCCTGTGTTATCTTGATTGCATTTCCACAATGCTCGAATTGTTTCTTTCTGACTGCTTGCAATATTTTCTTCTTGACCTGAGAATTCTGGAATTTGGCTACAATATTCCTAGGAGTTTTTCTTTTTGGATCTCTTTCAGGAGGTGATTGGTGAATTCTTTCAACTTATTTTACTCTCTGGTTCCAGAATATCAGGGCAGTTTTCCTTGATAATTTCATAAAAGACGATGCCCAGGCTGTTTTTTTGATCATGGCTTTCAGGTAGTCCCATAATTTTTAAGTTGTCTCTCCTGGATCTATTTTCCAGGTCAGCTGTTTTTCCAATGAGATGTTTCACATTATCTTCTATTTTTTTTCCATTCTTTTGGTTTTTTTTATTTCTTTGTTTCTCATAAAGTCATTAGCTTCCATGTGCTCCATTCTAATTTTTAAAGAATTATTTTCTTTACTAAACTTTTGAACCTTGTTTTCTATTTGGCTAATTCTTCTTTTTAAAGCATTCTTCTTGTCATTGGCTTTTTGGGCCTCTTTTGCCATTTGAGTTAATCTATTTTTAAAGGTATTTATTACTTTAGCATTTTTTTTTTTGGTCCTCCTTTAGCAAGCTGTTGACTGGCTTTTCATGACTTACTTGCATCGCTCTCATTTGTCTTCCCAATTTTTCCTCCACCTCTCTTACTTGATTTTCAAAATCCTTTTTGAGCTCTTCCATGGCCTGAGGCCATTGTATTTTTATTTTGGAGGCTTTGGGTGCAGAAACCTTTACTTTGATGTCTATGTCTGATGGTATACATTTTTATTCCTCATCCAAAAGAATAAAAGAAAATACCTGCTCACCAAGAAAGTAACCTTCTGTTGTCTTATTCTTTTCCCCCTTTTTTGGGCATTTTCCCTGCCAGTTACTTGACTTTTGAGTTCTTTGTCAAGAGTAAGGTATACTCTGGGGACTTGTTAATCTTCAGTTCCTCCAAGGTGGCACAATCAAGGGAGAGGAGTTTATTCCTCTCCTAACTTGAACTCTGCTCTGGGAACAACTACAAGCACTCTTTTCTCTAAATAGAATTCCCTCTCAGAAGTCTCTGCCAGCTGCACCAGCAAGTGCTCCTCCTTATCCCAGGGCCACCACTCAGGGCTAAGATCCAGATCAGCAGCCAAATTCCCCCAGGTTCTTTAGGCCAGGGCTCTCTCAATGGAAGATGACACTGCCTGGGGCCAGGACTAGACCACTGTGTTCCCTTCTGACCCAAGTGAAAATGTTTTCTCACTGACCTTTGAAGCTGACTTTGGCATTTGTGAGTTGAGGAATCTGGGACCTGCAGCTGCTGCCAGTGGTACCTTGAAGCCTGCTCCAGCCCTGTCCTTGCCATGGCATGACCAAGGCCAGGCTGCACACTGTTCCGCACCAGGTGCAACAGACCTTTCCTGTCAACCTTCCAGGCTGCCTTGGGCTAAAAATCTCTTTCACTCTGTCATTTTGTGGCTTCTGATGCTCTAGAATTTGTTTAGAGTAATTTTTTACAGGTATTTTATGGGCTGTGGGAGGAGAGCTTCTAGAGGTGCAACCTTCTACTCCACCATCTTGGCTCCGTCCCCAAAATTGGACATTTCATTGCAAATGGGGAGGGGGGTGACAAAGGAGAAATTAATGATGGCTCTAAGCAACTAAGAAGAAATGATGGCTCCAGGGTCCTAGCCAAGGCCATCTCTACCACCAAAGAAAGGACACATTTTAGTGGATGAAATTTTTCATCCTTTTGACTGACAGGATTCTTGCTGTTGAATGTCCTTTGTCTTTGCCCTTAGCATCCAAATGAGACTCAGGCAAGATTGTTGCCTGGATTGTTTACAAAAGTGCACCTCTAAAAGACTCTTCAGTTTGGAAGAAAAAACAAAACAAATACTTATTTTAGCCAGGTCTTAGCTGGAGTCCTCTGTAAGCCAAATTTCATTCTGAAGAAAATGTTGCACCTGATTCATAAACAGAAGAAAATAGCATATTATAAAGCAAATGCTGGCAAACTCCAAAGATGAGCAATAAGACCAGGATTGGGGGAGGACTAAAAATAAAAGTTTCACACTGCTCCTTTAAAGAGAAAGGAATTGCAAAACAACATCGAAATGTCATCCAACCCTGAGCACAGCAGCATTTCTCTAGTATGCAGCACATTCATCATTCTGACAGCCCCTAATTTGATAAAGGGCCTTTTGCTCATTATGTAGCTTAAGGGAGAGAGAGAGAGAGAGAGAGAGAGAGAGAGAGAGAGAGAGAGAGAGAGAGAGAGAGAGAGAGAGAGAGAGAGAGAGAGAGAGATATGCAGAGAGGGAGGGAGAGAAAAAAGGAAGAAAGGATGTTGGGGGAGGGATAGACAGACATCATTCTCCCCAAGGGCTCCGATGATTGAAATGCAGTTGGCCAGATGGGCTAGGCTTATTTTCAGAGCAGCATGTATTTTCTTTCTTTATGCTCAGAAAACAGAAAAGTATTTTGGGAAAAAAAGTAGATGGTACCTTCACTGGGCACAAAGTGTCCTATAAGGTCAAACCCCTAAGGATATTTCACCAGTTTCTTGCTGGAGTGAGTGGATTTTTTGTTGTTACTGCTGTTGTTTGTATGTGAGTGTGTATATGTGTATGTGTGTTTAACCATCTTTAGAACCTCTGGAGTTGGAGAGCTGGATTCAGAATTGCAAAGAACGGGGAGAATGTATTTGAATGTCTTGGGGTGCATTGCACAATATTTTTAATGATTCTGAAGATGGCAATAGCTCTTTTTTTAGCATGCATATTAGAGATGCTATATAGCTGTGACTCATGGAGCAGCATGACCCTGGGAGGATCAAAATGGCAGAGGACCCAAAGGCCAGTAGAATGACTCATGGTGGGCGTAAGCAGTCTATAGTAAATTCTCTGTGGTGATATGGATATTATAAGTAGTATGAAAGATGTTACCAAAGATCTGTAATAATGGAAAGGTAGATTGGCCAATTACATAGTTAACAGTGAGAGGTAACAGTAGATCTCGCAGTTATTACACTTGTATCCTCAAGATTGTAGCTAGCATGGTGTCAAGAAGACCTGAATCTGGGGTACAGATAAAGAAAAAGAGTACGAACAAATAGGAAACATATACAATGTGAATCAAGGCACATTCCGAATGGGGAGTCATTAGCAGCTGGCAGGATGAGGAAAGACTCCATGTAGGAGGTGGCATTTGAATTGAACTTTGGAGGAAGTTGGGAATTCTCTGAAGTGGAGGTAAGGAGGCATGCCAGATATGGTGGAATAGCCAATGCAAAAGTACAGAGAATGCAGATGAATTATCATGTATGGAAAGCAGCAAATAGCAAAGTCTGACTGGAATGTAGAGTTGAATAAGCCTGGATTAAGAATGGGAAAGGTTTTCAATGCCAAACAAGAGCCCCTAATGCTTCTTGAGCAGAGAAGGAATGACTTGATCAGACCTGTGTTTTAGGGATATCCTAGCTGTGTGGTCAGTGGATCAGAGACTCATCCTCACCAGGCTGACCACAAGGGGATGATATGTTCAGCTACAACAGCTCTGACCGTTTACCGAATTTTTGAAGGGCCACCATTGATCGACCTCTGTTACAAAGAGTACCCACATCAACAAATCCCAGGTCCTTGAGGGATTGAAGAAATATTGGGTGGTTTGGTGCTAAAATTGGGGTTGGAGTGAGGGTCATTATAAGTCGATTTGGCTGTACCTTGATTCACATTGTATATGTTTCCTATTTGTTCCTGTATGTGTAGGTTATTTCCCCTCAAGGGTTCATTCAGAAATGGTACTTAATGTACAAAGAAAGTATTTTACAGAGGGCAGCTTCTTGTTGCTTCTACCATAAGAGAAATGCTTCAAACCTAGGAGCCTCATATGTCTTCACTGACAACAATTTAGAGTGGGGTAATAGGCAAATTACAGCCCAAGGCCCAAATTTGACCCTACCTGGTTTTGTATACAGTAATCTAAGTGTCGGTTTCTTATTTTTAAATATAATAAAACTTTATTTAAAATGTAAAAATGTTTCTTAGCTCTCACCCTTCAAAAACAGATAGGGGGCTATCCCACAAATACTTTTGGCTAAGTATCAGATGAAGGTCTTCTCCAAAGTGAGAGACACAAGTTCTAGAACTGTATTTCAGGAGGCTGCAATATTTAGGAAGAATTGGAAGGCTCAATTCATTGCAGTGTCCTTCAGAAACCTCTCAGGAAATCATTCATCAGTACCTACTGAATGGCCCCAATACAGCAAGCACCGTACAAAGCCCTGCATCCTAGAAACATGCATCATATTAAGAGATGTGGGCCTCAAGCTGCCTGGAGTTTTAAGTAATAGGAAAATAATCTTCGTACAGCTTTCAGACTCTAGGAGCATTGAGGTACTTCAGTGACAGCTGTAACACTCACTCATGTTGGCTTTTAATTATCGACTGCCTTACCTTACTGTTTAGCTGTTTCACGTGCATAAAGTATGTCTCTTATCTCACCTTCCCAAGGGCAGGGAGCATTTCTTAAACAAGTTTTGTACCCTGGGCATCCCCTGGCACAGATCTGTGTCCATGAGAAGGGCTCAAGAAATGTGTTTAATTGAATTCTAAGTTTGGCATTTTAAACCCTCCATAATTTAGTTCCCAACTGTCCCTCAAAGCTTATTTCATATTACACCCCTTCATACACTAGCTGTTCTACTCAAACTGGCCTGCTAATGTTCCCCATGCATATGCCATCTCCAACCTCCATGCCTTTGTATAGGTATTCTTCCATGTCTGGAATGCACTTCAACCTACTTTCTATCTCATAGAAACCTTGGCCTCTTCCAAAGCGCAAGTACCAACTCTTATACCAGGCCTTTCCTGATCTTCTATCTGAAAATTCATCCTCTTGAAATCACTTTTCATAGCTTTGTTATCTCCTTTGCATTGACTTATCTGTGTGCGTGGCATCTCTACTTTATTGACTGTAAGCTCCTTGAGGGCAGAGGCTCTTTTGGTTTTGTATCAGCATAAACTAGCACAATCCATTGTATAGAGCAGTCACTTATTAAATATTTGCTAAATTGCATTACATTGATGACCACTATTGATAAGGAGATATAGGAAGAAAAAAGTTGGATGCTCACACATGGCTCTTGCTACTCCCTCCTTTTCTCTTTATGAAACTCTCCATAGAGAAGTGTCAACTAAAGTTGTTTTGTGATGATCTAATATATTTGAATCAGTCCCTGCCAAAAATGGAAACTATTTTTTTGGGGGGGAAAAATTAGTGTCTATGGTGCCTGAAGTCTTTCTTAAAAGACCCTGAAAGAGTCCTAGTCAGATATGTCTGAGTCTTAATTTGAGGCAGCAAACATTTATTAAACATATACTGCATGCAAGGTTCTGTGGTTGGTTTTCTAACTTCAAAGATAAACAGGCAACAGTACCTCCCCTCAAAGAACTTCCATTCTACTTGGGGACACTTTGATGAACCCATGCTTTTGTTCCTGTAGGGTCTTCTTCAATCGATGAAGGCTGTGACAATTCGATGACTCCTTATCCTATGCCTGAAGATATATTTCTCCATATTAAGTTTGATTTTTAAACATAAGGTGCCATCTTGACATGTCAGGTTAGCCCATAGCATGTTTTTGATCAGGGAGGCAAATGATGTATATGTAGCAACAGTAGCATATACATATATGCACACACACACACACAATAGCATGCCACATAGAGCTCGCTGACAACATCGGTGTTAATTTCATTATTGATCCTGGGAAGGTGGAAATGTTTCCAGAGCTTACTTCTAAGCTTTTGTCTGCCTTCTCCCTCCCTAACACATATGATTGTTAGTGTAAGAAGGGAACAGATCCAAAGAGCTGTTAACATTTTAAATACATTTATTCAAAATTTATCACTACCCTTGTTAGTTAAGGGACTGTCATTTCCGGTGTTGTCCACAGAGAAAATAATCTACACTCCCAACTATATTATTTATGGTCCAATGTCTCCTTGATATATTTTAATGGACTTTGCAGAGAGCTATTTACAACTGAACTGCAAAGAAATGAGAAGCTAAGACAGAGCTTAGATATGGTGTCAAAAGGCCTGGGTTTGAGTTCTAACTTCAGCAGTTGTTAAATGTATGTGTGTGGGGGTGGGGTGGGTGCATGCTCGCGCACGTGCTAGATTTAGAAATAATAAGACATGGGCTCATATCTTCCTTTACACATTTACTAGTTGTGTGATCATGGGCAAGTCAAATAAACTCTTTGGGTCTCATTTTCTTCAACTGTAAAATGGAAATTATAATTCCTGAACAATAAAATATAGAAAAAACACAGGTCAATATTAGTAATGAACATGTACTTGAATTTTTTAAACAAAAACCTGTCAGACTATAACGGTTTGTTCAAAACATTATTCAGTATGACCCAAAGGATTGATACCAGGATTGCAAGGATGGTTCAACATTAGGAAAATAATTAACATCGTCATATTAAAAACTACAACATCCAAAACCACACAATCATATCAATACATGTAGAAAAAGCCTTTGACAAAGAGAAACACTCTTATGCTGGAATTCCTACAAAGTATAGGCATAGAGAAATTTTTTAAAAATGTCATAAAAGCTTCTAAAAGCAAAAGAAAGCATCATATGAAATGTCGACACACTAGAACCTTTTCTAGTAAATATGGGAATGAAGGAAGATCCATCATTATTTGATGTAGTTTGAAAATGTTAACTATAGCAATAATGCAATAGAAATAAATTAAATGAATAATGATAAGTAAAGAGGAAATGAAACTATCCCTATTTGCTGATAATGTGATGGTTTCCTTGGAAAATCATAAGGAATCAACAGTGATACTAATTGAGACAATAGCTTCAGCTAAGTTACAGGCTGCAAAATAATCCTTAGTAATCAACAGTATTTCTAGAAAGTAATAAAATAGAAGAAGCAATAATAGAAAGGGATATTCCATTCTCAATTACTACAAAATGTATTAAATATCTGGGGATCAACCTCCCCAAATACACAAAAGACTTATATAGCTTCCTTTGCAAAGTACTCCTCACAGAAATAAAGAATATTTTAAATAGCTGGAAGGATATTTAGTGCTCATGGCTAAGCCATGTCACTATAATAAAAAATAACAATATTATCAAAATCCATTTACACTTTTAATGCTATATCGAGCAGCTTACCAAGTGGGTACTTTAGCATAACAATAAAATAATAACAAAATTTATTTTGAAAACCAAAATATCTAGAATATCAAGGGAAATGATGAAAAGAGGTAGGGACAAATGGGGAGTAGCACTTCTAGACTTCAGACTATATTGTAGAGCAGTAGTCATCAAAATTATCCAGTATTGCTTAAAAATTAGTCATATAGATTAGTGGAAGAGATTAGGCCAGGGTGATTAAAAAAAACCCAGTAGATCTCAATAGCCCAGTGTCTGATAAAGCACCGAACATAAATTATTTCAGGAAAAAAATATTTCATAAAAACAGTTGGAAAACATGGAAGACAGTATGGCAAAAGTCAGGCTTACACCATATTCCATTGTTCATTCTAAATGAATAGACAACCTTAGTATTAAAGATCATACTATTAAAAATGAGAAGAAAAAGAGGTCATCTATCTCTCATAGCTATGTATTCTTAACCAAACAAGAAATAGAGGCAATTATAAAAGATAAAATAGATAAATTCGATTACTTGAAACTGAAAAGTTTCCATATAAACAACGTAATGAATCTAGGATAAGATGGTTGAATTGGCTGAATGGGGGAAAAAACCTTAGTATCAAATTTCTCTCCCAAATTTTGGTATCTAAATATTCTACACACACACATGCATTCGCACATGTATGCATGTGTGTATGTATGTATGTATGCACATATGTATATATAAAGCTAATAGTCATTTCCCAATAGGTAAATGGTCAAAATGAACAAACAGTTCTCAAGATAACTGCAAAGTATTCACAACCACTTGGAAGAATGCTCTAAATTACTAATAATAGGAGAAATGGCCACTAAAAACAGCCCTGAAGTTTTACCTCACACTCTATAAATTGACCAAAAAAATGACAAAAATGGAAACAATATTGGAGGGTTTGTGGAAAAATAGACACACTAATACATTGTTGATGGAACTGTGAAATGGTATAACCACTTTGGAAAACAATTTGGAATTATGCAAATAAAGTAAGAAAAATGTCCATATACTCCAAGGAAGCCATTGATCAAAAAAAAGTTCACATATACTACAAATATTTATAGAAACAGTTTTTATGATACCTAAGAATTAGAAACAATGTAGATGGCTATCACTTGAGAGATGGCTAAACAAATTATGGTACATAAATATAATGGAATACTACTATGCTGTAAGAAATGATGTGTGTGATGAATACAGAAAAGCATGCAATACAGACTGAAGAAAGCAAAGTCAAGGAAATACTATACACAGTCAGTACAGCGATATAAATTGAAAACATGATACAACAACAAAAAAGACAATCAAAACAAAATGATTAAGATCAAATAGGATTCAAAAGAAGAAATATGACAAAACACCCCCAAACTACCCCTTCCAGGAGGTACACAGGTTTTACTCATATTACACCATAGCGATCAGTTGTGCTAATTTTTCTTTCCCCTCCAAAAGTACTATTTTTATGTGGGAGAGGGAGGGAAAAGGATACACAGGATGTGTTTGGTGATGTAAGAAACAAAAGATTTTAATAAAAACATATTAAATGAAAAAAATAAATCTTCCTTGCTCAGACTCTACTCCGAGCAGGTCCTCCCGCTGAGATCTTGCCACTGTACATACCTCTCTCATGTGAGTGACCTTGGCCCTATGTGGCTGATCTCTGTCTGTCTGTGTCACCATATGGTGTATGTTTTTGTTTTTGCCTGCTTTCTGTGCTACATAGTAATAAAACTTATGCTTACACACACACACACACACACACACACACACACACACACACACACATTATAATGCCTGTCCTAGTTACTTCACAGGATTGTTGCAAGAATCTAATTGACTAACGTACATATAATTTTGAAAGTCTATGCAGCATTACTAAAGTGCTGGACTTGCAGTGAGGAAGATGTGACTTAAATCCCACCTTAGACACTTGGTAGTTGTGTAGTCATGGGCAGGTCACTTAATATCTCTGAATTTCAGTTTCCTCATCTGGGAAGTGAGTATCATAATCTCTATTGCACCTTCCTCACAGGATTATTGAGAGTTTCAGATGAGAATAATGTATATTGAAAAGAAATCTGCAGATTTGAAAGGTGTTACCTAAGCATCCATTTTATTATTATTATTATTATGTAAATAGGGAATAATTCCAATATTAAATATTGGTGGAATGAATTGGTGCCAATTTATTCCTTTTGCTTTTTGTCATTATCTTCTCTCTACCCCAAAAAGGATGGCCAAGGTAATTGTCTACTGAACCAATCTGGAATCACTAAAAAAATTATTAGAAATTATTTGGATGAATCTTCAATTCATCCAACTCACTTTACACTTACCATGAAAAGAGAATGAAAGTGAGAAATTGTCAGAGATTGATTACTTAAAATTAGGCAGTTGACAACTTATAAATGTAACTACACAGGTATGGTGAAAGTCACTCTCAACTTCCTTTCCCCCATCAGAGGCCTTCCAGGTATATTATCGAAAATACCATGACTGAGAGAATATAAGAAGCAGTTAGATGGCACTGCAGTGGATAGCATGCTGGGAGTCAGGAAAACTCATTTTTTGAGTTCAAATTTAAGTTAGAGGGGGGCATGTCTAACGCAAGCATGTGAAGACTTTCCCCAGTGAAATGGGCACATGAGAACAGTTTGTTCCAACGGCCATGATGGCAACTGAAGAAGGTGCTATGGCACTCTTAGAGCTTGGTCAGACATTGAAGATGCCAAGATCATCACCTGCATCCTGGGTCATTGACAGTCATGTTGACTTTTGTCCTGCTACTGGACTTCAGTGATTCAGAAGGAAAGTGAGGCTGACAACTCCTTGCAACAACGTCTCACTTAAATCCAATTTGCACAAGATGTCATCGGTCCTCTTAGAAAACCAAGGACAAACAGCAGTGACTCAGTATATTTTAATCTCAACTCAATCATTTTGGTCTAAGTCCAGGGAACACTGTGCTACATGTACACTTCCTGATCTCACCTCAGACACTTGACACTCACTAGCTGTGTGACCTTGGGCAAGTCACTTAACCCCAATTGCTTCATCCTGGGTCATCTCCAGTCATCCTGATGAATATCTGGTCACTGGATTCAGATGGCCCTGGAGGAGAAGTGAGGCTGGTGACCTGCACAGCCCTCCCTCAAAGTCAAGTGCAAGTCATGTCATCACTTCTCTGATGGCATGGTCTTCTTTGGCAACGAAAGATGAACACACACAAGACTCATTGGCAGGGTACTTGCTTATCTCTGGCAGTGTGTGGCAAGAATGATTTGGGGACTTGGTCTCAATCAAATTAGAAGAATTTGCCAATGTTTGGAACTGGCTTCAGATTAGGCAAATTGATTTCCAATTAGAAAGTACATGAGATGCTTCGTACAGATGCTGTGGAAAGAGAGCTGCACGAGGAGTCAGAAGACCTGGGGTCACATCTTCCCCTTATTATCACCTATGTGATTGTGGTCAAGTCACTTTCTGGGGGTCATTTTTTTCCACTGTAAAATAAAGGGATTGGACTAGGTGCCCTCTAATGTCTAAATCTATTATTTATGTTACCTTCTGAATCAGTATCATTCCCAGGAACAATGTTTATAGCCATGAGATATCTTATTTTAAAAAGATAATGATACACTTGTATCTTTTGTATTAGAAAAATGAACCACATAACTTTGCTTTCTGTCTTGTTTGAGGTACTCTCACTTCCAAAAACATATCTAATCCTTAAGAATCACTATTTTTTCCTTTCCTGCTTTATAAATACAATTTTTGTAATTAGAAAAAGTTGTCTCATTTGAAATATAACAATTTTGACTTGATGACCTCCTTTCCAAAATCATAACTTACTCCAGCTGTATAATTCCTTCTCTTCATTCTAGGCAGTTGCTGTTTTTCCTTTTAATTCACTGATAATTGAGGCCATACTATGTGCAAGTCTCCATTTCTTATTATGCATTGTTTAAATAAATGATCTGAGACATGCTCATATTTAGTAAAGAGAGATCCTGTGCAGTGGGAAAACCATCCGCCTTGAAGTTGGGAGACTTGGTTTCAATTGCTGACCCCTATATAATACTCATCAGCTGGGTGATTGTTTGCAAATTATTTCGTCTCTCAGAGGCTGCTCTTCATTTATAAAATGAAGACATTGGACTAAATGGTTTTCCAGTCTCCCTGATGACAATTTCTGTAGCGCTGTAAAATTTACCAAGTGCTTCCAGAAATCCATCAGTATATTTGAATTGGTTATGTGGTTCAAATGACTCAATATATTTAAAACACTCTGTAAACTTGACAGTGCTCTGGCTCCATCAGCAGGTAACTATTTATTCTCATTTGGTTCATTTGCCCATTTACTTATGCAACAAGTATATATTAAACACTTGTATGTGGGGTGCTCTGCTAGATGCTACTAGTACAAAGACACCAAAGAAACTATCTCTGCCCTAAGAGAGTTTCTGTTCTATTTAGAATTGAAAAGATTAGACTCTTTTCCTCAAGATCTTTGAATATCCAGTATACATTTTCTTTGCCTTATTTTTAGAAGGTCTTTTTTACTGCATGGGCCCTGAAAATATTTTTAGAATTCCGAATGTTTCCATGACCAAGTCAAAGCCTGCAGACTGGGTCTGTTTTCCCCCATTGACACGAACGAGTGGGCTTTTTCTTCCCTAACAACTTTATCACTTGGGCGCCTACAAATTGATTTTTAATGTGCTTTTAATGGCCCCTGGTGTTCAGATCTTCCTCCTTGCTTCCAAAACTGTGTTGTCCCTACTCCCACTCTGTGGAAAGCTGTCTTTCCTACCCAAATCCTTGCTAAGTTTTAAATGCCAACCCTGAGGTTCAGGAGAACGCGATGGAGACTGGTAAGTGGCACAGCAGATAGAATGTTGGACCTGGAGTCAGGGAGACATGAATTTGAGTCTTGTAGTCCTCTCAGACTCTTACTGTGTGGAGGCTGTGTGACCCTGAGCCAGTCACTTTTGTTTGCTTTACTTTCCTCTGCTGTAAAATGGGATAATAATAGCACCTTTCTCTGTGTTGTGGTGAGGGTCAAGTGCGATAAATATGCAAAATGCTTTGCAAATCTCAAGTTCTATATAACTGCTAGATAGTCTTATTATCATTTTCACCATTGTTATTCATTTGGAAGACCACCTGGCAACTCTTGGGTGAACACTAGCATGTGGCAATGAGAAGCTCTATTGGTACCTCCTAGAGCTGGACATAGTATCATGTCCAACCACTACATGATACTGTTTCTCACAGGGAGGATAGCCTGTTGCTAATGGCTGCATATGAGAAAAGTGATATATACTAAGTCTAAGTAGTTGGATGTCTTCCTTAGAACATTAAAATAATGAGAAAGATTATATTGTAGAAGCTCAGAGATGGAAAGAACATCAGAGGGCATCTCATCCAACACTTGCCTTTCTGTGAATTCCTTGTAATAATAATTTGTTGTTATTGTTGTTTAGTCATTTTCAGTCATGTTTGACCCTTTGTGACCCCTTTTGGGGTTTTCTTGGCAAAGATACTGGAGTGGTTTGCCATTTCCTTCTCCAACTTATTTTAGATGAGGAAACTGAGGCAAACAGGGTGCAGTGACTTACTCAGAGTCACACAGCTAGTTAGTGTCTGAGGCTGGGTTTGAACTCAGATCTTCCTTATTCCAGGCCCAGTATTCTATCCATTGCAGTGCCACCTACCTGCCCTGTAATAATAATTATAGCCTACATTTATATAGCATCCATTATAAGCCGGGTATTTTACAAATTGTTTCTCATTTGATCCTCGCAACAACCATGGGAAGGTAGTTACTGTTATCATTCCCATTTTCCAATTTAGAGAACTGAGGTTAAATGACATGTCCTTGGTCTCCTAGCTAATTGAACTCACATCTTCCTGCCTTCAGACCCAGGACTCTATCTACTGAGCCTCTTAACTACCTCTACAGCTTCCTCAGGTTGTAGTCTTTTCTTGATGATTTCTATTAATTGTTTGTATATGTGGTGGGTGGGGAATACAGTATGATACAGTAGAAAGAGCCCTGGCTCTGGAGTAGTTGGGTTCAAACTCCCCTTCTGATGCTTACCACATGTGGGATCTTAGATAAGTCACCCTCCTTGGGCTTAAGTTTCCTCACTTACTGTTAGAGGCAGGCTTTATGGTTCTCTGTTATTTCAGGTTCAATATTAGGATGAAATGAGTCTCTCATACTTAATCAGAGTATCAGAAGTGGAACTCAGACACAGGTCCCCTGACTAACTCCAATAATCTGGTAATACTCCTTACTCTCCATGGTGCTGAAGAAGTAGATTTTTTCAGAGAGATTCACCTGAAATTTTTGATCTATATTTTGAGGTGAGAGATTAGAGATGTTGATGAAAATAAGGCAGTACTTTGGTCAAACATGGAAAAGAACAGAAAAGTAGATGTGAATGATTTGCTGTGTTTTATATTATTCTCATGCCCTCTTGTGGAAATCTTAGTATAGTACAGTACTCTTAGCTCTTGCATAACAGAACAGACCAGAAACAAGCTTAAAATGCAGTGTCTGCTCTGCAAAAGCCCTGGACTTGTTTAGTGTGAGTTCTGGATGCTTTTATTATCTCTTCTTTATCTTATCAATTCATTTCCAAGCAATTATATTTTCTTTTCTTTTGGTGGGGATGAAGGGAAGGAGAGCAGGAGCATATATTGAAGACTATTTGATGACCGAAGGGTTATTTGATTCAGTAAAGATTTATATAGCCACTATGGTGTACAAGACACTCTGTAAGGTATTGAGGGATTCAGAGATGAATAAGACATGGTCCCTCAAAGGGTCTATTGTCTAGTAGGGGCCATGACACTGAGGCCTATAATCCTGACTGAGGTAGCTGGGTGACACAGTGGACAAAATAATGGACTTGGAATCTGGAAACCTGAGTTCAGATCCTATCTTAGGATTTTTTATTACCTTTGTGACCTTTGGCAAGCACTTAACCTTTCTTAGCCTTAGTTTCTCCATCTGTCAAATGGGATATAATAGTAGCATTTATTTCAGTGGGCTGTTATGAGGACCAAATGATCCACAACATACTAAGCACTTTGCAAACCTTTATGTGATTAAATGCTGGCTAATATTAACGAAAACTGGACAATGATAAATTTGCATGGGAGAATTGTTTTCCATAATAGTATTCCACCTTGCATCCCCATACCTTCACGCAAGCTGACCCCTATGTCTTTTCATGACAAATGAAATGTAAAATTGATAAATTGGGAATTCTTCCACATCTTATTCATTGAATTTTCAGTGATCTAGGTGGGGTAAGTAGCCCTCAACTTTGCCTTCATTTTGTAGATAGTAGGAGGGAAGGCATATAAAGGAAGGGAATAAGTTAACACTCCTTCCTCACTTCTGCTTTTTCAAAAGTACTTAAATGCCATTTATTCCATAAGGTCTTTCTCAATACTCCTAATTGTTAATATTTTTTAATCTATTAGAATTATTTCATGTTACCTTGCATATGGTTTGTATTTACTTATATATGTGTGTGGTATATCACTACAGTAGATGCTTCATGAGGGCTAGAATACCTTTGCTTTGGCTTTCATATCTCCAGCATCTAGTACAATGTCTTGTATGTAGTATTGGCTTAATAATTTTTTGTTTACATTATGATCTGAAAAAAATGCTGTGAGAGCCATGTTATATTAAAAGCAACTTTAAGAGGTAGTTAGGTGTTATAGTGGTCAAGAGCTCTAGAAATGGAGTCAGGAGGATTTGAGTTCAGATTTGGCCTCAGACAATAACTAACTGTCTAGGTGTTCGCATTTTACAGTTGAGAGAACTGAGGCTGTCCAGGGCCTCATAGTCAAGAAGTATGCCCCTATCTGCAAATGGGCATAATAATATCACTAACACCCTAGAGTAATTGTGAGGACCAAATGTGGTAAGAACTGTGTAGACCTTAAAGCTCTATATAAATGCTAACTCTTGAAAAACAATGTGTTCACTTTAACGCAATTTTATCAAATATTTCCGACAGTATATTGCTTCCATTCCAGAAGATTGATCTCTTGCCCTGACATATATAAAGGTTTTTAGTTTCTCACTCCATAGGAATATATTTACAATTCTCAATTTCTTAATAAAAAGTGGTGACTGGTTTTGTTTTTGAGCTATGCTGGGAGGACACGAGATTGACCAGTTATAAATATACAGGACCATGGCTGGTCTGGGAAGAGATTACATCTTTTGATGTAATTTACATCTTTTGAGATAACATCTTTTGTAGGTGTCACCTTAATAAGTCATCCAGTCAGGAAGGTCACTTCTAAGAAGTATACATGAATTGTACCTTTGTCACTGTAAAAATGAGTTTTGCTTGAAATCCATTCAACTTTGTTAAGCTCTCTTTTTCAAGAGCCTTGTCTTAACCTGACCATGATTTGGGGAAAGTTTATATTTTTTAGGAGGGTTAGGGGTCACCAGCAACTCCAGAAAATCAACAAACAGAAATGATTTAACTTAAAAATGACAAGGAATTTGAGCTAATTGACCATTCAAAAACTTTCCAGCTCAGAGATGGTATCTTTAATGTGGTTGGTATTAGTTCACATTTTCAGCACTTGCGAGAGATACCTGGACTGTGCTTAAGCTCAAACTTTGGTGTCTTAGGAGACACAAAATATATCTGCAAGATAGTTTCTAGGACCCTTAACCAACCCTTTCTCTCTGTTAAGGTCCTTATTGTGTGTTGCAAGGGATCATGTGTCCATCAAAGTGAGACTCAAATCACACAAATATGTACAGATTTTACCAAGCTGGAGCATGGGCCAAATGGTAGACTGACACCATAGATAGATAGAGACATGGGGAAGCAAGGGAGGGAGGGACAGAGGTGGGGGGGAGAGATGCACGCATATGTATATATATATATATATATATATATATATATATATATATATACACATGTGTAATGTGAAACATATCAATACATATATGAAACGAGAGCAATATATACGTGTATGCATTTACGCATACATACATGTATGTGTATATCTATCTATCTATCTATCTATCTATCTATCTATCTATCTAATTTGTCATCTGAGGACCAGCCCAGTTAGGTTTTAAGAGGCTTATATGTATAAGGCTGATCACTATGTGATTAGTTTTTTCACCTATATATAGGAACCGTAAAAACTGATGTGAAGTTTGCAGTGTGCCCCAAGGAAGGGAGTCCCATTGCAGTGTTATTTGTTTCAGTAAGCAACAGGTCATTTATTAGTTTAATGATTGATTGGATAGTGAATTTCAAATACTGGCATAAAAATGGCAAGGAGAATGTTTCAAGAAAAACCTGAGAAGACTTATATGAATTGATGCAAAGAGAAGTGAACAGAACCAGAACACAGTACAGAGTAACAATAATATTGTACAATGATCAACTGTGAATGACTTAGCTATTTTGATCAATACAATGATACAAAAAGACAAAATTTTCTATCTTCCTTCAAGGAGAACTGATGAGCACATGAGTGCAGACATACTGTTTTCACTCTATTTTTCTTGATTTTTTGCAATATGACTAATATAGAAATAGGTTTGCGTGATTTCACATGTACAATTGATAGAATTTTGCTTGCTTTCTCAAAGGGTGAGGAAGGAAGGGAGAGAATTTGGAACTCAATGTTTTTATAGAATGTTAAAAATAAATAACAGAAATATTTAAAAAGCACTGGCATATAGTTTTCAGGGGTGCTCGGATGTGTAGAACTGTTTGCCCATACATTGAAGGTCCTAGACTGCAATTTTTATGTCTTATATTTTCTTTTCATATTTCTTTTTTTTTCTTTTTAACTATCTACTATTTCTCACTGATGTCAGTGTGTGCATGATGTTAGGGAATCCTCTTATCCTTTCCCACCCCAGACTATTTCTAGCCTCGTTAAAAATACTAGGCAACCCGAATTGGAATTCTGCCATAACTAAGAGTAAACAGACTCTGAGTAAGGCTCTCTTCTGTGGTTGAAGTATAAGAGCTTTAGCTCATGGACTTGGGTAACATAATGAGAGGTCTGCTTTCATTTCCTTCTTTATCCTTGGCTCTACTCTGTATAATTGAGGTTACTGTATGACTGGGCCCTAGAGAAATGAGGTGACACTATAGGCACTCAGTAAATATTTGTTGAATTGAGCTATCATTATATGGGTATGAGATCTAATAATGTTAGCTGCCTATGTCATTGAATCATAGATTTAGAATTGCATGGACCCTCAAAGGCCATGGAACCTGATTCCTGCCTAAATAAGTAGAGCACTAGACCTAGCTAGAGTCAGGAAGACTCAGATCCAAATCCTTGTTCCCACATTTCCTAGTTGAATCACCCTGGGAAAATCACAACTTCTCTTAATTTCCATTTCCTAATCTTTAAAATAGGGAAAACAAAATCATAGGATATCCCTTCCAGGGTTATCGTGAGGTTCAAGTAAACAGATGTATGTAAAGTCCTTTGAAAGCATTAAAGCTGTGGTTATTTTCAGATAGATCTGTATTGCTACATTTTGTTTGTATACCATTTACATCCCCTATATATTCCTCCTTGATTCTCCTTGCAAGGGCTCAGACCTAATAACAAAGAATAAAAAGAGAAAGAAAAGTTCATCAAACTAACCAACACATAAAAGTTTGACATTCTATGCCCTCACTCACCAGAAACCCTCAGGACTCCTTTGGAGATTTCCTCCAACCATCCAGCCCATGCCTGGTCTGCCCAGGGAACATCACAGGACCCTGGAAGCACAACTACCATGCGATGATTGGCCCCTTACCACAATGGCCCCATTCTGAATCCTGCCTATCTAGAGCATGCCAGGAATTCTCTTTCCCAACCATGTAACCTAAAGATCATCAGGTCTTGCCATCTTCCCTATAGCTGAAAGCTTAGAATGCAAACTCTTTGATGGTCTTTCTGTTCTCTTTGTAGTCCCAGAATTTAGCACAGCAGAGGCAGACAATAAGAGCTGAATAAATGCTTTTCCATTCCATTCCAACAAGGGTGACCATGCTTTCTCATTATACACACACACACACACACACACACACACACACACATATGCATATATATACATATATATGTATGTATATATATATGTTTTTTTCTCTTTTTTAATTATGTTTTTAGTTTTCAACATTCACTTCCACAAGATTTCGAGTTCCAAATTTTGTCCCCATCTCTCCCCTCTGCCCACCCCAAGAGATCATGCATTCTGATTATCCCTTCCTCCAATCTGCCCTCCCTTCTATCATATCCCTCCTTTCCATCATATCCCTCCTTTCCCTTATTGTCATCCCCTCTATTTTCTTGCAGGGCAAAATAAATTTCTGTACCCCATTACCTATATTCTTATTTCCCAGTTGCATGTAAAAGCAACTTTTAACATTCACTTTTAAAACTTTGAGTTCCAACTCCTCTCCCTTCCTCCCTCCCCACCCATCCCCACTGAGAAGGCAAGCAATTGGTTATAAGTTATAAATATGTAGTCATGCAAAACAGTTCTGTAACAGTCAGGTTGTGAAAGACAAACTATATTTCCCTCCATCCTATCGTGACCCCTACTTATTCTATTCTCTCTTTTGACCCTGTCCCTCCTCAAAAGTGTTTACTTCTAATTACCCCCTCCTCCCTTTTGCACTTTCTTTTATCATCCCCCTTACCTCCTACTTTCCTGTAGTGTAAGATAGATTTAGATACCAAATGGAGCGTGCATGTTATTCCCACCTTAAGTCAAATCAGATGAAACTAAAGTTAACTCTTTACCTCTTATGTCCCCCTTCTTCCCTTCCATTGAAAAAGCTTTTTCTGCGGAGTCAAGATGGCGGAGTAGAAAGATGCACGTATACGAGCTCTGAACCCACAGCCCATGAATTTAATGTAAGAAGAGCTCCCCAGAAGTTCTGGATCACTGCAGGGGGTGCAGAAACATAGTGGAAGAGATTTCCATTCCAGAGAGTCCTGGAGAGCCATCCCCAGTGTCCGTCGCGCCCCAGAAAGCAGACCCCACCCTAGTGCTGCCCTGGCTGTGGCCCCAGAGAAGCTGATCCGAGCAGGCTTCAGGGACAGAAGCTCCAGCGGCCAGGAAGGTCCCTCCGCCCACGGACTCCACAGGTCAGTGAGAGAGACGGCTGGCCTGGCTGAGAGGGGAGCAGGGTGTCTCTGTGATTCGGGCCACTTGGGAGGAAGCGGGGGAGGCAGAGGCGGGGGCAGCGGCGGCTCGGGACTCCCCCAGCAGCAGGCAGGATCTTCATTACTGAAAGTCTCTGCATAAAGCACCTGAAGGAGCTGAGCCTGGGAGACGGCTCTGCCCCCACCCGCTCCATTACTGAAGGTCTCTGCATAAAGCCCCTGAGGGAACTGAGCCTGGGAGGCAGCCCTGCCCCCACCCCAGCACCAGAACTAAAGCTCACATTGAATAGCAGCAGTGCCTGCCGCGGAAAACCCATTTGAATCTCAGACCCCAAGCACTAGCTGGGTGGATCTAGGTGGGGGTGGACAGGAATCTCAGAAGTCAAGTAACTGGCTGAGAAAATGCCTAGAAAAGGGAAGAAAAATAAGACTATAGAGAGTTTTTTGAACAGATGCAAATGATCCCGACTTTCGGATCTGACGACGAGGAGGACATATTCTTGCCATCAGGGAAAGACGTGGAGGGCGGGGCCTCGATACCCCAGACATCCCAGGGGGATGTCAGGTGGGCTCAGGCCTTGGAAGAGCTCAAAAAGGATTTTGAAAAGCAAGTTAGACAGGTGGAGGAAAAACTGGGAAGAGAAATGAAAGAGATGCAAGAAAAGTATGAAAAACGGGTCAATACCTTGGTAAAGGAGACCCCAAAAAATGCTGAAGAAAATAAAACCTTGAAAAATAGGCTCACTCAATTGGCAAAAGAGGTTCAAAAAGCCAATGAGGAGAAGAATGCTTTCAAAAGCAGAATTAGCCAAATGGAAAAAGAGGTTCAAAAGCTCACTGAAGATAACAGTTCTCTCAAAATTAGAATGGAAGAGATGGAGTCTAATGACTTTCTGGGAAACCAAGAAATCACCAAACAAAACCAAAAGAATGAAAAAATGGAAGAGAATGTGAAATATCTCATGGGAAAAACAACTGACCTGGAAAATAGATCCAGGAGAGACAATTTAAAAATTATGGGACTACCTGAAAGTCATGATCAAAAAAAGAGCCTAGATATCATCTTCCATGAAATTATCGAGGAAAACTGCCCTGACATTCTACAACCAGAGGACAAAATAAGTATTGAAAGAATCCATCGATCACTGCCTGAAAGAGCTCCAAAAAGAGAAACTCCTAGAAACATTGTGGCCAAATTCCAGAACTCCCAGGTCAAGGAGAAAATCTTGCAATCAGCTAGAAAGAAACAGTTCCAGTATTGTGGAAATAAAATCAGGATAACTCAAGATCTAGCAGCTTCTACATTAAGGGATCGAAGAGTGTGGAATAGGATATTCCAGAAGTCAAAGGAACTAGGACTCAAACCAAGAATCACCTACCCAGCAAAACAGAGTATAATACTTCAGGGGAAAATATGGTCTTTCAATGAAACAGAGGACTTTCAAACATTCTTGATGAAAAGACCAGAGCTGAAAAGAAAATTTGACTTTCAAACACAAGAATGAGAAGAAACATGAAAAATTAAACAGCAAAGAGAAGTCTTAAGGGACTTATCAAAAGTGAACTGTTTACATTCCTACATGGAAAGACAATATTCGTAACTCTTAAAACTTTTCAGTATCTGGGTAGTTGGTGGGACCACACACACACACACACGTACATGCATGCATGCACACACACATACACACATGCACACACATACAGAGACAGAGAGCACAGCGTCAATTGAATAGGATGGGACCATATCTTAAAAGAAATTAAGGTAAATGGTGAGAGAGAAATGTAGTGGGAGGAAAGAGGGTGAAATGGAATGGGGTAATTATATGTCATTTGAGAGGCAAGCAGGAGACTTTTTAGTGGAGGGAAAAAGAGGAGAGCTGAGGAAAAAAAAAAACAAAACAAGAAGTTTACCCTCATCACATTTGACTAAAGGAAGGAATAAAATGCACACTCATTTTGGTATGAAAACCTATCTTACAGTATAGGAAAGTGGGGGAGAAGGAGATAAGCAAGGGGGGGTGATGGAAGGGAGGGCAAAGGGAGGAGGGAACAATTTGAAGCCATCACTTGGGGAGGGACAGGATCAAAAGACAGAAGAGAAACAATGAGGGCCAGGATAGGATGGAGGGAAATACAGTTCGTCTTACACAACACTACTATTATGGAAGTCATTTGCAAAATTACACAGATAGGGCCTATATTGAATTGTCTGCTTTCCCAAAGGGAATGGGTGGGGAGGGAGGGATGGAGAGAATTTGGAACTCAAAGTTTTAGGAACCACTGTTTAGTATTGTTGTTGCTACTAGGAAATAAGACATACAGTTAATGAGGAATAGAAAGTCATCTGGCCCAAAGGAGAAAAGAGAAGATGGAGACAAGAGAAGGGAGGGATGACAGAAGAGAGGGCAGATTGGAGATAGGGAAAATTAGATTGCTTGGTGTATTGGGGTCGGGGGAGGAGATTAAAGGGGAGAAAATTTGAAACCCAAAATTTTGTGAAAATGAATGTAAAAAGTTAAATAAATAAATAAATATTAAAAAAAGAAAAAGGTTTTTCTTGCCTCTATTATATGAGAGATAATTTACTCCATTCTATTTCTTCCTTTCTCCTTCTTCCACTATATTTCTCTCTCACCCCTTAATTTTGTTTTTTTAGATATCATTCCTTCATATTCAACTCACCTTGTGCCCTCTGTCTATATGTATATAATCTCTCCAACCAGCCTAATACTGAGAAAAGTCTCAAGTGTTACAAATATGATCTTTCCATGTAGCAATATATACAGTTCAACTTTAATACATCCCTTATGATTTCTCTTTGCTGTTTGCCTTTTCATGCTTCTCTTGATTCTTCTGTTTGAAAGTCAAATTTTCTATTCAGCTCTGGGTTTTTCATCAAGAATTCTTGAAAGTCCTCTATTTCATTGAATGACTATTTTTCCCCTGAAGTATTATACTCAGTTTTGCTGGGTGGGTGATTATTGGTTTTAATCTTAACTTCTTTGGCCTCTAGAATATCATATTTCAATCCCTCTGGTCCCTTAGTGTAAAAGTTGCTAGATCTTGTGTTATCCTGAGTATGTTTCCACAATACTCGAATTATTTCTTTCTGTCTGCATGCAATAATTTCTCCTTGACCTGGGAGCTGTGGAATTTGGCTACAATATTTCTAAAAGTTTTCCTTTTGGGATCTCTTTCAGGAGGTGATTGGTGGATTCTTTCAATGTCTATGTTAGCCTCTGGTTCTAGAATATCAGGGAAGTTTTCCTTGATAATTTCTTGAAAGATGATGTCCAGGTTCTTTTTTTGATCATGGCTTTCAAGTAGTCCCATAATTTTTAAATTGTCTCTCCTGGATATGCTTTCCAGGTCAGTTGTTTTTCCAATGAGATATTTCACATTGTCTGATTATTTTTATTCCTTTGTTTTTATTTCACAATTTCTTGATTTTTCATAAAATCAGTAGCCTCCATCTGCTCCATTCTAGTCTTTAAGCAATTGTTTTCTTCCTTGAGCTTCTGGACCTCCTTTTCCATCTGGCCAATTCTGCTTTTTAAGGTATTCTTCTCCTCATAGGCATTTTGGATCTCTTTTGCCATCTTGGTTAGTCTATTTTTAAGGTGTTATTTTCTTCAGTATTTTTTGGGTCCCCTTTAGCAAGCAACTGACTCAATTTTCATTATTTTCTTCCATCACTCTCATTTCTCTTCCCAATTTTTCCTCTACTTCTGTTACTTGATTTTCAAAATCTTTTTTGACCTCTTCTATGGCCTAAGACTAATTCATATTCTTTTGGTGGCCTTGGATATAGGAGCTTTGATTTTGTTTTCTTCTTCTGTTTGTATATTTTGGTCTTCCTGTTACCAAAGTAAGATTTTATAGTCTGATTCTTTTTCTGATTTTTGCTCATTTCCCCAGCCATTTACTTGATTTTTTAAGCTTTTTGTCAAGGTAGTTCTCTGTTTCTAGTGGGTGTGTACTGTCAGTCAATTGATTCCCCAACAATCTGTGGGCCTAGAGCTCCAGAAATAGCTGCTGTTGCTGCTGGGCTCCTCCACACCCTCTGCTGCCCTGAGTCTGGGGCAAGACCACTCTACTTCCTCACAAAGATCCCACAAGTTTTTTCCACTGACCTTTCAATTTGTCCTTGGCATTTTGGGGTTGTGAAGTCTGGAAACCATCACAAGTGCCAGAGATTCAATCCCCCCAAGACCTGCTCAGGTCCCATTTCTGCTGGTGTGGCCCATGCAGGACTGTGCTCTGCTTCTAGCGTGGCATGATAGATGCTTCCCGTCGACGCTCTGGGCTGTCTTGGACTGGTAATTTGCTTCACTCTATCACTCTGTGGGTTCTGCAGCTCCAGAATTTGTTTAGACTCATTTTTACAGGTATTTACTGGGCTTAGGTGGAGGGCTCTAGCAAGTCTCTGCTTCTACTCCACCATCTTGGCTACATCCTACCCACTTTCTCATATATTTTTGGAGAACCCAAGCTTGGTCAATGAAATTTCATGCCATGTATTTATTAACTATTTTATTGATCTTTCCAGTTATATTGTTGTAGTTATGATGCATATTATTTTCCTAGTTCTTATTACCTTACCTTGCATCTCAGACTATTATTATTATAAACCCAGTACACTAAACAAATTCTGCATACAGTATTCTCTACAAGTGGCCATAGTTCCACCAACAGTATATTAGAGTACCTGTCTTCCAGTACCCCTCAAAACATTCCCTCCCTGATTTTCATCTTTGCCAGTTTGTGGAATGTAAGAACAAAAGTCAGTGTTGTTTTAATTTACATTTCTCTTTCTATTAGTGATTTGGAATATGTTCTCAAATGAACATTTATAACTCTAATTCTTCTTTGGGGAATGACTCATCTCTTTTAACTAAATGCTTATCTATTATGGTATCATTCTTGGTTTTGTATATTTCAATAAATTAACTCTATATTTTGCATTTCAAATTTGATTTGATGGATATTTAGCTCAAATCTTTTTTTTTTCCTTCTTGATAGTTTTTTTTTTCCATCTATCTTCACTGACTTTGTTCATGAATCGAAAAATATTAGGTAATCATAATTGTCTCTTTTGTCTGCTATGATCTCCAATGTCCCTTGTTTGTTTAAAAATTATTTCTACAGACAGTGTTACATAGAGTACTGTCTTCTGTTCATTTCTTATTTCTTTATGATGTATCCTTTTAATTTAGGTCATGTATTCATTTTGTGCTAATTGGAGTACTGTGTAAGATGCTTGTCTGAACCCAGCTTCTGCCGAAGCGTTTTCCAATTTTTGTAGCAGTTGTTGCCATAAAAAGAGTCCTTCTGAGAATTTATATTCTACAGACTTTTAGCCCTTGGGCTGTTTTCAGTTGCTTCTATTTTTTTATTTATCTAGTCTCTTCCACTGATTCTTATGTTTGTTTTTTAGTACCAAGTGGTTTTGATGACTATTGTTTTATAAAATAATTTTAAGTGTACAAATCTATTATTTAATCTTCTTTAGATTCTAGACCTTTTGTTCCTTCAAATGAAATTTAATCTTGTTTTGATCAATTTTAGAGAAAATTGGTCATATGATTGATACAACACTAAATCTGGAGATTCATGTACATAATATTGTCACTTTTCTTATATTATGCCAGTTTATGCATGAGCAGCAAGTATTCCTCTAATCACTTACATCTTCCATTATTTCTGTGAAGAATGTTTTATAATTGCATTTATGTGAATATTTAAATTATCCTTGTCTGTTGGTAGGTTAGCTCCTACATAATTTATTCATTCCATAGCTACTTTTATAGAATATTTCTTATAATTTCTTTTAATTTTTTGGCAGTGATATATAGAAATAATCAATTTTGTGAATTTATTTTAAAAAAATATTATTTTACTAATGTCATTAATCATTTGAATTAGTTTTTTCATCAGTTCTCTGGGATTTTCAAAGTATATCATCATGTCTTTTTAAAATAGAGATTACTGTTAACTTCTCTTTGCTTTAATTTTGTTCTCTTATCTTATTTCTATAATGCACATTGCAAGAATTATACTAAGTAATAGTGGGAAGAGGGAACATCCTTACTTTATCCCATTTTGTGCTAAGTAAAGGTCTAATGTATTCCCATCACAAAAAAGGTAATTCTTGGCTTATATGTGTGTATATGTGCATATACATATCATATCATATATGTATGTATTTGTGTATATAGGTATGGGTAAATGTATATTGCATGTGTATCTGTTTGAAGTAAGGGTCCTTCCACATCTACTACTTATACAGTTTTAAAATGAATGTTCTATTTAGCCAAGGATTTTTCCTGCATATATTGAAATCATTTAGTATTTTTGTTTCATGATACATTATGCTAATTGTTTTCTTAAAGTTTAACTATGAAATTGGAGTGTATGAATCCAATTTGGTCATAGAGAAATGTTTTCTGGTTCCTTGCAAAGATTTTATTCAGAAAGTTTTGCATCAATCTTCACTCATCAGTAATTTTTGGTCATAGAACCTTTTCTCTACTTTGGTTCTTCTCTAAGGTTTGGAAATTAGGGTCATGTTTATCTCATAAATAGAGTTTAATACAGTACCTTCTCTCAATTTTTGAGAATAATCCATAGGTATAAATTTCTCTTTAAATGGTGGATAAAATTTGCTTGTAATTTCAGCTTAGTAGTTTGGTCCCATTCCATTTTGGTAGAACTGCAGTTGTGAGTCTGTACTTAAGCTGAATTGATATATACCTTCCTTTCATTTCTGTACACTGATCCTAGTTATGACCTTTATGGCCAAGTAGCCAGTCACACCCTCTGATGGCAGAAACCATGCCTTAGACTTTTTCATATCCCACAGTACCCAGAACGCTGTTTGACTAGCTCATGTTGAATTGACATGGCTTGCATCTGAAAAGATTCAGCTTAATCCTTTGAAGGTAGATGATCTGAAGGCATTTTGTTCTTTCTTGGTCACTATGCCAATACCATGTTCTAAACAAGAGGGTGCAGCTTAGTCTGTGAGCACTCTCATCCCAGCTCCCTTTCCTTCTTGCCTGGCTGAGGCCTTCTCCCAGTACCTGTCATTGACCTGAAGTAGGACTTAGGCACAGGGATCTGTTTCTGGGATCTACAATGAAATTGGGCAGATGCCACAGGGACAAAATACCTTTGTAGATGGATAGGGAGAAAGATCAGTCTCTCAACACTATGGGTAGGACCCTCCTGAGACCCTAGGTTCTCATATACAAATATCTCTGTGGAGCAACCAACAACAGGTGTTGCTTTGTAGATGCTGACCAAAGTACTCTGTTAGATGAGCTGGCATCTCAGAGCTCTGGCTTTAGGAGAGCTATATTTTGTTGATTAGACTCACTTCCCTTCTTACTGAACTTTTTTTTTCCTTTCCCAGGATGTTTGTGTGCTCCTGCTCTCATTCTGGCTCATTACCCATCTCTGTGCTTCATTCTTGGAACATTGAAAAGAGATGTGTGCATATGTGTGCATGTGTGTGTTCATATATGGGCACTCTGCTTCACTCCAGGATCACACTGGGGTGGTGGTGAAAGAAGGAGAAGGGGTGAAATGGTTTGGTACCTGGGACCTGACCAGCTACACTGCATCGAGTGCTTGTTTCCTATGCATGATTAAAGGATCGTAGAACTTAGAACAAGAAGGGACTTAAAGGAACATCCAGGCTCACCCCTCCATCCATTTTTCATAAGGAGAAATAGATGTCATAAATCTACTCAAATTCAATGTTAAATTTAGAACTGGGGAAATGAACATTAACAAAATGGAAAGAAAGGAACAAGAACAACAATTAATTTTCATAACAGCCTGACATGGTGGATAGAGCATTAGCCTTGAGATTCAGAAAGATCTGTGTTAAAAATTTCATCCATGAAACATGCTGCCTGACCCTGGACAAAGCATGTTACCTCTGTGAGCCTCAGTTTAGTCATCTGTTAAATGGGGATAATAGTGCCAATAGCACCTACCACCACAAGGTTGTCAATAGGTTCAGATGAGATAGTGTGTAGAGCATTTTACAATTTTTAAAACAATATCAGCTCGTGAATTTTTGCTTTCCAGGTTTCATTTGACTTTATCATGTACCTGTGGACTAACAGTAATGGCTGACATTTCTATAACATTTAAGTTATGTTTAGCAGTTTACATTCATTCTCTCATTCAATCTTCACAATTCTGTGAAATAAATGAATATTTTCATTATCCCCATTTTATAGGTGAGGATACTGGACTTCAGGGAAATCAAGTGACTTACTCTGGATCATCCAACTAGCAAGTGTCAGAAGCAGAAATCAAACCCTGTTCCCTGCAGACTCCAAGATTAGTCTATCTTACTCTCTTCCTTCCTTCCCTTCCCTCCCATCCTTCTTTCCTTCCTTCCTCCCTCCCTTGCTCTTCCTTTCCTTCCTTCCTTCCTTCCTTCCTTCCTTCCTTCCTTCCTTCCTTCCTTCCTTCCTTCCTTCCTTCCTTCCTTCCTTCCTTCCTTCCTCCCTCCCTTCCTTCTTCTCTCTCTCCCTGCCTTCTTCCCTCCCTCTCTTCCTTTCTTTTCTTTTTCTTTTTCCTCATGAAAGCTCCACCTATCTCACAGGAAAAACTACCCCTTGTTTACAAATGTGAAAAAAGAAACCAGGAAAATGTAAATGATTTGTTCAAGGTCATCCAGGGTAGAGGTAAAATTGTATTCCCTATCCTTTTAGCTCTTCCCTTGTTTGAATTCAAACAATCAAGGGGGGTTGTTAAAAGAACAAAGAAAAATTCAGAAGTTATGAACCAGAGAAATTGGGACTTTGTAATCAATGCAGCCCTGCTTGTTCCTATGCCATGTTTCTTCCTGATTCTCTGTGATCTAGAGGTAAAATACCAAGTCCTGGTCTCTTAGAGATCACCCTCATAAACATTACTGATACTATTTTCTCTGCAGCTGTCGTCTTCTTCCTTCCACTTATTTATGCTCCTACTAAAATCCATAGTAAACAAGAAAATATTTCTCCATTAACAAACCTGTGTCATTCTTGTCCCTACTAGATGACTTTTCACTTCTCTGTTTAGCTCTTGGCTTTTGTGCCAAATGACAATGGCATCTGGGCCTATGCCCATTACCACATTGAGGTCCTCAAACAAGTCACTGCTTTTTGTCTGTCTGTTCCTCGAACCATGTGCTGTCTGCTGCATGGCAGTACCTAAATAACAGGACGACCTCCAGGAGGGTCTTCACCCCATCCCTCCATCGTTTCCTTTTTAATTGCCTATAAATCTGACCACTGTTTGCCTTGCTTTTTGCCTTTATAAAACAGTGTTCTCATTTTCACAAATGTGTTGAATAATTTAAAAGCAGTTTTAAAAACTGGAGGCACTTTCTTCTGTGGGATCTATGAATTTTGAGGATGTTCAATAGCATTTAGAGAGAACATCTCATCCCAAAAGACTCTAACCAGCAAGGGTCAGCCTTTCCGTTGAGTTGAATGGAATCTAGTACACATCTATTAAGGATCTCCTGTGTGCTTGGCAATAGAGATACAAAGCCAAAGAGGAGAAGCAGGACCCACTCTTAGGAAACTCACAGTTTACTAGAGAATATGACATGTACATTGCTAGAAAATATAAGGTAGATACAAATTAAATGCAAAGTAATTTGGTGGTTGTAGTTGTGGTGAAATAACTGAACAATCAGGAAAAGTTTCCTGTAGGTGGTAATGCCCAAACCGACCCTTGAAGGAAGCTAGAGATTTCTAGAGGTAGTGGTGAGGAAAAACATTCCAGCTCAAGTGTCATGCCTATGCAAAGATACAGAACTAAAAGGTAGAAGGTCATAATCTAAGAGTAACAGTAGATCAATTTGTCTGGAACATAGAGTATGTGAGGGGGAGACATGAGACATATTCTGAAGGTTTTTAGAAGATGCCCAACAGAGGTTTTATTGTAAAGCCAGTAGGAAACTGCTGAATGTTATTGAGTAGGGAAAGGACATGGTAAGGTCCATGCTTTAGGAATAGCCAGTTATCAGCTATAAAAACAAAACAAAACAAAACATAGATTGGAGATGAGGAGAGATTGTAGACAAGACAACTAATTAAGGGATAGTTGCAATTGCCCAGGCAAGAAATGATGTGGATGTGAAGTAGGGGATGCCTACATGAACAGAAAGAGGATGAATATGTTAGATGTCATAGAGATAAATCAATCAAGAAGACTTGACAACTGATTGAATGAGGGAAATGAGGGAAGAGCAGGGCATGAATCTGAGATTGTGAATTTAAATGACTAGAAGAAAGGTGATACCCACAAATGAACAGGGAACTTTGGACAAGATATGTGTCTAGGGAGAAAGATGATGAATTTTGTTTCCGACCTATTGAGGTTGAGTTGTTTATAGGACATCAAATTGGGAATGTACAGTAGAGGTAGTGGGTGACTGGAATTCAAGAGATCTGGGTGTCATCTTCCTAGAATTGATAAACAAGGCATCAAGGCAAATGGGAGGTGAAGAATATTTTATTTATTTAACGTTTATCTCTATTATTTAATATATTATATATTATTTAATATTTATTGTTATTAATATCTTATTTTTTATTTAAGGGACCTAATTTCAAATTCCTGATTTTGCCATTGAATGAATCCACTGTTAAGCAGCTAGGTAGCATACTTAATAGAATTCTGAACCTGGAGTTGAGAAGACCTGAGTTCAAATCTAGCCTCAGACATTTTCTATCTATGTGTCTGTTTCAGTTTCCTCATTTGTAAAATGGAGATAACAATAGCAACTAACTTGCAGGGTTATTGTGAGAAGTGAGCTAATAATATTCATAAAGTGCTTTGCAAGCAAAGTGTTCTATAAGTGTTAACTAGCATTATTACTATTGACTCTATGACCTTGGCTCCCTCTCAAAGTTGTTTTTCTTATCAGCACATGTACTTGCTGGCCTGTCCCCTACTGGCATCCAAGGTACTTCACCTTACTGAAGTTAGCAGAGCCCATCTGGCTTAGAAACTGCCTTTGCTCCTCCCGTGTGAAGTCTGTAGTGCAATATGTAAATGGCACTGACTCCTGGGTGTCTGAAGTATAGGGCCCATTTTCTTTTCCCCAGTGTTCCATTTGGGGAAGGATGAGTTCCTCACAAGGCAGAGAAGCCTCAGAACAGAGCTGAGGGGAGCACCTGAGAAGGGCAGTATCCAGACATGTCTACTGGTAGGTAAGCCCTGAGGCAAATCAGAATTGTTGTCTGCATTGGAATGACCCTGATTATGCATTCAAGAGATGAATCTCCTAAGCCCTCAATAGGGTTGTCTCAATTCTCTGTTTGATTTTTCCCAATGCTGCCTTATATTTTACATACTCTTTTCCAAGATAGGTGGTTAAATCAGTAAAGAATTCAAACTGTTTTTTTTCCCCCTAAGGTATAGTTTAACACAAGCTTATTTGACACAACTTGAGTAAGGTTCATCTACAAAATTATCTTTTAGACCCAACTCTTTCCCACTACTGTTGTGTATACAGTACTAACATAATTACTTCATAGAATCAGATTTAGAAATAAAGGAACAGGGCAGAGCCAAGATGGCAGAGTATAAGGACAGACCTATAGAAGTTCCCCCACATAGCCCATAAAATACCTGTAAAAATGACTCTAAACAAATTCTAGAGCAGCATAAGCCACAAAACAACAGAGTGAAAGAGATTTCCAGCCCAAGGCAGCCTGGAAGACTGACAGGAAAAGACTATTGCACTAGGTGGAGAGAGAAGTGCAGCCCATGGACTGCAACCTAGGCTACGGAGCACAGTGCAACCTTGGCCCCAGCATGGTAAGGAAAGGACCAGAGCAGGTCTCAGGGCATGTGAAATCCATGGCAGCAGCTGCTGTTCCCAGACCACTCAACCCACAAACACCAAAGGCAGCTTCAAAGGTCAGTGAGAAAACTCTTTCACCTGGGTAAGAAGGGAACACAATCTGGCACTGGGGGCCCCAGGGCAGCAGCAGTTGCTGTGGTACAGCATCCATTTTAGGAGCCCCCAGCCTAAAAGCCCTGAGGGAATCGTGTGGTTGATCTGGATCTCAGCCATGAGTGACAGTACTGGGGTGAGGAGGAGCCCTGGATGACCTGGTGGAGCTGGTGGAGGCTCTGGAGAAGGAATTTTACTTATAGACCCTGGGCCGAAAAGAGTGCTTGTAGTCCCAGACCAGAGCACAGGTCAGGAGAGGAGTAAACTCCTCTCTCTTCACTGTGCCACCTTGGAGGAACTGAGAACTTACAGGTCCCCAGAGTACACCCTCTTCTTGACAAAGGACTCAAAAGTCAAATAACTGGCTGGGAAAATGCCCCCCCCCCAAAAGGGGAAAAAAACAAGACTATAGAAGACTACTTTCCTAGTGAACAGCATTTTCTTCCATCCTTTTGGATGAGGAAGAACAATACATACCATCAGAGGAAGACCTAAAAGTCAACGCTTCTGCATCCAAAACCTCCAAAATAAATATGCAATGGTCTCAGACCATGGAAGCACTCAAAAAGGATTTTGAAAATCAGGTAAGAGAGGTAGAGGAAAAATTGGGAAGAGAAATGAGAGCAATGCAAGAAAATCATGAAAAGCGAGTCAACAACTTGTTAAAGGAGACCCCCCAAAAATGCTGAAGAAAATAAAACCTTTAAAAATAGGCTAACTCAATTGGTAAAAGAGGTCCAAAAAGCTAATGAGGAGAAGAATGCTTTAAAATGCAGAATTAACACAAACAGGAAAGAGAAATCACAAGGGACTTACTAAAGTTGAACTGTTTACATTCCTACATGGCAAGAAAATATTTGTAAATCTTGAAACTTTTCTCAGTATCTGGGTTGTTGGAGAGATTACACACACACACACACACACACACACACACACATATATATATATATATGTATATGTGGAGAGACAGAGAGAGAGAGAGAGAGAGAGAGAGAGAGAGAGAGAGAGAGACAGAGAGACAGAGAGCACAGGGTGAGTTGAATAGGTAGGGATCATATCTAAAAAAATACCAATATATGGGGAGGAGAAAGGGAGAAATGGAATGGGGCAAATTATCTCTCATAAAAGAGGCAAGAAAAAACTTTGTCAATTGAAGAGAAAAGGGCAGAGTTGAGAGGGAAAAGTGAAGTTTACTCTCATCACATTTGGTTCAAGGAAGGGATAACATGCACACTCAATTTAGTATGAAAATCTACCTTACACTACAGGAAAGTAGAGGAAAAGGGGATAAGCAGGGTAGGGGGAGATGATGGAAGGGAGGGCAAATAGGAGGAGGGAGCAATTAGTAGTAAACACTCTTGGGGAGGGATAAGGTCAAAAGAGACAATAGAAGAAATGGGGGGGCAGGATAGGAAGGAGGGAAATATAGTTAGTCTTATACAACATGACTATTATGGAAATCATTTGCAAAACTACACATATATAGCCTATAATGAATTGCTTGCCTTCTCAGTGGGGATGAGTGGGGAAGGAAGAAGGAAGAGAAGTTGGAACTCTAACTTTTAGGAACAGATGTTGAGAATTATTTTTGCATACAATTGGGAAATAAGAAATACAGGTAATGGAGTATAGAAATTTATCTTGCCCTACAGGACAGGAAAGAAGATGCGGATAAAGGAAGGGAAGGGTGTTAGAAGGGAGGGCAGATTGGTAGAAGGGGTAATCAGAATGCAAGGCGTTTTGGGGTGGGGGGAGGAGAGAGATGGGGAGAAAATTTGGAACTCAAAATTTTATGGAAATGAATGCTGAAAGCTTAAATAAGTAAACATTAAAAAAATCTTTAAAAAAAGAAATAAAGGGGTATCTTAAATGCTACCCAATATAACCATCTATTTTTACAGATGAGAAAATTGAGTCTCCAGAGAACACAATGATTTTTGTAGTCTCAGAAGGGAGATTTGAACCTAGGTCTTCTTCCTCCAGTAGCAGAGATTCTTTCTCTGCAATGGGGTTAGAGAGGTGGGGAGAAATGTTCCCATATTTAGTTTCTTCTGATGCAAAAAAGTCAGCTTATTAATTAGATGAAAATTTCTTTTCAGCCTGTTGCAATTTCATCCTGTGCCCTCTAGTGAATCAACTAGAGAAGGAACCCTGGGTCTTGAGATGTAGATATAAATTTTGACTTGGCTACCAACTCCCTATAGGACCTAGGACAGCACTTCACCTCTTAAGCCCTCAGCTTCCTCATACATAAAATGGAGAGAGTAGCTTATGAAGCACAAAAGAGATAATCTATGTACAGTGCTTTGAAGATCTGAAAGCTCTGGAGAAGTGAGATTTTATTACTTTGAACTAACAACCTGTTTCCAAAGTCATCATGGTGAAATGAGAAACTTACTTTATGTAAAATACTTTGTCAGTCATAAAGCAGCTATGTAAGTGTGAGCTACTATTATTTGTTCTCCTTTTTCATTCATTTGTCTATACACTCGTGTATTCATCCATGTATTCATTCCTCCATGCACTCATCCCTCTATCCACTATTGATTCAATTACCATTTATTAAACATAGTTATTATGTTAGACTTGAGATAAAAAGGCAAAAACAATTCCTGACCTCAAGGACCTTACAAGTCTAGGGCCTAGTTAAACTAATTAAGTAAGGACACACTCTTTCCATTTTCATCTATAGATGCACTTGAGATGACTGGGCTTAATTGGCTCTCTGATATGTTTTTGTAAACGTGTTTTTTGACTCTGTACCTTCTCCCTAGTTTATGACATACTACTGTGCATAATTTCCTAACAACTTTCTCCGTAAGGTTTTCCAAAGGAGTATGTATACCATTGTCTGTCCCATCACTCTGTCTGACAAAGATTGAGCATTTGCTAGCTAAGTTGTTTTTAAGCTATTTTGGTCTCCTCTTTGTGGCAATGAATTTACAATTCAGTTTCTTCAGGAAATTGTAATAGTCTATATTGGTATCTATGCTTTTATCCACCCCCCCCTTTGGCATTAATAGCTTGTCTAACTATGTCAGGTTGCAGGGGCTTTAATTGATTGCCATAACTTTTCATTTTATTCATTCTTCTAGTTTGGTATTGGTTTTTAACCTTTGGCATAACAAGATAGTGTTCTAATTGTATGGACACAGTTGATTAAGGAATGGCACCTACGTAAGTAATGAGTCATTTCCTATTTCTTTCAAGAAATGACCAGTTTAATGTTTTGCTCTGTTATTTTTCTCTTGAAGAATTCACTTGTGATACAGAGGCAGAAGGCTTCTATGCAATATGTAGATCTTGGACCTGATGTCTTATGCCTGAGTCATATTTTCCAACTTATCTTTTTTCATTCTCCCCTTTTGCATCAGTCTCTGAGTGTGAAAGTACATGTTAATTTAATTTGGATGGTTTTACTAATCAGCATTGTCAAAATGTCCCTACCTTCTAATCCTCTGCAGTGAAATTGGGCATATTAGCTACAGTCATTTTCAGATTATTTTCTTACAAATGTTTATCATGAACACCACAATGTAAAATAATAACATAGCAATTCCCATTAAATGAGATGCATGACAGGAGGGATTCCATTATTTGTCTCCACAAGGAGAACTTGTGAAGCAGCTTTCCAGCTAGCTTTAACTTTCTTCTGTCTCTTAGCATCATTTATAGTCAGAATTTTTGTGATTCCATTTCTCCAATAGTAGTCCACTCATTGGTCACTAGACAAGGACCTCTCCTTTGGAGTATCAATCAATCATCAAGAATTTTGAAGCACCTATTATATGTAATCTATATGTAATTAGCTATCTTCTATTTCTGGGGCAGTTAGGTGATGCAGTGGATAGAGCACCAGATCTGGAGATCGAAAGACCTGAGTTCAAATGTGGCTTTAGACACTAAATAGAGGTGTGACCCTGGAAAAGTCACTTCATCCTGTTTGCCTCAGTTTCCTCACGTGTAAAATTAGCCAGAGAAGTAAATGGCAAACCACTCCAGTATCTTTGCCAAGAAAACCCCAAATGGGGTCATGGTTAGTTGAACTCGACTGAATGACAACAAACACAACAACAAATTTGGAGATACAAAACAACACAATCCTAAGGGCCATGGGGAGCGATTGAAACTTCTAGAGCAGAAGAGTGACATGATCAGACTGGTACATAAGAAATATCAGAAATTAAGCTAATTTTTGTAGGTGATCTGAAAATTTTGATTCTTAGAAAATTCCTCCCTCTTTTCTGACACTCATTATTCCTAAAAAACAGAAAAGGGGGCTGGGAAAACTGGATAAGAGTGTGGCAGAAACTAGGCATAGATCAATGCCTGACACCGTACACAAGAATAAAGACCAAATGGGGGAGGAGCCAAGATGGCGGAGTAGAAAGATTCACACATGCTAACTCCAAACCCACAGTCCATAAATTATCTGTAAAGAGGAACTCCCAACAAATTCTGGAGCAGTGGAAGTCAAACAACAACGGAGTGGAGGAGATTTCTGTTCCAGAGAGCCCTGAAAATCCGACACAAAAGGTCCATCATGCACCTGACCCCAGAGCAGAGTCCAGCCCGGCCTCAGCCACATGGCCCCAAGAGGAGCAGATCTGAGCAGGCTTCAGGGACGAAATCTCCGGCGGCCACGTAGGTCCCTCAATCCACAGGTGCTACAGGTCAGTGAGGGAGCCTTCTGGACTGGCCAAGAGGGGAGCGGGCTGTCTCCATAACTCAGGCCCCCTCGGGAGGCAGCAGCAGAGGTAGCAGAGGTAGCAGAGGGCAGGGGCTCCCAAAGCAGAAAGGAGCTCGGATTCATTGGTGAAGGTCTCTGCATAAACCCCCTGAGGGAACTGAGCCCCGTGTGGGAGCCCTGTCCCCACCTGAGCAGCTGAACTTAATCTCACACTGAATAGCAGCCCTGCCCTCGCTGAAAGCCCTGAGGCTGGGAAGCAGCATTTGAATCTCAGACCCCAAGCACTAGCTGGGTGGATCTGGAGGTGAGGTGGGGGTGGAGAGGAATCCCAGAAGTCAAGTAACTGGCTGGGAAAATGCCCAGAAAAGGGAAAAAAAATAAGACCATAGAAGGTTACTTTCTTGGTGAACAGATATTTCATCCTTTCCTTTCAGATGAGGAAGAACAATACTTACCATCAGGTAAAGACATAGAAGTCAAGGCCTCTGTATCCCAAACATGCGAAATAAATGTTCAATGGGCTCAGGCCATGGAAGAGCTCAAAAAGGATTTTGAAAATCAAGTTAGACAGGTGGAGGAAAAACTGGGAAGAGAAATGAGAGAGATGCAAGAAAAGCATGAAAAACGGGTCAATACCTTGCTAAAGGAGACCCCAAAAAATGCTGAAGAAAATAACACCTTGAAAAATAGGCTAACTCAATTGGCAAAAGAGGTTCAAAAAGCCAATGAGGAGAAGAATGCTTTCAAAAGCAGAATTAGCCAAATGGAAAAGGAGGTTCAAAAGCTCACTGAAGAAAATAGTTCTCTCAAAATTAGAAGACCAAATGGGTACATGATCTAGGTATAAATATTGATACTATAAACAAATCAGTGGAGCAAAGAATAGTGTATTTATCAGATTTATCAGAATTCTTGACTAAATGAGAGAAAGAAAACATTATGAAGGCAAAATGGATAATTTTGATTACATTAAATTGAAAAGTTTTTGCACAAACAAACCCAATGCCACCAAGATTAGGAGGGAAGATGAAAACGGGGAAAGAATTTTTGCAACTAGTGTCTGTGACAAAGGCCTCATTTCTAAAATATATAGAGAAATGTCAAATGTAGAAGAATATAAGTTATTCCTCCATTGATAAATGGTCAAAGGATATGAACAGGCAATTTTCAGAGGATGAAATTAAAGCTACTTATAGTCAAATGAACAAATGCTCTAAGTCACTATTGATTAGAGAGATACAAATCAAAACAACTCTGAGATACCACATCATACCTATTAGATTGGCTAACATGACACAACAGGAAGATGATAAATGTTGGAGAAGATGTGGGAGAGTTGGCATACTAATTCATTGTTGGTAGAGCTGCGAGCTTATTCCACCATTGTCCAGAGCAATTTGGAACTATGCCCAAAGGGCTACAAAGAAGTGCATACCCTTTGACCCAGCAATACCACTCCTAGGACTGTATCCTCAAGAGATCATAAAAATGGGAAAGGGTCCCATATGTACGAAAATAGTTTTAGCAGCTCTCTTTGTGGTGGCCAAAAGCTGGAAATCAAGGGGATGCCCATCAACTGGGGAATGGCTGAATAAGCTGTGGTATCTTAATGTAATGGAATATTATTGTGCTATAAGAAATGATGAATAGGAAGACTTCAGAGAAGCCTGGAAAGACTTATATGAACTGATGATGGGTGAAAGGAGCAGAAGCAGGAGAACTTTGTACACAGCAACAACCACATTGTGGGAGGATTTTTTCTGGTAGACTTAATACTTCATTGCAATGCAAGGACTTAAAAAATCCCCAGTGGTCTCTTAAGGCAAAATGCCTTGCACATCCAGAGAAAGAACTATGGAATTTGATCTCAGAATGTAGCAGATCATTTTCTTTTGTATTATGGTTTGTTTTGTTTTATGATTTCTCCCATTCATTTTAATTGTTCTATGCAACATGACTGTGGTGAAAATTATATTCTATGTCAGAGAGGGAGGGGGGAGGTGGAGGTAAGGAGGGGGAGGGAGGGAAAAAATCTAACTTATGTGGAAGTGATTGTAGAACACTGAAAACAAAATAATATTTTTAAAAAAGCAGAAGGCAGTTTCATGGTACCTAGGACCATTTTGTATTTTTCTTTGTTACATGAGTTGCATGGACAGAAAATTAATTGCCTAGTGGCCAGCCTATTGGTGATGAGCCCCATAAAAATAATTAGTACAAATGTGAAATTAAAAAATAAAGTATGAAGGAAATCTGTATATTTCTCATTGGAGTACTCAGCAGGGTAATAACCCACTAGGTTAACTGTTAACATCAGTTTTCCTTACGAAAAAAATACAATTGAAATTACAAGTCAAAGTAATTTCTCTCTGTTGGAGACTTGAGAGTTTGTTGAATCTTAGAATTTGAGGGCAGGAATGGATCTTAGGGCTTCCTAGTCCCACCCCTTCATGATACAGATGGAGAAACTAATACATTCACTCAATGTCCCACAGATCACTTCTTCTGACTTCCTAGCCAGTGCCATTTCCATGACTTCGCTCTTTCAGATGTGTGTTTTTCCTGATTTGAAAAAATGTCTCTCTAATTAGATACCTTCAGAAATTGAATTATTTTGTTAATTAAGGTGATGTCCTAAGGTAGTTGAAAAGAATTAGTTATAAAGTAACATCATCTTATGGAATCAGTAGCTAGATATTGATTGGTCATCCTTGACATGCCAAGCAGGTTCATCATTTAATAAAGACAGTGTGGAGAAGTACAAAGTCATTGGAATTGGGGTGATACAGTTCTTTTCCTAGATATGACGGTAACCATTTTTGTGACTTTGGGAGTCACATCCTCTCTGAGAGTCTCAATTTCTTCCCCCATAAAAGGTAGAGCCTGCCCTTCCTTCTTCACATTGTTGCTAAGAGGAAAGCACTTTTCAGAATGGTAATCACTATGTAAATTTGACCTCTTATGAATAATCTTGCTGATTCATCCCCATGCCATTGTATCTGTCTTTCTTGGTAAGAATCTTCTGTGAATCTCTTTGACAAATGTGATGAATTGTTTCCACCTTATCCAGGTAATACATAAACAACAAGATGAAGCATTGCCTTCTGTCAAGGACTTTATCTAGACCACAGGAATTAGAAGTGATTGTGGTCTCTGGTAGAGACAAACTTTTAATTCAGAAAAAGGCCATTAAAGGAAAAGCAATTTGAGATAAATAATAGACCCAAATAGAAAACCCAAATTATAAAATAACTGGGCACTTAATCTTTGAAAAATAATAAAACCAATTTATGTTGAATTGCAGCTTGAAATTTATTCTTTTTAAAATGGAAAGCAGCCTATGAACTTCAGTCCATCTAAGAGCTGAGCCATTCTTTCTATCATTTATATTTTTGGTGGCAACTATAAAAATTTTCCCATGGACAAAACAGATAGGAATGTATATTCAGCTTTCCCCCCTCAAATCTCATGTAGGAAAGAGTTCTATTAGTGTTTTAGTGGAAATTCGTGCTTGAGAAAAGCTTAGGGGTAAGATGATTAGTTTCAGACCTGGTACTACTATATATAATGGGCAGCTAGGTGGCGCTGCAGTGAATAGAGTGCTGAGCCTCGAGTCAGAAAGACTCATCTTCCTGAGTTCAAATCTAGCCCCAGATACTTAATAGCTGTGAGACTCTGGGCAAGTCACTTCACCAGTTTGCGTTGGTTTCCTCATCTGCAAAACGAACTGGAGAAGGAAATGATGAACCATTCTAGTATCTTTGCCAAGAAAACACTAAATGGGGTTACAAAGAGTCAGACATGATTGAAATGATTCAAAGACAACAGCTACTACTAGATATCTGACGTTAAGCAAGAAAAGTGCTAATGTCTTTAGGTGTCCATATGCCCTATCTGAGAGTAAAGAATCAATTTCTGCTCTTTCAGCTCTTCAGATATGGAAGCGCTTGGGCCTCTGGGGAGTCAATTTGAGTCTAACAGTGACCATTTATGATTCCTTCCTCTGGCATCAATTCAAGCGGACAATTCTCTTGGATCAGAAAGAAAAAGTGATGCTCCCTTAAGGGAAGTGAAGGGTTGGTTAGGCTCTAAAGCTATAATCCCCTGATTCCCAGTCTATGGCGAATGATGGAGTGCCTGAAAGACAGTCTGTGCTATGTCAGAGAAATGGGAGACAGAATACAGCAGATGGGGTATTTATATGCAACTAGGTGGCAGAGTGACCTCAGTGTGCTTCTTGGAGTCTGGAAGATCTGAGTTCAACTTTTGCCTTAAATATTTATTAGCTGTTCCTTGGAAAAGTCAGTTAACCTCTGATTCTCAATTTCCACATCTGTAAAATAGACAAAATAATAGAACCTACATCACAGGGTTGTTGTGAGGAACAAATAATAGAACACATGTAAACTGTTTTTTTTTTTTCAAAATTTAAAGAGCTATATAAATGTTAGGGATTTTTATTACTATTATTATAATTAACATTCATATCACTATTATTTGAAGAACAGTACTTCTGTTTGGCTGGAATGAAGAGTGCATGAAAGAGGGTGCTGTGAAACAAGTCTGGAAAGGTCAGTGGGAACCAAATTGTGAGGGCTTGAAATGCCCTTAAATGCCAGAAAAGCAATGTTTTGACAATAGCATACCTCCACTAAAAAGGGCAGCTATAAAACTGAAATCAAAGTCGGTAATGATAGGGAACCAGACCTTCACAGAGAGCAACACACACTGTATGAGAACCCACTGCAGTGATTCATATTAATGAAGATCAATTACTGTGACTTTATAAGCAACTTGAATGGAGGGCACAGGGAAAGTGAGTCATCCCTGCTGGTTGTGATTAAATTGTCTTGTCCCGATTCTAGTTCTGGTTCTTTCTATATTGATGGCTATAGAACTTCTCATTTGGAAAAAAAAAAATCACTTGTCCTCAATTTTTGCCAATGAATTCCTTAGGTCAGACCATAAGTAGGATGGAGTGATTTCAGTTCTCACTTAGAATGCTAAAAGTGTCAGGGATGATAGATTTAAAGGTAGACAAAACCTCAGAACCTGCTCCTTTTACAGATAAGGAAACCAAGGCACAGAGAGTTTCCATTGACTTGTCCCAGATCAGACAACTAGTATCTGAGGCAGAATTTGAATCCAGATTTTCCTTGTTCTAAGTCCATTGTCCAATTCACTCTATTACTCTGTACTGTTTCTTTAGCCAAATGTTGGCAGTAATTAGCAGTAACACATATGTTTTGTGCATTTGTTCTTCAGCAGGGAAGAAACAATTGAGACTAGCAGCTAGTTAGCAAGGATGGGTAGTTAAAATAGGAATCTCCCAGGTGGCATTCTTTCTTTGTCCACCAACTGTGCCAAACCAAGATGAATTACCCTCAAGCCTATCCCCACTCTACTCCCCTCATTCCCTAGAAAAGGCCTTGAGGCAGTCTACCCCCATGAGACCTTGTGAAGTTGAAGTTCTCTCCTTCCCTCCCCTCTTCACATGAATTTATTTTAAAGAGTAGTTTGAGGGAATGCCTTAAGCTGAGTGTCCCAGGACCATTTTTCCCTTACCCAAGAAACATGGTGTAGTGAAAGGTGTTCTGGATTTGGAACCTCAGTACCTAGGTTCATGGTTCATCTCAGTCATCTATTTTCTTTATGACTTTGGTCAAATTCCTTCACCTTTCTGTGTTTCTGTAATCATGAAAGCATTAGACTTGATGATGTTAAAGTTTTTAAGTTCTAAAATCTAGCTAGCAGAAACCCAATACACTATTGTTGCCTCCATCTTATAGATTAGGAAAAAAGAGGATCATTGAGATGATGTGACATGCCAGTGGTTCTAAAACTAATCACTTCTATAGCTGGGACTTGAACCCAAATCTGTCCTTTTATCTCAAACCTAGTGCTCTGTCTTTAGCAATAAGGATTCTAAGAATCTTTTTGTGTGTGTCCTTGGGAGTCTGGTGAAGTCTACTCAGAAAAAAAGGTTTTTAAACAATTGAAGAAAATGCTAAATTTCAATTAGAGGTGAATAAAAATTGAAAAAGTCATTTTTTTCCCATTCAAGTCCATTTGTTCACAGATTTATGAATGGAATGTTACTATTCCAAGGCATTTTGATTGGTAAATACAAGGGCAAAAAACCATCATATCTCCCAGTCTCGTGTCTTAACCTTGAAATAATAATGTATACATTCCAACATCTGTTGAAGGAATAGGGAATATGTAGCCTAGAAAAGAGGTCTATGAAAGCTCTCTTCAAGTACTTGAAGAACTGCCATATGGAAGAAGAATTAGATGTTCTCTGTGGTCCCACAGTGCACTAGTACTAGGTGCAAGAGAGTTAAAAGTTGAAGCTCAAGAAAAATTGTTGTGGTTCTAAGAAAAATATAGAATGGGTTGTCTCAGTAGATAGTGAGTTCCCCATCCCTAGAAATAGTCAAGTGGAATCTAGATGAATGAATAAATGAATAATTAAGCATTTATTAAGAACTTTCTGTGTGCCAAGCACTGTCCTAAGTGCTGGGGACACAGATGCAAAAGTAGAATGACCTTTACTTTCAAGAAGCTCACATGTTGATTGGAGGAATGGGCAACCAGGACTGAAAAGGGCAGGAGGAAGGAGAAGGGCTCCCTGAGGCACCTGTTTCTCTTGGTCCACTTGTACCCAGAGGATGACCAGTTGCAATGGAGATTATAGGGAAGGATTCAGGGATTGAAGTAGTTGCTCTCCTGATTTCATCCCAACTTGGAAATTCTTATACACAGTCAATATTTACAGGTCTGTTTCTGTCTAGCCAATTGATTACTCCAAAGTGACCCAAAATGAATTCTCACTTTATTGAATATTTTGACTGACTCATTTAAATAAGGTTGGTGGAGGCAGCATTGCTCCTTTAGCCAAACAAGGATAGTAATTAATAATAATGCATACAATTTTTGTCCAAATATAATTTAAAATCATTTCCCCTAAGTTCTGGGCCTATAAAATAGTCTGATGAAAGAAAAGATTAGAAAGGTTAGAATTAATTGGAAAAATTTTGGTTGAGTGATTGCAGTTGCGCCTTAATTGAGGTTTAAGTAGAGGGTTGTTTCAAACGAAATGTATGTTTTAAACTAGTATTTATTTTCTAACCTTATATGTTTTCATCTCTATAGATTTCAGTGGTGGGAAGGAGTAAAGGACCTGAAGTTGGGAAAGGTCTATGTTTGAATCACAACCCTAACTTCAGTTGCACTTACTAGTTTTATGACTGGGGAAATGATTAAAACTCTCTAAGCCACAGTTTCCTCATCTGTAAAATCGGTTAACAATAGCTGTAGCTGACAGTTTTCAAATGAAAAAATTAAAACTATCTATAGTCTTATGAAAAATGCTCTAAATCACTATTGGTTAGAGAAATGCAAATTAAAACAACACCAATATGACCACCTCATATCTATCTGATTGGCCATTATGACAAAAAAAAGAAAAGAAAATGATAAGTGTTGGAGAAGATATGGGAAAATTGGAACAGTAATTGTTGGTGGAGTTGTGAACCGATCCAACCATTCTGGAAAGCAATGTGGAACTATGGTCAAAGGACTATAGAATTGTGCATACCTTTTGGTCTAGCAATATCACTACTAAGTGTGTATCCCAAAGAAATAATAAAAATGGGGAAAGGATTCCCATGTATAAAAATATTTCTAGCACCTCTTTTTGTGGTGGCAAAGAATTGGACATTGAAGGGATGCACATCATTTGGCGAATGACTGAACAAGTTGTGGTATATGAATGTAATGAAATATTATTGTTCCATAAGAAGCAATGATCAGGTACATTTCAGAAAATCCTGGAAAGGCTTACATGAACTGATACTGAGTGAAGTGAGCAGAACCAGGGGAACCTTGTACACAGTGACAGGAACATTGTACAATGACCAATTTTGTTAGACTTAGCTCTTTTCAGCAATACAATGATCTAAGACAATTCCAAAAATCTCATGATGGAAAATACTATCCACATCCTGGGAAATAATTATGGAGCCTGAATGCAGATCGAAACGTACTATCTTCTCTCTTTTTTTCTTTCTTGTAGGTTTCCCCTTTGGTTCTGATTCTTCTTTCACAACATGATTAATGTGGAAATACATTTAATATGATTGTACATGTATGGCCTATACCAGATTGTGTGCCATCTTTGTGAGGGGGGAGGGGAGAGAAGAAAAAAGAAAAAATTGGAACTCAAAATCTTAGAAAAGTGAATGTTGAAAAAAATACAAATTTAAATGAAAGAAAAAACCCCAATACCTATAGCCTCTCATTCACAGGAGGATTGCTGCTATCAGATGAGATCACGCTTGTAAAGCACTTTACAAACCTTAAAGCACTACACAAATTATAATTATTCCACCATAGGCCTGCCTATGACTCTGGGAAAGTCATCTAACTTACACACTTCCGTTTTCTGTTAAAATGTGAATAAAAATTGCACCTGCTTCACTAGGTTGTAAACCTCAAAGCTCTCTGGGAATGTGAGGTGCTATTGCTTTGCTGTTACTTTACTAAATTTCTTGTTACCTGAATTATTTATGATTCATGCATCTTTCTTATTCAAGCCTTCTGTGGATCTCAAGATTGAATGATCTTATGACGAAAGGGTATTTATGAAGTGCTTACTTTGTGCCAAGAACTGTGCTAAGTAGAATGGTGATAACTTTGAGTGCTTTTCCCAAGTTTTCCTGTTTTCTGTATAGCATTTCATGGAAATCATTCTTCCTGCCTCCCTCCCTCACTCTTTCTGTTGTTGCGTATTCAGTGAAGTCTGGCACTAATAGTTTAGGTGATTATGATCAGCTGCTGGGCCTCTTGTGTTAATTAGGTAGAGTCAAGGTGGTGTGAATGTGGTAGAAAGAGCACGGAATTTGGAGTCAGCACATAGATTCAAATCTGAGTGCTGCCATTTCTCAACGTTGAGACCTTAGGCAAGTGACTTCCTTCTTCTGGGCCTCAGTGTTTCCCTTTGAAAAATGAGGGGACTGAACAAGATGGCTCTCAAAGGTCTTTCCACTTCTAAATCCCCTATGTTTTCATTCTGATGTATTTGCATATTTGTCAAGGTCAAGGTGAAAGGTAAAAACAGGTATACCATTAAGCTAAATCCTTTCCCCTGCATATGCCTGTTTTCTCCTCTATAAAATGAGGGAGATGCTTCTTTGATGTCCTTTCAGCTTGAAATATTTATGATCTGTTGAAATTGTGCAGTCATTTTGGGAAAAGGTATCATTTGGGGACTTCATGACTAATGTGATATCCTTTGCTTTGTGAAATGATCATGTATGACGGCATCCCAAGTTCAGGAACCCTAGAGACAACATTGGCTCGAGGGGCGGACCTGGCCATTGTGCAATTCTGCTCTGGGATGATGCCAATGCTTTCCTTTTAGCTGGTCAGCCTTCACCCTTGCTATTCTCAGCATGGTCTTTAGAGGGCAATGCATCATAAGGAATTAAAATGCTTAGCCTTCATCTCAGAGTCGATATTTTTTTTAATGTCATTATCCAGGCTGCGGGAGAAATGATTGATTTTTCTCAAACCACCAGGGATCTCGTGGAGGTGAGTTATATCCTTTGGAGATAGCTCTTTAAATATGGGAGCCAGGGTACCCACTTGGTACCTAATCCAGAGTCTGTCAACTGTTTTCCTGAAAGGTACCAATTCTGCTTTCTGCTGGCAGAGACTTTTTGATAAGATGTCTGGACCCATGGCCACATATTCTCAGATGAGATAATGCGTGCAAGAGCCTTTGAATACTCTGAAGTGCTTGAGAGGTATAAGGTATTCATAGTAATATTAATAATCCACAGTGGTGGGTTGGGTAAAGCCAACATGTTTTATTTGGGATCGATTTCAAATATGCTTCTCCTTGTACATAAAGCGAGAGATTGGGAACAGATTTGAAAGATGGGCCACCATAAGCCATATACTTCCAAATGTCATAGTGAATATATCCAGTGGCCAAGGACCTTAACAGAAAGATTACAGTTTGGTAGATCCCACAGTATTTATTTGCATAATTCTGCTAAGGAAAGGTGCACAATTCCTTTGGAAAGCTAACATTTTGTTCTGCCTGTGTGCTTAGCTTATCTTTGTTAAGAGTCATAGCCCTCAGGAAAGTAAGGAGAAGAACATTAGGGGTGCAAATATATGCTAGAGAGATTCTGGGGTTCATGGAATAGGTACTTGTACTCTCCTTTTAAAACTCAGTCTTCTAAATAGGATGTGGTTTTTCCAGGAGCTTTTTAGTTAAGGCACTAAGAAATAAGTTTGACTCTGATGGTTGTATCACAACTAATTTGGTGGGCTTTCTGCATCATCAATTTCACCTTTCATGTGTTTCAAGGATATTCACAAATCAAGAAAGCAATCTAAGAGTGTGGAGATATCTGACTTCTAAATGATGCTAAGGAATGTGATCAACGGAGAAAGGAGATCCCAGACCAGAGTTCCATAGTCATATGATATTTATCTATAGCCAAAATCTTAGGATGTTTAAAGATGGTACAGTGGTAAGAATTTTGGATGCAGAAGTAGAATAATTAGATTATAAACCTAATGCTGCCATTTTAGCTGTGTGACCCTGGGCAAGTCATACCTTTCTGAACCCAAGTTTCTTCCTCTATGAATATTTACCTCTCTAATGGAAGCCCAGCACTTATGAACATACACAGTCTGTTCAGCCTGATGCAACCTAGGTCATAGACTTTGGAGGATACTCAGGTATTCTATGACTCTTCCTGGTCTGTCTATTATAGGGTGAGGAAAGGCTTTTCAACTGACTTCTTAGCTGAAACTAAGTATATATACAAAAGGCCTCAACTGTACAACCTCAGTTGTTTTTATTTTTTTTCCTTCCTATCTCTGTTCAATTGAGTTGACAATACTTTCTGTAATCTTCCAAGTAAGGAGAAAGGCAGTAGCCATTTATCCCCACCTGAGGAGCATGAAACTATGAGTCCCTGGCCCTGTTGTTGTTTATGTCTGTGGTAGATTTATTCTTTACTAACTTAGGGGAAGGGATATTAGAGATACTTAGCTTTCTTGGAGATGGAACAGACTAGGCTATGACCTTGTGAGCTTCAAAGGTAGGGGGAGCATCACAGGTCCGAGGATTGGGAGTTCATGCTGGAGTTTGTGAGTAGCCACACCCAGTGGGGGCAAAGCCTTGACACAGCCCGAGGGTAGATCAACAGGGAGAGGCTGATTCCTGCCTTCATCTATAGCTCATGGCAAATTCAGAAAGGATCTTGGTGGTATGAATGCCATTGGAGTCCATTCTCTTTGGGGGCTGAGGTATGCCTGCAGTCCAGGGGGATTTGTAATTCTTCCTGGGTATTCAGTAAATGCCCTTTTTGCAAATGCTAATGAATATCTAATGGTTCAATGACACTAGGGTGGCAATCACTGAGTCAATCGGTGACATAAGGGAGATAGTAACTATAACTGGTGATCCATGTGGAGGAAAAGATGCTGAAATGGGAGCTTGAGAGTATAGCATTAATAAATACTCCAAAAGGGTAGATATAGCCTTGCTTTGGCAATATGACTTACCAGTGAGAGCAGGAGTTGAGATAAATATACCCAGAACTTATAACTCCTCTCTAAGCTCATTTAGGTGGATATGCCCTTCAACGGTACAGATCTTAATCCATCCATTGCTACCTCTCTTATATGATACTCCTTATCTGCCCATAAGTGGTCCATAGGAGCACCAGGCAGTGTGTTGGGTGGGGAGTAGGATGGAAAGTAGTTTCCTTTTAGATTTTCACATTGTCTGGATAGCAATGGAGTCCATCTGTAAAAATAGGGATAATAATACTTGTGATAGTGTGTGTGTGTTTGTGTGTGTTTCTCCTTCGTGGCCAAAGAAGACTGTACCATTAGAGAAATAATGACATGACTTGCACTTTTCATTGTTTTGAGTGAGGGAGAGCTGTGCAGATCCCCAGCCCCACTTCTCCTCCAGAGCCATCTGACTCCAATGAGCAGATATTCATCAGGATGACTGGAGATGACCCAGGATGAGGCAATTGGGGTTAAGTGACTTGCCCAAGGTCACACAACTAGTGAGTGTCAAGTATCTGAGGTGAGATTTGAACTTAGGTCCTCCTGACTCCTGCACTGGTGCTCTATCCACTGCACCACCTAGCTGCCTCAACTTGTGATAGTAGTATCCCACTCAGAAGATTTACTTAGTCAACATGCCTCAATATGTGCCAGGCATTATGCTAAGTGCTGGAGATACAAAGAAAGGCAAAAACACTCTTCCTGCCCTCAAAGGACTGATATTCTAATGGGAGAGATAACGTGTATATAGCTAGGTACATACAAGGTATATATATACAGAATAGATTGACGACACACTGCCCAGAGAAGGTTTGAATAGCCTAGAGGCAGGGTAAGGGCAAAAGGTAAGACTGGGGACAGGGCAGAGCTGAGGGGGCAGAACGTTCCAGGTATGAGAGATAGCCAGTGCAAAGGGAGGTGGAGGAAAAGACAAGGAGGCCTTTGTAGTGGGGATCCTAGAATAGAGGGGAGTAGAGTGTAAGAAGATCATAAAGGCAGAAGAGATCCAGGTAATGAAGAGCTTAAAATGCCAAACCAACGCATCCATTTTGGATCCTCAAGATGATGGGAAGCTACAGGAGTTCAAGGAGCAGGGGCCCGATGTGGTTGGAAAAATGACCTTGGCAGTAGAGTCAGGATGGATTAGACTGAGAAGGGCCTTGAGGCGGGGAGCCATGATTGGCTGAGGGTCTGAGGTGGAGGTGTTGGGAAGGGAAAAATGACAAGATTTGGAAATGAATTGAAGATGTGAGATGAGTGAGAGTGAGGAGCCAAAGAAAGTTACAGGCCTAGAAGATTGGCTAAAGGACTTTAGCCATGAAGGACTGAAGAGATGGAATTATAACTAGAGGGTTAGTTAGATTTAGTGGGGTTTTTTGTTTGTCTCTTTCCTTAAGAATAGGGGATAGATATGTGGGCATGTCTGGGAGGAACCATCATAGAGGGAGAAAATAAATATGGGGGAGGAGGAGACAATCTGCTGGAGAAGGCGGAGGAGGAAGGGATCCAATGTACATATGGAAAGATTGGCCAGAGTGAAGGAAGAGATAGTAGGGAAAGATGTTTGAGTGAGAAGGAAGGGGGGAAGGGGAAACTCTCCATTCACAGTTAGTATGAAGAAAGCTATTATCTTGATGTTACATTGCTTGCTTTCACAATGGATGGGGGAGGGATGGGAGGAAGGGAGAGAAATCAGAACTCAAAATTTTCTAAAAAATGAATGTTACAAATAAAAATAAATTGAAAAAAAATTCTTGCTCAAACTAAAAGAATCTTAATTTCAATCGCATTATTTCACTTTCCTCATTTTACAGATGGTGAAACTAAGGTCAAGAGAGGTCACAGACTGACAGAACTAGACCTAAACCCATTTCTGTCTTATCTTTTGGGTGGGTGGGTGGGGTTATGGAAGGAATGTAGGTTGCTGTGCAATGATTCTACATGGCACTAGTTCAGCAGTTTCAAACACACAGGACATTTACTAGATATGTGATCCCCGAGCAAGTCATTTAACTTCTGTCAGCCTCAGTTTACTCATTTGTACAGTGGGGGGAGTAGTACTTACTTCACAGGGTTGTCATGAGGATCAAAGGGGATGATGTTTATAAAGTGCTTAGCATGGTGCTGGGCCACAGGCTTGTTTCCTTCATTTCCAGACCAGATGAAATAAGGAATGTTCAAACTAGTATACCTTTGGGCAAAGACTACACTGGTTTAGAATATAAAATCGTTTTTAAAAATCATAGAGCATTTATTAAACACTTAGTATGTGTTAGGCACTGTTTTAAGTACTGGGGATACATCTAAAAACAAATAAGACAGTGTGTACCCTCAGGGACTTTGCAAAAGGAGACACAGAAACCATATAGAATGGATTGCCAGAAATGGAGGCCTGGGCAGGGGACAAAAGGTGTTCGACAGGCATGGGGTGGAGAATTCAGCAAGGCAAAAGTGAGCCAGTGGCTTTCTTGGAGGAAAGAGAGGAAACATTCCATTCCATCTACATTTGCTTCAGGCTCAGAGAGCTCTCTAGCTCACAGCTCTCTAGTTTTCCTGACTTTAAGCCCAGCATGCTATGTGTTACTGAAGTAGTGGGAAATCAGGTCAGGCTGGCCCCCTTCCCTCTGATGCAGTTATTACCTCTCACCTGGATTTACTGTAGCAGTCCATTGGTTGACCTCCAACCTTCCAGGGAAACCAGAAGGGAATAAGCATTTATACGAATCCTACTATGTGCCGAGCAGGATACTAAGCACTTTACAAGTATTATGTCATTTGAGCCTCATAATAATCTTGGGAGGTGGGCTCTATCATGATCCCCATTATACAGTTGAGGAAACTGAGGCAAAAAGGGTTAAGTGACCTACTTGCCTAGCACCACACAGCTAGTAAGTGTCTGAAGTCTGTTTTGAACTTAGATTTTCCTGTCTCCAGACCCAGAGGTCTGTACTACCAGCTGTCTCTCTCTGAGCTATCAAAGTGATCTTCCTAAAGCTTAGATCTAACCATGTCACTCCTATTCAGTAAACTTCTGTGGCCCCCTATTACTTCCAGGATCAAATATAAAATCCTCTGTTTGACTTGTAAAGCCCTTCATAATGGGACCCCTTCTAAGCTTTCCAGTCTTATTCTCTTCCACATTCTTCTCCAATGCAGTGATTTTCTCCAACACTACATTCCATTTCCTGACTCTAGGCATTTTCCCTAACTGTTCCCCTTCCTTGGAATTCCCTCCCTCCTCTCATCTGCCTCATGATTTCCTGTAAGTCTCAGTTTAAAAGCCACCTTCCACAAGAAACTTCCTGATCACCTTAATTCTAGTTTCTTCCCTCTGAAGTCATCTCCACTCTATCTGGATACCCCTTGTTTGTACACGGTGGTGTGTGTGTGTGTGTGTGTGTGTGTGTGTGTGTGTGTGTCACATTCTCCATTAGACTGAAATCCATAAGGATAGGCACAATTTTTGCCTTTGTATCCTAAGCTCTTAGCACAGTGCCTAACTCATGCTACTTTGGCAAGCCAGGATGTGCTAGTCTAAGGAGCTGAGACTGTAGGCAGTGTAAAACCGTACTGAGTTTTTAAAAGAGGTTAATGTGATGAATACTTTTTTAGGCAATTAAATTTGACAGCAGTGTGTATGATGGATTGGAAATGAGGGGGAGAGTAGAAAGCAGGGAGATCAGTTAGGGGGTTATTGCGATGTTCTTATAATGTGAAAACAGCTTAAGCTGGAATAGTCCCTTAAGACTGGAAAATTGGCAACTTTTCATTTATTTTATTTTTAAATATGTTTATTCTTTAAAGTTTTATTGATCCCCTTTGTTAATCATTTTAGTCGTTTTGGGGTGAACCCTATCCTGACCCCAACCAGCAAGCTTTCCCTTTTAAGAAAGAAAAAGAGTTAACAAAGCCAATTCATACAGCCTATTCTTAACTGACCATGCATGCAACATTCAGCAACCATAATCCCCCACCTGTCCAAACAAAGCAGGCAGGTGCACTTCCTCAACACTTTGGGAGGCCATAATTGGGCACTGTAATTACAAGGTCTTTGGCTTGCTTTATTATTCTTTTTCATGAGGTTACTGTAATCCTAGGGCATATTGTCCTACTCATTCTGCTACAGAGACTAAAAAAGAAAGGAAATTGGGGTGGTGGTGTTTGAGTCCAAAAAAATTAAGCCAAAAATGGGTGAGGGAAAAGCCTACTTGACAGTATCTTAAAACCAGCTGCCTTATGCTAGTCATTCAGAGCTGCCCAAGCAGATCACATTCCATTATCACTTAGTTCCAAATTGATTAATGGACCTACCCAAGGTCCCAGAACTAGAAAGCATCAGGAACTTAGCTGAAATTTGAACTTAGGTCTTCTGGACTCCTGGTCCAGCATTCTGTCTACAATCCCATGTTCATCCTTCTTTTGCTCCCTGTTAATTTCAAATGATTTCAAGAAAGCTAGTCCCACCATGAGAAAAAATGGTGCTGACAAATTTACACTTTGAAGGGATTTGTAGAATGTAGCTTCTTAGTAGAAAACAGAACCTGGATGGGATCTGGGGTTTGGAAAGCAACTGGTTGCCATGGTGACAGAGGTAAACATTACTCCTGAATGGGAGAGAAAGGTCATACTCTCTGGGATCAGACACTTCCAGACTCCAGGGCTTCTGAGTCTGGCTCCTCACCCTTGGCTTTGTTTGGTCCTGGGAGGAGGAAAGATGGAAGGGGAGCTATCAGAAAAACACAAGGAAGGTAGCCTGGAGCTGGACTTGCTAAGCAGCCTGAGGCCTACCCAGAGGACTGTAAAGTAAAGGCCAGGGACATTCAGGGAGAAAAATCACAATGTGAAGCCTTTCAGGAGAGGCTCCCAAGGACTGAGGCCCCAGAGTCCTAGGAGCCCAAACAGGTCCAAGCAATTCAGCACATGGTCATCCCTGTTTCCTATGTATGCAGGCACTGGGCTCTGCTCTGGGAATCCTCCTGGATTTATGGCCTGGAGACAACATGCATCTTGTTGCCAAGGAGCAAATGAGACAATACTGGAAAGCCATTCACAGACCTTAAAGGACCACAACAGTAGGAGAGTTGTGGTTGTGTTATCACAACTCTGCTTAGCATAGGACATTCCTTATGAGAAAAATCCTTCTAGCAATGCTAGGTTGTCTTGGGTGTGTCTGTTTTACCAGTCTTTATATATATCTGTGCACAACTTGTTTCTTTCCTTAGAATAAAATCTCCCTGAGGGCAGGGATTGTTTTCCTTTTGTCTTTATATCACCAGTGCCTGGTACAGTACCTTAAATAAGTGGCAGGAATAGAGGTCAGGAAGACCTGAGTTCATACTTGGCATCTGATACTTACTATGTGACCCAGGGCAAGTCACTTTAACCTCTCTCTCAGTCTCAGCTTTTCATCTGTAAAATGGGCATAATAATGATCCCTACCTATTGTTGTGAGGATCAAATGAGATAAAGATAGCTATGTAAAGTACTTTCTAAACCTAAAAGGCCTATGTAAATGCCCTAAATATGAAGTGTATAATAAATACATAAATACTAAATATAATACAAATAGATTATATATAAAATGCATAAAATATAAAAACACTAAATGCCAATGATAGTACTAGTAGTAACAGTGGCAGTAGTAGTAGCAGCAGCAGCAGAAGGTGGAGGAGTTGTTGTTAGCAGCCTGATTGAATTACCAAGTTTTCCATTACTTTTTTTTAGTATTGTTGCTCTATTAATTGGATTCAGTCCATCAAACTCATAAAGGACTTTTCAAAATTCCATTTGAAGTTTGCCCATTTCCTCTTCAAAATAAGTTGAGACTTCAGTGTTATTGCTTCCTATATTTTCATTATTAGGAAGCACTTTTGGACTTGATGTGAAGTGTAGATTTTCAGTGTCTTCAGCTACTTTAGTTTTTGCCTCTTCAGATGTAAGTAGTGCTTCTATTTCCACTCATTTCATCTACTCTGGGTTTAGGAATGAAGTTGTTTCTTATGATTGCCCTGCACTGATCTGTAGATAACATTATGTGACTTGGAATTGTGAGTGCTGTTGAGAGAAAAAAGTGTGGAAGCTTGGTCTATAACTAGTAAGATCTGTATTTAGTTTTGGCATGATGTACTGGCATGGAAACAGAATGTTCATGCTCTCAGTCTGTTTCATGTGTGTGGTCAAGGGGTGGCTACTTGAGGGGTCAGCTGCCACTATCTGTACCAAGGCTAGCAGCATTTAGGGTTAGGGTTGTCCCCATATGACTTGCCTCCTTGTGATATCAGCACTGGGGAACTCTACTATCTTACCATCCTCTGTGGCAAACTGGTGAGCACAGTGGTGCCAAGCAGGGCTAGCCTATGACTCTGGGCTACTCTGTTTCCTAGATTCATCCCAAAGCCCAGGGTACTAACCCATTCAATGACATTGCCAGAATCCAGTTGGCTGACGTTTGGTGGTTCTTACCAGGCCTCCACAGCTATGCTATTGATCTCAGGACACTTGAAATTCCTGCCTTTCATCACTCTGTCACTTGAAGATTTACAGAGCCCTTTGCTCACAACAAACCTGTGCAGTCAATAGCAACAAATGAGTCTAGAAGAGAGCAGCCAGGAATGTGAAGGGCCTCCCTTATAAGAATTATCTGAAAGGAGCAGGGATGCTTAAGCTTGAGAACAGAAAACTTGGTGGGATGCTAGGATCATTTGAGCCACTGGTAGCTTTCTGAAGATCTAAAGAGCTGTTTCCTAAAATAGGAATTATTGCCCATCTTCTGTTTGGTTCAAGAGGGTAGAACTTGGAGGAATTCTGGAAGGGGCAAATCCAGGCTACAGTTACGGAAAAACTTCCTGAACAAGCTGACTTGGGAGGGAGGGGGTTCCCTGCATTGCAGATCTTCAAAGTGAGGTTGTAGATGTCCACCTGTGGAGCATGGCTTAAACTGTATAGACACAGAGGTCCCTGCCAACGCTGACATTGTATAGTTCAGTACTCACATTTTCTTTGTACAGATGAGCTGATCTTACTGGTTTGCAGTCACACAGGTCTCAAGGGGCCAAGCTGGAATTTGATGGCTGTCTTTGGGTCCCAAGTCTAGTGCTCTTTCTCTCAGGGTGTAGCCTTTTCATGGTATACTTGATCCTCGGGTAGACAAGTTGGGAGGCTTCTCAAGTTAGAGTTCTTAAAAAGTTTTGATCAACCTGACACAAACCTGCTACTTAAGAAATGCTCGAATGGTGGTTATCTCTGAGCTCTCTTGACCCCATGGATGGCAGGAAAAAAGGCTAATGCTAGTTTATACTACCACAGATATGACATACAGGTGCATGACCTATGGAACCCACCGAGAGTAAAAATCAGATGCTAATATAACTCATATTGTGACATATCACTTCATCTTGGGAAAATGGGTCAGCATGTTCTTAGCAAACTAAAGCTCCCTGGTATTGGTACCAGGGTACTAGGGTACCAGAGTACAGGGCTAGGGAGGGAAGGTATCTGGAGACACTAACCAGATATGAATTTCAGGGCCTCTACCTCCTTCTTGGTCAGAGGAGAGAAGGATTCAGGGAAGTCAGTGTCAAGTCAATGCAGGTGTTAATATCGTCAACGTCAGCCAGTCCTTTCTGCATCATGGTTCAGTGGGTAGAACACAGTACTTGAGTCAAGAAGGCCTGAGTCTGCATCCTACAGAAACACTTACTGACTGTGTATGAGCCTAGACAAGTTTTTAAAAAAGTTTTATTTCACCTTGGAATGAAGGTGGTACTTAATAAATGCTTAGATGATAGATATCTCTGAGTTCTCTAGGCCCTGTTGACAGGATGAGAGAAAAAGACTAATGATAGTTTATGCTACTATAGATAATACCTGCGGGCACATCACTTAACCTAGGTCTGCCTCAGTTTCCTTATCTGTAAAATGGGGTTAATACCACCTACCTCAGAGGGTTGTTGTCAGAATCAAATAAATTGACCTATGTAAAGCACTTTGCAAACCTTGAAATGTCCTCTAGATGCTAGTCACATTATAAGATTCACTGTGAGTGGTGACTGAGTAGTCAGGTAGCTGTGTAGTGTTATTCAGAAGCTTACCTGCCTAAGATTGTGGTCCCTTGGTGTACTGTCCCATATTTGTTATGTGAGGCCCAGGATGCTAAAGCTTTTGAAAAAGCATCTCAGATCCCATGTGTCCTGGCTTTGCTTTCTCCCAGGAATCTGTGGGTGGATCCATAGTCAGATCCTTTGCTGCTCTGAGGCCCTGAGACTGAGTGCATCAAAGTGGGGATCTGAGAACTTGTCACCCCCCCACACTGATTCATTCCTAGATGTGTATGTATGTGAGAGTGTGTGTGTCTGCCAACCCTAACCCTTTGTCAGTCATTCACTCCTCTGCCCAACAGCAGCTCTTAGGACGTGACAAGTACACAAGCTTTAATGGAGTCATATCCTTTTTGATGAGTCCCCCTGGAAAGTGCAGTCCAAGGAGGGACTGGATCGGCAGAGCAATTGGAAATCGCTGGTACTGCAGGGGGTGAAAGGGCATGTGTCTTGGATAAGCCCCTCCCTTCCCCCTCTCAGGAATAGCTGCCTCTGCCCCACAGCCTGCAGAGATGGAGGGAGGAGACACTGACATTTCTCCACTAAAAGGAATTAGCCTTTTAAGAACCAGCCCCACATATTTGCCAGTGATCAAGTGTAAGTGACCTTTCTCACTGGAAATAGAAGGGAGCTATGTTTGGTAGGGTGGTATTGCTAATGGAGGATAGAAGAATTTCTTATGATTTGAGGCTTTTACTGGGCCTGGACTGGGGATACAGAATTACATGCAGAAAAAAGAGCAATACCGCAGTGGTGATGTTGGAATTAAGGGAGGGTACAAGGTTGTTCATCCACGGTTATTAACAAGTTTTGGCAGCTGCAAGCTGTTTACGCCTGAGAGGAGACAATGCTGATTGAGACTCGTAGGAGAGATGGAAGAGATCATCTCAAGGGGCAGGGCTTATGGGAGCCCATGATTTAGTTAGGCTTATAGATGTGCTCAAAATCCCACCATCACAAATAATTTGGGGGCTCTATGAGTCAGTGCTCCTTCCCAATTGCTTGGAAAAGCAGAGTTGAGGTTTTGCCAAGGGAACCTAGAAGGCAGGTGGGGAGTCAATGAGAAAGCCTAGAGCAATGGCAGTTAGGAGCTGCTAACTGGAAGCTGAAGGAGCACTGGGCCTGGAACACCGTTTTTTAGGCTTAGCAAAGCAACCAACCTCCAGGCAAGCAGAGAGAGGCCAATGAACAGAGAAGGGACTGAGAGGAGAATGTTTGGCTAAAGGGACACAAAGCCCAGAAGTTATCAGGAAAGGCCTGCTGCTGTCATGCTTACCGTCTCATCAGAGATACTGCTAGGCCCCAGGGAGGGGCAAGCT